>CM054122.1:221647392-222854892 GCA_028751855.1 Ambrosia trifida | reverse complement strand
CTAAAACAACGTCACATTGACCATCGACTACCATATTCGTATCAAGTTTCGCTACTTCGTTCAATCTTTCTTCGACGAGGTCTTCTCCGTGAATAATTTATCCAGTCACAGTGACAATCGAACACTTTATTAATAGGTTAAAGTTGGGATTACTTGATTAATTATAGTTTGATTAGGGTTATTACGTTGTTTTTTAAATTTAAAAAAATTACAATAGATAAATAAAAAAGTTAATAGGTTAAAGTTGTGATTACTTGATTAATTATAGCTTGATTAGGGTTATCGCGTTGTTTTTTAAATTTACAAAAATTACAATAGATAAATAAAAAAGTTAATAGGGTAAAGTTGGGATTACTTGATTAATTATAGTTTGATTAGGGTTATTACTTTGTTTTTTAATTTAAAAAAAATACAATAAATAAAGACCCTAAATAAATAAAAAAAATTAAAAAAAAAAAAACACTTCAAAACAAACCAAAAAAAAATCCAAAAAAAAAAACCAAACCCAAACCCTCCCAACATCATAATGTCTAGGTTCATCCCCCCTGTGCCAAGCACCTTGCTTTGGCCAAAGCGAGGGGCTTGGCACCTTGTTTTCCAAACTCCTATGTAACCTCGTACTATGATTTGTCTTGATGTGACTGAAGCGCCTTGCTTTGGTCAAAGCGAGACGCTTCAGGTGGAGTTGGAATAGAAGCCAAGGGAGTGCCAATAGATGAACCCTATTTTTATTAAGAAAGAGAGACGAGAAGAAAGTGAAAACAACATTAAGAAAGAACACATTAAGAGAAAACTATATGGGCAAAGTATAAAAAATCTATTAATATATTATCTATTATCTATATTATTAATTATTAATATATATAAAAGAATTGATAGTCGGTGACGTGACGTTTAATGATGGTCTCAACTCCCCCTTAAATGTACCACGTGACATAATGAGGTGAATATTTTATTATTTTAAAAATAATTTAAAATCAAAATTAGATTTTTCTTTCTCATGTTTCCTCCTGTAATTTTTAAACGTTAATATCCTTTATATAGGAGATTTTTTAAAGAAAAAAATTATACCAAATTAACGAGCGTTTTATTGTCTTTCCAACGAGTACGATATTGCTATATAAAAACGGAGAAAAAAAAGACTATTTTTTTTGGGGGGGTTTTGTTTATACAAGAAAAAAAAACACAAAGTGTTCAGGTAATTCATTAATCATGTATAGGAAAGTCATTAATTATGTTCATACCGGTAAATATGAATTCTATTTACAACAGGTGTTAGCACTGAAGTTGTACATTGTTTTAGGTTAAGTTTTTATATTAGAGTTATACATTTTAAGGTTAGGCGTTAACATTAAAGATACATTGTTAAAATTGATATTTCATATTAGATTTCTCAATCTCGGACGCTCCCGAGATATAAATCTAGTACTTATATATGTTTGTCTAACATGATAAGAACAAAAGGTCAAGATGAACCAACAATATTCATCTATATAGAAATACGATATGCCCATAATTCTCTCATATATGAATTTATATGGGACGAAGCTCGAGCCCACGTACAATAAGTCCAGACATCGTTCCTTCATAACTTGTGAATTCCAAATTAATAGAAGTACATTCATTTTGAAGCTCATAATTTGATTTGAATTTCCACACACAAACCTCCATCCATCCATCTTCCCGCTCTTGAGGAACCTGATTAACATCATCTATATTCCACGGCCTCGGTGATCTAAAATAAACCACTTTAGTATGGTTATTTGTAAGATCATGTACTTTCACCGGACAATGCAGCTCACAACTCTGTTCTGAAAGCTTGAACACGAGGTAACAACGGCATTCTATATTTTGCAACAACATTTTACTTTCAATCTTGCACTTGATACGAAACACTTGTGTTGATAAAAGCTCGGCCACCTTCTGTAATATGGACTTGCTTGAGCGTGTTAAATTATAAAGATCCGCATTGAAAGGGTCACACAATGCCTTTTTTGCTGAAATCATGTAACATTGTTTGTTCTTGTTTCTGCGTCTTAACAACTTCAGAAGAGGTCTTTTCCTAAAGTTATTAGAAGGAATATTATTAGTTTGCGATCGCTGCATAGGATCCATATTTACTTGCTGGACTTCCATTGGGTTATTTTCTTCAGGTTTCACCTGTTAGAATTTATTAAACCCATGTTATAACATATAACTAAACTCCTAATGTGCAACAAGAAATAAATTTAAGAGTATTGTAAAACTTGCATTGTCAATGGCTTGAAACTCAACGCCTTCAACATAAATGGCACGGTTTTCACAATAGCATTCTGAAAAGCTCTTTAATAGAAACTCAAAGTCAGTAGTGTTATCAGATTCATTGTGATTCAAGAACCGACACAATTCAATCGTCATCCACTCATCTTCTCTCCATGTTGCAAAATATGCATGTAAAGTTTCATCCCCCATTTTGTAAGTTAGGTTCACGTACATCCGGTTAGCTACAGATTTTGTTGCACCGCAAAATTTGAAGATAAGATGAACACCATAATTGACACCCGAAGATAAATTAGATTGGCTTCTTATCTTTATTTGGATATTCAAATCGGAAATGTTTGACATTTCTGCTATTTTACCAAACCTGCACACACATGTAAATTATAAGATATATATAATTACATCTAAGTGCACACAAACAAAAACACGAACAAAGCGACAGAGAGAAGAACCTTGATTCTGGAACAGAAAGCCACTTATGTGACGAATGATCTTCATATGAAAATTGGCTTGCTGATACCATTTCATTTATTTCTCCTTTACTTCCGAGTGAGAACCACTGTTGGAAAAAGAAACCCAAATCAAACCCAACTTTCTATTATGTTTAATTGAGAGTGATATTTAACTACAAATTGATAAAACGAAAATCCATTAAAGTGTATTTCATGGGTCAACAATTGGTCAGATGCCAGTAAGATGATATTTATAAGGTCTATAGATCAACTGTCTAAATAGAAGTTAGGTCTTTATGTCTGATACATGCAAAGTCCTATATGGTTATATCTTATGGTGTGAGTCAGAGATGCTATAGTCAAACTAAGGTCAATTCATCATCATCACCATACTCAGTTAATCCCACCAATAGCAAAAGCTAAGGTAGGGTCTGAGGTCAATTGGTTTGGCTAATTTTTAACATAGTTCTCATAGTTTGAGAGGGCGAATCGTATAGTCTTTTTTCTGTTGTAATTCTGTTACGATGCTACATGAAAGAATTCCATTCCAATTTCTTTCACAGCCAAACACTTAAGAACTAAAACTGTAATTCTAATTTCAACAAATTTCTAAACAAACAAATTAATTGAATGATGCAATTCAGATAGGAATTCCGTTGAATCTCACAAAACATACGTGTCCTAAAGAGTTGAAAAACAGGCGTATACAGCGATTAATGTTCTCGTTTCCAGTTCATTTCATTTAAGTTCAGTTCAGTTCAGTTCAGTTCTTGTAACTGTGTTCAAAGTTCAATAATATAAATTGTTAGTTGGTTCTTCAATTCTTAATTTTTGTGGTATTGATTAATTTCAATCGGATGATTAATTCCAACACCAAGTATAAATAACATTTGTTGTTGTTGTAAGAGCTGTAGTGACAAGTGCATATAGTAACACAATAAACTACTGAATTCGATACTTCTATTAATGATCATCAAAGGCTTTTATAGCCAAATAATTACAACGGTCAGAAACAAACTTAGACTAGAAATAAGGAAACTACTGAAAACAAGGAAAACTCAACAACACACTAGACTCAGCCCACTACTTCTTAATGTTAACATGCTAAGGACACGGGCTTTATTCAAACGACCTAGAATAATAAAACATTAAACATTTATTAGACATCCATGCATGCATATACATGGATAATTCCACGTAGACCCAATAAATCCTCCCCTTAAACAAGACTTTCTTCAAGTGTCTTGTTTAACAACAGAACTCCCATAGCATTTCGAATTGCATTGAATGCCTCCTCCTTTACAGCCTTTTACAGCCTTAGTCATGCTATCTGCCTCTTAGTACCACATAACTCCAATTCAACTATTCCCTCTTAGCATAATAATTATCTTATATTTGGAATGCATTTAAATTGATTTGTATAGATTAGGAGATAATATTTGTTTCCATGTTTATCTTGTATCTTGATCCCTATATAATGGGATCTCATTGTATTCTCCAAATTCATTCAATAATCAATACCATAGACCACTTTTATGGTATCAGAGCTACGGCTCAATAAACCCTAAACCAAATTGCCGGCCTCTTTTTTTTTTTCAGCCTTGATTTCGATCAATGGCTAAAGATGATGAACAACCAGACGCCTCTGGCTCAGCCGCTAAACCCATTCCTCTACACCCCGCATATTCCGTTACCAATATTCAGAGCAAGATTCGCACCCTTGATGGTAAAACCGTCACATACACCTCCTGGGTCAAACTGTTCCGCCTCCACGCGACTGCCTACAAGGTGTTAAACCACATTGACGGCACCGATCCTCCTCCTGAGACGGCTGCTGAGTTTCCTCAATGGGTCGAACTGGACGCCTTGGTGCTTCAGTGGATCCTTAACACCGTGTCCGACTCTGATTTACCTCGTCTGATGGGCCAGGTCTCGACAGCTCGAGCCGCATGGCTCAAGCTTGAAAAGACCTACCTCAGCAACAAGAAAGCCCGGGCAGCCGCATTAGAAACCCGTTTTTGCAATCTGACTCTGGCGAACTGCTCCTCTGTCGACGACTATTGTCAGAAACTCAGCGATTTGGCTAATCAGCTTGAAGACGTCGACCACCCAGACTCGGAATCTCGCTTGGTTCTTCAACTTGTCAGGGGTCTGCCGCAGGAATACGACACTACCGCCTCTCTGATTCACCAGAACGACGCCGACTGGGACACGGCTCGTACCATGTTGCAGGACGAGGTCATTCGTATGGCTGCTCGTCAATCCTCTACCTCCTCTGTCCTTGTTACACAACACCAACAGACCTCAACTAATCAATCACAACACCCGCCGGCTCCGGCGAACCAAACCAGCCCAAACCCTAACCCTAATTCGTACTCTTATTCACAGCAGGGAAGGGGAAGGGGCAGGGGGAGAGGACGTACTGGTAGAGGTGGTGGTGGACGAGGACGCAGTGGTGGCGGCCGTTCTTCATTCCCGTGGTCACCATTAATGCAGGGTTATAATCAGTTTCCAAATTGGGCATGGTGGGTCCCCCCACCTTGTCCTTATCCGACCCAACCATGGCAACAGCAGACATCTTCCAAACAGCCCACGGGCCAAATTAATTTTCCGGGTTTCAGCCCCCAGGCCCAATCCAGCAGTTCAGATCAAGTAGCCTCGGCCCAGTACACAGGTTTTACAGGCCCACAGCCCTCCGCCCCACCATCTGGTTTTGGCTACAACGCCCTATGTCCATCCGACTTGAGTGCCGCTTTTTCTGCCATGCAAATGCAGTCTCAAGACCCTACTTCTTACATGGACACCGGTGCGGAGGCTCACGTCACCCAAGACCAAGGTATGATCAAAATCCCTTCTTTTTCTCCTACTTGTACTAAACTTTTAGTTGGCAATGGCGAATGTGTTCCAATTATAAAATCTGGGACAGGCTATTACACACTCCCAAACCGAACCTACATACTACCCAACATCCTATATAGTCCCCAAAATATTAAAAACCTAATATCCGTTAGACGTTTTTCACGTGATAATTGGGTTTCTATAGAATTTGATCCGTTTGGTTTTTCTTTGAAGGACCTTCGCAATGGAAGAATTCTTTCTCGCCACAATAGCACTGGGGACTTATATCCATTCACCGCACCCGAAATCCCAACTCAAGCATGTTTTCTCACCACTACTTCCGCACCCTGGCACGACCGTCTAGGACATCCAGGAGCTCAAGTTTTAGAATTATTAAATCGTACTTCTCTTTTTCCATGTAATAAAGACCATCGGTCTACTTTTTGCAATTCTTGTCAACTGTCAAACAGCAAACGTTTGCCCTTTTATGCTTCTAATACTTACACATTTGCACCTTTTGATATTATTCATTGTGACTTATGGACCTCACCGGTCCCTAGTAAATCTGGTTATAAATATTACATGGTGCTCATTGATAATTTTTCACATTTTGTTTGGGTCTATCCATTAAAATACAAATCTGAAACCTTCCCAACATTTGTTAAATTTCACCGCCTTATCCAAACACAATTTAACCGTATCCAGGCCGGCTGGTGTAGATGGAAAGCAGCCTCTGGGGTTTTGTGCGACAGGAGGTTCCCAACTAAACTAAAGGGTAAATTCTATAGAGTTGCAGTCAGACCGGCCATGCTGTATGGGTCGGAGTGTTGGGCCATCAAGAAGACTCAAGCCCGCAAGATGGATGTAGCAGAAATGAGGATGCTTAGGTGGATGTGTGGGTACACAAGGCTAGACCGAATAAGAAATGAGATTGTTAGGGGTAGGTTAGGTTTGGCTAAGATTTCAGAGAAGATAAAGGAGTGGAGATTGAGATGGTTTGGGCATGTGAGGAGGAGGCAGAGGTCAGCGACAGTCAGAGTAGTGGAGGAGCTGACTGTTGACGGTAGGAGGAGTAGAGGTAGACCCAAGTTGACCTGGGATAAGCGTATTGAACAGGATTTGATAGAGCTGCACCTCTCTGAGGACATGGTCCAAGATAGGAGTTCGTGGAGACGTAGAATTGAGGCTAAGGATTCTTAGGGACTGTTTCATATATACCTTTTTGGGTTATGCCGCTTTTTTGCATGTCTACTTTTGTTTTAATGCACGACACATGCTATGTTTCTATATGGGTTATATTGTTTCCTTGGCATACATACCTTTGTTCTAATGCATGACACTTCCAATGTTTATATAATTGTAGTATCCCTTTATTAGTTTTTTAGTGTAGTTTACCGGTCTCTCTCTCTCTTTTTTTTTTTTTTTTTTTTTTTTTTTTTTTTTTTTTTTTTTTTTTTTTTTTTGCCGAGCCGGGGGTCTCTCTGGAAGCAGCCTCTCTATCCGCAAGGATAGGGGTAAGGTTTGCCTACATCCCACCCTCCCCAGACCCTACTCTTAGCTGTGCTATTTTGTGGGATTTACTGGGTAAGGTTGTTGTTGTTGTTGTTGTATCAAAACTTTTCAATGTGACTTAGGGGGGGAATTTGACAACAATGCCTTCAAAACCTTTGCCCACCAAAACGGCTTACTTTTCCGATTCTCATGTCCTCAAACCTCCTCCCAAAACGGTCGTGCGGAGCGTATGATACGTCGCCTCAACGACATCATACGTGCCCTTCTCATACATGCCAACCTTCCACCTTCCTTTTGGGTGGAAGCTCTCCACACCGCCACTTACCTCCACAACATCCTACCCACAAAACGCTTAAACTTTTTCACCCCCACCTTTGCCCTTTATCTTCGCCACCCCACATATGATCACTTACGAGTGTTCGGGTGTGCTTGTTACCCAAACACTTCTGCTACCCAACCCCACAGACTTCACCCCAGGGCCATTCGTTGCATCTTCCTCGGTTACCCACCCGACTTCCGAGGTTACCGATGCTTCGATCCAACTACAGGCAAGGTCCACATATCCCGCCACGTTACATTTGATGAGTCCACCTTCCCATACACCATCAAAAACTCGCCCACCTCTTATGAGTTTCTGGATGACTCACCCCCTCCGCCCTTTACATTTTCCCACATACCAAATCCGGCCCACAACATCCCTAACCCACCACCGGCCCAACATCAGCCCACTGCTCCTTCCCAGCCCCCTAAGCCGAACCCACAGCAGCCCATTACATACTCCCGTCGACCACGACCCACACCACAGCCCACGCCCAATGCTGGGCCATCAACTGCTCCATCAGCCCCACCCGGTTTCCCTCCTATCCCGCCTCCCAATCAACCTACCACGGCCCATACTCAAACCAACATTCACCCAATGTCTACTCGCTCCAAAACTGGCTCCCTCAAACCGCATACACCTCTCAACCTTCACACCTCACCCATCTCTCCCATACCCAACACCTATGCCAAAGCCTTCTCAGACCCTAATTGGACACACGCCATGCAGGCTGAGTTTAATGCATTACAGGAGAACGAGACTTGGGAGTTGGTCCCTCGCCCGACTGATAGTCCCATCATACGTTGCATGTGGCGTTTTCGTCACAAATTTAAGTCGGACGGGTCCTTGGAACGCTATAAAGCGCGTCTGGTAGTTAATGGTAAATCTCAGACGGTTGGGATTGATTGCGAGGATACATTTAGTCTGGTTGTTAAACCGGCAACTATACGTACTGTCTTATCTTTAGCAGTTTCGCGTTCTTGGCCTATCCATCAGTTGGATGTCAAAAATGCGTTTTTACATGGGCACTTACAGGAGACCGTTTTCATGCATCAGCCACCGGGTTTTGTGGATAGACGGTATCCTAATTTTGTGTGTCGACTGAAAAAATCTTTATATGGTTTGAAGCAAGCTCCTCGGGCATGGTACACTAGATTTGCTACTTATATTTTATCACAGGGTTTCCGCAGCAGTTCCTGTGATACATCTTTGTTCATCTACAACAAAGGCCCTCATGTGGCTTATTTGCTATTATACGTAGATGATATTATTCTCACAGCATCTACGGATGCTTTCTTACAGGACATTATTCGTACTCTCTCACGAGAGTTTGCCATGACCGATTTGGGACAGTTACATCATTTTTTGGGTATTAAGGTGACGCACCATCAACATGGTTTGTTTTTATCTCAGTCTCAATATGCAAAAGAAATTATTGACAGGGCCAAAATGTCTTCTTGCAAACCATGTGTCACTCCTGTGGATCTCTCATGCAAGCTTAGTGCTACTGACGGGGCTTTATTTCATGATCCTACGTTATACAAAAGTTTAGCTGGCGCCTTACAATATTTAACGTTTACTAGACCCGATATCTCCTATGCGGTTCAGCAAGTTTGTTTGTTCATGCATGAACCCCGCGACCCACATTTTAACTTCATGAAGCGCATTATTCGTTATTTGCAGGGTACGCTTTCCTATGGGATTCGGATTATTAAATCCGAGGTGCACTCACTTGTAGCTTATTCCGATGCAGATTGGGGCGGATGTCCAGATTCTCGCCGCTCCACAAGTGGTTATTGTGTGTTTCTAGGGGATAATCTTCTGTCTTGGTCTTCTAAACGCCAGCCTTTTGTCTCTCGTTCAAGTGCTGAAGCCGAATATCGCGGAGTAGCTAATGCAGTCGCTGAAGCAACCTGGTTACGTAATTTATTATTTGAGCTTCATGTTCCATTGCGGCACGCTACAGTGGTCTATTGTGATAACATTTCTGCTGTCTATCTTTCGAATAATCCTGTTCAGCATCAGCGTACAAAACACGTTGAGATTGATATACATTTCGTTCGCGAAAAGGTTCGCGTTGGACATATTCGAGTTCTTCATGTACCGTCCTCCGCTCAGTACGCAGACATCTTCACGAAAGGATTATCTCGGGAGTTATTTCAGTCTTTCAGATCCAGTTTAACCGTTTGCTCCGCGCCCGCTCAAACTGCGGGGGGATCTTAGCATAATAATTATCTTATATTTGGAATGCATTTAAATTGATTTGTATAGATTAGGAGATAATATTTGTTTCCATGTTTATCTTGTATCTTGATCCCTATATAATGGGATCTCATTGTATTCTCCAAATTCATTCAATAATCAATACCATAGACCACTTTTATTCCCTTCTCAATCAATTCCCTCATATATTGATATCGAATGTCTATATGCTTGGTCCTTCTATGCATCACTGAATTCTTTGACAACTTACTGGTAGAAGTATTGTCACGGTAGATAGTCACAGTTCCTGTTTCCTCTTCCATCTCTTTTAATAGCCCTCTTATCCAAACACAATGACAAGCACATAACCCAGCAGCTACATATTCAGCCTCAGCCGAAGATAAAGTTACAGTCTCTTGCTTTCTTGAACACCAACACACAGCAGCTCCACTTAATAGACAAACATAACCTGAAGTGTTTATTCTATCTTCAAAGTCCCTTACGTAATTACTATCTGTATACACCACCAATTCTTCATTCTTTCTCTTGTTATACTTCAGTCCATAGCCTAAAGTACCTTTAATGTACCTCAGGACTCTTTTGACAGCATAGTAATGATCTTCCCATGGCTTAGCCATGCACCTGGAGATTAAACTAACCACATACATAATGTTTGGTCTAGTTACCGTTAGATACATAAGGCTACCAACCAGACTCTTGTACATAGATTCATCAACCTCCTCCCCTGATCCAACCTTAGTAAATACAGCTCCTGGCACCATAGGTATGTGAACAGCATTAGCCTCTTCCATTCCAAACCTCCTTAAAACTTCATTTGCATACTTCCTTTGACTGATCTCTATAGCATCTTCTGTTTGCTTGACTTCCACACCCAAGAAATACCTCATTTGACCCAGATCAGTCATGCTAAACTCCTTCTTCATTGATTCCTTAAACTCTTCACATATGACTTTATCACTTCCTGCATATATCAAATCATCTACATACAGGGTAACCATTAAAACTTATTCATTACCTTCTTAGTAAACAAAGTATGATCATGACTGCTGTTTTTGAACCCTTCTCTTTTAAAGTATGCCTCAATTCTATGATACTAGGCTCTTGGAGCTTGTTTCATTCCATAGAGTGCTTTCTTCAATCAATACACCATTTCTTCTTTTCCCTTCTTGACAAATCCTTCTGGCTGCTTAATGTACACTGTTTCAGTTAATTCACCATGCAAAAAGGAACTTTTTACATCCAACTGGTACACTATCCGGTTCCTCTTAGCTGTAATAGCCAAAAACAACCTGATAGTGTCCCATCTAGCAACTGGAGCAAAAACTTCATTATAATCAACTCCCTGCCTTTGTGCATATCCCTTAACAACAAGTCTAGCCTTGTATTTTTCTACTTCTCCCTTTTTCATTTAACTTGGTCTTGTACAACCATTTTACTCCAATGGGCTTCACAGCCTCTTCATAACTAATAGGATCATCCAATGCACTGTATAAAGCCATTACATCTTCTTCTGCAAAAAATGGTTTGATAATCCTTCATCCATGCAGGACTTTTCTTAATCCTGTTGGACCATTGTTTAATTGGCTGAACATCAGCCCCTTCATCATGTTCTTCTTCACCTTCAGCATCCTCTTGGCTGGTTCCTTCAGTATCTTGTGTTGTATATTGCTCAGCTGTCACATTTTCAGATGGAGAATCTGCCTACTCATTCACCTTTTCAGCAGAAACTTCTTCTTCAATAACAAGAACTTGAACTTCCCCTTTAGGATCATTCCAGTCCCACTTGCCATCTTCATCAAATGCCACATCTCTACTTATCACAAGCTTCTTGGTGATAGGATCATAAAGCTTGAAAGCCTTTGATTCTACACTAACTTCAAGAAATATGCACTTGTGACTTTTATCATCCAGTTTAGTTCTTAGCTGTTTTGGTATATGACCATAACCAATACAGCCAAAGACTCTAAAGTGACTCACACTTGGCTTAACTCCTGTCCACAACTCCTCAGGAACTTTCTTGTCTAAACTTCTACTTATTGTTCGGTTTAAAACATGACATGCCCATACAACAGCTTCTGCCCATAAGAACTTAGGCAAATCCTTCTCCTTCAAGAGACACCTAACCATATTCATTAAAGTTCTATTTCTTCTTTCTGCCACCATTCTGTAGGGGAATATAAGCAGTAGTTAGTTGCCTCTTAATTCCCTCCTTTTCACAGAAATCCTTAAAGTCTTGTGAAGTGAACTCTCCTCCCCCCTTAAAAGCCAATAAATAAACCCATGTCTTCCTAGTCTAATCATCAATGAACACTAAGACTTGCCTCTTTCCTCCTTGGGACATTGGTCTGATTGGTCCACAGATGTCTGTGTGAACCAACTGCAGTCTTTCAAATGCATGCCACTTGCTTTTCTTAGGTATCTCCACCCTATTTTGCTTTCCAACTTCACACACTTCACATAATTGAGTCTTCTCAGCTACTTTTGGAAGTTCTTCTACCATGTTGTTGAATTGCATGGTTCTAAGAGCCTTATGATTTGTATGAGCAAATCTCCTGTGCCATAACTCCTTTCTAGTGGTAACTTTCATGCATCTGTATGCTTCTTCTTCTTCTTGAGCAGCAAATATAGGGAACAACCTATTTTTAGTCATCTTGGATGCCAAGATTAGACCCTTCACAGGATGATACATCTGACCTACACCCTCCTTAAAAATGAATGTCACTCCCCTCTCTTGAAGCTACCCAACACTTATAAGATTTGAGGCCAGTCAGGTGTATAGTACACATTTGTAATGACATGTGTTATCCCATCTACAATCAACTTCACATCTCCAATTCCTTATACCTCCAACCTTTTATCATTTCCCAACTTTACTAAGTGTGTAAAACTCATATCAAGCCTTGAGAAACAAGCCTTGTTCCCTGTCATATGATTAGAACATGCTGAGTCTAGGAACCAAATACTCTTTTTACCTTCCTTTTGGGGCTCAGATGTAGCCATGATGGCTTTTTCTTCGTGCTCGAACATCTCCACATCAGTTGTTGCCATCAGCACCAATTCTTCATTCTCACCATACTCAGCATAGTTTGCTATCTTTTCTTCAGAAGGACATTTATATTGAAAGTGGCCCAGCTTTCTACATTTGTAACATTCAACGGTGCTTTTATCAAATGTGCCATGACCTCTTCCTCTACCTCTTCCTTTATTATAGCTTGATCTCCCTCTACCTCTTCCTCTACCATATGAATTGTGTTGTTCCACCTTAAGAACCTGCTCCTCAGTTGACCCTCTCAACAATTTTTGTTCATGAACCAGCAGAGAGCTTTACAACTCATCTACTGTCATTTCATCTAGATCTTTCGATTCTTCAATTGTGCACACAACAAAATTGAAATTCTCAGTGAGGGTTCTTAATACCTTTTCAACAATCTTCACACCTGGCATGTCATCTCCATAGTTCCCCATATCATTAGCAACCACCATTACTCTTCCAAGGTAGTCATTCATACTTTCACCCGTCTTCATTTCGGGTGTCTCAAAGATTCTTCATTGCATCCCACACCTGCTTAGAGGTTTCCTTTTTGGTGATTGTTTTCATAATTGACTTGTCTATTGACTGAAACAAGTAATTCAGAACCTTCAAATCCTTCAGTTTTGTTTTCATCATAATTCTTCCTCTGAGTTGTTGTGGCTTGTTCTCCTGGCTGGATCTCTGCATACCCATTCTCTACCACACTCCAGCATTCCTTGGAGTTAATGACATTCTTCATGACCATATTCTAATTATCATAATCTCCATCAAACTTCGGTATATGGGTTGCATGGAAATTACTTGACTCTTCTGTCATTGTTCGTGAACAGCAGCTCGTACTTCTCTCAAACTCTTAAAACAGATCTCACTCAGGCAGGGGCGAAGGATGTTGACGGCCAGGGGTGGCCCTGGCCCTGGTCCCTCCCTGTTTTTTGGTGCAGTGGTATAAATTTGCGATTTTCGTATATAAATTAATTCCGGGTTGAGTCCGGCCCCTGCTAATTTGCCACTACCGATCGAAAAAATTGAGCCCGGCCTCTCCCGATTCGAGAACCAAGCTTCGCCCCTGCACTCAGCTCTCTAATGGATCTCACAACCTGGCTCTGATACCACTTGTAGTGACAAGTGCATACTGTAACACAATAAACTACTGAATTCGATACTTCTATTAATGATCAGTAAAGGCTTTTATAGCCAAACAATTACAACGGTCAGAAACAAACTTAGACTAGAAATAAGGAAACTACTGAAAACAAGGAAGACTCAACAACTCACTAGACTCAGCCCGCTACTTCCTAACGTTAACATGCTAAGGACTCGGGCTTTATTCAAACGACCTAGAATAATAAAATATTAAACATTTATTTGACATCCATACATGCATATACATGGATAATTCCACGTAGACCAAATAAGAGCATAGATGATTAGGTTTCATGTTGAGTAGATGTAAGCAATTTTTGAACAAGGACTTTAGTTTTAGAGTTATTAACATTAGAATTTAAGAAAATGACATAAATCAATAGTAAACTATTTGGATTAAATTTTTTTCTAAGAGCAAAACATGCATGGAATACAAAATAGTTGAGATAGAATAACAAGATAATTACCACTTTGCCGTCTTTAATGAGGATTCCTTTAGAGAGAGTGTCATAAAGATCCTTTCTCTTTGTGGTAGAATATATATCAGGGGTATATGACATCCGGATGATTTCTTTGTAGTTTTCAGGCAGTTGGGTCTCCCATATATCATAATCTTTCTGTATAAAAAGCATTAAAATTTATATTACCAGTTAAATAATTTTCTCCGTTATGCCGAATTTATAAAATAAAATAAAACTAGTAATTAAACCTGAGCATGTTGCAGCGCGGATACATTGCGAACATGGAACAGATTAGTCCAAGGGTTATGTGATGTGTTAAACATATAAAAATGCACGTTTTGACAAATTCAATTTAACTCAATAGCACTGTGTTTGGATGATGGTTTTCAGTTTAGATGTATAATATAGTATAAACTTTAAGTCGAAAAGCAGAGTAAGTTTAATTTATACCGTGGAATAGAAACATTTTATATTTGACGTCACTCAGTTTTGAACAAAATGTATGGAAGGGTGGACCATCTAGAAGCACGAAAATCTATATATATATATATATATATATATATATATATATATATATTGCAAAGGGAGAAATCCTACATGTCATTTAGTTAGACATTCTCTCCTTTAAGAGGTGCCATATAGGATCATATGTGTCACCTATCACACCAATTAAAAAAACAAATAATCTACTAAGAGGTGATGTGGCATGAGTTATTTTAGGAAAAAAATAATTTAAAAACAAAATATATTTTTTCTCTCTCATGTTTCGCCCCATAATTTTTAAACGTTAATAACTTTTTATACGACATTTTTTAAAGAAAAAAATTACACCAAATTAACAAGCGTTTTATTATCTTTCCAACGAGTACCATAGTGCTATACAAAAAACGGAGAAAAACAACGACTATTTTTTTTGTAGAGTGTTGTTCATACATAAAAAAAACACAAAGTGTTCAGGTATAGGCAATTACAACAGGTGTTAGCATTGGAGTTGTATATTGTTTTAGGTTAAGTATTAATATTAGAGTTATACATTATTTTAGGTTATATGTTAACATTAGAGTTATTTATTGTTTAAGGTTAGCGTTAACATTAGAGATACATTGTTAATTGTTTTAGGTTAGGTGTTACCCGAAGTTTTTCTGCATGTAACTGTAAAGTGCACCAGTCTATTTCATATGTAAAATTGATATGTCAAGAAATCACTACTTAGGGTCTTTTTATATTTGAATAAGAAACGATAAAATAACTTCATAGGCAGAGCTTCGTTTTTTTTTATATTTGAATATGATAACTTATGACAGAGATTTGTTCAAAATAATAATAATAATAATAATAATAATATTATTAATTAATCATGTATTGGCAAATCATTAATTATGTTGTTATACTAGATTTTTTATTATGTCATATTAGATATTTCAACCCGGGACGCTCCCGGGATAAAAGCTAGTATATTATATTTGACTTAACTCCTATATAAAAATGCGTGCTTAAAAAAATAGTTAGCTTAAATTAAAAGTACGAATAAGCTCCAAAATTTAGAAACCCTGGGGGATCAAAATGAGATTTTATGAAAAAATTGCAAATGGAAATTATTGAAGAAAAATTAAATTATTAAAAACCTAATAGGTTAAAAACAAGTATTATATATGGTACATGGGTAAAATGGAGCACGGGTTAAAAGCAGTGGCGTAGCTCTTAAGGTGGTGTGTGTGGGGGGGGGGGGGGGGACCCCCCGAATTTTTGCTCAGAAGTTCCGATTATATAGTATTCGTATAGAAATTTTTTGGTATATACGGTTTCGACCCCCAGAAACTAGTGATTTCCGACCCCCCGGTGACTTCCGACCTCCCAAAGTTTCGGGTCAAGCTTCGCCACCGGTTAAAAGTGCCACTTCACGGGTATATAAAAAGGAGGAGTTGGCGGTGGAATACCCAAAGTTGTGAGTTGGAATTGTCAAAACGTAAAAGGTAAGGGGTCGGACGTGTGTGTTTAAGAGTATTAGAATATATCCAACACAAAATAACTTTCACGTAAATCATTAACTTAATTATCTTTACAAAAAGGATTTTATGTTTCACATGTACTTTCACAAATATTATGTCACCTGAACATACATTCCATGAAAACGGTCAGTTGTTTGACATTGCGAAGATTTCACAACTTTTTTGTTTACTTATTTATTTTTTAATCTGTTGATCTTTTAAACTAATACGTATAATAATTTTGGTATACATTCAATATTGAGGAAAGATAGCATGCAGCCATGTTTTTTTTTTGTGAGAAACAACAAGAACTTACTTGGAAATCCAATGCTTTCTTGAGTTGTATTACCACTTCACGTGCAACTGGCCGTTCTTCACCCTTGTCATGTAAGCATCTATAGGCAATATCTGTAAATGCAGCCAATGATTCTGAACCAATTTGTTCTTTTATACCCACAAACACTATCTCATCAAGTTTTCCTTCTTCATAGCACATTTTAGCCAGAGGGCCTAAAGACTGAGTGTGATCCTTACAATCCTCTGCCCATGCCAATCTTCCGCACAAGATCTCAAACAAAACCACACCAAATGAATATATATCCGATTTTTCAGTTAAGAAACCTTGTTTGTATTGTGGGTCAAGGTAGCCGAACGTAGCGTAAGCATTGTCACTGACATGTTCCATGTCCTGATTTAATGAATCTAATGAAGACAACTCCAAATTTGAAATTTTTGCCTTCCAATTAGCATTTAGTACAATACTAGCGCTTTTAACGTCCCTGTGTACCACCTTCTTTCGTGTAACAACATCTTGATGAAGGAATTCCAGTCCACTTGCAACATCAATGCATATCTCTAGCCTTTTCCTCCAGGTAAGATTAGCATCGTTTAAATGTTTATCAAGACTTCCATTGGACATATGCTCGTAAACAACAATTTTCTCACCCATTTCGTTACAATATCCTACAAGACCAATGATATTCTCATGCCTACATTTGAAAAGAATATTGGATTCTGTCCGAAATTGATGATCTTCTTGACTAAACTTGCTATCCCATCGCTTTGCAGCAATGGTGGTACATCCATTAACGTTATAAGCATCATCATGGTCTTGAAGAAATGGAATCTCCCCTTTATATACCTTCCAAAATCTACCACTTCCAATGCAGTTCTTTTCACTAAAGTCTTCTGTGCCAGATTCAATATCTTTGAGTGAAATTTGGAGCTTTTTCAGGCAGATCAACTGCGAACCATGTGACATTCAGTTAGCTTCATAATTCAAAAAATAATACGGATCAGAAGTTAACAGTACAATATATACACATGCTCAGAGAGACAGCTGATATTATTAAAAGTTTCTAGACTTGCAAGAATACCCTAGAACAAGGGGTAGATCTAATTTTCGGGCCAAACCTTTAGAATTAAAAAAACAATCAAACAACTAATTGTTGGATATAAGAGATTAATCTAGTGCAAAACAAAATAAAACAAAATGAACAGAAGAAAATAAAACAAAATGAACAGAAGTGGCCGAACTATTTCATTATTCCAATCGTTGGCACAGATTATAAAGGGATAAAAGAAAAGCAATTTTTTTCGACTATTTATTCAACGACCGGTAGGTTGTCCTATTTATACTCAACATAATGGTCCCACAAACTAGGTCTCATTCCCACAAAAGACTCAACATAATCCAATGTCTTTATTTCAAAGTGTTGAAATTTTTCACGCGTGAAATCCCCTACTTTTTGCTCCACCACTACGCTTGCTCTTGCAATCAAAGACTCCAAATCTTTATTGATTTCAATGAAAAGAAACGAAATACAAGAACAATTGAAAAGAAACAAAGAAAGAATTGTAAAACAAGTGATGATACAATCTGAGTCCCTCTTTTAAAGTTGATTTTAACTAACATAAACAAACAAGTTTCCAAGTTGATAGTTTCACCCCCTGACATTATAAGAAATAAGCTCCAAGGCCCTTTCACTTTATTTGACTTTATCTTCAACAATCTCCACCAATAAAGTCAACATCAGGAGGACTTTAACCAATTCCCAATCCCTGAATACAGAATTCAAACTTCGAACCCAACAAAGACTTTGTAAACATATCAACCAAATTTCGACTAGTGTTTTCACTGATATGGTTACTTTTTGAAATACAATAAGCAAAAATCTTAGTGATACAAAAAATCTAATCAGGTCAAAGAGTGAAAGCGATTAGAAAAAAAAAAAACATCACATACAATATAATAAACAAACAAAAATTAAAATCACAATAAGATTGGATTCGTAAAACATATATAGAAAATATCAACTTCATAATGCAGAAAGAAAACAAAGTAAGAACACGGTAAGATGCAAAACAAGAATGCTTGAATTTTGTAAAAGTAAAAACAGAACAATTTGAACAAAAATTCTACTTGCTTGCAAATATAAATTATTCTAACAAGAGGAATACTTCATTTAAACCTTGTCTGAATTCATTTGAAAGAGTATTAATTTCTTTTCTATTGTATATGAGGATGAATATGTTAGCCGATCATATTTTTCCATGTTATCGCAAATAGCTGGGCGTTAAACTTGATACCGGTGATCAAGAATATGATAACAAATAAGAATGGTGTACTTAGAAAACACGGACTTACATTAAAGTTTATTGCCATCTCAAGTTCCTTGATCACAGTTTCCATTGTAGGTCGCTCATCAGCTTCTCCCAAACATTGACATGCAATTTTTAAAAATGTATCTAAAGAATCCCGATCGGGTCCTCTGTTTGAAGTGAAAATGTCTTTACTAGTTTCTTCCTTTAGCCTCGGATCTATTATTCTATCTATTGTTCCATCAGCGAAACATTGGAGTGCAATGGGAGCAAGCCCTTTGTCATTTTCCTTTGTGTAAGCTGGATCATATGCTAACCTCCCACAAAATATTTCGAAAAGAACCACTCCAAAAGAGTAAATATCTGATTTTGTTCCCAAGTCAGGTTCTGGATCCCAATATACTTGCATGCCAACATCCTGATTTGTTGGATTGGATATTCCAAAGTAAGCAATCTTCGCCTCCCAATTTTTGTCTAACAAAATGTTGGCACTATTTATGTCACTGTGCAGGATGTACATCTTGGTGTGAAGGTGATCAAGACCTCGTGCAATCTCAAGGCACATGCGTAGACGGCGGTTCCATGTAAGATTATTCATCCTATCAATACTTTTCAAGTAGTCACAAAGACTTCTCTTTGAAGCATGCTCGTAGACAAGAATCATTTCATCACCTTCGTCACAAAAGCCAAGTAGCGATACTATGTGGGGATGCTTATAACTAGCACGCATTTCAAGTTCTGCAAAGAATGTTTGCTTTCCTTGCTTGCCTTTTCTACTAGTTATGCGTTTTATAGCTACTGTAATACGTTTCTTGGAAGGTTCATCACCACTCTTTCTTTCGGTTGCCAATGAACTGTTGCTACCAAGTTTAGCTTTGTACACCATACAATTTGTGTCTAAACCAATGCAGTATGTTTTATCAAAGTTATCGGTAGCCAACACTATGTCACTGAGCCGAAACCTCCATAGAACCTGGGTTTCCCCCTGTAACATTGTGTGTCAAAGTGGATATATGAGAAGATTGTGTAAGTAAATGATAAAAAGTTAAAATGGAACTCTATTCATCTTTAGTTCATCCCTTTCTTGAACTACAAGACATGTGGGAACACAAAATATATGAATTATGGAAAACTAAAACGAAAATCCCCCTGATGTCAACTTATTAGTTATTTCTTTCTTTTTTTATTTTTAATTTTTATTTTTGAAAGTACGTGATGCATCTCCTTCGACAAATATAGTATGTTTTGAGCGGAGATCAAATTAAATAATATATGTGCATCCATTATGATCTTTTTTATTTAAAAGGGATCCAGAATATGAAGAAAAATACTGTCTTTTTTTCTTACACATAGACTTACTTGCAATCTTAATGCTTCATTGAGCTTCTTGATGACGAATTCTATTGATGGACGCTTGGCTTGAGTTTCTGCCAAACATGCATATGCGATTTTTGAAAATGTGTCCAGAGAATATTGGTTGGGTCCTCTGTTTAAAGTAAAAATGTGATCTTCATCTTCTTTTGTTATTGTAGTATCAATCAATTCCTTTAACGTTCCCTCATTGAATCGTCTCCTTGCAATGGGTGCAAGCCCGAGATCATTTTCGTTAGTGTAAAGCGGATCATATGCCACTCTCCCCGAAAGAACCTCAAATAAAACTACCCCAAATGAATAAATATCAGATTCTCTTTTATACTTGCCTGTAGTCATATATTCGGGATCCAAATAAACCTCAGTGCCCGCAATTTTTTTCGTATAGATCGTGCTCGCTGGTTGGTTCAGAGGATGGAATTTCGAGAGCCCAAAGTCAGCAATCTTTGCATTCAGGTTTTCATCTAATAAAATGTTCTCACTCTTTATATCTCGATGTATTATCCTTGGTTTTCCTTCCATTTTTGTGTGAATGTAATTAATTCCATGCGCAATATCGAGACAAATCTGTATTCTTTGCACCCAGGTAAGATTAATTGCTCTAGTGCTTCCCAAATAACCACTTAGGCTTCCTTTTAAAGCATACTCATAAACAAGAATCAGTTCATGAGCTTCTCTACAAAAACCAAGAAGAGAGATAATATTTGGATGCTTACAACTACTAAGCAATTCAATTTCACTTAAAAACCCTTGTTCACCTTGCTCATCTTCTCTACTGATAATGCGTTTTATAGCTACAGTTTTACTTATCTTGCATAGTTCTTCATTATGCTTCCCTTCCATTGATGACAAACTTTGGATATCTAAAACATCGAGTTTCGCTTTGTACACTATACCATACCCACCACGACCAACAAAGTACTCCTCATCAAAATTATTTGTGGCTAGCTTTATTTCGCTTAGTGGGATCTTCAAAAGATTTATCTACGAAATTATGCATTAAGTGAGAAAATGTGTTTTTGACGTCCTTATTTGTATGTTTAAAAGATATATACATGATCTGGATTCTTTGAGAACTCTCTCGAGTTGTGAGAACTCTGAAAACTCCGACTTTCCATGCGTTAAAACTCCGACCTTCCTTTCGATCTTTTTTAACACGTTTTTACCAATACATATATTTTTGACTATGTAAGAAATATGTAAAATATGCAAAAAAAAATGACATTGATCTTACATATATGTAAACATAGGTGTCGTAAAAGAAAACTCCGTCAGTTTACACAAAACTGACAAAATTCAAACATATGTAATTTATTTCATACGTTTTTTTTTTCTAATCCCATAACAATAAGATAAACATAAGATATTTTAGCAAAAAAGTTTTAAAAAAAAAAACGCAAGCATTCATAGCTGTCACAACTCAATGGAGTTCTCATTTTATCTGATCCATACACACACATACACGGTGTGAGCGAGATACGACGCGAAACACAAACACTGCCAGGTTTTTGGTTAATTTGGTTTTTGGTTAATTAGTTTTCGACTTTGAGCTTTGATTGATTTCGATTTGGTTTCAATTAACGATTCAGTTATTGTGCACCGCCAGACAGTGTTAATCACATAGACAGATAAATTTTTTAATTAAAAAACTATAGCAATACTATACTCAAATTACCCAAAAACCTGTAATATTTACTCTAATAGAGACATTACACTTATTGTTTTTAGATTTCAGTATTATGTACATGTTTAACAAGATGGAAAACAAAAACCTTCCCTTCTCACGTTAAGGCCCTATCTGTACGATAAAACCATTTGTACAAGAACTTTCCACTCTCTCTCTCTCTTTCTCTCGGTATATATATATAGATATTGATTCAAATGAGAACCTTTGGTCAAATTGAGAACTGAGAGAACCATTCTGGACCACACATTTCTCTAAGGCAAAAAAAAAAAAAAATTGCTTAATCGCTGCTTTTATACAAGAATAAATTTTTTTTCAATATACACATGCGTATAATTGCATTATACACATATGTATAAATGCAGTATACACATATGTATAAATAAAAAAAATCCTCGTATAAAAACGTGCGATTAAGCAAAAAAAATTCCTTTATAGACATGTTAAATGGATGGTTCCCCACTTTTATAAAGTTCCTCATTGAACCCACCCCTATATATACATTTCATTAGAAGTGTGAAAAGGATCAAGAATTGATATGTATGCATCATTTTTTGAACCTAGCCATGAGATTTTAGATTATTTTGCCTAAAAAACACAACAATTAAAAACTCAAGCAATGTATTTCAGGCTTAAAACTTAAAACAATATGCCAAAAAAATAAAGCAGTGTGTTTTAAGTGTTAAACATTGTGTTTTAGCTATGTTTTAAATTCCATGGCTATAATACATTGCAATATTGCACTGTGTTCTAAATTGTTGTCTTTGGTATTTTTGTAGCCAAACCAACCCAATACATCAATCCTAAATCCAAAACACGATGCCTATATGTCATTTCTTAATCCTTCTCACACTTTTTCACGAAATATGACCTTTATACACAAACCTAAACCTATATATATATATATATATATATATATATATATATATATATATAGGGAAAGTATAAATTGAAAACCCACTCGAGTTAAGAAAACTCTGAAAACCCGTCAAAAACCATCTAAAAAAGGTTTTTTTTTTTTTTTTGAAAAAAAATACACAAGGTAACATACATGTTTTTAAGCGTTTTGGGCCAAAAAAATAAAAAAAAAAGCGCCGAACGAATATTTTAAAAAAAATAAACGCAAACTTTGTAACAGCGATGTTAACATATGTTAAAAAGCAGAAACATATGTTAACAGCGCTGTAACATATGTTAAAAGGCAGAAAACATATGTTAACAGCGCAAACTTTGTAACAGCGTTGTTTATTTTTTTAAAAAATATTCGTTCGGCGCTTTTTTATTTTTTTTGGCCCAAAACGTTTAAAAACATGTATGTTACCTTGTGTATTTTTTTCAAAAAAAAACTTTTTTAGATGGTTTTTTGACGGGTTTTCCGAGTTTTCTTAACTCGAGTGGGTTTTCAAAATACCCACCCCCTATATATATATATATATATATATATATATATATATATATATATATATATATATGTTTAGGATCCTGTACAAAGGACAAGTTTTGTGAGAAGTGTAAGAAGAGTTTTGAGCCATTAGATTGGTTATTTGGATGTTTAAGATTTAATAGTGGCAAAACTGTAAATATTGTTTTTAAAAACATGAAGGGGAAGGGTAAATGAGTAATTGGTCCTTTTTAGATAAAGAAACTAATCTCTCACTCTCTCACTCATTTACTCCTGCAATTAATACTCTCTCCCTACTCTCTCTCTCTCTTATCAAAAACTAAATCATCAAAACAATTTATCATCAAACTTCTAAATCAGATGAGGAAAATCAGAAAAAAGTATGAGGTTTAAACTTCTATGTAATCACGATTTTCACAGAAACAAGAATGGAGTCAAGGTGTTTTAACGTCTGGAATCTTTGGGTTACCATTCGCGTCATGGTGTTTTAACATCTGCAACGATTGCGTTATGATTCATGACTGGAATGGTGTTTTAAATATGTTTTTGATAGATGTTTTTTCACATGATGTAAGCCATTCATACCTGTATATTCTTTTTTTATGATGTTCTTTGGAGTTTTGGTTTTTTATTCATATCAATGTGTTTTATCTTCATCTTGGTTATTTGGTGTTCTAATGTTTGGAATAATTGTGTTACATTCACATCTGAATGGTGTTTTAAGTATGTTATTGGAAGATGTTTTTCACACAATGTAAGTTATTCATATCATTATGTTCTTTTTTTATGGTGTTCTTTAGGGGTTTTTGTTTTTATTCATATCATTATGTTTTATCTTCATGATGATTATATCAGTTAGTTAAATGTTGTGATTGATAAAACACCATGTATGACCAACATCCTTTACATAAATATAATTAAAAAACCAAACATTATGTAAAAAAAATAAACGTTTGCCTTGAATATAAAACACCACAGGTTGATTATAAAACACTGTTGCCTTGAATATAAAACACCACGGGTTGATTATAAAACACTACGTATCCGTATGGTATTTTATAATAGCATATGAGAATTATATGTTGATAAAACATGTTTGAATTCTGAATTATGGTTAATGAAAAATCCCTATAAAAACTCCTTTAGATTAATTACATGATAACTTACTTATTTCATGCTTGATCATATTACCTTAATACCCTCATTCTATAAAAAAAAATAATGTCACGTGTCATCACCATAGTTCTTCTTACACTTCTTACAAAAAACACCATTTGTACAGGATCTTGACCCTATATATATATATATATATATATATATATAAGGGATGGTTCAATAGAGAACTCATTTTATTGAGAGAACTCGAGAACTCCTAATTAAATACAAAAAAACATAATAAAAAAATCATAACTCAAAATTTAAGTAAAAAAATAGAAAACTAGTTCAGAGCTTCTCTTTCCCACGTCATACCCGTTCGGAAAAAAAATAAAAATAAATAAAAAAAAACACACCTAAAAAACGCTACTGCACATGTGTAGTATAACCCAAAAGCCTAAACCACCTACCCCCAACTTACCCCCACCCAAAAACCTAATTCCACCCCACCCACCCCCACCCTCACTAAAAAACCTAAATCGCTTACCCAAAAACCTAAACCACCCATCCACCCCCCACCCAAAAACCTAAACCCACCCCACCCACCGCCTACCAAAAACCTAAGCCCCACCCGTCACAACCAAAAACCTAACCCCCACCAAAAAACCTAACCCCCTACCCAAAAACCTAAACCCACCCTACCCACCCCACCCCACCCCCAAAAACCTAAACCTTACAAACTAAAATAAAAATAAAAATAAAAACTAACCCTAAAAGCTAAACTAAACCCAAAAACTAAGCCCTAAAGCTAACCGGACATTTACTACACAGGTGCATTAGAAGTCGCCTATTTTTTATTTTTTTCATTTTTTTTTTATTTTTTTTATTTTTTTCTGAACCGGGATGACGTGGGAAAGAGAAGCTCCGAACCAGATTTTTGGTTTTTGACTTAAATTTTGAGTTATGATTTTTTTTTTTTTAATTTAAGTAGGAGTTCTCGAGTTCTCTCCCTAACTATGAGTTCTCAATTGAACCTTCCCCTATATATATATATATAGGGGACCACACATATATATATATATATATATATATATATATATATATATATATATATATATATATATATAGGATCCGGATCATATGAGAACTCTACTGAGTTGTGAGAACTAGAGAACTCATCTGGACCACACATACACATATTTGCATTATAATAATAGGAGGGTATCATGGTAATTTAGCACCTCCCCCACCCCACCCCACCCCCACCCCACCCCACCCCACCCAATATAAAAGTTACAGATTTTTTTTTCAAATCACTCTTTCTCTCTCTCTGCTCTCTCTCTCTTTCCTCTCTCTCTCTCTCTCTAAAATCACTCTCTCTCTCTCTGCTCTCTCTCTTCTCTCTCTCTCTCTCGATACGTTCTAATAGACGGTGGGCTATGGTGGTTTTGCAGGGCGGCGGCGGACGGCGGACGGTGGTTTTCAGGGGTGGTTTGAACAGATCTCGAAGGGAGAGAGAGAGAGCAGAGAGAGAGGGTGACCGGTGGGTTTTTGAAGAGGGTTTTTGCAGGTGGTGGCAGAGGGTTCGATGGTTGTGACCGGTGGTGGTGATGATCCGGATCGGTGACGAACAGATATGAAACAGATCTGAAACACAGGACGGTGACGAACGGGGACGATCTGTTGATGATGGTGACCCAATATAAACAGATCTGAAGGGGAAACGGAGATGGGGGTGAAGGGGAAACGGAGGGGGTGGAGGGGGGTGGAGGAGATGGCGGAGGACGGTGGTGGGGGTTTTCCGGTGGTGTTTTCCGATTAGGTATCCCATTTATTATTATTATTATTATTATTATTATTATTATTATTATTATTATTATTATTATTTTTCTGTTATTAACCCTCTTTTATTATTATTATTAGTATTATTATTTTTGTTATTATTTTTATTATTATTATTTATGTTATTATTTATTAATATTATTATTATTTTCTGTTATTATTATTATTATTATTTTTCTGTTATTATTATTATTATTATTATTATTATTATTATTATTATTATTATTATGTAAAAACACCGGTGTAAAATATGAAATTTTATAAAGGTTTTGATGTGTAGATCTTTTTGTAGTTTTGGTTTTTACACTAGTGTATTTTATTTAGAAGTTTGTGGTATATATGTTGTTTTTGGGGTTTACACTAGTGTTTTTGTGTAGCAGGGGTTTTGGCAGGGAGTTGATGTGAAGGAGATGATAGGGGTCCGATCATGGTTATTGGGCGGTGGTCGGAGGTGAACAGAGGTAAGGGTGGTTCGAGGGGTGTTTTTTGAATCTGATATGGTTCGATGACGGGGGGTTTCAGAAACAGATCTAACGAAGAAGATGATGTTTGATGGATGATGATGCTTATTCGAAGATGATGATGTTTGATGGATGATGATGCTTATTCGAAGATGCAGCAGGTTTTTTTTTTAAATAATGTGTAGTATGTTTTTTTTATAAATGTTTGGTTATTACATTGATGTAATGTACATTTTTTATAAATGTTTTGGTTTGCATTTGTTGGAGTAGTTTGTGTATGGTAGATTTACATTGGTGTAAAAAACTATACCAGAGTAAATCATGGTGGATTACATCAGTGTAAATCATCCTCATCATATGTTTGTTTGATATTTTACACCAGCATAATTTTTGTAAAAGTTTGTGTATGCCAGTTTACACTGGTGTAAATAATTACACCAGTGTTAAATCATCCTCATCATATGTTTGTTTCGGTTTTTATACCAGCGTAATTTTTGTAAAAGTTTTGTGTATGCCAGTTTACACTAGTGTAAATAATTACACCAGTGTAAATCATGGTAGATCATCCTTATCAGGATTTTATTTAAAAATGATTTTTTTGAATAATTGAATAAAAAACTAAAATAGTATTATATTAATCATTTTCTCTTTCATGGTGCTTTTACTAAAATGCCCCTTAATGTACTTTTTGTATTAAAATATACTAATAATTATTTAATTAGCATGTAAAGACAAAAAAAATATCAAGATTAAATCTCAACCATAGGATCATCCAAATCAATGGTCCACAAGAGTTCTCTAGTTCTCACAACTCAATGTGGTTCTCTCACGATCCTAACCCTATATATATATATATCAAACGATTAAAAAATAATAATTAATTTACCTTCAAGGTGTTGGCTGAAGTGCCTTCATCTGAGGTTGTTTTGAGTTTCCATGCAAACTACCACAATAAAAAATAAATTCATAAACATAAAAGTAATTAATAATGAGAAAAGGATGAAACAACAAAAACAAAACGCTATGATTGGCTTACATTTTTCTCATGCTCCCTTTCAAGTTCCAACGCCTCTTCAAGTTCTTTGACAATCTGATCCATAGTCGGACGTTGCTCAGGTTGTTGATTCAAGCATTTATAAGCTATGTCTTTGAACTGTTTCAACGATTCTTTGTCCACCAGTTTTCTTGAATAAGGAACAATGATCTTTTCTAGTTCTTCCTCAACACAAGCGTTTGTAATCACCGGTTTCCTCCCACAAAGGACTTCAAGCAATAACATACCAAAACAGTAAACATCATATTTGGGTGTCACGTTGTTGGTATCAAGGTAGCCAGAGAAGAGAAGGCGATGCCTCCAACTTTGAGGATATTTCGTGGAAAGTTCAAAACCATATATCTTGGGTTCCATTGATTTATTTAGAAATATTTTAGAGCTATTGATGTCACAGTGTATGACATCATAGTGGATGTTATTTAATCCACGTGCAACACCTGAACATATCTGAAGTCTTCGGAGCCAAGTGAGGGATGGGTCACTTAGATGCTGATCAAGAGTTCCATGATATGCCTGCTTGTGCTTGTAAATGATTATTTTTTCATCATTCTCATCACAAAACCCATGAACAAAGGCGATATGCTCGTTAGAGACATGCTTAATCATTGATCCCTCTGTCAGCAACTCGACTCCTAAATACCCATACAAAAAATGACTATGATTTAACCTTCGTACGACAATATTCATCCCATTCCACCAGAGCCTTCCTTTATACAGCTTTCCTAATGCAACTTCCGTAATGAGATTTTTATCAGAAAAATTGTCGGTGGCAGATATGATCACTGCAAGGCTGTATATCTAAGTAAATCAAAGAGCAAAAACTATTAATTGGATGCATATGGATGAGCACGTGATTACAATCATTTTTTCTCTTTTTTAAACGAAAATGATGTTGGAGCTTTTAATCAACATTTATTATGTAATTTAATAAAGTCAAAACATTAGAAAGTCAAACCGGTATGTATAATATCGGTTAGATTAGATTAGTTGTGTCCGTTGGCACTCATTTTTTCACTCATATACCATTCTACTATACATAGTAAGGTTTTCTTCCGGTTATTTTTTGGGGTTTGGTTTTTTGAGTTGGGTTGTTTGAATTTTTTATTGAGAAAAAGTGACCAGATAATAAAACCCTTTAAAGTTCGGGTTGATCGGGTTGGAGTTATTTCTGTTCGATAATATAATATAACTAGATTTATACCCCGGGAGCATCCTGGGGTTGAGAAAATCTAATATGACATATCAATTTTACATACGAAATAGATTGATGCGCTCTACAGTTACATGCAGGAAAGCTTCAGGTAGCACCTAACCTAAAACAATTAACAATGTATCTCCAATGTTAACGCTTAACCTTAAACAATGTATAACTCTAATATTAAAACCTAATCTAAAACAATGTACAACTTCAATGCTAACACCTGTTATAAATAGAATTCATATTTACTGGTTTGAACATAATTAATGACTTGCCTATACATGATTAATGAATAACCTGAACACTGTGTGTTTTTTTTTTCTGTATGAACAAAACCCAACAAAAAATAGTCGTTTTTTTCTCCGTTTTTTATATATCACTATAAAACTCGTTGGAAAGATAATAAAATGCTCGTTAATTTGGTGCATTTTTTTACTTTAAAAATCTCGTATATAAAAGATATTAACGTTTAAAAATTATGGGAGGAAACATGAAAGAGAAAAATACAATTTTGTTTATAAATTCTTTTTTTCCTAAAATCACATAATGCCACATGGCACTCTCAAGGGGGAGAATGGCTAAATGAGTGTCATGTAGGATTTAACCCTTTGAAATATATATATATATATATATATATATATATATATATAGAAAGAGAGGAAAATTAATTTGAGAACACCTATATTTCGTGTGAACCGTGAGAACGCATCTAAAACCATTCAAATTCAAAATTTCTTTTTACACTTGTCTTTATTACTAAAATACAATCTCAAAAACACAATTTACGCGTAAAAATTCAAACGTATACGAAAATAATTTGTTTTTACACATGTGTAAATTTATTGTTTATACATGTGTAAACTGTTTCATTTACACATGTGTAAAAAGTTAATTTGAAAGTGTTTTTGCAAGAAAAGATGAATTATTTGGAAAAAAAATTCATTTATTAATGTTGTATTTTGATTATAATGAGGTTTGTATTAAAAAATTTTCATTTTGATTGATTTTGTTACTTGTTCTCACGGTTCTCACAATATTTAGCGTTCTCAAGATAACCCTCCCATATATATATATATATTATTCAAAAGTCCTAAAACTTAGGTGCTGTTTGTTTTTTCTGCAGGAAAAGGTCTGCAGTCTGCGAACCACATCTGCAGACATCTGCAGGAGAAGAGGTGGACAAAAGGTCTACGGTCTGCAAGAAGAAGACTGTTTGTTTGTTAATGTCTGCAGGCTGCTGAAATAAACTGAAATTTAAATAAACTGATTTTTTTACAGCAGTCTGGTGGTAGACGGTGGTCGTGGGTAGTGGTGGTCGTGGAGGTGGGTGCTGGTGGACGGTGGTGGATGATTAATGAATAACCTGAACACTGTGTGTTTTTTTTCTGTATGAACAAAACCCAACAAAAAATAGTCGTTTTTTTCTCCGTTTTTTATATATCACTATAAAACTCGTTGGAAAGATAATAAAATGCTCGTTAATTTGGTGCATTTTTTTACTTTAAAAATCTCGTATATAAGATATTAACGTTTAAAAATTATGGGAGGAAACATGAAAGAGAAAAATACAATTTTGTTTATAAATTCTTTTTTTCCTAAAATCACATAATGCCACATGGCACTCTCAAGGGGGAGAATGGCTAAATGAGTGTCATGTAGGATTTAACCCTTTTAAGGTTTAGGTTGGTCGAGTTTGGGTTATTTAGGTTCGGGTTTTCTAGTATTCTCTAATTCGGGTTCGAGTGACTTCAGATTCAGGTCATGTTTCAGATAAAAATGAACACCCCTATTACAGTTTTAAGGATTGTGTGTTGCTTCTAAAAAATGACATTAACGTCACAGAATAATGACATTAATCTATATCTATATCTATATATATAATATAACGATTGGGATGGGGACACATGACTCTTGGTGAGGCCATCCTCATCCTTAATTTCCCGTCAAAAAATTTAGGTTATAAGTAACCCAATTAACAAAAGATTTATTAATTTATATTTTTTATCTTTATCTTTGTATTTATTATTAGTTTACTATATAATAAAGAAAAATCTTATGATTATCTTATCTCTCTCTCATGTGAAATAATATTAATAAATCATAATTTTACGTTTATCTCTTATTTATTTTCTTAAGTAATTCTTTTTATATTTCTGTTTATTGAAATCATTTAATTTTTTGTTGATAAAAAAAACCTAAACCTTCAAGACCACCGTCTCAATCACGCCCTGCAATCGTTGCTTTCTCTTTAAAATATACATTTTTATTCTCATTCACATGATTAAAATTGATGTTTTCTCATATTATAGTAAATTAATTTCAATGCTACATCGTAACACATATTGTATCTTAATATTAGATTTGTCTATCCCGGGATATAACATAGTTAACAATATATCTAATGAATTACCCATGACCTATTAGTCTATTGATATGGTGTTCCCTATACAAATATGAAATTATGGGTTCAAATCCTTGTAAGTGCAAGGTAAAATTGAAATTAAAGGGGTTAAAAAAAAGTTTGTCATTAAAAAGAGAAATCTAATGAATTAGTAATTCACTAGCCGTCGAAAAATAGATAAAAAAAATAAAGTTATTCACTAAAACAAGGCTCCGTCTATGCCCGCCCCCTACCTATCTAGTTTAACCCGCCCCACGTGACTTCAAAGCGTCACGCTATGGTCAAATCGCGGCTTTGAAGTACAAAAGTCAGCAGCTTTTGACCAGGCATTACGATTGGTGTTAGTGGGTTGGGGTTGGGTTTTTTTTTTGGGGGGGGGGGGGGGGGGGGGGGGTTTGGGGTGGATTTCGGTGGGTTTTTTTGTGGGGGGGGGGGGGGGGGTGGTTTATTTGGTGGATTTTGTGTTTGTTTAATTTTTATTTTGAAAGTTATTTTTGTATAAAAAATATACTAGTGTGAACATGACAAATCACACGATAAATTTTTGAACCAGGAAAAACTATTGAAATGTAAGTTTATTTTCTGTAACAAGTTAATGAGAAGTAATCGTTGATAACGCGGTTTATAAATTTTAACCGATTTTATTGTTCATTTGTTATTTATTGATCCATTTATTATTTTAATATTTAGAAGGGGTTAAACGCCTAAGCGAATCTTCACCTTATTAATAATAAGTTTTAAAAAAAAAATATTAGAGTTTTAATATAAGTTTATAGAAAAAAGTTTTAAAAACAAAAAAAAAATATAACTAACAAATTTAAAAAAAAAAAAGTTTTGAAACAAAAAAAATAAATTAAGATAAGTTTTTAGAAAAAGTCCCTAAGACCATCCGGGGTGGAGGGGCGGGAAGGAGGGGCGTGATGCGCCATGTGGCACTTGTGGGACCCGTGTGTGAAGGGTGAAAATTGTGGGGAATGGAAGGGGGAAAGGGGGAAGGAAATAATATTATATTGTGTTAAAGTTTAAAAAAAAACGACCAATCAGAATGCTCCACCTCACACCCAAGCCCCGCCCCACGCCCATGAATTCTTCCCCGTCCAAGGGGCCACGCCATCTCCCCCCTGCGGCGGTGTTCCCGCCCAAAACCCCCCCTCCACGCCACTTTCCCCGCCCCCACTCCTATCAGTCTAAAGCCATTGGGGTTGATGGCCCAATGGTAGAAGCAAAGCTTTAAGGAACACATAAGGGGAGGTTATGGGTTCAAGTCTCATGAGAAGTAGAAATTTACCGTTTAAAAAAAAAAAAGAAAGAAAGAAAAAGTCCCTAAAACAACTGAATAATATCCAAAAATCAAGTGTAGGTCAGTAGAGCATATCATTTAGTACCTCTAACTCTGGAAATGGATCTGACCCTGGCTCTGGCCCTGGCTCTGGCTCTGGCTCTGGCTCTGGCTCTGAATCTTCATCTTCTGACGGTGCCGTATAGTAGTCTGACTCTGACTCCATGGTTGCGAAAACCCTATAATGGAAAACCATGGTTGCGAGGGAACTGAAACTTTGGAGCGACAGATGATAAGCAATTGGAAATTCAACCGGTTAAAACAAAACGTGAAACAGAAATAACTAAAATAAGTAGACCAGCTGTTTCTAGCTAAAGGGCAACCATCTCCCTTGGCTATGTTTCCGTCCATACATGGTTAATGGTCAGACCGTTTGGAAGGGTGTCGGACATGTCGGATTTGGACAGGCGACGACTGAAAGGAGAAGGAAAGTAGAAAAAAGAGAGGTGGAAATCCTTCGCACGACAAGATATGGCAAATAGTGACTTGAAAAACGTAAATAAACAAATCACAAATTATATCTATATTAATATTAATATGTTATGTCGGTGGGTTTTTTCCCCCACCGACCCTTCAACTTTATTTCTTCGTCATATTCAGCCCCTCAACTTTGAGATTTTTTGTTTGTAGCCCTTTACTTGAAAATCCTATTTTTTATATAATCTAACCCCTTAGCTTTGACATTTGTCGTTTTTAGCCCATTTACTTGAAAAAACTATTATTTTACGTGTGATTTTTTTTAACATATAGTCACTAATAAAAACATATTTTTTTTGATAAAGAAAAATTTGCGAAAAATTACATCAAGATAGCGGGCAGGCGGGCAACAAGCTGCGCCGCCACCCCTTTTTGGACGGCAAACCCTAGCCTACTAAAAACGAACCCCTGCCCCCCCCCCCCGGAGTCGAGACACTGCTATTAATAACCCGTTGGACTCTGGTCAGGAAACGAATGGCTTCCGGTGCCAAGGCGCCAAAGGTATCAAATGTCAGGGGTACGAAAACGTGTTGGTTCTCCTCACAAGCTTTAGCATGCTTCTCAACTTTCTTCGCCTCCGCTTTCCGCACCGCTTGCCCTGCTACAAAACCAGTATCCCTCAAACCAACCAGGGGAGATACGCCTGTTAGGTCAACACAAGCGTGTTTCCCCCCGGCCCACCCGAAGACAAGCAGGTCTGCTGGACGTAGGGTGGATCTTCCTTCTGTGGGGTCTGAGAGGAAATTCACAGGAGTCTCTTTCTTGGCTGAGATCCTAGCCCTTCTTAAAATGTCCCAAAGAACGTCTCGGACCCAGTCATGCCTGTATTTGAAGCCGGGCAACTCCTTACAGTGAACCGCATGTTCCCCGTATTTATCCAAGCATGCCTTACGGCAAATCGGACAGACCTCATCTTCATGGTACATGGGGATCACCAAACGATATTTAAGAATTGCCCTGTATTCAACCCTAGACATTTTTTGGCCCAAACCTCCGATTGGGATAACATTCAGGAAATCTTGGGCATGTGGGTTTTGCAAGCATTCAATAACTGCCTTTTGGCGAGGGGACAGATCAAAAGATTCACCCAGGCTCTGTGCGATTTTGCCAAAAAGGGCATTCGCCAAAGTTTGCTGAGGCTTTGGGGGGCGGTGTCCTTGTTAGAAAAACCGTCCATATCAAAACCTGGGAGATAGTCATTTATTCTTTCGAGGGCCTGTGCGTAGTCCAAGTCCATGTCAACAACCCCGCTATTCCTTAAGATGTGGTCTTGGAGGTTCCAAGATTGAGCTCGCGATGCTACAAAAGCATACACCCCAACATCCTTAGCTGAGAGGAGCCCTAATCCTCCCAAACGCATCGGCAAAGATGCCAGTCTCCACTGTAGGTCACCAAAGAACGGACCCCCACATACCACTATGTCTTCGATGGCTCCCCGCAGACCCTTGTCAAAACATGATACCGCTTCATCCATCATGGCGGGTTGGCAGGTTCGCAAGCCAAAAAGCAACTTAGCGACCCCCATACAAGATCTGAGCAAGAGGAGTTCACTCTAGGGATCCCTAAGGCAAGGCAAAAGTTTCATAAGATCAACCGCGCGCGAGGCTCTCCGCCCTGCTAATTCCCGTATAAAGTAAGAGTCCCGACTAACAGCCCCTCCAAGGAGTTTCACCCCTTTTTCTGGCCTACCAATCCCACTAGGGAAAAGTCCGTCCCTAAGTTTCACCCCATTACAGGACGGCCAAAAAACCTCAGTTTTCTTAATATTCAGTTGAAGCCCCAGGGATGGCCCCTCATTCCGGATGATATCTAAGGCATTCGCAACATCGGTGGCATCACCAATAATCGTCCCATCATCAAGGTACCATGCATGAAATGGGAGGTTACAATTTTCTTGCACCCGGAGAACCATAAAGTGTAATGCCAAGGCGAAAAGGAGGGGACCTAAAGGATCCCCCTGCTGAACCCCTGTAGTGGCCCCTATACAATCATTACCAACATACAACCTAGCTGGCTGGGCATATAAGAACTGGACCCACAAATAAATAGAAGGGCAATGCTGAAGAACTTCTCGAAGAAGGGCAGTGCGGTCGATCATGTTGAACGCGTTTGAAAAATCTACAGTGAGCATAGCCAAAGAACCGTCTTCATGGAATGAGTTAAGGAACCTGTTCGCACTGTGGAGCACCGCCTCTGCCCCATTAAGGGTCCCCACTCCAAATTGGAAATCCCCCAAATACTTAGCCATTTCCTTACCAACCTTTCTCATAGCCACTTTAGATGCCAGTCTGCGCCAAATGGCCCCTATTGCAATGGGTCAGATCTCGTTATCAGGTTTCAGAAGAGGGGTAAGGGGGGCCGAAGCAATAAATTCAGCAAGAACCCTGGGACACAACCCCCTAGCCATAAATTGACGACTTCAGTAATAGCGGAGAGCAAACCCGTGGAAGCCACAGACCCCTCTCCGCTAAGGGCGTCCAATAGATGTTGGGCCCTCAAACCGTCCCTCCCGCAGGAAGTCCCTTTAGGAAAAGATCGGATGCATCGAAGCACACAGTCCTCATCCACAACAAGCGCGGGCATGATGTCGGAGTTAGAGGGCAAGGATGGAGGAGGCAGCACCAGATGTTTATCAATGAGGGCTTTCATGGTAGAATCCCCAAAAGGAGCAACCCCACTAGAACACAACACCTTTACAGCAGCTGTGAAATGACCATCCCTAACTTTCCGGAGGCACTGTTTGACATTGGGGCTTTGTTCAGTAGCCTCACCCCCCCTGCTCCATGCTTTGTAAAAGAACCATCTCCCACACAATCAAAGAGAGAAGGAACCAAATCTGCAAACCCAGAACCGTCTTTCCACATAGAAAGCGATTGCAGGATGCTATTACACTGCAATGATTTCCTATTCCCAGACCTTCGCTCCTGCCTAGTGGATGGTTTGACCACCCGCAAGGTACACCGCGGCAATAAAAGTAGTTTGACCCAATTTTCTACGGAGCCTAGTGAAGCCACCACTTTGCGTAAGGCACCTGTCAAGGCTTGGACAAACGCCAATCGACAGCTTGGGGGGATGCTCTTGACAGTTTGAATGGGTAGTGAGAAAACCTTTTCTAAGAGGGATATATCCCCAACCACACTTCCTGAAGGACCAGGTTCCAGGTCCATAGTCACGCGACGAGGTTTCTGGATCCCAACAATAAAATCTTCCACATCTCCCGTAGTCACAGAGAAGGAGAGAACATCATCCGCATTGTGAATGCACCTTTTGCTGAGAGCATGCATCACCATGCATTTCCCACATAGCCATTTAGCCTCGTCCCGAAGGGCGCCCCCAACATCCATAAAAAGGTCCAAGTCTTGGGAGATTGCATCTTGCAAAGACGCCCTCCTTTTTTCTGTCTTGAAATGCAAATTCTGCATGTGCTCTAGAAGGCGTAGAATCCCCGATGACCCCGGCTTACCATCTTTACATTCATGGAGATGCTTAAAGGGGCATGTTCTCAAACCACTACTCGAGCCAGGGCCAAAACCTCCTTGTTTAACATTCCGATCGCTTTTATTAGGAGCCATATGCACGCAAACACCAAACCCAATAACAGGTAAGAAAAATAATAAACCCCTACTCGAGACGAGTTGGGTGAAAATAACACAGGCCTAAACCACGCCCCCGCAAGAAGCAAAGGAGTTTGGAGGGGAGCAACCAAAAATTGCTCGCCTCCTACCCCGTCAACGGCAGCTGCCTTTTTTTATGTCATTAGGCCACGTCTGACGCCGCGGACGGGGAGGCATACAGGAGGGAAGCTTATTATTATTATTATTATTATTATTATTATTATTATTATTATTATTATTATTATTATTATTATTATTATTATTATTATTATTATTATTATTATTATAAGGAGTAAAAGACACTACTAAAAACTATTTGAAACCTTAATTAAAATGAATGCCAAAATACATGAGCTCATAAACAACTATACTACTTCAAAAGGGGGTGTTATATAAAAGAAAGGAGACAAAAGAAATCAAATCAGAAATGATTATGAAAAAGTCTTTAAACCCAAGAAACAACAACCTGAAAACACCTTTTCTCAGAAAAAGATAAAATCTCAACCAAAATCTTTTTCTCAAAATTCCTTTTCAGTAGTTAGACCAGAATCATCAGCAGTTTCACAAACTGCTGAGATTCAAAATCTAAAGAACATGGTAGAACTACTGATGACCAAGGTTGATGGTGGTCCTAAAAAGGATACCACCATGGTTCTTCATGAAAAATCCATTGCCAAAAAGACATGGATTTCTCAACCTGGTCAAGAACAAACTGTAACTGTTCTCAAGAGCAAACCCAAAGCCAAACAGGCTTGGGTTTCCAAATCTAACTAATTTGCTTTTATGTGCAGAGAGTTTCCAGGGGCTTAAACAGCATATGGTATGTTGATAGTGGAGGCTCTATGCACATGACTGGATGCAGATACCTGATAAACAACTTTATCAGCCAAAGAGAAGGATCTGTGTCCTTTGGGAACAATGCCAAGGGATATGTGCTAGGACATGGCAATGTCTCCTCTGGCAAAATACAGTTTGACAAGGTCAATCTGGTGGAAAATCTTGAATACAACTTGCTGAGCGTGTCACAAATGTGTGATAAAGGATATTCTTCCTTTTTCACAAAGACAGCTTGCAAGATCATCTCACCAGAAGGCCAGAAGTTGATTGAGAAGATTATAGAAGATCATACTTTGCTGATTGCCAAAAGATGTGGCAATGTCTATGCAGTGGACATTGAGAAAGACAAAGTATTGAACAACACTGCCTGTTTCTTCTCAAGGGCATCAACTTCAGAAACAGATCTCTGGCACAGGAGACTTGGCCATGTGAACTTTAAAACCATAAATAAAGTCACAAAAATGGGCTTGGTCAGAGGTCTACCTTTGAAAGTATACCAGTGTCAAGAACACTGTGTATCCTGTTTAAAGGGAAAACAGCATAAGTCCTCCTATAAGTCTATTGAAGAATAAAAAACAACTGCATGTCTTCAACTACTCCATATGGACTTATTTGGGCCTGTCAAGATCATGAGCCTTGGTAAAAAGAAGTACTGCTTAGTCATCATTGATGACTACTCAAGATTCACATGGGTATTCTTCTTATTTTCCAAGGATGAGGCTGCTGAAATCATCAAGTTCTTCATTCTACAAGTAGAGAAACAATATTCTCTATCTGTCAAAACCATTAGAAGTGACAATGGGACAGAGTTCAGGAACAAAACTCTGGATGAATTCTGTTTGTCTAAAGGGATTATTAGACAATACAGTGTTCCCAGAACTCCTGAACAAAATGGTGTAGTAGAAAGGAAGAACAGAACATTGATAGAAGGAGCAAGAACAATGTTAGCTGATTCTGGACTGCCATTGTACTTTTGGGCAGAAGCAGTTAACACAGCATGTTATGTTCAGAATAGAGTTCTTGTGGTCAAGAGACATTCCAAGACTGCCTATGAAGTTCTTCATGGCATGAAGCCCCTTATCTCCTTTTTCAGGGCTTTTGGGTGTCAATGTTTCATCTTGAACATCAAGGAATCTATTTCAAAGTTTGCTGCCAAAGTTGACTCAGGTTACTTTCTTGGTGACTCTTCAACTAGAAAAGCCTACAAGGTTTTTAATTCTCACACCAGGATAGTAGAAGAAACACTGAATGTCAAGTTCAATGAGTCAAAACACACTCTTATTCCAGCACATCCTGCTGAACTCTTTGACCTTGACAACTTTCACTTTGGACCTGAAAAGGCTGTTACTTCTTCCAAACCTACTTATTATGGTGATCAAAGGTTTGAAGATGAGGATCCTGCACCATGGACTCCTCAAACAGTCATTAAGTCAACTACAACACCATCAGAAGTTCTTCAAACTTCTGATCAAACAAATACTGAAGGCCAAACTCAAACATCTGCTTCAGCACCTGCAACTACTGAAGAAGCTGCAACTACTGAACCAGATATCATAGACCTCAGTAGTTTGTTTGAAGAACAAGAGCCACCTACACCTGTCAGTGGTTTACAACAACTGATTGAACACAGAGATCATCCACTTGATCAAATCATGGGTGATATAGCTACAGGTGTTCTGACCAGAAACCAGCTCTCCAACTTTTGCCTATTCTCAGCCTTTATTTCACAGTTGGAACCAAAGAAGTACCAGGAAGCCCTCAAAGACAACAATTGGGTGCAGGCTATGCAAGATGAACTACTACAGTTCAACAAGCAACAGGTCTGGGAAATCTGTCCCTTACCTCAAAACAAGCAACCAATTGGTACAAGATGGGTTTTCAGGAACAAACAAGATGAAGCTGGTATGATAATCAAGAACAAGGCAAGACTGGTAGTTCAAGGGTACTCTCAAGAAGAGGGAATTGACTATGATGAAACCTTTGCTCCAGTTGCAAGGCTTGAGGCCATCAGGTTATTTCTGGCCTATGCCATTTCCAACAAAATTAAAGTTTATCAAATGGATGTGAAAAGTGCATTTTTGTATGGAAAAATCAAGGAGGAGGTGTATGTCTGTCAGCCACCTGGGTTTGAGGATCCTTCTCATCCTGAGTGGGTGTACAGACTGGATAAAGCTCTATATGGGCTCAAACAGGCTCCAAGAGCCTGGTATGATACACTCTCCACCTTTTTACTCAAAAATAACTTTACAAGAGGTGCCATTGATAAAACACTTTTCATTAAACATGTTGGAAATCATGTCTTACTTGTTCAAATTTATGTTGATGATATCATCTTTGGTTCAACAAACACAAAATTGTGTGATGATTTTAAGAAACTCATGCAATCAAAATTTGAGATGAGTACCATGGGAGAACTGCAGTACTTTCTAGGACTGCAGATCAAACAACAAACAAATGGAACTTTTATACATCAATCAAAATATGTTAAAGAATTATTGAACAAATTTTCTTTAAATGACTGTAAATCATGTTCCACTCCCATGACACCTATCACACAAGTTGAACCTGATGATCAAGGAAAACAGGTTGATCAAACCATGTACAGATGCATGATAGGTTCCCTTTTATACTTAACTGCTTCTAGACCAGATATTATGTTTTCAACATGTGTCTGTGCTAGATATCAATCAGCACCAAGGGAATCACACCTTATTGCAGTCAAAAGAATTTTTAGATATCTGAAAGGAACACCAACACTGGGAATTTGGTATCCTGCTTCAAGCAATACCAAGTTATCAGCATTTTCAGATAGTGACTATGCAGGGTGTAAGATGACAAGAAAATCAACATCTGGTGGTTGTCAATTCCTGGGTAACTGTCTAGTGTCATGGCAATCAAAGAAGCAAACATCTGTTGCAACTTCAACTGCTGAAGCTGAATACATTGCAGCTGCAAGTTGTACATCACAGATACAATGGCTCCAATATCAACTTCTTGATTATGGAATCAAAGAGACCAAGACACCTTTGTTTGTAGACAGCAAATCTGCCATTAGCATCATTCAAAATCCGGTACAGTTCTCAAAAACTAAACATATTGAGATCAGGTACCATTTCATAAGAGATTGCTATGAAAAAGGCAAGATTGAGGTGAAGCATGTAGCAACAGCTAATCAGATAGCTGACATCTTCACTAAGCCCCTTGACACATCAACATTTCAGAAGTTAATTTCCATGCTTGGAATGCTAAATTTGTAAGTGTTTATTTTATTTTTTTTCTCTGCATATCAGTTAGAATCCAAGTTAACACTTGATTCTACCCAACTCTACAGCAAACTTCTACATCAATCATGTTAGGACAAAGAGGATTGGTGAAACCACTTTTGTAAACCTTAGTCTAATTCACTTCTGTCATTTTTGGCTAAGTATAGAAGTACTGAATAGAAGACAAGAAACTGCTGATTAGAAGATATGAAGAAGTGCTGAAGTTGCAGAAGTTCTGAAGTCCAAACCAGACAAGTTCACTTCAGAAGTACTGAAGACAAAACTACTCTTCAGTAGTTGTCCTTTATCAGCACTTAGCAGAAGATATTTGCCACCGCCTTTTTGCATCAGTAGTTTGTTGTTTAATATTACTTTTAGCTTTATTTGTTTCTTTCAATGTTGCAACTTGTGCAACTTGTAACTGGACTTTCTGTACTTGCTTTTTAGGCAAGATACATGCATGTAATCGTCTATAAATAGAAGGCTTCAACCTTCTATTTTAGACATTGATTTTCAACAGAAAAATCCTTCAAACACTCTCATTGTTATTATTCCATTTCTGTATTTATTGTGAATCTTGCTAAGTATCTAATTCTCATTTACAACTTAGATTCATAATAAATACTTTGTCATTTATTTAGTTTCAAACATCAAGGGGGAGTTATAACTCTGCCTTTGCATAAAAAGTGTTGCTTTAACTTATAACATTCCGCTGTGCTTACAATCTGATTTACAAGGACTTGCTAAACACTTAAGTGTCAAGATAGCAAGTTCTTACTTAGCAAACAAGAGCAAACTGATCCAACAATTGGTATCAGAGCATTGGTTTATCTGATCACATATCAATCTAACAAATTGAGAATCAGACACAAAGCTCTTATTGATATTCAATAAAAAGATCAAAAGTTCACTTTTTATCAATATCCATCACTTAAAAGAGTCATCAGACAAATCTATACTCTTTAAAAATGGATCCACATAATACTGGTTCTGCCACCAAACCTGCCATGCTTGTGAGAAATGAGTACAATATATGGCAGAAAAGAATGGCACATACCTTGTCACAAACCAACACTGGTTGTTGGAGATCTGTGATATATGGTCCACACAAACCAGTAAACATAAACCTTGAAACTAAAGAAGGGATTCCTAAGGATCCCAAAGACTATACAGATGAAGATTTCCTAAAACTTGAGCTAGATGCTAAGGCATTCTCTATGTTGGCAATGGCTCTCCCAAATGAAATATACTCTGGCCTTTTACATTGTGAAAGTGCCAAAGAACTTTGGGACTGTCTTAAAGAACAGTTTGGAGGAACTGAAGAGGTGATTGCCAACACCAGAGAAATTTTGGCTCAACAATATGAAACATTTGCTTATATTAATGGGGAAACTTTGACACAACAATTTGAAAGATTCTCCTCATTAATCTCTGAGCTAAAGTTAAATGGTCAGACCTATACAACAGTATCTATGTTACATAGATTTTTAAGGTCTCTACCTGACAAATGGGAAACTTACTCCATTGTCTTAAGATCCTCACCAGATTTTAGCTCCCTCACTCTTACAAAACTCCATGGGAGATTACTCACTTTTGAAAGAGAAATCGATCAAAAGAAGAAATTACAAACTTCTGGTAAAACTGCTGATGACTACCTACCAGGTAGTACAGCACTTTTGGGACAAGATTCACCAACTTGTTCCTATGGATCTTATGACAATATTGACATAACCACTGGGATCTCATCAGAAAGATCTTTCCCAGGTTATGACAATGATGACCAAAGTCAAACTGCTGATAATCTATGTTTTATCATGGATGATTTGAAAAATTTTAGCAGTGATGACTTGGAAGAAATGGACATACTACACCAACTGGCCATGCTAAGCATTAAAACTAACAAGTTTTATAAAAGGTCAGGAAGGAAATTTCCAGGATTGACCAGTAATACAAAAATTGGTTTTGACAAATCTAAACTGAGATGTCACAAGTGTCAGAAGTTGGGACACTTTGCTAGAGAGTGTAGAAGCTCTAGCTTTAACCAATCACAATCTGGAAATAACTATAACCCCAATTATAATAGGAACAATGGAACTCAAGGGAGTGCTCATTTTGTACAGGCACAAGCTCCTCAACAGCAATATATGCCTCAAGTACAATATGTTCAAGTGCCTGCTCAACAGATGCAGAGCCAACAGTCAATCCCTCCCTTTCCAGCTGCTCAACTTCCTCCACAGCCTCAACAACCCCCTCAACAAAGCCTCTTTACCTCGGGGTATGTTGACTGGAGCAGTCTCCCTTATGACACCACAGAGTGTAATCCTGATGCAGACAACAAAGTGTTTGACATCAACTGGGGAGAACCAGACAATGGCAGAAAGAACTTTGCCTTAATGGCATTTGAAGGCTGTACCTCAAAATCTGCATTGTCTCAGGTATCAAAAGAATCTTTGACAAAACTATGTTCAAACTCTTGCAAAGAAACTTTTGCTCTCATAAGAGAGACAAACGTGCACCTACAAGGCAAAGCCAATGATTTAGAAAGAAAATACACACAGATAAAATGTGATTTGGAAAGAAAACTGTGTGCTAAAACTAAAGAGGTTTCTAAATTAACTGACTCTGCTATTGAAACCCAAGCACAAATCAAAATGATGCTAAATGACCTGGGAGATGTCAGACAAGAGCTTGCTGACACCAGGATCACTTGTGAAAAATGGGTTGAATCTTGTAGGGGGTATCAACTACTGCTAAACAAACAAAGTGCTTCAAATGTGAAGTTTGGCATAGGATACCATCATGTTGAAACACCAACAGATTTTTCTCCCAAAACTACTGAAGATGGGAGAAGAATTGTTTCAAATGAAACTTCTGAAGGGAAAGAATGCACATCTTTCCATGAAAACTTTCTAAACAGAAATCCTGGCATTTTTAAAGAAAGTACTTCAGAAGTATTTACAAAAACTGACAACAAGCCATCAGTAGTTTCATCTACTTCAGGTGTTGAGACCCTGAAAACTACTGATGAGCAAAATCTTTTTACAACTGTCAGAAATTTGCCTTCAGAACAAAAACAGAAGGCAAAAGCATGTGAAATTTGTGGCCTATTCAACCACAAAACTGAATTTTGTAGATACAGAAAAGGAATTCAGTTCAATCAAAAATTTAAACAACAGGTTGTGGGAAATCAAATCAGAAATGATTATGAAAAAGTCTTTAAACCCAAGAAACAACAACCTGAAAACACCTTTTCTCAGAAAAAGATAAAATCTCAACCAAAATCTTTTTCTCAAAATTCCTTGTCAGTAGTTAGACCAGAATCATCAGCAGTTTCACAAACTGCTGAGATTCAAAATCTAAAGAACATGGTAGAACTACTGATGACCAAGGTTGATGGTGGTCCTAAAAAGGATACCACCATGGTTCTCAATGAAAAATCCAGTGCCAAAAAGACATGGATTTCTCAACCTGGTCAAGAACAAACTGTAATTGTTCTCAAGAGCAAACCCAAAGCCAAACAGGCTTGGGTTTCCAAATCTAACTAATTTGCTTTTATGTGCAGAGAGTTTCCAGGGGCTTAAACAGCATATGGTATGTTGATAGTGGAGGCTCTATGCACATGACTGGATGCAGATACCTGATAAACAACTTTATCAGCCAAAGAGAAGGATCTGTGTCCTTTGGGAACAATGCCAAGGGATATGTGCTAGGACATGGCAATGTCTCCTCTGGCAAAATACAGTTTGACAAGGTCAATCTGGTGGAAAATCTTGAATACAACTTGCTGAGCGTGTCACAAATGTGTGATAAAGGATATTCTTCCTTTTTCACAAAGACAGCTTGCAAGATCATCTCACCAGAAGGCCAGAAGTTGATTGAGAAGATTATAGAAGATCATACTTTGCTGATTGCCAAAAGATGTGGCAATGTCTATGCAGTGGACATTGAGAAAGACAAAGTATTGAACAACACTGCCTGTTTCTTCTCAAGGGCATCAACTTCAGAAACAGATCTCTGGCACAGGAGACTTGGCCATGTGAACTTTAAAACCATAAATAAAGTCACAAAAATGGGCTTGGTCAGAGGTCTACCTTTGAAAGTATACCAGTGTCAAGAACACTGTGTATCCTGTTTAAAGGGAAAACAGCATAAGTCCTCCTACAAGTCTATTGAAGAATCAAAAACAACTGCATGTCTTCAACTACTCCATATGGACTTATTTGGGCCTGTCAAGATTATGAGCCTTGGTAAAAAGAAGTACTGCTTAGTCATCATTGATGACTACTCAAGATTCACATGGGTATTCTTCTTATTTTCCAAGGATGAGGCTGCTGAAATCATCAAGTTCTTCATTCTACAAGTAGAGAAACAATATTCTCTATCTGTCAAAACCATTAGAAGTGACAATGGGACAGAGTTCAGGAACAAAACTCTGGATGAATTCTGTTTGTCTAAAGGGATTATTAGACAATACAGTATTCCCAGAACTCCTGAACAAAATGGTGTAGTAGAAAGGAAGAACAGAACATTGATAGAAGGAGCAAGAACAATGTTAGCTGATTCTGGACTGCCATTGTACTTTTGGGCAGAAGCAGTTAACACAGCATGTTATGTTCAGAATAGAGTTCTTGTGGTCAAGAGACATTCCAAGACTGCCTATGAAGTTCTTCATGGCATGAAGCCCCTTATCTCCTTTTTCAGGGCTTTTGGGTGTCAATGTTTCATCTTGAACATCAAGGAATCTATCTCAAAGTTTGCTGCCAAAGTTGACTCAGGTTACTTTCTTGGTTACTCTTCAACTAGAAAAGCCTACAAGGTTTTTAATTCTCACACCAAGATAGTAGAAGAAACATTGAATGTCAAGTTCAATGAGTCAAAACACACTCTTATTCCAGCACATCCTGCTGAACTCTTTGACCTTGACAACTTTCACTTTGGACCTGAAAAGGCTGTTACTTCTTCCAAACCTACTTATTATGGTGATCAAAGGTTTGAAGATGAGGATCCTGCACCATGGACTCCTCAAACAGTCATTAAGTCAACTACAACACCATCAGAGGTTTTTCAAACTTCTGATCAAACAAATACTGAAGGCCAAACTCAAACATCTGCTTCAGCACCTGCAACTACTGAAGAAGCTGCAACTGCTGAACCAGATATCATAGACCTCAGTAGTTTGTTTGAAGAACCAGAGCCACCTACACCTGTCAGTGGTTTACAACAACTGATTGAACACAGAGATCATCCACTTGATCAAATCATGGGTGATATAGCTACAGGTGTTCTAACCAGAAACCAGCTCTCCAACTTTTGCCTATTCTCAGCCTTTATTTCACAGTTGGAACCAAAGAAGTACCAGGAAGCCCTCAAAGACAACAATTGGGTGCAGGCTATGCAAGATGAACTACTACAGTTCAACAAGCAACAGGTCTGGGAAATCTGTCCCTTACCTCAAAACAAGCAACCAATTGGTACAAGATGGGTTTTCAGGAACAAACAAGATGAAGCTGGTATGATAATCAAGAACAAGGCAAGACTGGTAGTTCAAGGGTACTCTCAAGAAGAGGGAATTGACTATGATGAAACCTTTGCTCCAGTTGCAAGGCTTGAGGCCATCAGGTTATTTCTGGCCTATGCCATTTCCAACAAAATTAAGGTTTATCAAATGGATGTTAAAAGTGCATTTTTGTATGGAAAAATCAAGGAGGAGGTGTATGTCTGTCAGCCACCTGGGTTTGAGGATCCTTCTCATCCTGAGTGGGTGTACAGACTAGACAAAGCTCTTTATGGGCTCAAACAGGCTCCAAGAGCCTGGTATGATACACTCTCCACCTTTTTACTCAAAAATAACTTTACAAGAGGTGCCATTGATAAAACACTTTTCATTAAACATGTTGGAAATCATGTCTTACTTGTTCAAATTTATGTTGATGATATCATCTTTGGTTCAACAAACACAAAATTGTGTGATGATTTTAAGAAACTCATGCAATCAAAATTTGAGATGAGTACCATGGGAGAACTGCAGTACTTTCTAGGACTGCAGATCAAACAACAAACAAATGGAACTTTTATACATCAATCAAAATATGTTAAAGAATTATTGAACAAATTTTCTTTAAATGACTGTAAATCATGTTCCACTCCCATGACACCTATCACACAAGTTGAACCAGATGATCAAGGAAAACAGGTTGATCAAACCATGTACAGATGCATGATAGGTTCCCTTTTATACTTAACTGCTTCTAGACCAGATATTATGTTTTCAACATGTGTCTGTGCTAGATATCAATCAGCACCAAGGGAATCACACCTTATTGCAGTCAAAAGAATTTTTAGATATCTGAAAGGAACTCCAACACTGGGAATTTGGTATCCTGCTTCAAGCAATACCAAGTTATCAGCATTTTCAGATAGTGACTATGCAGGGTGTAAGATGACAAGAAAGTCAACATCTGGTGGTTGTCAATTCCTGGGTAACTGTCTAGTGTCATGGCAATCAAAGAAGCAAACATCTGTTGCAACTTCAACTGCTGAAGCTGAATACATTGCAGCTGCAAGTTGTACATCACAGATACAATGGCTCCAATATCAACTTCTTGATTATGGAATCAAAGAGACCAAGACACCTTTGTTTGTAGACAGCAAATCTGCCATTAGCATCATTCAAAATCCGGTACAGTTCTCAAAAACTAAACATATTGAGATCAGGTACCATTTCATAAGAGATTGCTATGAAAAAGGCAAGATTGAGGTGAAGCATGTAGCAACAGCTAATCAGATAGCTGACATCTTCACTAAGCCCCTTGACACATCAACATTTCAGAAGTTAGTTTCCATGCTTGGAATGCTAAATTTGTAAGTGTTTATTTTATTTTTTTTTTCTCTGCATATCAGTTAGAATCCAAGTTAACACTTGATTCTACCCAACTCTACAGCAAACTTCTACATCAATCACTACTGTTATGCATCAAAATTTTTATTTTTCCTTTTTCCACCCCTGATTCCATCCTGTTTACCTTGGTAGATTTCAGGTTAACCTTTTCCATCTTTTTTCTGGTTTTCACTTACAAATGTCAAAAGTCTGAAGACAAAACTTCTGAAAAACAAAGTACTGATTAAACAAAAATCAGTATGAGAGAAAGTACTGATGAACAAAAAATCATCAGTATGGGATATTTTTTTTCTGAAAAAGTGTGTAACTTCTGATAAAATAACCTTCAGAAGTTATGAATAAAGTATTTATAAAAACATTTCTCATCAGATGTTAAAACTGCTGAAGAGAAAATGGGAACTACTGATGAAGTAATCCTTCATCAGCAGTTTAAGTCAAAAGGGCAAATCTGACTTTTCCCATCATCAGAGGTTTGACCTAATCAGTTTAAAACCTCTGATAAAGAGATATTTAACCAAAGGCGGTTTTAAAACTTCTAATAAAGAAGATTCAAGCGGTTAAAACTCCAAATAAATACATTTTCTACACACTTATCCTTTTAAACTCACAAATATCCCTCCTTCTCTCTCAAAACTCTCTCAAAACCTACACCTGAAAATTCACTGTTCGATCAAAATACCCAAACCACAATGGCTCTAGTTCTAAAACAGGGACACAATCAAAGAGCCTTTCTTGAAAAACAAGAAGGCTGGTCCCAATACGATGAGATCATTGATCTTGTCGTCAAATCCCAATACTTTACTGCTCTCACAATTAACCCACCAATTCACACTGAAACTCTGAATGAGTTCTGGGAAAATGCTGAGACGGTTACAATGGGTGGTGAGGTCATTTCCCTCAATTCAAAGATAAAAGGGAAACAACTGACCATCACACCAGCCACACTAGCAACAAGACTGGGTCTGGATGATGTAGCTGCCCCTGACCATGTTGCTAACAAAGATATTCATCTAACCATGACTGAGTGTGGTTATCAAGGTACTCTCTCCCATGCTACAATATTCAAAAAATATTTTGAACCAAAATATAAACTTTTGTTTCATTATATAATTATGTGTTTGAGTCCAAAAACAGGGTCATATGACCAGATGCCCTCCACTTTTCAACCAATATTTCATTCCATTGTGAATGAAACTAAATTCAGGGCATCAAAACTGTTTTTTCATGAGTTGGTGTTACATCACAATAATACCAAGAAAAAGTTTTTGTTGTACCCAAGGTTCATTATGCAATGCATAATAGGGGAACTGGGTAATGAGGTGCTTGTGGGAAAAATTTCAACTTTAAACCCTTTAACATCACAAGCATACTCAAGACTGAACAAACCGGCTGCCTGGCCAGAAGATGATCAGGGAGAACAACAACAAGTCCCCCTGAAGCCCACATCTTCCACACCCACACCATCAAAAGCCAAAAAGCCCAAGCCAACAAAAACTGCAACCCACCAACCCAAAAGAAAAGCTGTTCAGGAGGTTGAGATGCCTGAACATGCTCTTGAGCATTCTGCTCTTCAATTTGTTGAGACTGAAACACCCTCTCAGTCTCATCCATCTCAAACCCCACCAAGAGCACCCATATCTGTTCAATTCAAAAGAAAAAGACTTAGAAAAACATATCAAACACACTCTTCTTTTGAAACTGCTGAACAACAACCTATTGCCCAAACTACTGAACCCTCCCCACAAATTTCTGAACAAGAGGCAATAGAAATTGCCAAACTTCTCTCTGGGCTAAAAGAGAATGTCCCATCTGATCATGTCAGTCCCCATCAACCACAACAAACAGGGGACATAACTACTACTTTAGACATGGATGTGGACATCATTAGCCCTATCCCAAGAGATGAGGGTGGACCAGAGTCTTTAAGCCCAAATTTAGAGACTCTTGGGGCATCTGAGGCTGCTACTACTCAGTTACCACCCAGTGGTGGATCTGAGGACAGAAGTAACATAGCTAAGACCTCAGATGTGGCAACTACTGATGAAGGCTTAATGCCTGAGGTAGGAAATCCTCAGTACCAAGAAACAGAGGTTCATGAGAGAACTGAGTTGGGCTCAGCTCATGATTTAACTGAGACAGTCCTCACTGAGGGCAACATCAGGGATACAGATGATTCCATTAATTTGGATGATGTTTCAAAAACACCAACTACTGAATTGACGGCACTTTCTGAAGGTCCTGCTGCAAAGGTATCCAGGCTCAAGAAGCCAGTCACCTCTGCACAGGTTAAAGTCCACTCAATCCCTAAAACCCCTAGAGTGGCATCCTCTGTACAACATGAGGATCTCCCAAAAACACCCCCTTCACAGCAAATGCCTACCCAATTCCCTGGGCAAACAAGCATAGACCTGAACCAGCTATGCAGCCCAGAGGGTCCCCTGTACCACATGATGAATACACTCATCAGAAATCACTTCCAAACATATACAGCTGACTTGGAGCTGTCAATCAAGAACCAATTTGGAGTGATCAAGACCAAGATGAACGATCTGTCAAACAAAATAGACTTCAACAGCCAACAGATAGCTCATCTTCAAGGACACTTCTCCCAACCCTCTGCTTCAAGGGTTATAATTGATGAATCCAAAAAGGGGGAGAAGATCAGGGAACCTAAGGAGTCATTCCAAGCCAGAGTAAAGGCACGAGTGGCACTCCTTGAAAGAGATCAGAAAGATCAGGCCAGGAAAGAAAAATTGGCCAAACAGTTTGGTGTCTCTATTGAAGAAATTGAAGCTGCTGAGAAAGAAGATGAGACCCAAAGTTCTGATGATTCCCTAAGGTGTAATGAAGAAACTTCTGATGACCAAACTTCTGATGAAGAATCAGAAAGTACTGAAGACAATCCTTCAGTAGCTGACAAACCATCAGCAGTTGTCAGCACATCAGAAGTCAACACTTCCCAACCTCAAACAACTGAACCTTCCAGAACCACTGCTCCCATTCAACCAACATCTGATCCCATCAGGCCTACATCTGTTACAACAATGACTGTATTAAACCCTTCTCCCATCTCTCAATCAGCTGAACTATTAGAGAAGAGTTTAATTGCAGCCAACAAGAAGGCCAGAGAAGATCAGATTTGGAAATCTCTGGAAGAAAGGGATGATTTGGACTTAAGCCATGAAGAAAAACTTCAGGCTTATGCAGCTGAACTACAAAGGCAGGCTAGCCTTGATGAGATTGCTGAACAGGATAAAAGACAACAACTGGTGTCTTATATCACCAAGAACAGCAAGACTAAAGCCTTTACACTCAAAGACCTCTCTATGCAAGAGCTGACAAGAAGAGCACAACTGCTTGCAGACAAAATGGCCACAAGCAAAGAAGGAAAGGCCAAGAGAGCCCAGATAATAGAAGAGCTAGTAGCAGAAGGATATGGTTCAAAAGCCTCTGTATCCAGATGGAAAGAAGAAAGACTAATGGATACATATAGAAAATACTTGGCTGCCAAGGCTGCAAATCCTGAGAAGTTTCAAACTGCTGATCCTTCAAGATCAGTAGTTAGAACTTCTGGTGCATCTAGAAGATCTGCTGCTCAGAAGAAGAAGGCAGAGGACAATGTCAAAACTGATTTCAAAATGGTACTACTTGAGGGAAGCTCAATAGTCCATTCAGATTTTGACATTGAGGAGAAACCTCTGTTAACACAGTTCAGGGATCCTTCCACTTTTGCTTATCAAATACAAAAGACAATCACAGAAAAGCTGCATACCAAAGTAGTGACTGAACACCATCTCCCAACTGTTCAGATGCCTGGTATGCAACAACATCAACAAGGAAGAGAATCCCACCTGAGGCTATCTGAAACTGAAGACATCCAGCACTCAGGACCATCAACCCAAGGGACAAGTCTGGTTCCCTATTCTTCTGACTTTAACAAGTCAAAGATCCCTATCATCAGATGGTCACTTACTGATAACAACTCAGTACTGTTGACAAGAAGAGACTTCTCAAGCAGGGCTTACAAGAAGATCAGTGATCTGAAGAAACTGTCAACACAAGACCTGCTCACAATTCAACATCTAGAACCACAGAGAGGATCTCTGTCTGATGATCTGTACAACCAGCTCAAGAACACCATGTACAAAGAGATATGGAAGATTGTTCAAGACAGAAGAAACACATAAGGAATTAGTAAGGTTTTGGCTTCATCAATCCAGGGGGAGATTGTTAGGACAAAGAGGATTGGTGAAACCACTTTTGTAAACCTTAGTCTAATTCACTTCTGTCATTTTTGGCTAAGTATAGAAGTACTGAATAGAAGACAAGAAACTGCTGATTAGAAGATATGAAGAAGTGCTGAAGTTGCAGAAGTTCTGAAGTCCAAACCAGACAAGTTCACTTCAGAAGTACTGAAGACAAAACTACTCTTCAGTAGTTGTCCTTCATCAGCACTTAGCAGAAGATATTTGCCACCGCCTTTTTGCATCAGTGTTTTGTTGTTTAATATTACTTTTAGCTTTATTTGTTTCTTTCAATGTTGCAACTTGTGCAACTTGTAACTGGACTTTCTGTACTTGCTTTTTAGGCAAGATACATGCATGTAATCGTCTATAAATAGAAGGCTTCAACCTTCTATTTTAGACATTGATTTTCAACAGAAAAATCCTTCAAACACTCTCATTGTTATTATTCCATTTCTGTATTTATTGTGAATCTTGCTAAGTATCTAATTCTCATTTACAACTTAGATTCATAATAAATACTTTGTCATTTATTTAGTTTCAAACATTAAGGGGGAGTTATAACTCTGCCTTTGCATAAAAAGTGTTGCTTTAACTTATAACATTCCGCTGTGCTTACAATCTGATTTACAAGGACTTGCTAAACACTTAAGTGTCAAGATAGCAAGTTCTTACTTAGCAAACAAGAGCAAACTGATCCAACAAATCACTACTGTTATGCATCAAAATTTTTCTTTTTCCTTTTTCCATCCTTGATTCCATCCTGTTTACCATGATGGAATTAAAATGAAAAATTTTCTTTTTCCTTTTTCCACCCTTGATTCCATCCTGTTTACCTTGGTGGATTTCAAGTTAACCTTTTCCATCTTTTTTCTGGTTTCCACTTACAAATGACAAAAGTCTGCAACAAAACTTCTGAAAAACAAACTACTGATTAAACAAAAATCAGTATGAGAGAAAGTACTGATGAACAAAAATCATCAGTATGGGATAATTTTCTGAAAAAGTGTGTAACTTCTGATAAAATAAACTTCAGAAGTTATGAATAAAAGTATTTATAAAAACATTTCTCATCAGATGTTAAAACTACTGAAGAGAAAATGGGAACTACTGATGAAGTAATCCTTCATCAGCAGTTTAAGTCAAAAGGGCAAATCTGACTTTTCCCATCATCAGAGGTTTGACCTAATCAGTTTAAAACCTCTGATAAAGAGATTTTTAACCAAAGGCGGTTTTAAAACTTCTAATAAAGAAGATTCAAGCGGTTAAAACTCCAAATAAATACCTTTTCTACACACTTATCCTTTTAAACTCACAAATATCCCTCCTTCTCTCTCAAAACTCTCTCAAAACCTAAACCTGCAAAATTCACTGTTCGATCAAACACCCAAACCACAATGGCTCTAGTTCTAAAACAGGGACACAATCAAAGAGCCTTTCTTGAAAAACAAGAAGGCTGGTCCCAATACGATGAGATCATTGATCTTGTCGTCAAATCCCAATACTTTACTGCTCTCACAATTAACCCACCAATTCACACTGAAACTCTGAATGAGTTCTGGGCAAATGCTGAGACGGTTACAATGGGTGGTGAGGTCATTTCCCTCAACTCAAAGATAAAAGGGAAACAACTGACCATCACACCGGCCACACTAGCAACAAGACTGGGTCTGGATGATGTAGCTGCCCCTGACCATGTTGCTAACAAAGATATTCATCTAACCATGACTGAGTGTGGTTATCAAGGTACTCTCTCCCATGCTACAATATTCAAAAAATATTTTGAACCAAAATATAAACTTTTGTTTCATTATATAATTATGTGTTTGAGTCCAAAAACAGGGTCATATGACCAGATGCCCTCCACTTTTCAACCAATATTTCATTCCATTGTGAATGAAACCAAATTCAGGGCATCAAAACTGTTTTTCCATGAGTTGGTGTTACATCACAATAATACCAAGAAAAAGTTTTTGTTGTACCCAAGGTTCATTATGCAATGCATAATAGGGGAACTGGGTAATGAGGTGCTTGTGGGAAAAATTTCAACTTTAAACCCTTTAACATCACAAGCATACTCAAGACTGAACAAACCGGCTGCCTGGCCAGAAGATGATCAGGGAGAACAACAACAAGTCCCCCTAAAGCCCACATCTTCCACACCCACACCACCAAAAGCCAAAAAGCCCAAGCCAACAAAAACTGCAACCCACCAACCCAAAAGAAAAGCTGTTCAGGAGGTTGAGATGCCTGAACATGCTCTTGAGCATTCTGCACTTCAAATTGTTGAGACTGAAACACCCTCTCAGTCTCATCCATCTCAAACCCCACCAAGAGCACCCATATCTGTTCAATTCAAAAGAAAAAGACTTAGAAAAACATATCAAACACACTCTTCTTTTGAAACTGCTGAACAACAACCTATTGCCCAAACTACTGAACCATCCCCACAAATTTCTGAACAAGAGGCAATAGAAATTGCCAAACTTCTCTCTGGGCTAAAAGAGAATGTCCCATCTGATCATGTCAGTCCCCATCAACCACAACAAGCAGGGGACATAACTACTACATCAGACATGGATGTGGACATCACTAGCCCTATCCCAAGAGATGAGGGTGGACCAGAGTCTTTAAGCCCAATTTTAGAGACTCTTGGGGCATCTGAGGCTGCTACTACTCAGTTACCACCCAGTGGTGGATCTGAGGACAGAAGTAACATAGCTAAGACCTCAGATGTGGCAACTACTGATGAAGGCTTAATGCCTGAGGTAGGAAATCCTCAGTACCAAGAAACAGAGGTTCATGAGAGAACTGAGTTGGGCTCAGCTCATGATTTAACTGAGACAGTCCTCACTGAGGGCAACATCAGGGATTCAGATGATTCCATTAGTTTGGATGATGTTTCACAATTTAAAACTACTGAATTGACGGCACTTTCTGAAGGTCCTGCTGCAAAGGTATCCAGGCTCAAGAAGCCAGTCACCTCTGCACAGGTTAAAGCCCACTCAATCCCTAAAACCCCTAGAGTGGCATCCTCTGTACAACATGAGGATCTCCCAAAAACACCCCCTTCACAGCAAATGCCTACCCAATTCCCTGGGCAAACAAGCATAGACCTGAACCAGCTATGCAGCCCAGAGGGTCCCCTGTACCACATGATGAATACACTCATCAGAAATCACTTCCAAACATATACAGCTGACTTGGAGCTGTCAATCAAGAACCAATTTGGAGTGATTAAAACCAAGATGAACGATCTGTCTAACAAAATAGACTACAACAGCCAGCAGATTGCTCATCTTCAAGGACACTTCTCCCAACCCTCTGCTTCAAGGGTTAGAATTGATGAATCCAAAAAGGGGGAGAAGATCAGGGAACCTAAGGAGTCATTCCAAGCCAGAGTAAAGGCAAGAGTGGCACTCCTTGAAAGAGATCTGAAAGATCAGGCCAGGAAAGAAAAATTGGCCAAACAGTTTGGTGTCTCTATTGAAGAAATTGAAGCTGCTGAGAAAGAAGATGAGACCCAAAGTTCTGATGATTCCCTAAGGTGTAATGAAGAAACTTCTGATGACCAAACTTCTGATGAAGAATCAGAAAGTACTGAAGATAATCCTTCAGTAGCTGACAAACCATCAGCAGTTGTCAGCACATCAGAAGTTAACACTTCCCAACCTCAAACAACTGAACCTTCCAGAACCACTGCTCCCATTCAACCAACATCTAATCCCATCAGGCCTACATCTGTTACAACAATGACTGTATTAAACCCTTCTCCCATCTCTCAATCAGCTGAACTATTAGAGAAGAGTTTAATTGCAGCCAACAAGAAGGCCAGAGAAGATCAGATTTGGAAATCTCTGGAAGAAAGGGATGACTTGGACTTAAGCCATGAAGAAAAACTTCAGGCTTATGCAGCTGAACTACAAAGGCAGGCTAGCCTTGATGAGATTGCTGAACAGGATAAAAGACAACAACTGGTGTCTTATATTTCCAAGAACAGCAAGACTAAAGCCTTTACACTCAAAGGACTCTCTATGCAAGAGCTGACAAGAAGAGCACAACTGCTTGCAGACAAAATGGCCACAAGCAAAGATGGAAAGGCCAAGAGAGCCCAGATAATAGAAGAGCTAGTAGCAGAAGGATATGGTTCAAAAGCCTCTGTATCCAGATGGAAAGAAGAAAGACTAATGGATACATATAGAAAATACTTGGCTGCCAAGGCTGCAAATCCTGAGAAGTTTCAAACTGCTGATCCTTCAAGATCAGTAGTTAGAACTTCTGGTGTATCTAGAAGATCTGCTGCTCAGAAGAAGAAGACAGAGGACAATGTCAAAACTGATTTCAAAATGGTACTACTTGAGGGAAGCTCAATAGTCCATTCAGATTTTGACATTGAGGAGAAACCTCTGTTAACACAGTTCAGGGATCCTTCCACTTTTGCTTATCAAATACAAAAGACAATCACAGAAAAACTGCATACCAAAGTAGTGACTGAACACCATCTCCCAACTGTTCAGATGCCTGGTATGCAACAACAACAACAAGGAAGAGAATCCCACCTGAGGCTATCTGAAACTGAAGACATCCAGCACTCAGGACCATCAACCCAAGGGACAAGTCTGGTTCCCTATTCTTCTGACTTTAACAAGTCAAAGATCCCTATCATCAGATGGTCACTTACTGATAACAACTCAGTACTGTTGACAAGAAGAGACTTCTCAAGCAGGGCTTACAAGAAGATCAGTGATCTGAAGAAACTGTCAACACAAGACCTGCTCACAATTCAACATCTAGAACCACAGAGAGGATCTCTGTCTGATGATCAGTACAACCAGCTCAAGAACACCATGTACAAAGAGATATGGAAGATTGTTCAAGACAGAAGAAACACATAAGGAATTAGTAAGGTTTTGGCTTCATCAATCCAGGGGGAGATTGTTAGGACAAAGAGGATTGGTGAAACCACTTTTGTAAACCTTAGTCTAATTCACTTCTGTCATTTTTGGCTAAGTATAGAAGTACTGAATAGAAGACAAGAAACTGCTGATTAGAAGATATGAAGAAGTGCTGAAGTTGCAGAAGTTCTGAAGTCCAAACCAGACAAGTTCACTTCAGAAGTACTGAAGACAAAACTACTCTTCAGTAGTTGTCCTTCATCAGCACTTAGCAGAAGATATTTCCCACCGCCTTTTTGCATCAGTAGTTTGTTGTTTAATATTACTTTTAGCTGTATTTGTTTCTTTCAATGTTGCAACTTGTGCAACTTGTAACTGGACTTTCTGTGCTTGCTTTTTAGGCAAGATACATGCATGTAATCGTCTATAAATAGAAGGCTTCAACCTTCTATTTTAGACATTGATTTTCAACAGAAAAATCCTTCAAACTTTCTCATTGTTATATTCCATTTCTGTATTTATTGTGAATCTCTCTAAGTATCTAATTCTCATTTACAACTTAGATTCATAATAAATACTTTGTCATTTATTTAGTTTCAAACATCAAGGGGGAGTTATAACTCTGCCTTTGCATAAAAAGTGTTGCTTTAACTTATAACATTCCGCTGTGCTTATAATCTGATTTACAAAGGACTTGCTAAACACTTAAGTGTCAAGATAGCAAGTTCTTACTTGTCAAACAAGAGCAAACTGATCCAACAAATAATAATAATAATAATAATAATAATAATAATAATAATAATAATAATAATAATAATAATAATAATAATAATAATAATAATTGAAGACACATGTTTTATGTTCTTGTGGGCTTTTGAAATTGTGTCCAAGTTCAAACCTACGAGAATTCATTGGCACACATTAACAATTGAGGGAGGCATATATTAATGATCGAGACATTCATATCTTGAAAAAGGCGGCCGCATCACAGAGGAGCATTATTTTTTTGGGACATTCATATTATTATCGAAGGGATCTATCGAGCAGCCATATTATTATCGAAGATATCACAGCCACTTCAAGAGGAAGAAAAGCTCACAAAAAAGGGAGAAGAAGTGAAGGGGAAGAAGGCACCGGGTTTAAGATTGAACTTACGGGTTTGACTATAATAAGTTTTAGTTTTTATATTTATTGACTTTGTGTTTATGAATATTATTACTATAACTTTTATGTTTCTTGAACCTATGTTTTTATTGTTTTCTCTAATTATGTTTGGCTAAAACATTAGTGGCCACCTAGGTTTGACATGATGACTTATTGATTTTGGTTTATGTTTCGGATTTGGATTTTATAGTTGGATTTATGTTTTAGTAAGAAACTTGTTTATGATTTTATGATGTGTGAGCGTACTTTTTACTAATTTATGATCTTTTGATGTTCCACGAGTGTCTTAGTGAATGTCTTTCATGTTTGGATACTTGTTAGAATTACTTGCTTTGTGCTTGTAGTTTACTTTATGGTTTTAGGCCTGAATTCCATAGGAACATTGATTGGGAGTTTAGAGGTAATTTGTATTCTTCCTACTCTTGAGACCGAGAGATGATAGGTAGTCAGGTTTGTCTTTGGTGCTAGAGGTTTAGGCTAAAAACGCTGAGAGATCAGGTTTTCCTAGGTTCTCTAGTATTATTTGATTATCTGTGTCATAGATTGACTTTACAGGTTACTCCTTGCACTTTAGGGTGTATTGTGATTGGAGAGTGAGAAATCTAAGCCAGTCTAGCGAGTACTTTAGGATAGTTAGTGAGACCGAGAGGTGATCTAACCAATCAGTGAGATTAGTAGCCTTTAAGATTCCTTTTCGGTCAGTCTTGGTAAATGATCCGGGAGCCACTAGGATACTAGGGGTGAATATTATAAGATCCTGATTGCCAACATAGTTTTCAAAGCCGGGGCAGTTCTAATTTCATTAGTAGGATTCGATACCTAGGTGGTTGCCTTTCCCATCTCTGATTTCCTCCTTAGTGATCCTCTGCTATCTTTTAATTTAAGCCTTTTAATTTATTTACTTTAGTAATTAATTAATATAAAAAATCACAAAAATCCAATTTGCTAGGCTAGGAGTCGATAGAGGTCTAGTACCGAGAGTCGCCACATTGTGTCCACGGATCGATATTCTGGACTTACTTGCTCTGCTACACTGCGACCGGCGCACTTGCCGTTAGTGTGTGGTTTAGCGGGTTTATCCATTTTTAAAACTTGACCCAAATTTATTTAATACACATTTTCACACATCAGTATCATAGCCGGTTTGACAACCGGGCTAAAAGTCTCACCACAGTCAATGCCCTCCTGTTGCTTTCGACCATCAAACACCAGCCAAGCCTTATATCGTTCCAAAGTGCCATCAGACCTGAATTTATGTTTGAAAAGCCACATGTTGCGAATGATGTTAATTTGTGGTTGTTTAGGTACAAGTTCCCAGGTCTTATTTTTAATAAGAGCACTAAACTCATTGGACATGGCATGGTACCACTTTGGAGTGGCCAAGGCAACCTGAGGAGTTATCGGTAAGGGGACAATAGAGGTGGTGTGAAGGTTAAATAAGGGGTTAGGTTTGGTAATACCATTCATGGAACGGGTACGTATGGTACGAGTGGGAGGCGGTGGTGGTGGTGTAGGGATCGGGGATGGATGTGGTGGCGTTTTTGAGGTCGAAGGTGGGTCAGGGGTGACCGAGGCAGAGCTGAGAGGTGTCGGGTTAATTGTTTGTGGGGGTGGTGTGTGTAATGGGTTTAGATAAGTGGTTTGGTCATATGGAGGATTGGGCCGATTGGAATGGGCCGAAGGGGCAGGCGGTGTGTTGTGGTTGTTCTGGGCCAGTGTGGTTTGGGATGAGGGTGGTCCTGGTGGATGTTGAGAGTTGGGCGAAGACGGAGTGGGCTGATGGGATTGGGCCGAAGTGTTAAGTGGGTCACTTGGATAGTGGGTAGTGGAAGGACATTGAGACGAAGCAGTAGTGTGTCTGTTGAATTGATCCCAAATAAGGGGATGGACAGTGAGGTTGAGGAAATCATAAGAGGGTGATGTAGCGGGGGACTGGATGGTGTAGGGAAAATGTATCTTCAAAATGAACGTGACGAGAAATAATAATTTGATGAGATGAGAGGTCAAGACATTTATAGCCACGGTGATTGGGTGGATACCCGATGAAGACACATGGCTTGGAGCGAGAAGTGAGCTTTAATGGTGGTGGAAGGGGTGGGAGGATAGCAAAGACACCCAAATACCCTAACGTGATCATATTCGGGTGTGCATTTGTAGAGGAGAGATGTGGGAGAGCGAAAAGCATGGTTTTTGCTGGGTAGAATGTTTAGGAGATATGTGATGGTTTCAAGAGCATGGTGCCAAAAATTCGGGGGAAGGGAGGCTTGAGCTAAGAGGGTGCGAATCATGTTATTGATGGTGCCTATTTTTGTTCGGCTTTGCCATTTTGGGATGAAGTGTATGGACAAGAAAACCAAAACTGCATGCCATTATGATTGCAAAAAATTGAAAAAAATTTGGTTTGCATATTCTTTACCGTTGTCACATTGAAATTGTTTGATTTTGCGTTCAAATTGGGTGTTGATCAAATTGTGGAAATTTGCAAAGATTGTAAACACTTGTGATTTTTTTGCAAGGGGAAATGCCCACAAAAAATTGGTGAAGTCGTCTAAAAATAAAATGTAGTAACGATGTCCAGTGGTGCTTAGGATGGGTGATGTCCAAAGGTCACCGTGAATAATGTCAAATGGTAGACGAGTGCAATTTATAGAATCATAAAAAAGGCAATTTCACACTTTTACCAAAAATGCACGGTTCACAAAGAGTCTTATTAAATTTTCCATAATCAACAAAAGATGAAAGTTTTAAAGAACGTAATAAATTAGAGCCAGGATGCCCTAATATTTGATGCCAGCGATCTTGAGACACGACAGCAAAAGCAGAAGGTTGGTGGTTATTGAGTGGGAGTGGTTCAGTGAGAGGATATAGATCGCCCGTGCTATTGCATCGTAGGATAGATGCTCGAGTTTTGAGATCCTTCACAAGAAAACCAAAAGGGTCAAATTCAAGAGACACAAGGTTATCGGTTGTTAGGCGGCGGACAGGAATTAAGTTTTTAATAATTTGCGGGGCAAAAAGAACATTGTTAACTTTTAAGGGGGGAAAGGGCAGTGGGAGGTGTTGGTTTCCTTGGGCCAAAACAGGTATAGACATGCCATTTCCAACAAATATATTTTTATTAGTACACGTATTAAAATTAGACGAGGAATATATACCTTGAGCATTAGCCATTATCTGGAGGGTTTAATGACATAGTATAGAGCGCCTGTTCGATGTCAGTGGGGGAGTACCTGTGTAATGGACCTGGTCCGGTCTTGGGCCTAGAATCCCCTGCGAATTCTCGTTAGTGGGCCTAGATGGGTAAGGGCATAGGGGTTGGGCCATATGAGATGCTGAAGTAACATTTGGATTATTTAAAACATTGGCCCATTAAGAGGCAGTCCAAGTGGGAAGGAAGAAAAATAAGGGTGAGTAGGGTTGGAGTGTTAAGAAGCAGGGTACATACGCTGTTATCGGCTGGTATATGATCGGCCACCTTGGCCACGACCACGCGACCCACGAAAGCGGCCACGGCCCCTGTCCGAAGTAGGGTATTCAGCAGTAGGTTGGGAGGAGGTCTGATGGTTAGTTGTTGCGGCAAGGGCGGTGGAGGACGATTGGGCGGCGCGGGTGGCTTGCCGCTTCTTCTTGCTCTCCTTGAGGTTGAGACGAGACCAAACATCACTAAAGGAAGGGGGATTCTGATTCTGAATGACCGTAGAAATCCCATCGTATTGCTCGGTGAGACCCGTCAAAACCTTTATGACGAGCATTTGATGGTCGACCGGTGAACCAACACTTTCCAACTGGTTAGCCAAATGTTTGGCATGTTGACAGTACTCAGCCATGGAACAAATGTTTTCGAGGCAAAGATTGGCGAATTCTTAACCGAGAAAAATCGCTCGGGTATTCTTGTTATCGTTGAATTCGTCAAGGAGGGTAGTCCAGGCGTTGTAAGCCGACTATCCTAGAATAATGATAATATTAAGGAGGGTAGGGGATATGGTGGCATAGATCCACTGAAGTACAATGACGTCGAGGGGAGACCAGAGTGCTTCAGCGGCGGCGAGGGCATCAGATTTGGCAGAGTCCGATGAGGAGGCAGCTGCCGGCGGCTTGGGAGATATGTGGTCAAGCACTTCATATGCTTGACAGTGGACTTTAAAGAGTGTGGACCAGGTTGTATAGTGAGTAGAATATTTTTCTAGGACAATAGGAATGTGGAATTTGATGCTGGATACAGTCAAGGCGGGGTGAAGCTTTGGATCCATTGGGGAAGAGATGGAAGAAAGATTGCAGAGGTGACAGAGGGGTGGGAAAGATACTCGGTGGGATAGGGGAAGAAAAAATAGAGTGCAGAGGAAGAAGAAAATGGCCGGCGGCAGAGAAGGTTCATTGGCAGGATCGAAGATGCTTTGATACCATATTGGAGTAAATAATTGCTTGATATTCTCATTCCCTTGACTGTCAATATATAGATACAAAGTGATACAACCGACTTCCGTAAACTATGTAAGAGATATACACGGAATTAAATATAAATCAATTATAATACATTCTAAATATATTATTTACTATTAGATTATGATGCGATTACGAAGCGATAGATGCAAGAGAACAAGATTGGTAATCAACCAAACCTTTATTAATTACAAGGAAGAGTTATACAAAAACTTTACAAGGTGAATGCTTAGAGATTTTGAAGGTGATTTGCAAATGAGACAAGTTCATGTATTCATACTAGTGCTAATGATTCTATATTATTCCTAATCTAGAGAATTCTTAATATAAAATATTACAAATATCTTGGATATTTACATAGATAATTCTATATTATCTTTGGTTAATATCTTGGATATTTTTGTGGAAATTTCTAGATCTTTCTTGATATTTCTTGCATTCAAAATCTGATTTCAGCCTTGTTTGATAGAAAAATCTGCCATGTTGCTGGAAAATTCGTGCTGAATTAGGCGGATTGTGACATTTTCCCCCACCTAAACTCACGACGCCCTCCTCATGCATCATTAGTGGTGTTTGACCCAAACTCCATTGTTTTGATGTGCTCATGTCTATTGTTGATCCCAAACACAAGTCACATGACCGGCACCGTTTTACCTTGATGTTTTGTGTCTCGTTCCATCTTAACCATGCGTGCTTTGCCACCATCCATTATACGCAGAATATCCATAAATAGTATTGGAAAGGCTTGTACCTGCGAGAGAAAGTCCATCCCGAGTACCAACTTATAATCAATCGTCCATAGGAACAACTGATAAGTCCATTATGCCTTCCCAGTCCCTGATCTTGGCATTGACCCCTTACACCATACCATCAATCAGTTTGGGGTCCCCGTATGCAGTCTTGGTCCATGCCAACTCCTTAGTTGCTTTGAGCCCGAGCCTTGCTGCCTCATCTTTTGCAACATAATTGTGACTTGCTCCCGTGTCGACCATGGCTCGTGTTGGCACCCCGTTTATCTCCATTCACACGAAATGAAGCCCGATGGCTTTTGGCTCTATAGTCGGGTTCATGGCATCCACCTTTGCCACTCTTGGCCCCGACTTGCTACTGCATCTGTTGCACTTGGCTCCTTATGGTTCTCCGACCGCCTTGCCTTTGGTACGCTTTCTAGTCCTCCTCTTGCATCCTTTTGGCTTTCTCTTCGGGTTTGTGACTTGCCTATGTGCCACTCCTAGCCCTGATTTTCTCATAGAGTTAAGGAGTTGTATTAACCCAAGTCATGCCTCTTGATCCTCCTCTTTTTCCTAGGTAACCATTGCGTGCAAGATGGCCTTCTTCGGACAAGACCAGGTAATGTGTCTTTGTTTCCCACAAATGAAACACCCATCATCTTGATTAATGGCATTACGTGCATCTTTCCTTTGCTTTTGATCCCGCTTGACTCCCCTACCATGCTCATGATTATTCCTTTCATTTGCTGGTTTACATGGTAGAACCTCCCTTAGGTCAAGTAGACTTTCAACAGCGGCAATGGCTGAAGCTAGATCTTCAACCTTGCGGCGCTCTAACTCAGTCTTTGCCTAGGGCTGTAACCCATCCAGGAAGTGAAACAAGGTATCCTCATCCGAATGGTCCGGAATTTCCAAAGTTAGAGTAGTAAATTCAATTAGATAATCTTGAATTGACCCTTCGTGCTTGCGCTTACGAAGCCGACTCCTTGCCTCGTGTTTAGAATTTATCGGATAGAATTGTCTTTTAAGGTCCCGAATAAATTAAGCCTAAGTATTGATGTTGCACGTACCTCGCTCGACATCCGCGTGTCTTCGACGCCACCATAAAGCGCGTATCCTTCAGGTACCTTGTGGTCGTCTTGATTTTAGTCGCATCGTTCACAATGTCAACCCCCCTCCAAGTATCGCTCTATCTCCCAAATGAAGTCGTCCATAGCCCTTGCCTCACGTTTGCCTTTAAACGGGCTTGGTTTAGGGACTTTGACCTTCAGAACGAAAAGTTTAGCCTTGAACGGAGCTGCATTGATGCTAGAATGGTAGCTGTTGTTGTAAGAGGATTCCACCAATGGTAGATGACTCTGCCAACTCTTACCATCGATAACACATGCCCGAAGAAGATCCTCCAATGTTTGAATCGTCCGCTCACTTTGACCATCGGTTTATGGATGATAAGCCGTACTCATATCCAACTGAGTACCCAATGCCTTCTACAAAGCTTTCTAGAAATGAGAGGTGAAACGAGAATCACGATCCGAAATAATAGAAACAGGCACCCTGTGCCAAGAAACCACTTCCTTAAGATAGATGCGAGCTAACCGCTCCAACTTGTCATTTTCCTTAATAGCCAGGAAGTGCGCATATTTGGTCAACCGATCAACAATCCTCCAAATGGTATCACATCCACTTGGCGTCTTTGGAAGTTTAGTTACAAAATCCATGGTGATTCGTTCTCTGACAACCTGACCAAGGTGGGCCTGGTCGAAATTCCAGATTGGTGCCAAACAACACATAATGTGAGCAAACAGCGAAAGCGTTATAAATAACTAATCTTTTATAAAAATATTTGTTTACATTACATAATACCTCATCTATCGATATTTCAATCTTCCAATCATACAATCGTCGAATGGTCTCTATGGTTTCTTGATTGTCTTTGGGTTCGTCCGTCAGTGTAACTCCGAGTTGCAGCTGATCATTCCTTAAAACTCCCGAACAGGTACCTGAACACATGCTTAAAATAGTTTTGGGTCAACAATAATGTTGGTGAGTCCGTGCGTGCGTTTAAATGGTTTTCAAATAAGTTTTATCATCTCAAATAGTTTATCATTCATAAACAAGTTTAATAAGTTTATACAGTTCAACTCATGGTCTAGCACTATTGATGTACAAGCCACACCTCAAACCTAACACTGAATCCACCTACTCCCATTGTGGATTCCCATGTCAAAATACATGACACAGACTGCAGTGGAGGGTTCCCCAGGCTTCCGGGTCCACTGTGTACGTAGGTTTCCCCAAGTAGTACTACCCACATATTAAGTGGCCCAATCTCCCGTTGGGTTAATGAGTGTGAAGGTTTGGTATTCGGGAGCACACCTTGTCACATCAAACTGGTTTATCATACTGGTTTTTACATTGGAAGCACGTGTTCACACCAAAATAGTTTAAAACAGAAAAAGAGGGGATGGTTCACGAGACTCACCTGGATGCTATGCACACGAATAGTTTATAATAACCAAAGCATCTGGTATCCCGTACTGGTTTTCTCCTGGTCGAATCCTAAGTCGAGAAAAATTATTAGTCTTGGTTTTTATTAGTTAATGGTAATTCGTGGGGGACGAGCTCGAGCATATTGTTAGAGTTCCATGTCTATACATTCGTACTTACTAGATCATGGTTATCGTCTAAGGATTGCACCTAGTCATCGTATACGTTATGTCCTTGTGTTCAGAGTTCTTAACATCAAGTTCACTTCTTAATCCCGAGTTCTAGGTATTGTAATTTAGTATTTGTCTTAGTCGTGTTTATATACTATAGTCGTATAGATAAACAATTAGCTCTAACTATGTCCGAGGTGTCGTTGTCTTATGCTTGAGTCCTAAATCTGATATCGTCACTATGATCTAAGTTAATATATATGATGTTTGTGTCTTATACTTTGTCGTGAATGTGGTCTAGTCAAGTCCGAGTCCTTGATCCATTATTATTATTCCAAGTCTAAGGTTTCAATATTTATTTCTATGTGTATAGGTCTACATCCAGTACACATTGCTTATGTCTCGATCCGAACCTTATGTCCTATTATTAGATTCAAGTCAAGCGTCCAAGTCTCATGTCCCAAACGTCATTACCACTATTCCAATTTATATATATATATATATATATATATGTGTGTGTGTGTGTGTGTGTGTGTGTGTCCATGCTTATCATACGTATAGATTCTACTATGTCCGAGTCTTAATCTCAATGTCCAAGTTCATACGACCAATCCAAGTGTCCGAGTCCATATCTCATGTCCACATTGTCCTAGTAATGTTCGATACAATATACATGAGTATAGGTTTATACTTAGTACGTGTCGATTAAGTGTAGTCTCGAGTCTTATGTCCGAATATCAAGTACACGCCTTAGTTTTGATCTATACTTGTAACATATGCAATTCTAAATAATTCACATATGTGTATAATTATGGTCGATTTATTGGTTGAGCTCGTCAAGTTCCCAAACGCAAGATTATCTAATATTAATTTTCATAATTAACGAGTTTGTTGGTCCGGTTATACCTCATGCTCGACTTTTGTTGACTTCTGTTGACCATGGTTTGACCCTTATCTTTGACCTGTTTCCTTGACCCGAACCCTTAACCTGATCTGAATCTTATCAGCTTCAACATCTGATTAACCTCCATAACCACCATCTTCACTCTGTCATGATTCTAACATCATCAGCTACCGCCAAGTGCAACCGCCACCCCTCATCTCCCTTAATCGGCCCTTGTATACATCGGCTTCTGTCCCTCATGTATAACCACCACCGGATAACTAGTCGTCTTTCATCACCCACACAACCACCACTTAAACCACCGTAACCCATCACCTGTAACCCATACCAAACCATCATCACAGCTGGAATCATCATCATAACCGCGTCCCACCATCATCATCAACAATTATTATCAGGGGATAAGGGTTTTGCTGGTTAGTACCTGTGATTCCCGGCCATCTGACAAGATGTCGTTGCTGCCGCTGCTCCTCCTTATCTCTCAGCATCTCTCTCTCTCTCTCAAGCTTTCTCTCTCTCTGTCTCACTTTCTCTCTCCGATTACCTCTATTTCTCTCTAGTTCTTAAATAATAAGTTAGGGTGGGTGGTAGATTTGGTTGTTTGGTTATAGGCAACTGGAACTCCGCCGTGGCCGGTGGTCGTAGGAGGTCCTTTGGTCTCCAACTCTTGGGTCTCTCTCTCTCTCTCTCTCTATAAAGTAGCAGGATGGGTGGGTGGGTGTTATGTTGGAGAAGAGAGGAGTATTTATATGGAAGGGGTAGTAAATGGTTTCACAAAACCATCCCATGGTTTTGTGAAGGTGTTGGCATGACAAGGGGAGGACATGTGTCCACCCTTGTTGACTCATCCCTTCGTGGCTGGGTCCGGGTTTCGGTTCGTAATGCGTATTAGTCCAGTCTTATAACTCGTATTTTAATAATATTTTATATATACAATTGTTCAGTTTTCGGTTTCTAACATAACCGTCGCATTTACTATTGGTCTTGTTAATTTTATTATACGGAAATAATAATAATTCACGAAAAAATTTGGGGCCCACTCTGGGTTGTTACACGTTCCTACTTCCATTCTAAGATTTCAGGTTCCTGAGGAAGACAAGATGGCTTCTAATATTCAACCCTGACCTTACCACAAGTCAAACATTTGCTCACGTATGAAGCTATATCAGCCTTCATTTTTGGCCACTAGTAGAGTATCTTCAAATCCTGATACATCTTGTTGGAGCCAGGGTGAACAGAATACCAGGATTTGTGAGCTTAATCCAGGGTGATCGCATTTCGAGGTGCTAATAAAAAATTAATAAAAACTACTCCTTAACTACAACTGACTGTAGTATATGAAGTAGGGTTGTCGAATCTCGGGGAGTTTGTGGAAGGCGCTAATTTACTGATTACTGATTAACTTAAGATTAACCAAAGTAATTTTATGAAGTTGAATGTAAAAGTGCCGCAGTGCTGCAAAACGAAGTGGTAGTTGTAATGACAATAATAGAGAAAAACGGTCACTCTGGGTTTCTGATTCGGTAATTGTAAAGACAATCTGAATTAACCTATCTAGGAAATCACATAGACATGATCCTGTTTAAGTTGTTCAACCCAATTCAACATCATAACACAAATCACAAGGTTAAATTATTCCTAATGCAAGAAAACCAAGATACGATAACGAATTGTAATTGTGAAAATCAGTCAAACTGTTCAAATCAGTCAAACATACAACCAGATTCAAAAACACATAGACATGTTCACAAAATCTGATCCTAAACAAAGTTCAAAACAGAGAAATCCTTACAAAATACCCAAATCTTTCACTTGGAGAAACCGCGAGAGGATTAACCTTGCATCTTCATGATTTTAGCTTCAATCTTGATGTAGAATTGCATGATTTATGATTGGAAGGTGATTAGAAGGTGTGGAATGGTGAAAGAATGCCCAAAATCACCCCAATGCTCCTCTAGAATCGTCCCTAGCCAAATGAAGGAGAAGAACCCTTCAAAAACCTAATTTTCGGCACTTTATGCTTGTTCCCGTAATCCCCAAATCGTAGGCTACTCTGGAACCGTAGCCTACTGCTGACAGCTTGTTCCAAAAACTGTTTTCTTGATAACTTCTTCGTTTTAACTCCGTTTTCTTCACCGTTTGCGCCCACTTCTTTGTAATTCAATTAGCTATCACCTCATACTTTAATATCTTTACTTCCTATCCATATGAATTCTCCAAAACACATCCCATCTTCGTATTTAACCTGCAAAACATTATTTTCTCATAGTTATCTAATTCCCCACATATAAGCACTCAAATATGCATAAAATTAGACATTAAACACACACACACACACACACGCACATATATATATATATATCACATTCCAATACCCATCCATCACATCCCTACACTTTACCTTTGCTTGTCCTTAAGCAAATTTGCTCGAAACGTTATCCCGAATTAATAACAAATACCCCAAACGCCCCCACTGTGCATTAGTTAGGGTCCAAAGTCATACTCCATTCACAGATTAGCATTAGATGTGTTAATTAAGCAAGCAAACATGGTGCATATTTTTTCAAAAATAGAACTCGCCTAACTAAGCCTAACGTGCTCCCGGTTTTTATTTTGATACAACACACCCCTCACAATTTGTCGCTCCTCTCGATTTAATATCTGAACTAGCATGTAATGGGCTAGTATTAATCACTCATAAACCGAATATGAAACTCTTTACTCGTATGCTTGTATGACAATCACACCTCCACTATAACACATAGACAATGCACATATCTAAAAGACTTACAGGTTTTGGGCTTAGGCTAAAGGTAAGGATTTTTTTTTTTTCATTTTTTGTATGTGTGGCTCAAAGAAACGAAAAATATCAACCAATGACAATCTTTATTCACAATGCACTTTACGACTTCGGGTTACTTTTGACCCATAACGAAACAATACAAACATGTAATTTTTTGCAGCCACCTATTTTAGTCATTTGGCATGTTTAATTGGCTGAACTTTCTGGTTTTTCTCTCTCTCCTTTTTTTCGACTCTTTTTTTATCATTTTTCTTTTTTTTTCTCTATATTTATTTATTATTATTTTTTTGCTATTTTATTTTTAACTATATAAATAATTGAACACAGAGATTGTCGTTTACATTTGATAATGAAACATGTTAGTTTGGGTAATGATTTGGGTTTAACAAACGAATAGGTGTAAGGCTCAAAATAGGCTACTAGGGGAAATTTCTAGTTATTTGGGTAAACAAAGGTGAAACACGAAAAAGGGAGTCCTAATTTGCCTTTATCATCTATGTGCATATATCAAGTCCACAGTCTCAGCATGTATCAAATCAGACAAGTTCTAAAACAGAGAAACATACGGCCTACTCTCAACAAATGAATATGTAATTATCAAATCAACTAACATTCAAGTAGGCTCAAAATCTCACTCAAGTGGGGAATAGGGTTGCCGATGTATGCATGCATTTATTACCAACAACTTGTCACCCCTAGTTAGGCAATTTCTAAACATTTTCTATAAAAACACATGCTGAAAATGGTTCATATTACTTTTCTATAGAATTAGATCATGACTAAGGACCCCCACACCGCAAGCCCGGTTAGACCGCTTTTAAGACATCCCTTTTTTTCAAAAAATTTCCTCCATCCCCACACTTGGGATACATTGTCCCCAATGTGTAGGTGTGTTATGGTCAAATGTGTGATTTACCAACATGCAATTAATCCCATTCAAGCGACTCATCTCAACCACCAACCATCCAAACAAACAAAAGACACACAAATACCAAACCCAACACATAACATAATGTTTTACACCACCAAAGTTACAACCACAAAAGTTCTAACACAAATAAAATAACACAAAACACCACCAAACAACTTATTGTGTAACCACCACCCAACTACCCATAACAAGAAAAGCACAAAAAAAAACACAAAGTACAAGAGATAGGAGGAACACATGGACCTGACCTGCACTGATCAGCGAGTGTTCAGTGATAACGATGCTGAGGAGGTCCAAAGATGGATGTCAACATGTCCACAAATTCCCCGAATTCAAATGCTCCTGCTGCCTGACTTGATTCCTGGTTTTGAGCTCGATCTTGGTGTGGGTCCACCCACTCTGAATGGTGGACCGGAGGCATGGGGTAGTCAACTGAACCGTCATAAGGAGGAAGAGAAGTGTAATCAATGTATGGTGGGTTTTTCACCACCGATTGACCTGCATGCCATGCTTTGTGCAACCGTCTCTGCCAATCATCCTCAAACCTTGATTGATTTCCCTTTGGTGAGTATATTCATGAATGCGGTTCTAGAGTTCCTACCTATTATAACTTCGCTAAGCATCGCATATTAATTGTGCAAAGTCTCGGGTATTCTGATCATAGATTTCCTGATAATAAGCAGGCCATTCACCATAGTCATGAGGTCTTGCCTGCTGCACTAACTGTTCCATCTCTGGATTAGTATCCTTAAAACCAACCTGCATCCCCCTAAGTTGGGGCATGCTCGAGCTAACACCAACTCCAACCCTATCATAAATCCCTTCATCAACCTCAGCGTCTTCACCATCACTTTGATCCATCACAGAATCATCACTTTGAGGTTCATCTCTCTCGCCCGGCTCTAGTTGCCTAGCATTGGGTCTCAGAGCCCTCCATTTTCTACCATTATGCTTTATCTTGTGGTAACGTTATGTTCTCATATACTCCCATCCAAAGGAGTTCAAGCCAACCAGGGTCCATGGTGTGAACCCTTTCTTCACAGTGTAAAAAGAAGAAACCTCTCTAATTGCCCCATGTCGTTTCAGCAGTGCGGTAATCAAATGAACATGCGGGATATACCACCTTCTAACATCATTCCTAGACATCCAATTGTTCATCATAACAAGATACCTAAAATATATCTTCGGTCTGCTCATGATCAAGGAGTACAAAATAGGTATATCAGGATTCCTCACAGATGCTCTATCACTTTTTCTTGGCATGACCTGTTGTTGAACTATTGTTAACAGCAACCTTGTTGGCACTCTTAATTCATCCTTCTTTTTATCTTTACCTCTACCCTCCCTTTCTAGAAAAATCTCATCCAACATAACATCCCATATTGATAACTTCTCAGTATGTTTTAACTCCTCCTCACTAGGGTAATGGTATTGACCGGCAGGTTTTGAATCAAATCGCGCAATTTCATTCAGTGTCTCCATTGACATTGTTACCTTAACTCCACCCACTTTACCCTTTAAAGACATTGTTTTAGGTGGATGTCTTCCACGGTCCATCTCTAAAGTTCCAACCCACTGCTGAACATCATCTAGGTATAACCTGTCCTTTTCACCATCATAGCAACTCAAAGCTGCCTCCAAACCTAATGCTTCAAGTTTTTGAACTATTCCAAATGGTCAGAACTGCTCTATAATCATGTCCTTCTCCCATGGAAAACCCAGCTTCTCGAGTAGAATTCTTTGCCATCTTTACATCAAATGTCGTTGATTGCCAATACGAATGGATTTTTAACAATGAACCACCTGTCCATTCAGTTCTACGTGGAATATCAAGGTATTCCTGCTCATCCTGTTGAGGTTGTCCTCCAGCTGACCGACCCTCTTGAACCCTTGATGACCCAACTCTCTTTTGCCTTACAGTTCGTAATGGTGTTGCTTCAGATGAACTAGCTACACCCTTACCCTTGCTTTTGCTTGTCTTACCCATCCTGCACACATAACAAGCAAACAACCAAACAATCAAGTTAAGTCAAGATTTTATACCGTGAAAATTCAAAACTTATCCATTAAACACTGGTTCACTGTTGTCAATAACCTCCCCACACTTGCTTAAACTTATGGTGACTTTTTTAGTGAATCCATCCATATTAGTTAGTATTTTAATAAAACAAACAAGTTTTAAGCATAAACGAGTTTCTAGGTTTCAAAATTCATTGAATTCACTAATCTTTGACTCTTAAAGTCAATACGGTTTCTTTCATTCACAAACCAATTACTCCACCACCAGTAACCATTAGCAACTCTATTACTCCACCGCCAGTACACTCACTAGCATAAATCCAAAAAAAAAAAACATGCTAGAAACAAACCCCTTTCACAATTGCAAGTATTCAAGTTCACCCACTAAGTTTTTTTTAACAACATACATTCAATACCATATAAGAAATTCGATAAACATAACTTTGTTGCTTAGAGACACTTGATTACACTTAAATTGAACTCCTAGTATGCCAAAAACACAAACCCCCAAATTTAAAATTAGGGTTCGTCACATCACCTTCAAATTACTCACAGAGACGGGCGAATCGTCGAAAACAAACGCTAGGGTCTTGTTCTTCTCAAAAAACTAAGCAAGTTACACCCAAGATTTACTCGATTTGGTTAAGATTTGAAGGAATTAGAGATTTAGGTGGTTATGGAGGAGTAGGGTTTTGGTGGAGAAAAAGAGAAGAAACAATGAAAGATTAGATTGAGGGTTTTTTTTGTTATTATTATCAACGGGTTTAGACCTATCCCGTCTTCTTTTGTATCTGACCCGGCCCGCAAATACCATAAGAGAAGAAAAAACATTGTTGGAAATAAAACAACAAAAATTATCACATCTCTCGTGATGTTGTTGTTTGTTTTGTACCGTAGGTTACCCCACCGTAAGCCACGTTATGAATATATTTTTTTTTTACGAAAGCATGCCTTTTGAATTTATTTTTTTTCTTTTGTTTTCTTTCAGGAAACTTAGTCTCTACTTTTTATGCATTTTCAAAAAAATTTATTATTTAATTATTATTATTATTATTATTATTATTATTATTATTATTATTATTATTATTATTATTATTATTTACTCGAACCTAGTTATTCGTATCTTGACCATTTTAAGCTCGTTCATCACGAACACCTTGACTCTCATCTATGATGATTTCCTGTGTCGAGACTGCTACGAGTTCCTGAAAACTTAAAAACACACAAACAAAAACACAAAGAAAAAAACACACGAAAACACAACGAAATATACAAACTCTACAATGAACATACCAGATGTTTTGTTACTTAACCTCATCATCCAGTTCACTTGTCAAAAAGCAAACCGATACTTCTGTTGTTCCGTCTATGTCTGCTGAATAGAGGTATAGTTTAAGCCGATGTCCATTCACCACTTGACGTAGATGATCATCAAAGTCTTCAATCTCGACATCACCATATTCTCCAACCCTCGTAACTAGGTATGGTCCCGTCCATTTGCTTTTTAACTTCCCTGGAAATAGTTTTAGACGAGAATTGTATAACCACACTTTATGGCCTACCTCAAAAAAAGAATTTAAACGAAGCTTGGCATCATGCACTTTCTTCATTTTGTGTTTATATGATGATGCACTCTCGTATGCTTCAGCTCTCAGTTCTTTAAGTTCACACAAGTTCAACTTCCTTTCCTTTCCTGCAGCATCATAATCAGTGTTAACTTCTTTAATAGCCCATAATGCTCTATGTGCTACTTCCACAGGTAAATGGCAACCCTTCCCATAAACCAAGCGGTAAGGTGTGGTGCCAATTGGTGTCTTAAAAGCTGTACGGTAAGCCCATAACGCATCGTTTAGTTTGGATGACCAATCTTTACGATCCGCTCTTACCGTTTTTTGTAGAATTTGTTTAATTTGTCTATATGACACCTCAACCTGACCACTTGTTTGTAGGTGGTATGGGGTTGCGATTCTATGATCCACGCCATACCGTTTGAGCAATTTTCCAAATTTGAAATTTTTGAAATGTGATCCCCCATCACTGATGATCACACGGGGAAGTCCAAATCGTGAAAAAATGTTTGACCGAACAAAATTGCACACAACGGTATGGTCATTTGTCTTGGTGGCTATTGCTTCTACCCATTTAGACACATAGTCTACAGCCACCAAGATGTATAAATAACCACAAGAATTTGGAAATGGTCCTATGAAGTCGATTCCCCACACATCAAAGATATCAATTACGAGAATCGGCCTCATGGGCATCTCATTACGTTTAGATATGATGCCCATTTTGTTGACACTTGATGCACTTTTTAGCAAACTCAAATGCATCCTTAAAAATCGTAGGCCAAAATAATCCGGACGATAAAACTTTGTGTCCTGTTTTCTATCCACTAAAATGCCCTCCACAAGCAGATGAGTGCACCAATCCCAATACACATTGGATCTCGGATTCTGGAATACATCGTCAGATTATCTGGTCAGCTCCAATCTTGAACAGATCAGGTTCATCCCAAATGTATTGTTTTGCCTGAGCCTTTAAGTGAGTTCTCTTTTTCTTTGACCAATGCTCTGGGATGATACCTGCATCCAAGAAATTAACAATGTTAGCATACCATGGCGAAGTAGATACTTCAAAAAGCTGCTAATCTGGAAAGGTCTCATTGATCTCAGTAATGACTTTAGCATCCATATGGGGAAATCTAGATAGATGATCTGCCACCACATTTTCATTGCCCTTCTTGTCTCTGATTTCCAAGTCGAACTCCTAAAGCAAGAGCACCCAACGAATCAATCCGGGTTTTGCATCCTTTTTCTCCATCAGATAATGTACTGTGCTATGATCTGAATACACAATCACCTTGCTTCCCCAAATATAAAACCTGAACTTATCAAGAGCAAAAACAACTGCAAGTAATTCTTTTTCAGTGGTAGTATAATTCAACTGTGCCACGTCCATCGTCTTACTTGCATAATAAATTACCACTGGTTTTTTATCTACCCTTTGACCCAAAACAGCCCCAACTACATAGTCACTCGCATCACACATAATAAATTACCACTGGTTTTTTATCTACCCTTTGACCCAAAACAGACCCAAAACAACCTAACCCCTTTAACATTTGTGGGAGGTGGTAGAGTTGAAATAGTTTTATTTTTTGCATGATCAACCTCAATCCCTCATTTTGAAATCACATGCCCTAACACCACCCCTTCTTGAACCATAAAATGACTCTTTTCCCAGCTTAAAACTAAGTTTGTTTCAATACATCGTTTTAACACCTTAGTTAATTGTTCTAAGCATGATTCAAAGGAGGTTCCAAAATTGAGAAGTCATTCATAAAGATTTCAAGTGAGTCCCGAACCATATATGAAAAGATACTCATCATGCACCTTTGAAAGGTGGTTGGGGCATTACACAACCCAAATGGCATTCGCCTGAATGCAAAGGTACCATAAGGGCAGGTAAATGTGGTCTTTTGTTGGTCTTCAGGGTGGATGGCAATTTGATTATACCCCCTGAATAACCATCAAGAAAACAATAAAATGTCTGACCTGATAACTTCTCGATGATCTGATCAATGAACGGCAAAGGGAAGTGGTCCTTGGATGTAGCTGCATTCAGCTTCCTGTAATCAATACATATTCTCCACCCGGTTACAGGTCGGGTGGCAATTTCTTCCCCTTTTTCGTTCCTAACTATTTGAATCTCTGCTTTCCTGGGAACGGTCTGTTTCGGGCTTACCCAAGTGCTGTAAGTGATGGGATAAATGATACCCGCATCCAGCCACTTTAGAACTTCTTTCTTTACCGCTTCTCTCATGTTTGGGTTAAGCCTTCTCTGTGCATCTGTTGCCGGTTTTGCTCCCTCATCTGTTATGATTTTGTGCATCACTATTGAGGGACTTATTCCTTTCAGGTCTGCAATAGTCCAACCAATTGCAGCCCTGTGTGCAACAAGAACTTCCCTCAAAGCTTTCTCCTGTTCCTCGGTCAAACCTGCTGAAATAATAACAGGAAGAGTATCATTAGCACCAAAAAAAGCATATTTTAGATGTTTAGGTAATTCTTTAAGTTCTAATTGTGGTAGTGTCTCTAATGATGGTTTCAGCTTCGTGCTAATGTGATCTGGCAAACTCTCCACATGATAAGACCAAGGTGGTCTTCCTTCCCTCACTGCCATTGCCTCTACCTGTGCATCCTCTTGCTCGAATCCCTTGACTGTCTCAGAATATGACCTGCCAAACAAAGCACACTCTACTGTGGACTCGCCCCCCTCAACATTGGGTATGTAAGGAGGAACGCGCCCGTCAATGATGTCTGCCATAAAGCATTCATCACTAAGAATGGTCTGCCAAGAATCACAGTCGGTTGCTTGGTTTTATCAACAGATACATAATCAAGGACCAAGAAATTGACTGGATAATAAAACTCATTAACCTTCACAATCACATCTGACAATACTCCCCAGGGTAGCTTAGGAGTCAAATCAGCCCATACCACAGTAGTATCAGCTTTCTTAAGTGGACCGAACTCATATGAGTCATACAAGCTCCCCGGTAGTATACTCACACTCGCTCCAAGATCTAGAAGGGCTCGTGTCATTTGAAAATCACCAACTTGAATTGAAATAATTGGTGCCCCTGGGTCTTGTAACTTTTTAGGCAGGGTACCTGAAATTATTGCACTCACATCCGCTATCATGTCAAGTTTCTTTGGAATTTTATGATTTCGTTTCTGAGTGCACATATCTTTCAGGTACTTTGCATATGCAGGAATTTGTTTAATTGCATCTAAAAGAGGAAGATTGATTTTAACTTGTTTGAAAACCTCCCACATTTCATCCGATTATGGGCCTCTTTTATTGACTGTCTTTTTCTTACCAGGATCAATGAGAGCTGCAGGAAAAGGGATGGTATTACCCTCCACATCCTTTTCCACAACCTGGTTGGGCTTATTGATCAAAACACTTTTATTTTTAGTTTTTTTCTTTTTCTACAACAGTTTTAGGTGTTTTGTTCAATTCAACAAATTCCTGTTCATCTTCACTATCATCACTACCTAAGTCCTCCATCACACCCTCAACAAACTTTGGTGGAGTTCCCACTTTATTATCATAATGTAACACCCCAACCGATGGCGGAAACATCGAGGTGTCACGTAGTGATGATTGTTCGGTAGCTCATGGCAATACATATGTTTAAATAATCATTTATTCCATTACATATAATTGTTCTAAATACATTGAATTGTCATAAACTGAAATTTTACATGCAATGATAATAATCAACTTCAAATAATCTCCTCTTAGGATAGCAATAGACTTCAAGCACCATTGTTCCCTGAAACTGTTAAGTTTGGAAAAGTTGGGGGTCAACTAAAAGTTGGTGAGAATACATAGACCTAGTCTAGCAATAAGTTTGTAAGTTTCAAAAGTTTAGCAATTCATATGTCTATTGTATATCAAAGTCTACATGTGGAAACAAAAACACAAATGATAGTATGCACATAATCAATCCTCCGACAAAGTTTAGGTCCATCCCGCACCCACGGTTCTCCTTATAAAGTTATGTCCATTCCGCATTCACGGTTCTCCTTATAAAGTTTGGAACGATAACAATCACCCGCGCTCCCTATAGAAATGGTCAATGAATCTAGGTGGGGTTGTCAATCCAATAGATCTATCATTGTATATCGCTGGCTTGGCCAAAGTTAATGATTATGTAAGTTTAAGTTTAAGTCTAACAAGTTTTTGTCTATGACATGTGGCATCAAAGATTTACAACTAGACATGTATGAAGAATTGCTCAAGTATAAAAGCATAAAGTTTCAAGTATAAAAAGTTGCATAAACGAGGCTATGTAAACTCACCTTAGCAAAGTATCAAGTCCTTTGGAATAGAATAAATGTGGTCTAAACGTTGCCAAGAATTACCCTATCTTTAAAGCAATAAATAAGTCTAAGTTTTCTAGTCTACAAGTATTCTAGGGTTCCTAATTTGGGGATTGACAATTGTTTAATGGTTAATTTAGATTATTAGTTAATGAAATAATAAATAAAGAAATTTAGAAAATAAATAATTAAAAAGGATTTTTGTAGGATTTTGATTTAAGGTAGTTGTATTAAAATGTTGTAATGTAAAAATAATTTTTATAAAATTATTTTCTTAATTAATGAATATATAATACATTATAATTTATTTGTCAACATATAGTATTAAAATCTAAAAAAATTAAAATTCATAAATTTCAAATAACAAAATTATATTTCTGGTCTAAATGAACAAAAATAATTTATGTGAAATTTTGGTGCAAAAATAATAAAAAATGAATTTATTTTGATTAAAAACAAAATAAATTGATTAAAAATAATTAATTAACTTTTTTCTGAAAATAAAATCTAGTTTTGAAAAGTTTATTAGTTTATAAGTTTAAAATATTTTTTTATTAGAATTTTTGTAAACTGTTTAGTGGTGTTTCTAGAATTTTTAAGTTATTGATAATTAAACTTGTAATATTTAATATATATATATTAAATAAATGATTTTTCTAAAAATAAAATTTTTGTATAATAAACTTTATCATTTATATAACATAAAATAAATTTTGTAGTATTTATAAAGTAGAATTGGTATTTTAAAAAAAATTTAAAAGTTAATAACAACAAAATATAAAAGAGGGTTTTTTTTTAAAAAAAAAAAAAGGTTTGCTGTTTATGAGAATCGAACCCGGGTCAGGGCCGTTTCTGTGCTTATAATCACAAGTCCAGACCATCTGGTCTGGACCTTGAGAACGATATTATTTGATTTCAGGATATTATAAGGGGTGTTTAGTTGTTTAAATCTTATATTTCAAAAATAAAGGAAAGAATAATGTTTGGGGCTGGGATCGAACCCAAGACCCTTCGTTTGAGCATCAGTCAACACAACCATCTGATCTAGATCAGATCGTTGGTTTATTTACTTTCTGAAATAGTTTTAAATGAATCGTGGCTGTTATCATCTTCCTCAAATATAACATAAAACCCTAGAACTTCAAGCCCTTAAGTGAACATGTATTCACTACAGATCACACCCAAATCGTTAGGGCTTATAATATAGGCATAAAAACGAGATCAGGGAGTGGTTTAATTAGTACTTACAGATTTGAATGAATGGAGAAACAAGGAACATACGGCCCAAACATAAAGGTTTAAAATCTGGTCGCTTGACAGCTTGTAAACGAAATTTGGATGAGGAGTTATCTAAGTCGCATATGTATGCGTGTGCGTGCAGGTTTAATTGCGATAATACATCCTATATATACAGATTTGAATTGTGACATAAGGAAGACTATAAACGCACGTGATTGACTCTAATTAGTCCACTAAATAAGGCTTAAACGCGTGAATCAATAGTCGGTAGTGTCTGGATGGAAACATTCCAAAATAATAATCGAATACACGTTAATTGGATGTTGGATCAATGGCTCAACTTAAGCAGTTCTTGCTTATGAATACTTGTGTGTTATAAATATATCAAAGTAAATTGCACAACGGAATATTAAAGTGTTCAAGTTAAAGCATCACTTTATAACAGGAGTTATGACTCCCCCTCAATCAATGAACTAGGAAGTTTAAAGATGAGAATCAATAGTAAATGAATAAAGCAGTAAATGCAGAATGATTCTCAACTATATATGAAATGGTTGACTATAAAGTAATATGAAGGAAAATGTTCAAGTCTTTCTGATTTAAGAATGATTGAACTACATACATAAATAGGGGGAGTAATCCCTCTATTTATAGAAGAGATAACCTACAGACTAAGTAAATCAAAAGCTTAAAGTCATTTAAAGATATTTCTACAACAGGCTATAGTTTATCGAAACTTGAACAATGACTTTAACAAAACTAATATAATACTAAACTGCTGAGTTTAAGGTCGGTTTAATATAAGTGCTCATGCATTAAAAGATCTTCAGAAGTTTGCCTTCAGTAGTTTGTTCTACAGATATTTTTCTGGTTTATCTTCAGAACATCTGATGCTTTTACTCTTCAGAACTTTTGCATATCTGTTACTTCAGCAGTTTGTCAAAATGTAGAAGAGGATATAAGACTAAGGTTTATAACTGGCTTGTCAATCCTCTTTGACCCTACAATCTCCCCTGGATTGATGAAGCCAAAACCTTTGTCTATCTTTATTTATACGATCCTCTCTTCCTCAAGTCAAGAACTCTCCAGATTTCTTTGACTGTTTGATGTCTGAGTTCTCTGACTTCTGATTCTAAAAGCAGTCCTTGTTCTGGTTTCATATCCTGAATGGTCATCAGATCTTCATCAGATAATTTTTCCAATTCAGTCAAGTCATGAAGGACTTTTGTTGAGAAGTCTTGTCTTGTTAGAATCACGGAATTGGACTTGTGGGAGAAGTACCATTTTGCAATTGGAGATTTGGATTTGAAGAAGTCTGCTTTGTATGGTACTATTTGAAGGTTTGAATATAGGTTTGCTGTAGGAGGTTTTTCTTTTTCAGCATTGATTAGATTGGATCTCCTCCTCTTTTCAACTAGATTAGTATTAGGTAAATCACCTTTTGAAATAGGCATGTGATGTTCAGTGACAACCTTGGTATGTTTTTGCTCTTTGATGGTCTGTTGCAGTTGATAGGAAAATGTTGCAGGATCCCTATATTGTGTCAACAGAGGATTTTCCTCAATAACAAAATCATCTTCAACAATGGTGTTCTTCTCAAGAAAAGCCATTTTGAAGGTAGTTGTTGTATTTTCCCCTGGCTTCTTGGTAGCAGGCTGTATGGGTTTGTATTTCTCCGGATGTGCAAGTCTGTCAGCCTTGAACCTTTTGTAGGTCTCATAAAGTACATCTTCTTTCCACCTACTTATTTGAGTCTTTGAACCATATTTGTTCTCTACCAATTCTTGAATTGTTTGGGCTCTTTTCAACTTTCTGTCTTTTTCTTTGGCCAGCCTTTCTGATGTAAGCTCTGCCTGTCTTGTTAGTTCTTCAGTTGAGAGTCCCTTGAGTGAGAATTTCTTTGTCTTGCTGTTTTTGTTGATATAAGTCATCAGCTGTTGTCTTTTATCTTCTTCAGCAGCAAGGACAGTCTGTTCAGCAAGTCTTTCTTCTGCTTCTAACTCTTTCAATTTTTGTTCAAATACTTTGCATTTTTTATGAAGGCTTAAGTCATCCCTTGCTTCTAAGCTTTCCCATATCTTATCTTCCTTTGCCTTTGCTTCAGCTTTTATTCTTTCTTCTTCTGTCAGTTCTTTTTCTTCAGTTTGATCTTCTGTAACTGGTATAGAAGAAATGGGAATAGGCTTTGGAATATCATATTGGTTTGTTTCTGTTGCTTTAGAAGGCTGTTCTGGTTCAGTGCAGGAAATGTCAACTACTTAAGTGTTTATCTGAGCAACATCAACTACTGAAGGATTGTCTTCAGTACTTTTGGCATTGACTTCAGCAGCAGCTTCACTTTGGTCTTGGGAGGCCTTTTTAGCCTTTTCTCTAAGGTGTCTTTCATTCTTTTGATACCAGTCTTCTCTTTCTTTCAGAGTTTTTTCTTGTCTGGTCATGCTTGTTAATTTTTTAGACTCCTTGAGATTCTGTGCTTCTCTAGCTCTTTTTGAGGCTTCAAGAGGCACAGTTTCAGGTTCCTTTGACATCTCCCCCCTTTTTGGCTTCATCCACTTCTGGAAACCATGGAGGTGGAGGTGTTACACCAGATAGATGGGCTAATTGTCTTCGGTTGTCATCCATCTTTCTTGACAATTCACCAAGCTTATGGTCAATAGCATTGTTAATCATCACAATTTGAGTGTTGTTCTTTAACTCCATAACAGTTACAAAATCTTTGAGATGACTAGAAATAAGTTGATGTACCATCTGGTATAGGGGACCATCTGGGCTGCATAGTTAGTTCAGGTCTATGCTTGATGACCCAGAGAATTGGGTAGGCTTTTGTGATTGTGGAGGGTGTGTTTTTTATTGATCCTCAGTGTGAACTGGGGATACCACTTTTGGGGAATTGGGGTGTAAGTGGTCTTTAACTTGTTCTTCTGTGTCTGTCTTCTTGAGTACAGATACATTAGAATCAGGACCTTCTCAATCAGCCGTCAATTCATTTTGTGGAAGTTTTTGATCCATCTCCAAATCAATGGAATCATTTGAATCACTGGCACAGTCCTCAATGAGAACAGTTTCAGTTGTTTCATGACCTAGGCCTGACCTAGTTGTCTCATGAACCTCTTTTTCTTGGTACTGAGGTTTTCCTACTTCAGGCACAGGGCCTTCATCAGTAGTTGCCACATTTGAGGTCTTAGCTATGGTACTACTGTCCTCAAATCCATCACTGGATGGTATAAGAGTAGTAGCAGCCTCAAATATACCGAAGGAATCTAAGTTCAGGCTTAGAGACCATGGTTCATCCTCATCTCTTTGGTTAGGGCTAAACACATTTTCATCAATGTTGATTTCTTTGTTTTCATCCCCTGAGTTATGTGTTATTTGGGAATTGACATTTTCAGATGGATTGTGTTGTTTCAGCCCAGGGAGAATGTTAGCTATTTCAACTGCTGGTGATATTTGTGGGTCAGTAGTTAAGGGATCAGCAGTTGAGTTTTGTTCAGTTGATTCGGGTGTTTTGAAAGAAGGGTCAATAGTTATGGTCTTTTTGAGTTTCTTTCTTTTAAACAAAATGGATATTGGTGCTCTTTTGAGTATTTGAGATGAATGAGACTGAGAGGACGTTTCAGTCACATCTTTTGAAAGTGCAGATTGCACATTAGCAGCTTCAGGTATCTCAACTTCCTGAATTGCTTTTCTTTTGGGGTTGGTGGGTTTGGATTTTTGTTGTTTGGGTAGTTTTGGCTTTTTGGATTTTGGTTTTGAGGATGTTGGTTCCTTAGGGACTATGACATGTTCCCCTTGGTCATCATCTGGCAAGACTGCCGGTTTGTTATGCTTTGAGTATGCTTGTGAGGATATAGGGTTTAAAAGAGTTGTTTTACCCACAAGCACCTCTTGTCCAAGTTCTTTGATAATACATTGCATGACGAACCTTGGATACAACAAAAATTTCTTTTTATCATTTTGTTGATGCAACACCAACTCATTGAAAAAGACTGAAGATGCCCTAAACTTAGTTTCATTTATAATTGAATGAAAAATTGGTGGCATGGTAGAGGACATTTGATCAGAAGATCCAGTCTTTGGACTTAAACACATGATAATGTAGTGAAATTTTTTTTTATATTTTGCATCAAAATATTTCTTGTATATAGTAGCATGTGATAATGTACCTTGGTAACCACACTCAACTATGGTTGACTGAATTGTTCCACTGGGAATTTGAACAGGAGCTTCAGCATCATCAAGACCTAATATTTCTCCCAGGCTAGCAGGTGTGATTGCCATTTCTTTCCTTTTGATCTTCGTCTTCAAGGAAAGGACTTCACCATCTTCGGTAACAGTCTCAACGTTTGCCCAAAACTCATTCAGAGTGTCAATATGGATTGGTGGGTCAATGGTGAACGCTGTGTAATATTGAGATTTTACGATCAAATCAATGATTTCATCGTATTGGGCCAGGCTTTAGCTTTTTCGAAGTAGCCTCTTTGATTGTGTCCCTGTTTAAGAACTAGAGTCATTGTCTTTGATAGAACAGTTGAAAGATTCAGAGAGGTTTAATTTTTGAGAGAGGGAAGTTTTGTTTTTGAAACGATAATAATAAAAAGAGGGGTTTGAGAAGTTTAATTGTCCGTTTAGGTCAAACTTCTTAAAATGATAGGAAAAGACTGTTTTGCCCTTTTTGTCTAGAACCTCTGATGAATATTTATTCATCAGGAGTTTCCTATTTTCCTCTTCAGTAGTATTGAACTACTGAGAAAATTACCCTTTTTAATCAGTACTTGATGATTTTATCATCATCAGCAGATTTTCCTTTTCAGATATATTTCTCTTATAGATGTTTTTGTACATCAGTAGTTTTTCTCTCCTTTTGTTTATAAACAGAGGTTTGAGACAGGGTGAGTAAACAAGCAAGTGAAAGTAAAATTTGTACAGAAAAGAATGAAAAACACTTACAAAGTTTACTCAAAGTTTAGCATTCCAAGCATGGAAACTAACCTCTGGAATGTTGATGTGTCAAGGGGTTTGGTGAATATATCAGCTATTTGATTAGCTGTTGTGACATGTTTCACCTCAATCTTACCTTTTTCATAGCAATCCCTGATGAAATGATACTTGATTTCTATATGTTTTGTCTTTGAAAACTGAACAGGGTTTTGAATGATGCTAATGGCAGATTTGATGTCTACTAAGAGTGGAGTCTTGGTTTCTTTGATTCCATAATCAAGAAGATGATATTGGAGCCATTGAATCTGTGATGTACAACTTGCTGCAGCAATGTATTCAGCTTCAGCTGTTGAAGTTGCCATAGATGTTTGTTTCTTTGATTGCCAGGACACTAGATAGTTTCCCAAGAATTGACAACCACCAGATGTAGATTTTCTTGACATTTTACACCCTGCGTAGTCACTATCTGAAAAAGTTGTTAACTTGGTATTGCTTGAAGCAGGATACCAAATTCCTAATGTAGGAGTTCCTTTCAGATATCTGAAAATTCTTTTGACAGCAGTTAGGTGTGATTCCCTTGGTGCAGATTGATATCTAGCACAGACACAAGTTGAGAACATAATATCTAGTCTAGAAGCAGTTAAATATAGAAGGGAACCTATCATACATCTATACATGGTTTGATCAACCTGTTTTCCTTAATCATCTGGTTTGACTTGTGTGGTAGGTGTCATGGGAGTGGAACATGATTTACTGTCTTGTAAAGAAAACTTATTTAGTAATTCTTTAACATATTTAGATTGATGTATAAAAGTTCCATTTGTTTGTTGTTTGATTTGCAATCCCAAAAAGTACTGTAGTTCTCCCATTGTACTCATCTCAAATTTTGATTGCACGAGTTTCTTAAATTCATCACACAGTTTTTTGTTTGTTGAACCAAAAATGATGTCATCAACATAAATTTGAACAAGTAAGACATGATTTCCAACATGCTTTATAAAGAGTGTTTTATCTATGGAGCCTCTTGTGAAGTGATATTTGAGTAAAAAGTTAGAAAGTGTTTCATACCAAGCTGTGGGAGCTTGCTTTAGCCCATAAAGAGCTTTGTCAAATTTGTACACCCAATTGGGATGAGAAGGATCCTCAAACCCAGGTGGCTGACAAACATTCACTTCCTCTTTTATTTTTCCATATAAAAATGCACACTTGACATCCATTTGAAAAACTTTAATTTTGTTGGAAATTGCATAAGCGAAAAATAACCTGATGGCCTCAAGTCTTGGAACTGGAGCAAAGGTTTCATCATAGTCAATTCCTTCTTCTTGTGAATAACCTTGTACTACCAGTCTTGCCTTGTTCTTGATAATCATACCAGCTTCATCTTGTTTGTTTATGAAGACCCATCTTGTGCCAATTGGTAGCTTGTTTGGAGGTAAGGGACAGATTTCCCAGACTTGTTGCTTCTTTAATTGAAGCAATTCTTCTTGCATAGCTTGAACCCAATTGTTATCTTTGAGGCTTTCTTGATATTTCTTTGGTTCCAACTAAGAAATAAATGTTGAGAAAAAGCAGAAGTTGGAAAGCTGGTTTCTTGTAAGTACCCCTGAAGCAATATCACCCATGATTTGATCCAATGGATGATCTTTGTGCTCAATTAGTTGTTGTAGCCCTGTACTTGGTAATGGCTCTTGAACTTCTTCAAACAAACCACTGAAGTCGATGATATCTGGTTCAACTATATGTTGTGGTTCAGGAGTCTGTGGAGCTGAATCAGTAGTTTGGATTTGTTCATCAGCAGTTGTTGAAGTAGAAGTTTGTAAAACTTCTGATGGTTTGAAAGTTGATTTAATGACTGTGTTTGGAGTCCATGGTGGAGGACTATCATCATAGAACCCTTGATCACCATAATAAGTGGGTTTAGATGAACTAACAGTCTTTTTAGGTCCGAAATGAAAACTGTCAAGGTCAAAGAGTTTAGTAGGATGTGCTGGAATGAGAGTTTTTTTTGACTCATTAAACTTGACATTCAGTGTTTCTTCTACTATCTTGGTTCTTGAATTAAAAACCTTGTAGGCTTTTCTAGTGGAAGAATAACCAAGAAAATAACCTGAATCAACTTTTGCAGCAAACTTTGAAATAGAGTCTTTGATGTTTAGAATGAAACATTGAAATCCAAAAGCCCTGAAAAAGGAGATAAGAGGCTTTATGCCATGAAGAATTTCATAAGCAGTTTTGGAATGTCTTTTATTGACAAGGACTTTGTTTTGAATATAACAAGCTGTGTTGACTGCTTCAGCCCAAAAATACAATGGTAGGCCTGAATCAGCTAACATAGTTCTAGCTGCTTCAATTAATGTTCTGTTCTTTCTTTCTACAACACCATTTTGTTCAGGAGTTCTGAGAATGCTGAAATGTCTAACAATTAATCCCTTTGACAAACAGAATTCATCCAGAGTTTTGTTCCTGAACTTTGTCCCATTGTCACTCCTGATGACTTTGACAGAGAGAGAGAGAATTGTTTCTCTGCTTGTAGAATGAAGAACTTGATAATATCAACTACCTCATCCTTGAAATATAAGAAGAAGACCCATGAAAATCTTGAGTAGTCATCAATGATGACCAATCAGTACTTCTTTGTGACATCCGTCACCCTCGCCTTTTATCAAGTTGTCATTTATAGCCTTATATCTTCGATCGTTTTCAAATTTAATAAAAAGTTGAGTTTCATTCGATCAAAATATTTTTCACTTAGAAACGCCTACTTTTAATATTACACGTTTAATGGTATTTAAACGTAATACATCTTGACAATTGTAAAGTTTATTTATTTTATTTTTTTGTATCAACCTTGGTTAAACACTTAAAGTTACAAAAGTTAAAATTTTTATAAAAGTTTAAAGTTTAAAACCTTGTTAAGTTTTGTTAAGTTTATAAAAGAAATTTCTAACCAAGTTACTAATAATATTAATCTAGTTAACTAAGTGAGGGACCTAAATTGCCAATTATGAAAGTTGAATTTGAAAAGAAAAAAAAAACAGCCATCCTTCTCTGCATGTTTGTTCCGGCCAAAAGAGTGACCGCCGGCGAGAGTTCCGACGACCTTTGCTCCGGCGAGTTCATATTTGCCCATTGTTGACCTTTAAAGCTCGATTATATGTTCCCAAAACGTTTCTCCAGCAATATAAGTTGTTACAAGGACATTAATCGCCTATAACGAGCAATTGATCGTGTTTAATTCTGTGATAATGCTTGTAACCGTCGCGCCATTAAAGTCCATCAAAAACTAGACGTTTAATCAAAACGAGTATAAATTGATCTTTCCACTCTATTGTTGCATCATTACTCGACACAAACCCACACAGAAACATCACCAAAACACGACCTTGAACCTCCTTAATCGAACCATAAGAGGCGGCCGATTTTTCTCCTTTTCGAGCCGAGTTCATGTTTGTAAGTACGGTTTCTTTGTGCCATTATACTCGATTTTTGTTCAGGAGTAAAAGCCCCATCACCATAGTTCGTAACATATATGAATTGATGGTTAATTGAATTGGGGTTAGGGTTAGGGTTCTTGGTTAGGATTTGGGGAAGAAGATGAGTTAGAAACTAATATGTTTATATTTATTTTTCTAATTAAAGTCCTAAAACTTATGGTGGTGTAGTGGTTTGTGTAATTGTTTGTTACAATGAGGACCTGAGTTCGACCCTGGTCATCAGCGATCTGTTCCCTTTCCTTTTTATTTGTTTTTTTCCTCTTTTGTTTTATTTAGATATTTACATATACATATATATATATATACATTAATCTTATAATATTCATAATAAATCCATTTTTGATCCAAAAATTATGAAAATTTAGGTGTAGCTTCTTGACACCCTAAAGAAAACTACCACACTTTTATTTTCTGGAAAATGTCCTATTTTCATATTTTTATTGAATTTATTTGTTTTAATCATATTTAATTGATTAAAAATTCATTTTTTATGATTTTAATCTCAAACTTTTTGGGAAATTATTTATAATCATTATGAACTGAAATAAAATTTATTGGGCCAGAAAATACTTATTTTTATTAATTTCCTATTTTTAACCATTTAAACATGATTTAATCTCATTAAATCATTTTTAAATATAAATAAGTTTATAAAAATTATGGGAAAATTATTTCCATTAATTTACAACAGAAAGCATCCGTTCACTATAAAAATAACATTTTTGGATCATGTCTTGTATTATTAACATTATTTATGTTTAATTAGACATAATTAAACATTTATTTATTTACTCTATTTAAACATCTATTTTATAAATACTTTTCTTATAAAATAGAAATGTTTTATGTTTGAAAATCTTAATTATCATTTGTTGGATCATTGTGTAACTCATAATTATTTTGTTCAAATACTTATGATTATTGTATTTATTTACAATAATTAGTTAAAGTAATTAATTAAATCATTTTGTCTTAATTATTCAAACATATTTTGATCTAAATATTAAATTGGTAATAATTATATTACCTAAACCGTATTTACAAACTTTGGGATATTATTTTGACATACAACTTTTATATTAATCCAATTTATCATAAAACTCTAATTCCCCAAATCGACTTAGCAAACCCTAATGCCTTAGACCCTAGATACTTTAGACTCTTAGACATTTCCTTATTAGTACTCCTATACATTATAGGTTGGATTCTTCGGATTTCCCATTACTTAGCTCACGACCGCTTAAGTGGATTTTGATCGCTTTCGCAAACTGTGAGTATATCTTTCCCCTTTTTCATGTTTTACACTTTTGGGGTGACTCATGTACGCTTATTACTTCACTCACTTAATCATGGTTTATCATATATTCACAATCGCAATTCTTGTATGTGTTTTACTTGTTGATTCGCTGATAGTGTGTACTTATGACCTGAATCATTAATCGTTCTACGGCCTAGCATAGCAATAAATAGTACTTAATTATTGTTATGTGTGAACGATTATTCATCGCCTACTATGAGCGAATACTATATATATGTGTGACTCTTGATTCATTAAACAAAGGTTTGATTTTGGGTAGCATTTGTACACAGCTTGAACACTAAATTGTAGACAGTATAACACGTGAATTGCGAAACACTTTTTCTACTATATGTATTCAAAACAGGGTATGCTCACCAATACATTTTTGTATTGACAAACTATTTTCGTACATGTTTCAGGTTATTTTGAGACGCTTCTTTTAAGCTTTTGGATTTATAATTAAGCTTTGATTTCATTGTATTTTAGTTAGACTTGATGCTTTAGAATCATTGTATCGTTGTGTTTCATTTCAATGTAATAAACTATTTAATCAATGTATTCAAATTTACACTTTAGTACCATGAGTTATTGAGCAATCGTCACTACGTGACACCTCGATGTTTCCGCCATTGGTTGGGGTGTTACAGATTGGTATCAGAGCCATGGTTATAGGGAATTAGGTTATTAGAATGCCTTTTAGCCTAGTCTATAACTAAGCTTACTTTCGCGAGTCCTCACGTTTATATTTCTCTTACTTCTTATATTTTCTTTCAAGATATATTCGTTATGATTATTTCTCGTTATTCTTTCGATGTTTTGCTTGGCGAAGAAGACACATTCGTGTTTCACAAACAAAACGATATCATCAAGTTAGGAGTGGTATCCATACCTTGGTGATTAGTTTCACTCCTCTATATGTTATTTGTCTTAGGAATCTATCTTTGAGATAGGAGTGACATCCACACCTCAAAGAGTATTTCCTTCAAAAAGAAACTTAGCCACTAAGCTGGGAGTGATATCCTTAACTTAGTGATTGGTTTCACTCCACAATCGTTTTCAATTTTGAAATACATCTTTGAGTTAGGAGTGAAATCCACATCTCAAGGATCTATTTCTGCATCTCGTTTTAAATCTCTATGGAAATAATCTCAATGTTTTATGATATTGATATTTATGTTTGTTGAATTTTCTTAAATATTGGTATTACATATGTTGATTTTGTCATTCACGTCATTAGATTTACACATACTTCATGAAATGGTTTCATTTTGCATTTATTGCATATTTTAAAGGTCAAATGTAAACCTTTTGACGTATTCAATATATGTTTTCGGGAGAAATTTGCAACTAATAATAAGCCTTATAACGTTTTTCAAACTCAACTTCTCGTAAACACATGAAAACACTTCGATTTCTAAAAATTTATTCTCATGCATCACTACTATTATTTCAACAATATCACAAAGTCGAGTAAACTGCGAAAATTTACCTTTTACACTTACACTCTTTCAGTTGCAAAACTTTTGGTTTAACAAAACAATGGGCATATCTTTTTATCAGAATGTTGCTAAATGTCTTTTATAGTATAACGCATATATGTAAAATTACTAGATTTTAACTCACATGCCAGTAGGCTATACACCTGTTCCGTGCACATTCATTTGCCGTAAATTTTATTATTTTATTCTTGAACCATTTTTATTCATAGTTATTTCTAAACACGTTATTTGTGACTATTTTCACATTGACTATTTGCATTAATACAACTCGTTTACTTTCATTTTGTGCAATTGTGCGATTTACTCGATTTATGTTATATTATTCTTTCAGTCGGAATTTTATGCTATACTTATATACTTACTTGAACGCATATTTGGTATGCATATTTTCTTTCCTGTTTTGAGCAAAACCCTGTTATACTTTACATTATTTTGTTCATCATCATGGCCAACGAACATACTAGTTGATAACTCGTATGAGATCTAAGCCGGTGCCCACGTACGACTCGGATTAGAGTATTTCTTCAATCCGAGGGGAACGGTGTAAACCTCAGGGTCTATCAATATGAGTGTTAGAGTCAACGATGTGAACAAAAGTTACCGGTTAAGGGTGAACCCGAAAGGGAAGAACCTCTAACCATGTCTTATACTTACATGTTATTCTCATTACGGTTAAAGAGAAAACCCGAAAGGGAAGGACCTCTAACCATGTCATGATTAAACATTATTTCATTACAGTGGCTATTACATATTGGTTGCACACATTTATTTCATGTTAGGGTTATGGAAAAGCATAACACCCTAGTGTAAGGTAAATCGATGATTACGGTCCGGAACGCAATCATGGGCTTACAGGTACATGAGGGTGGTGTGTGGTTCTACTTAGGCTATTGGTAGACAATTAGTACGAATCCAAAGTATCGAGAATGTGGTGGGTCAGCTGCGGTACACCCTATATATAAGCATAAACGATACTGCGGGAGCGGACTAGGAGTCTGACCAAGAACCTATCCATTACTTTATACATATCTCTTCATTAGAACAGTGGGCTAATAGCTAGCATTTTCGATAGGAACGTTCTTACGTGAGCTTCATTCGTCTTCAATCTTGTATACCCTTACACGCTCTGTTATTTGAAATCTTGTTACGTACCTTAATAAAGTTCAGTTAGAAACCTTTCTAAAGTAGGGGAGACTGCTTCATTAGTACCTCTGCCCCTCACCCGTTACACATTCCCAAAGCCTTTCACGTTTAAAACTCTTAACTTTCTAACGTCGGGTCAACTGTCAAAAAATTTTGAAACTTTTACTTTGAGTATTAAACAACTACTCTAAATTTTGTTAAAACATGACTGATGCAATTATTTTAAAAACCTTGTTGACTTTTACAACGCCTTTTGTTTCATAGTAACCTTCACTTGAAACAAATTTCGAGACGAAAATTTTCTAAAGTAGGGGAGACTGTGACAACCGTCACCCTCATCTTTTAGAGAGTTGTCAATTTCAGTCCCTGTAAGTTTCGTCGTTTTTAAATTAAATTTTAGAGCGAACTATTTTTTTTATTTATATTTATCAAATGCGTATGTTGAAATGTCATCCGGAATGGATATTATAAAAAAATTTCAAGTTTCATAAAGTTTTAAAAACATTTTGGTTAGTTTAGTTAACTTGGTTAAGTTTTTATAATGGAAGAACTAACCTAAACTATAGTACACTAACCTAGTTATAATTGAGGGACTATTTATGTCAAGTCCTGAAAGTTTTAAAAACAAAACTTCCCACCTCCTGCACCACGTTTTTTTTCCGGCGAGTATAATTCCGGCCACCGGAATACATCTCCGGCGGACTTAAAGTCCAAGATTTAAACGCTTTTAATTCGTTTTATTAAATGCCATACGTTTCATCACTCGTTACCTTCGAAATTCTATCATTAAACTGAGTTTTAACGCGTTAATCATGAGTTTAATTCGTGCATTTATAGTAAAACGACCGGAAATTTATATCGCGAAATAACTCATTTTAAATCAAACATCGGTATAAAACGTTTATACCATACACTTCTGCACCTTTACACGTTTCAAAACCACCTAAATATTGGTCTAATCGTGTCCCTAAAGCCTCTAATCGGCTCTTACAATTTCGGATGTTGCAGCCCCGTTTTGATTGGGATACACATTGTAAGTCACCTATTTTTATGCCATTTCATTTAGTTAATCTTCCTTTACGAAAGCCCTAGAGATTCAGGTTCTATTGTTTCTTAAATCTGATTATTGAAATTCTTGAGGGTTAGGGTTCTTAGGTTGTATTTGGGGAAGAAGATTAAGTAGTTATGAATATATAAAAATAATTTGATTTCAAACTTCTTAACATGTGAGGCTAGTGATGTAGTGGTTTGTATGATTGTTTGTGTGTGAAAGGACCCGAGATCAAGTCCCACTGGCCACAGGTCAGATGTATTTTTTTGGTTTTTCTTTCTAAAATTCATTTTCTTATTTATTTATTTATATATATATATATATATATGTTATATATTTAACATAGAATATTCATAATAAAATCATTTTTGCTCCGAAAATTATGAAAATTTAGGTGAAGCATCTTGGCACTATAAAGAAAATTATCACACTTTTACTTTGTGAAAATTATTTAATTTTCGTTATTTTATTAATTTAAATTGTTTTAATCATAATTAATTGATAAAAAATTCATTTTTAATGATTTTAATTTCAAAATTTTAGGATAATTATTTCTAAGCATTTTAATCTGAAATAAAAATTATTGGTTCAGAAAACATTTATTTTTATTGATTTTCCTATTTTTAGTCATTTAAACATGATTTAATCTCATTAAATCAGTTTAAAATATAAATAAGTTTATAAAGATTATGAGAAAATTATTTTCATTAATTTACATAAGAAAGCATCCAATTTCTATAAAAATAGTATTCTTCATTAGTTGTTGTAGCCCTGTACTTGGTAATGGCTCTTGAACTTCTTCAAACAAACCACTGAGGTCGATGATATCTGGTTCAACTATATGTTGTGGTTCAGGAGTCTGTGGAGCTGAATCAGTAGTTTGGATTTGTTCATCAGCAGTTGTTGAAGTAGAAGTTTGTAAAACTTCTGATGGTTTGAAAGTTGATTTAATGACTGTGTTTGGAGTCCATGGTGGAGGACTATCATCATAGAACCCTTGATCACCATAATAAGTGGGTTTAGATGAACTAACAGTCTTTTCAGGTCCGTAATGAAAACTGTCAAGGTCAAAGAGTTTAGTAGGATGTGCTGGAATGAGAGTTTGTTTTGACTCATTAAACTTGACATTCAGTGTTTCTTCTACTATCTTGGTTCTTGAATTAAAAACCTTGTAGGCTTTTCTAGTGGAAGAATAACCAAGAAAATAACCTGAATCAACTTTTGCAGCAAACTTTGAAATAGAGTCTTTGATGTTTAGAATGAAACATTGAAATCCAAAAGCCCTGAAAAAGGAGATAAGAGGCTTTATGCCATGAAGAATTTCATAAGCAGTTTTGGAATGTCTTTTATTGACAAGGACTCTGTTTTGAATATAACAAGCTGTGTTGACTGCTTTAGCCCAAAAATACAATGGTAGGCCTGAATCAGCTAACATGGTTCTAGCTGCTTCAATTAATGTTCTGTTCTTTCTTTCTACAACACCATTTTGTTCAGGAGTTCTGAGAATGCTGAAATGTCTAACAATTAATCCCTTTGACAAACAGAATTCATCCAGAGTTTTGTTCCTGAACTTTGTCCCATTGTCACTCCTGATGACTTTGACAGAGAGAGAGAATTGTTTCTCTGCTTGTAGAATGAAGAACTTGATAATATCAACTACCTCATCCTTGGAATATAAGAAGAAGACCCATGAAAATCTTGAGTAGTCATCAATGATGACCAAGCAGTACTTCTTCTTACCAAGGCTCATTATTTTGACTGGTCCAAATAAGTCCATATGGAGTAGTTCAAGACATGCAGTTGTTTTTTATTCTTCAATAGACTTATAGGAGGACTTATGCTGTTTACCTTTAAGACAGGAAACACAGTGTTCTTTACACTGGTATTCCTTCAAAGGTAGATTCCTGACCAAGCCCATTTTTGTGACTTTATTTATGGTTTTAAAGTTCACATGGTCAAGTCTCTGACGTGCTGTCGTGGTACACGTAAAATTAATCCCAATTACAACCAATAAGTAGTGGTAAGAAGGTATCGAACACAGGGAGTTTGTGGAAAATGTGTGAATTCTAGTTTTGTCGATTAACTACAATTGAACTACTTAAACAAAAATAAAAGATCAAGAGTTTTGGTTGTTTTACTTTTAAACTAGATTAATAACTAATTAACGATTAAACTTAAGATTGTTTCTTCAAATTATGGAACAATGATCATTCTCGGATCCGGTTTCTCTAAACACTTGTGCAAATTTCTCACTAGAAAGAGTTACATAGACATAACTCATGTAGGAGCAATTGTTGTGATAAAAGGGAACAAATTACTCGGATTATATCAATGCGAGGTTGTTTCCCGATGACCAATTAATCAATAACCAACCCCAAACCTTCCCGTGATATCTCGGTTGTTAGCAACACCAAGAACGTACGATAAAGACTAAAAATTGGTAAATTAATCAACACACTACAAGCAATTGTTCATACATCATAATAACAAAGCAAAGGTACCAAGTTATTATTCTAGATATGCAAGAAAACACACACAAGAGTTTTAGAAAAACCTTCACCAAGAATGATCACCAAAAGTTTAGCCTAGAATAGCTTGGTGAAACATCAAAACATCCATAGAAATGTTCATGAGAATCAAAAACATAAACCCAATGTTTGTGTATCTTCTCCCATGATAATAATCAGCCAAAAATCGCCCCAATGCTCTCTAGAAACGTCCCAAGTTGAAGATAAATGAAAAGACACCATAAAACCCGTTTTTAATGGTGGGAGTTACATGTTGGTGCAGGGGCCACCGTAAGGTACGGTGGGTTTGTAAAACCTGACGGCGAGTGGATACTGCCTTACGGCAGCTTGATGTTACCCAGATGCCACCGTAAGCTACGGTGGCTACCGTAGCTTACGGTGGAGCTCTTCCAAAAATTATTTTTTCTTCGTTCATTTCTTTCTTGCTCCATCCCGTTCCGGTCCGTTCCAAAGCCCGTATTTCTTCGTTTTAAGCTCCTTAATGCTCCTGCAACCAAAGTGCTCGTAGTTATCTAATTCCAAGCAATAACATGATCAAATGCGGATATATTAAGCGTTTTATCATTATAAAGGGTTGTTCCTTGAACCACCCATCACATTCCCACACTTAACCATTGCTTGTCCCAAGCAATACATTAAAAACCATTTTAACAAACAAGCGATCATTTTCAATCAAGCATTAACATGTAATCCACGTACTAACCCATCCTTAACACCCAAATCAACACACCCCTCACAATATCTCTCCTCTCGGCTGCAAATAAGCACTAGCGAATATGAGCTAGACACACAAAAGGCAAATAGATGGGTGCACAACCATAGGCTTGTACCTAAATCAACCTTCCTCTTACGAATACTAAACATGAATGCAAATCAACGGGTCTTGTAAGGTTGTAATGTGGCTAAGTGCAAAGGTAGGAAATGGGATATATTTATAGTAGCGCATAACTTTACCCGGTCTTTTATTACACAACACACACACACATGAACTAACACACACAAACACAAACATGAACACAAACTACTATATATATATCACACATAGACTTCTTTTTTTTTCTTTTTCTTTTCTTTTTTTCTTTCTCATCATTTTTTCTTTCTCATTGTTTCTCTTTTCTTCTTTTTTTTCTTTTTTTTCAATGCATCAAGCAACCACATGACATACACATACGAACACACACTCAACTAAACTTCAAACTTGTAACACTCGAATAACACACTAACACACTACTAGAACACAAAAGACCGAGTCAAGTTGTGTATTAATTTAGGGTACTAGTTAAAGGGTAACAAACGATAGGCTTTTAGGCACAAAAATGGGCAACTAAATGTCCAAACCCCCGCCCCTCTCGCTACCAAGATCATATATATATTTATGTAAGTCCCGAATGCTAGATCTTGTGATATGCAATAGATTGTTATCACTTATAAACACCTATTTGTTAGGTGTTTTAAGTGATTAATCCAGAAAAACAAAGATACTAGATGAACATGAATAAAACCGACACACACAATGAATAACATGATGATTCCATTACTGATTTGATGATGAACACCTTGGAATACACTGACCAATACGCACCTATTCACGTGTGCTACAAAGATTATCCCAAAACCCTAACCCTAGAGCTGTGCACACACTTAGTTTATATAGGAAAGGCTCCTGGGTCTGCGCACTTAACATAAGTGCGCAGGGCCCGTTCACAAGTGCGCAGCAGCTAGGGTTTGTGTACAAAACATGTGTTAATTACATACTAATCCTTCAACTATCAAACTATACAATAGGCTATCAAAAGTCTCTAATCTGGTAACTGTGGTCTCAATATATCCCAACAATACTCCCCCTAGACCACAGCTACCAGTTCTTCAATCTTCAATCAATCTCAACCTCGCTTTGCTCCCCTTCAACCTGTTCTGGGGGGTCTTGAATGTACAGTGCGACTGGATCTTCTTCAACTGTTGGAGGAGCTTGAGTTGATTCTGTTGCAGGTGTTTCCAGATCAGCTACTGTTGCAGGATCTTCTGTATGTACCTCTGAAGTAGTCTCGACTTCAGGTTGAGTAACTTCTGCAACAGCAGCAGCAGCAGTAGCTTGAGCAGCTTTCTCTCTGTCATCCTTTTCTTTATCTGCTGCATTGATCCTGTCAACTATATCAAGCAGCTCCCTTTTCAGATGCATAGCCCGATCTACAGCCCTTCTAAACAACACCGCTTCTTCAAACAACGCGAACCCGGCACCCACATTAATCTGATTTGCAAACAGCATATTCAGATCTGACAGATTAAGTGCAAACACGTCTACTGGATCCAAAATCCTCAAAGCCTCCGAATCGTCCTGCAGTTTAATGACTGCTTCACCAGTGTTGTTGTCGTAAAACCACTTCTTAAAGTCCTTCAGCATAACTGGAAGCTTAGATCTAATAGGAACTCGAGTGACGACCTGAGGAGGGTCAATCACATAAGTTATCATGCCACGTCCGGTTGCTGGATCGATTCTTTTCTTGGAGATCCTCCTTCTTGGTTTCTGCGGCTTGAGGATTTGGAAATCAGTGTCACATTCTTTCCTGATAAACCACTCGACCATGGCCCCTAGGTGTCGTGGGAGTGGTTGATGAATGGGGCCCTGCTGAGCTCCCTGATATCCCATCGGGGGAGAGACTTCAGTTCTTTTTGACCCTTGAAGTACTGAATCACTCCCCCTCTTCTCTTCACGGCAAACAATCTTTTCTCTTCATCATACTTCCAGGAGATAATCTTCTCCTTGTGAGCTGACCTGGTGTGATGGATATTTTGATGTAGGGCTGGAATGGTGATGGGCCTTCTAGGAAACCAAGTTGATCTTTTAGGATCCAACTTGTGCCCATCTGACGTCTCATAAACAACTTCTTCATCCATTCCCATCTCAACAAATCTCTCGGGCATCTCATCTTCACTTATCTCATCAACCTCACTTTCCTCAGCAGCTCTTTCTTTCTCTTTCTCTTCCTCCAAAAACTTCCCGAAATCAAAAACCTCATCAAATGTAGCACTAGTAGCACCAGTTTGCTGCTTCTTGAATTCTTGGAACATATCAAACATTTGCATTTGAACCTGATTTTGAAACTTGATCAGGTATCGTTGATCTTTGATGATTTTTTCCATGTTCCGGTTCTTGTGCTTGAGCTTCTTTACTTTCTTCCTCAGCTCTTGATTGTTGTGCACGTCACTCTTCAAAGTGCAGATTTCCCTAGCAGCCGTTTTTCCAACCTCTTTCACTAGCTTCTCATACAGTTCCTGATGCACCGGTTTGCGACGTGGTGCAGCAGGAGCTGAGGAGGATGGTTCGGCTGATCACTGGGCTGGTGCTTTGGGGGCTGGAGCTGCAGCAGTGGAAGGCCCTGGTTGATTTGGTTGTTCTGCCCCAAAGATGGATTCCAGAATCACTTGTTCCTCGATATCATCCCGAGTCACTACACGAGGAATCTCTGACTCAGGTAGCTGTTCTCTCCTTTTCTTTCTCGCTGCCCTCTCATACTCAGCAACTTGTTGAACTTCGGCAGTTTCAAGCTGTTCAGGTGTCAATGTATCTCTCCCTTCTTGTAATAAACCAGCTGGTCTTTGCCTTTTAGAGGGCTTAGATGGAGCTGGTTCAGTAGCCACTCTTTTCCCCTGGCTTTCTCTAGAGCAATTTCTTCAGCAGTTGGCTGAGCTGAAGATGCAGTGGGTTCAGATGGTCCAGGTGCAGAAGCAGCTGTGGATTGTTGTCGAGTTTCAGTAGCATCTGCCCTTCTCTTCCTGATCTTGTTGTACAGCTCCATGACTAGTGGATATCGCTGGGCCGCATACATATTCTTCAGCATTGGTTCCTAGTCAGGCGTATTGCATTCAGTAAAGAATCGTGCACCTCTGGTGAAATTGTATTGATCACCGAGGGGCAGATTCTCGTGTTGTGCGTTGATCATCATCTGCACGAACCTTGGGTACATAACCCATTTGCCTGACCCAGCTTCTGCATTCTTTACCATATAGTCAAAGATCATGCCTGACAAGTTGAACGCTTCGTTCTTGCAAATCTTTATCATTGCTGTCGACCATTCAGCACTGAGCGCGTTGTAGCCTCCTTTTCTATGACATAGAGACATTATAAATACATGACTAATAAGTCTCCAGTCTCTTGTTAGTTGGCTCTTCTTGATGTCGCCTCTCTTGTCGAAATCACCCTTGTACCCGAAATTCTTGAACTGTTGGTGAATATCTGCTTTGGGCATGAATCTGACAGTTCCTGGCTGATCTTGCAGTCTCAGCACGTTTCAAACGGTGTCTTCAGTGATGACTACAGCCTTGTTTCGGACTGTAGCGTTGATTCGCTTGACTCTTGATGCAGTTTCAACTCGAGCTGACCTCCAGAAGTCTTCAAGGTGAGAACAGTAGACTGGTACAACGTGCTGCACAGCATATCCGACTTTGCTGCGTCTTATCCAAGTCACTACGTCTTTAAACTTGACATCATCAGTTTCAAGATTCATCGGCTGATTGTGCATGCCTCTCGGATCCCAGTCGAGTGCCATCTGTTTAAACCAAGAGCACGAAAAGCCAATTAGATCTCCAATAACTGACCTTAGACTTAAACTTAGACGGACAACGAACTTAGACTCAGATTTTATTATTATTATTATTATTATTATTATTTAAGTTTTGTAACTATAACAGTCATAGGATTAAGATTTGATGGATTGGTTTCATCAATGTCCATGATAGGTTTGATTTTTTTTTTTTAGTTTTAAGATAATTAACGTCCGAGTTTAAGTACGCAGTCCGTTCAAGTGTCTCAAGGGTCAAGATGAATGTCACATTTGTTTAAAGTTCAAGTGCGCAGGTTTCCAAGTGCGCAGTCCAAGTCATAGTCAAATGAGTCAAGTACTCAGTCAAGTGCGCACATACTTGACTGAGCACTTAGGTTAGTACGCAAGCACAAGTCAAGTGCGCAGATCAAGTCATACACGGGCATGATAACCCCTTGGCAACACAGTCAAGTCTGCGTACTAGTCAAGTACGCAGACACTTAAACCTTCGTTTAAGATTTTAAGTTCACACTTATGTGCGCAGGACATTAGGGTTTCTTGTGGCTTTGTATGATTATGAAACAAGTGCGCAGTCTCTATGAGACAAGTGCGCATTGTTCATTATCAAGTACGCAATCTTCAAGATTTAAACTCATTTTAAGCCACAAAACCCACTACGGATTCTTGTTAAATCAACCTATAATCCCTGTAATCAAAAGCAAGACAAAAACATTAGTGCAAAATACTACCTTAATCAGTAGTAAGAATCGAACAGGAGGAGAATATTGATACTGATTTGAGGGTGTAAGTGTGTGATTAGATGATGATTAAGGGTTTAATGGAAGAAGATGATGAACGATGATGATGATGAACAGATAAGGTTAAGGTGAATTAGGGTTTGTAATGAGAGTTGAAGAAAATAAAATTTGTAAAAAGGAACTTTGACTGAGAATATATACAGTCAACAGATGGGCCTGCGCACTTGAGTCAAGTGCGCAGGGCCCAATAAGTACGCACAGATTCATAGTTTTGGCCCAATAAGAGATTTTAAAGCCCAAATCCATTTTAATAAGTGGGGTTTTACCAAGTCTCACCTTCTGCATTCAAGATCATACTAACCATACCTGCCAGAACCCGTTTCAACTTCCCGTTGGATAGCTGCAGCCTAAGAACAATTGTCGGTATGCTTGTCCACTTAAATCCATGCCTTTTCTCTTTCAACATGTGTTTGGTGATGCTGTTTATCATGTTCTTCGGTAATATTGACGAAAATTTTATGGACCCCACAGTGTGCTAGGTATTAGCCTACCGATCCTCAAGGTTTATTGAAATATAATGATGAGAGCTTCAGGTCTATGTTACCATAAGCAGAGAAGATGATCATTATCTTGATCAAATGATGAGAGCTTCAGGTCTATGTTACCATAAGCAGAGAAGATGATCATCTGATCGTTTGGTGAGCTATTGTGACAACTCGGGTAAATCTCTCTCTTTTGGTTTCTACCTTTTGCTTGTTTCCTTCGTTATTTCTTACTCGGGTAAATCTCTCTCTTTTGGTTTCTACCTTTTGCTTGTTTCCTTCGTTATTTCTTTTGTTCTTTCTGTACTTGTACAAATTTTCGGGACGAAAATTCTTTTAACGTGGGGATGATGTGACACCTGGCAAATTCGGGTTAACAACGTTGTCTAGATGAAAGTCTACCTTAGCGAGTCACGCGTATATTGTACTTAACTGGGTGAGTTAAGTCGGGTTATGGTTCGGGAACTATTGGTTAGTCTAGAAGATCATTGGATGTTGGTCTAGAGGTTCATTAGATGTCGGTCCTTAACCAAGTGTACAAACGGTGACGATCGGTGGGATCGTCAGGGCATATGGAACATACGAGTCTCGAGTCCCGGGAATTGGTGAACGAGTGTAAATATGTGTATTTACTTGTGTTATGTGTTTACAATCATTATGTGACTTGTCGGTACATTAATATGCGTTAACATATGTTAAAACGGGGTTTAACGCGCAAAACGCACCAAACCAACCCCTACAGGCGATTAGGAAGCCTAATCACCTGTAGGGGAGGCGAGTAGAGGGACATAGGGGCGATTAGGCCCCTACTCGTGTGATGTTAGGGGCGAGTAGGCCCAATCGCATGCTCATTCATGCGATTAGCAGCCCTAATCGCATGAACTGCTGCACAATCGCATGTAACGTGCTGGAACGACTAGAAACGCCTATAAATACAATACTTAACCTCCTAAACTCCCTAATATCAACCCTAGTCGTCCCATAACCGCCCCAAACACTTAAACAACCTCTGGAAGGCGATTTTGATCAAAAACACAAGGTTTCAAGGTCTAACCATCATTCTTTTACAATTCCAAGGTTTGATTCTCATCCATAACACTTTGTAAACGTTTTTAATCAATCCCTAATGGTCCAGACCTGTTCATAAACGAAAAAGCTTTCTGAAAATCGTCAGTAAGGGTTGTTAATCGGATTATAACTAATAAACATGCGTTATGGGTATGTATGATTAGAAAGATAGGATTTTTATGAATCTTGATGATGTTTTGATGTGTTATCATGCTAGGTCAGAATTAATATTGTTAGTATGATGATAGAAATCTTAGTAATTGGATAATAGGGTTATGATTACATGCGTTAATTGAATGTTGCATGCTATGTGTGAATGGTGTTTGGATTGCTTTGGTTGCATGCAGGACTGATTTTACGAGGTTGAACGAAGGGTTTTGGGTTAAACATGTTTAGGATAGTGTTTGGGATGATATTGGGTAGTTACACACGCTCTGGATCTGATTTGGAGCGTTAAACGCGCGAAAAACCGGAACAGCATGACTACAGGCGAGTAGCAATGCTAATCGCCCATAGTCATGCGAATGGAGGTGCTAATCGCCTATAAAGTGGCGAGTAGAAGGCTAATCACTAGTAAGTTCAGGCGAGTAGCCCTAATCACTAGTAAGTTCAGGTGATTAGCCCTAATCACTAGTAAGTTCAGGGGAGTAGCCCCTAATCGCATGAAATAAAGGGGAGTAGCCCCTAATCGCCTATAGTAGGGGCGAATAGGGCTTCTAATCACTAGTTGACTTTCCTAATCACTAGTTGACTTTTCCTAATCGCGTGTACTGCTGCTGTAAGTGTAAATTAGCATTCCGAGACCCGATTTACTATGTAGTAACATGCTAGGAACCCCGTAACATGTCTAATAACTTGGTAACATATATCTGGATGTATTCCGGTGATACGTGAACTATGTGCTATAACTTGTTGTGCGTTAACGTATGTTAAGTGTACTTGCGTTATTGTATGTTTTAGAGCGTAAACATAACACGGGGAGTCTCGGGTCACCAATGGGATGTCGAGTCTTGTACTTTGGGTCGGTTAAACAGTCACGGTATTTTCAAACGAACTTGGTTATGGTCTGGACATCTAGGGACTAATTAACCTGCGGGTTATTAGTCTAAGTACTTGTAACTGTCGTATGTTAGGTCGCCGCTTTACGGGACTAGCATAGCAGCTGAGTTTACTCGGGTTAAGGAGTAACGGAACTTAAGGTGAGTTTACGGCCCCTCTTTTAAACTGGTTTTATACTTTCGGGGGAGAAAACATGTGTTAAAACTATATTTGGTAACTACTGTCATACTATGGGTTTCTCTTGTGTACTACACGATCTTTGGAAGTCCCGGGGGGAACCATGAATGTGCGGGTTTGCACAACGGGGAAATGTGAATAGCGCTATTGGGAGTGACCAACCCCGCTCGTCGACTTGGAGGGTCGGCGGGTGCATATTGTCTCAAACAGGAACAACAGGAACAACAGGAACATACATCGGGCATACTTTTGGTATTCGCGTTAGTAATGGTTTTCCAATCGTGGTAGTAACAAACATACGCCTAGCTAGCGTATACTGGTTTTCTATTTGTTATAGTATGGACAGGTTGACTTGGTACTTGAACTGCAAACCTGTAAACTCACCAGCATTTTTGTGCTGACGTAAACTTTTACATGTTTTCTCAGGTCGCTAAGGTAGCACAATGGAACTAGGGCGCACGCGTCTGCACGGCGTCTAGATAGAGTTGCATGATTTCACAAACATTGAACTTGATTTATTTATGTTGGATTTTATTTGAATAAGCTTCCGCTGTAAACGGGAATATTAAACTGTGTTTTGAAATTACATTTTAATTCATTTAGACTTGTTTATTGTGATCGTTGGTTGGGATCCTGGTTTGTCATGCGCCTCGCGGTAAAACTCCGCAAGTGGATTTTGAGGGTGTGACAGCTATCTAGATATGTGTGCACGTCACTAACATTGCGTGTCTTTTGCTGCTCAATTTAAAAAAATTTCTTTTTCTTAGCCCCGCATTGGTAGCTTGCACTCTTAGGTGTCTTTTGATTTACCTATGCACAAAATTTTCGGTGTCTTTTAAATTTCTCAACCTGTGTATGACCGGACTCAGCTTGTGCAGACCTAAGCACAGTGGGAATCCAGCTTTCCGTGTAGATCTTCATTGTTAATCACCTATTAGCAGTTTACTTAATTCCAGGCTGAATCTACCGACACATCATTGCTTGAGGCCACAACATCCTCTGGGTCCTATTCACATGCTGACAACATATGATTAGTTCCTATCATTTCCTGAATTAATTTTGCATTAGGAATGGACAGGTTTTACTTTCTCCCCCAAAAATCTTGTTTTAAGTAAAAAGAAGATTTTTCTATAAATTATGCACAAGTAAAAATTTTTTTTTATTCAAAATTTATCATCTCATGCCATGTAACCAACTGATGAAACCGGGTTTTGTCAAAAGCTTTTGTAAAGATATCTGCCTTTTGATCAGCAGTATCTATTGGCAACACCTGTATATATCCTTTGTCGTGAGCATCGCGAATTGAGTGAATCCGAATTTCAATGTGTTTGGTTTTAGAATGATCAATTGGATTCTTCACGATGTCACGACAGGCATCATTATCAATAAAAATAGGTGTATGCATGACGTTCAAACCGTAGTCCAAAAGCTGATTTTGGATCCATAACACCTGACAACAACAACTAGATGCAGCTGTGTATTCAGCCTGAGCAGTGGAGATGGACACTGTGGTCTGCTTCTTGCTCTGCCAAGACACTAGCCTGTTACCCAGAAATTGACAACCACCAGAGACAGATTTTCTGTCAATCCTACAACCTGCATGATCACTATCAGAGTAAGCGATTAGATCAAAGTTATCACTCTTAGGATACCATAAACCAAGTTTTGGTGTTCCTTTGAGGTAGCGGAAGACTCTTTTCACTGCAGTCTCATGCGATTGCTTGGGATTGGACTGAAAACGGGCGCAGCATCCAACTGCCCACGTGATATCTGGTCTGCTAGCTGTTAGATACATCAGAGAGCCAATCATTGATTGATAAGTGTGAGGATTCACTAAAGGCCCCTGAAGATCTGGTACAAGTGTTGTTTGGGCTGCAAAAGGAGTATTGGACGGCTTGCAGTCGGTCATGTTGTATTTTGCCAGAATGTCTCTTGTATACTTGGCTTGGTGGATGAGAATTCCGTCTTCTTTCTGCTGCACTTCCAGGCCTAAGAAAAACGATAATTCTCCCATCATGCTCATTTCAAATTGAGACTTCATGATGCTTTCAAATTCCCTGCATAAGTTTTCATCAGTGGAGCCAAAGATAATATCGTCAACATAAATTTGAACAAGGATAGAATGTTTGTTGACTTCTTTGGTGAACAGAGTCATGTCAATCTTCCCTCTGGTGTACCCATTCTGCAGCAAGTATGAAGATAAGGTCTCATACCAAGCTCGAGGAGCTTGATGAAGTCCATAGAGAGCCTTATCTAGTTTGTAGTACTTGTTGGGATGATGAGGGTCTTCAAATCCCGGGGGTTGACAAACATAGACTTCTTCTTTGATCTTCCCGTACAGGAATGCACTCTTCACATCCATTTGAAAGACTTTGAAGTTTCTGTATGAGGCGTATGCCAGGAAGATACGGATGGCTTCAAGTCGAGCAACTGGAGCGAACACTTTCTCATAATCGATACCTTCCTGCTGACGAAAGCCCTGAACAACCAGACGAGCCTTGTTCTTAATCACCATACCTCTTTCATCCATTTTGTTGCGAAACACCCATCTTGTTCCGATAGGATACTTTCCTTTAGGTAGATCCACAAGTTCCCAAACCTTGAGCTTTCTAAACTGATATAGCTCATCCTGCATTGCTTCAACCCAACTTGCATCTCTAACAGCATCTTCAATGCTAAAGGGTACCGTCTGAGATAAGAAGGCTGAAAGTGCTATATTAAGTTTATCTGCCTGATTCCTAGTGAGAACACCCTCAGAGATTGGTCCAATGATGTTCTCCATAGGATGATTTTTAGAAGACTTAAATCCCATGTTTGGTTCTTCTTGAATTTGGGAAGGCAGATTAGAAAGGTGATCTACAGGAATTGATGAACTGGATGGATCATTTGCAGACTGTTGTGCTGAAGATGTTTCTTCTGAAGCTGGAGTACTTTCAGGAGATGGAGTAGGTTCAACAGTTGCATCACCATTTGTGGACTGAAGAGGAACAATTGGATCAGCTACGAGTGGAGAAAATCGGGTGGTGAAAGGTGCAGCATCGTCTTCGGAAGAGTAAAGAGGATCTTCAAGAGGAGAAGGATCGGCTGCTTGATTTTCAGATGATTGTTCTTCAATGATGCTGAAATTGTTGAAAACAACATCCACGTCAAAGAACCAGTCAGGACCGGCTCCTGTGTTGGTAGAGTTGGATTCCTGCCAATCAACATAGAAAGACTCGAGAACCATTTTGGTTCGTTTGTTGTACACTCTATAAGCCTTTTGACTTGAAGAGTATCCAACAAAGAAGCACTCATCTCCAACTGCATCAAACTTCATTATGTTCTCGTAGTTGTTAAGCAGCGTACATGAGCATCCAAAAGGCCTGAAGTAGTCAATCAGAGGTTTTCTTTTAAAAAGGAGTTCATAACCTGTTTTCCCGCGCGTCTTTACAATTAAGACTCTGTTAAGAACATAACAGGTGGTATTCACAGCTTCAGCCCAGAAGATGATCAGCAATTTGGAGTCGATTAACATGGTTCTGGCCGCTTCAATAAGTGTACGATTCTTCCTTTCAGTAACGCCATTCTGTTGAAGAGTTCTTGTAGCACTGTATTGAAGATGAATCCCTTTGTTGTTGCAGAAAGTCACGAAACTTTGGTTTTTGAATTCAGTTCCGTGATCGCTTCTGATTGATCTAACTTTTGTCTTTATTATGTTCTCAATGAGAGGAACAAACAGCATCAATATCTCAGCAGCTTCACTTTTGTATTCTAAGAAGTACACCCATGTAAAGCGAGAAAAATCATCTGTTATCACCAGACAATAAGACTTTTTAGCTAAACTTTTAACACTGATAGGACCGAAAAGATCCATATGTAATAACTGAAGAGGTGAGTCTATAGAGTTCACTGCTTTGGACTTGTGCGATTTCTTGTGTTGTTTTCCTTTGGCACATGCTAAACATTTTTCAGAAAAAGGGAATTCCTTGGAAGGAAGACCTCTGACAAGATTTAGTTTTGAAAGATTATTAATGTTTTTGAAGTTAACATGTCCTAATCGCCTGTGCCATAACAGTGACTCTGACTCGGATGCTTTAGAAAGTAAGCATGTCATTTGACATTCAGACTTTGCATCTCTCATGTTTATCACATAAGTGTTATTTTGTCTAGGAGCTTTAAGCATAATCATATTGGTAGGAGGTATGAATCCTGGCTTTAGAAAGATGCACTCCATGTCATTAAATAACACTGAGATTCCTTTGTCGCAGACTTGTGATACACTCAGCAGATTGTAGCACAATTCTGGAACATAGTTCACATCTTCTAAAGTCAGTGCATCAGAAATCACGTCTCCTATCCAACTATCTTTCCGCCCTTCTCGTTGCTGGCGAAAGCAACAAACTCTCCATCAATGAACCGATAGTTTTTGAGGAGTTCTTTTAGCCCCGTCATGTGCCTTGACGCCCCGCTATCAACATGCCATAGATATCTCATCAGGGCAATCAACCATTTCTGTAGTTTATTCTGAAAAACACATAAAACAAGAGAAATATACAGATGAATATACAAGACACTATGTACAATCACGACTCAGACCATTTTTAAGTAACTTTTGGAATCCAGGTCTGTTTTAGTTTTAATCTGTCGTGATTTTCACCAAAACTGACTCTTGTCTTTTCCAAGTTTCTGTGACCTTAACAAAACTTTTTATAGTTTCTTGAAGATTTATAATTTGATCGGAAAAAGATTTTTGAGTCTTGGTATCACTTTGTGGTTTAGGTTTCAAATGACAATTTTTAACCACATGTCCCTCATTTCCACATCTAAAGTATTTAGAGTGTTTAGGCTTGATCTTTGAAGAAGATCTGGATGATGATGGTTGTGATGTTCTTCTCTTGTATTTGCTTGAGTTGGGGCTGTCTCTTGAACATGCTTCATCAATGTTGTTGTTGCTTGATTCCTCATTTGTGTTGCATTCTGGCTCGCTGATGTCACTTTCTGTATCACTCTGTGATTCTTCAGAAGTTGTGTTATCTGTTTCACTTTGTGATTCTTCAGAACATGACATATCTGTTGATGAAGGTGTAAACTCTGGAATTTCTTCAGTAAGAAATTTCCCGAACCTGTTTCTTTTTAGTTCTGGAACAAACGGAGATGGTCTATATACATTTTCATTATCAGAGAATGCATCATTAAGATCAACACAAACTGGCATAACATTTTCAACACAAATATCTGAGCGTTTGATAGGATTCATCCTATCATTAGGGTCCACAACACCCTTGAAATTAAGTTTAGAAGTTAAAGTAGTACAGTCATCCGGCCTAGATAAACTATTACAGTTATCCATCCTAGATAAACTATTACAAGCATCCAGTTTAGTTAAATTATTACATTCATCCGAATTCAAAGAAGTTTTAGACTTGTCATGACTCCAGATGAACCAATTCACTGTAGAGTAATTGGCACCTGGGTGACCTAACCCCATTGTTTGTCCACCACAACTTTCATCATCATCCACCTGATCCTGTTGGGTCATATCTGCACTGCTTTTACTTATATTAGAGTTTGACTCAGATTTGACACATTCTTTTTCAAAAAGATCATTTTGGATGTGGTTTTGGAATGGGTATATATTCACTTTTGCTCAAGGGTAAAAATAGAGATTTTACAATTCCCTTTTTATCCTTATACCCTATTCCATCTTTGACGAATGATTTCCTTGAACAATCAAGGATATCTGTATGAGCATGCTTGCTTACATTCCATTTGTCCACAACAATTTGGAGATGATTTGTTTCATTTCTAGATATTTCTAGTTTTTCAGTTAAGTCATTTATTAAAAAATCTTTTCTGAGAAAAAATTCTTTTAGAGTTTGCATTTCAGCTATTGTTGCATTTAACTTTCGCTGATATGCTAACTCATTTTCCTTCATTTCAGTGTTGATTTTTCGGATGTCATCCATCTCTCTTAAAATTCTCCTATTGTGGGACAAACAGTAAGCAACAGCTGTAACACACCTTGGTGAGCACAGCTTTGATTTTATTTCAAGCGGAATACTTACCAGATCTCTCTCTTCAACTTTCTTCTGCGTGCTCTGCGGTTGTTGAACATCCTTGCTTGTGGAAGTCTTCTCAGCAACTAAAGCTTCCTCGGCAGCAGCCTCATTTCCCTTGTCTTCACTCAACACACCTTTTAGACCAGCATTCTCCATCCTTTCTCCTTTTGGCATCTCCGCTGATGACCCTTCCAAAGAGCTCACACCAAGTGTTGATTTAGTGCAGATATTTGCCATCAGTGCCTTGTTCACTTCAGCCTCAGCCACAGCAACTTCCTCTCCCCAGTCAAAATCTTGAACCACCAGTTCCTTCTGCTGATTGGCATCGCCTCCATCCGTGATTGCCACCATTCTCTTTGCCGGTTTAACTTCAGCTTGATTCAACGTTGGACATTCATACTTGAAGTGTCCGAGAGTTTTGCAATTGTAGCACCTGATTTTTGACTTATCAAAGCCAGCCTTCCCCAGTCCAACCCTTCTACCTGTTCTGTCCTGAAACCTTTTTACCCTTAGAGTAATCATGGCCATTTGCCATTTCAGGTCCATCTCTTCCATATCATCGGGATCCACTTGATACATATCTTCCGGACTCATCATATCATTCTTCAGGTCACCTGTCTTCAATGCTTCAAAGCTGGTCATGAAGGCGTTGAAGAGTTCAACGTGTTCATTAGCAAGCTTTGTTTGTTGAGGATTGAGAGTTGAGGGTTGAGAGTTCTTGCCACTGGGTTGAGAGTATGGAACGGTCTTTCCTGAACTGGAGCTACCACCACCCATTCCATCAGCAAACACATGAGATGAGCTTGAACCCATATTACCCACTGGAGTCATTAATGCCAAGTTTTTCATTGCAGTGATGGGTACAGCCTTCGGATTGGTCTGGTTCATCTCTCTCTTCGTGATGTCCATCTCAAACGACTTCAGGGTGTTGATAAGGTCAGCCAAGGTAGACTGGGCGTCTAGATATTCTTTCCTGATCAACATACACTGGATGCTCCATTCTTTTGGCAGTGAGTCTAGCAGCTTCTTGATTGAATTTCTGTTGTTCACAGGAATTCCCGCCTTCTTCATCTTGGTCAACATACTCATGAACCTCTCGATGTGTGAACTCAAACTTTCCCCACGAATACTACCGAACATGTCATATTCTTTCTGCACCATGTCTTGCTTGTACTGGCGCATCTCTTCATTTCCTTCATAGTATTCATTTAAGGCAAACCATAGATCATGCGCAGTGCCATACTCCTCAAACATGTTATAAACATCGTTTGATAAGGCCATGGTAAGAGCACCATAAGCCTTATGATCTCTCTGGAGTAACTGTTTATCAACGTCAGTGTAAGTGGTTGGATCAGGGTTAAACTCTTCTCCTGTGGCAGTGGTTCTCATTGGAATGTGTGGGCCCAACTGGATAGAGTTCCATTGGGTGAAGTCAGTAACATAGAAGAATGACCTCATTCTGTTCTTCCAAGCTCCATAGTCTTCAACACCTTTTAACTTAGGAACTCTAGTTGTGGTTCCGGTTTCAAGTTCTTGTTGAGTGATAGGATTAACTGTTGAATGGTTATCGTTACCGGCCATAATTTAGATGAATTTTAAGGGTTTAGTTAATCAGATTTTAGTTGACAGTCCAGAAAATGTCCAAGTCCTTAAGTTCACAGCAAGTGCGCAGATAAGTGCGCAGCTAAGTTCACACAGTCCAGATAAGTATGCAGCAACCTGTAAGAATGTAAACAGCCTTGTCAAATTGTAGTCTTTTGTTAAGTGCGCAGCTCAGAAGTATACGTGTGGCTGTGTTTCTTGATAAGTGCGCAGATCAGTTAACACTTGGGCATGATAAGTGCTCAGTGTTTACTGATCAGTCTGCGTACTAAAATAAGTGCGCAGACACTTAAACTCTCGTTTAAGATTTAAGTTCGCAGAAACCCTAGCCAAGTACTCAAGACTACACCTTTCAATAAGTGCGCACAAATCCAAGATTTCTGTTTAAGTGCGCAGAAACCCTAGATAAGTGCTCAAGACAATGGAATACAGTAAGTACGCATAAGCCTGATTGCGTACTAAACCAGAAATTTTAAGTACTCACAATCACAAGTATGCAATATATGAGCCAAGTACTCAAAGCAAGAAACAAGTACTCAACTTATGAGATAAGTGCGCAAATTGTATGAAATAAGTGTGCAAAACAGGCTGTGAAAAAACACAAAACTCAGCTGAATCCTTTTCAAAACATTTTCTACCTAAAATGACATACTATAAACTTTTAGAAACATAATTTTCACGAAATTTGAAGCCAAAATATAAGAAAAACACCTAAATTTGAAAGTTTATAAAGAAAATAATCTTGATAATAAAAAGTAACAAGATGAGGGTTTTGGTATCTTAAAGTAGATACAATCTAGAGCACAAAGGCTCTGATACCAAATTGTAAGTCCTGAATGCTAGATCTTGTGATATGCAATAGATTGTTATCACTTATAAACACCTATTTGTTAGGTGTTTTAAGTGATTAATCCAGAAAAACAAAGATACTAGATGAACATGAATAAAACCGACACACACAATGAATAACATGATGATTCCATTACTGATTTGATGATGAACACCTTGGAATACACTGACCAATACGCACCTATTCACGTGTGCTACAAAGATTATCCCAAAACCCTAACCCTAGAGCTGTGCACACACTTAGTTTATATAGGAAAGGCTCCTGGGTCTGCGCACTTAACATAAGCTAGGGTTTGTGTACAAAACATGTGTTAATTACATACTAAGTCCTTCAACTATCAAACTATACAATAGGCTATCAAAAGTCTCTAATCTGGTAACTGTGGTCTCCATATATCCCAACAAATTCATGAGGTCCAACCCCCCAAATCCCACACTCACAATCAACACGATGAGGCTACCTAATGCCCTTATCATCTCTACACTCATGTTCAACTAAAGACTCAAGTTGCATCCAAGCACAAGTTCTAGTGCACCCCCACCCATTGCCACTCTCAAAAAGAAAGATATATATATATATATATATATTTGTTCTACAATTGTGGCTCAAATCTCACCAAGAATAAAAAGGGTGTTAAGGGTTGCCGGTGTGCCTCTTGGGGTCAATTCAAGATGTTCCAATTCTCACAATGCTTAAGCTTGATTTCCAAAAAATTTTAAAAACTCCAAAATTTTCCCCCATCCCCACACTTGGGATACATTGTCCCCAATGTACGGTTTTGGGAGGAATAGATCGCTACACTTTCAAAAACATGAAACTAAATCTTCATCACTCAAACCACAAATTTCTCTTTGGATTTTTTTTTATTACCACACCACCAAGGCACAACCCAATACAAACATAATCAATACACCACCCATCCACCCGACCCAAAACAAATGGAAAAACATAAATATACAACTATATACAAAAGAACACAACCTGGTCAGTAATAGTGTGGCTGAGGCGGTCCAAACACGGACGTCATCAAATCATTCCACTCTCCGAATCCAAGTGCCCCGTCATTGCTTCCACCTTGATCTGAGGCCTGCTGTTGTGGTTGCCTAGGGTCGATCCACTGAGATTGATGGAGTGGCGGAGTCGGGTACGAGATGCTACCATCATATGGCGGTAAAGACCCATAATCCACAGGTGGTGGATCCATAACTACAGGTCTTCCCGCGTGCCAATCTGTGTTCATGCGCCGGTTCTGATCATCCATGTACCTGTTATTCACCTCCACTTCATGGGAATAGGCATGTGCCCGATTCCACAACTCCTGTCTATCAAAATTCTGCTTCATGGTCCTCTCTACACTCGCGCTCATCATCGTCTGATGATCAAATAAGGTGCGCTCTGACCCTGACCATGTATCAAAATTTGAAGCTGGGGGCGTTGGTTTTCAATCACTTGTTGCATATTACCCACAAACGCCCAACCATCTTCATAATCCCTCTCAGTGTAATCATAGAAACCCCCACCATGCATCCTACTCGAACTGCCTTGCCCCAAATCCATATGTGCCCCGGTTGGCTCTTCTTCGTAATCCTCCTCATCACTTGGAGGCTCATCTCCACTCTCGGGCTTGTCTTGTTCTCCGGGCAAAAGCAACCTCGCATCGGCTTTCAAAACCCTCCATCGCTGACCCTCATATTTTAACTTATGATATCTTTCTCATTCGGTGTAAGTCCACCCAGTAGCTTCTTTATTTTCTTTCAAAACTTCCATTAAAGCTTGTTCTTACGCCATCTCTAAATTAGAGGCAATAATGACCGGTAATGTGTCATTATCCCCTAAGAAAACATACTTCAAATGGCTTGGCAAGTCCTTGAGCTCCAACTTTGGTGCTTCTTCTAGCGACGGTTTGGTACCCGAATCAATCTCCACCGGCAAACTGTCAAATTGGCGGGACCATGGTGGTCGACCCTCTTTCAATGCCAATACATCTTGCTTCTCCTCTTCAATCCTTAAAGCAAAAGCATGTACCTGTTCAGAAAAATCACAAGCACACAAATCCATTCCATCATCCTCATATTCATGCGGATTGCACCCGTCGACTATATCTGCCATAAAACACTCTTCAGCACCGGAATCATTAGAATTGTTAGTAAAAACATTTAAACGCATTTTCTGATTTCCAAATGTCATGTCGACTGTACCAAATCTACAATCAATCACTGCATGCGCGGTATTCAAAAATGGACGACCCAAGATAACATTTTGTTGTAGCTTTGAATCCGCGGATGAGTAGTCCAATACCAAAAAGTCGACCGGGTAATAAAATTCATCAATTTTTACAATGACATTTTGAACCATCCCCCGAGGTAACTTATGAGACAAATCGGCTAAAACAACCGTTGTCTCCACCCTAGCTAATGGACCAAAGTCATATTGATCATACAAACCCCCCGGTAAAATGCTCACCCCGGCTCCAAGATCTAGCAATGCCTTTGCCATTAGAAAATTACCAACTTGAATATTTATTAATGGCGTGCCTGGATCTTGGAGCTTAGGAGGAAGCTCCCCATTTAAGACTGCACTTACTTGCCCGGTAACATTCACCCGCTTAGGCATTTTCTTCTTTTGTTGCCTCTTTTGTGTGCATAATTCTTTTAAAAATTTAGCAAAAGCGGGCACTTGTTTTATTGCATCAAGTAAAGGAAGATTAATTTTTACTTGTTTAAACATGTCCCACATTTCTTCTTTTGGGGGACCTCTTGATGCAATAAAATTTTTCTTACCCGGGTCAAGTAGAGCCGATGGAAATGGAACTTGATTCGGCTCTTTTTCAACTTTTTCACTTTTATCATTTTCACTCACTTCCGGTTTTTTAACATTTGACTCTTTTGGTAAAACCGGTGGAATTTCATCATCCTCACTCTCATTACCCGTGACATCCTCAACTACCCCCTCAACAAAACCCGGTGATAAATTAGCTTTAAATTCTTTACCACTTCTTAACACACTCACTTGATTAACATTAACATTATTACCTCGTGATGAGCCATGAGACGGATTTACCTGGATGTCACTAGGAAGTTTTCCTTTGCCTTTTTTCAACTCCGCCACATCGGTTGCTAATTGACCCATTTGAGTTGTTAATGCCTGAATGCTTTTGTCACGAACCTCATCCTTTTGTATCCGGGCTTCATCAAGTTGATTTCTCTTTTACATGTCTTATTGCATAGCCCGAAGCATCGCCATGATTTCATTCCCACTTAATGAATCTTGACCCGAACTCCTTTGACCCATTTGATCTTGCCCTTGGTATCCACTGTTGTTTCCACCTCTATAGTTCCCTTGATTGTATTGTTGACGAGGTGCATAATTACCTTGAGCAGCTTGAAAATTCGGGTTGGATTGATTTGAAGCATTCCCATAACGAAAATAAGGATGATTTCGTAACCCGGGGTGATATACATTGGAATTCATGTCATAATTTCGACCATCCCCTTAATAGCATTCACCTCTTTCGTTTGTCCTTCATTCACTACCACTTGACAAACCTCCGTCGTATGGCCTATTTCTTGACAATTATTGAAAGCGTTGTACAATTGATTTGAAGTTTACACATTACCACTTTCTACCCCATGCACTTGAGGCCTTTGAATCACATGCCTTGCCCGTCTCGATGATTGAGCCTTTCTTTTGGAAGCTACCGCCATTTGCTCTAAAAATGCCCAATCATCTTGTTCATAATTTGTACCAAACGTACCATTTGTGATGGACATTAAATCACAGGCATCCTCCAAACTCAACCCTTCATGAAAAGCATTCAACAATTCCCAAAGTTGGATACCATAATGAGGACAATTTCTTAGCATCATATTGAATCTCTCGAATGCTTCATGAAACATTTCTCCTGATTGTTGTTGAAAACTTCTCAAACCTCTCCTCGCATCGTTGGTCTTTTGGGAGCTATAAAACTCATCTAAGAACATTTGTTTCATGTCGGCCCATGTAAAAATAGATGCGGATGGTAAAGTATGAAACCATCTCTTCGCTTTGTCTTCCAAAGAAAATTGGAATAGAACTAACTTAACATCATCCGAAGAAAATCCTTGACCTCCAATAGTGTTGCAAATAGAATCATAAGTCTCCAAATGAAAATAAGGCTCTTCCGTTGCTAGCCCCTTGAATTTTGGTAAACTTTGGAGAGCGGTTGTTCTAACTTCAAAAGTCCTTCCATCCGCATTTTGAGGAATCACTATTGGTGAAGGATTATTAGTGATAATCGGCCGAAAATGTGCTTCAATTCCTCGTACAACCTCACGATGAAGTCTTCGAGGTGCTCCCAATGGTGCTCTTGGTTGACCCATTTGACCTTGCATTGGCCCTTGCGGTGCAAATTGTTGTTGGTATGGGTATTGATGCATAGGTAGTTATCGTGGATTTGGCCTTTGATTTTGAGCTTGCACATTTTGAGGACGCATTTGGTTAAGTGGTGTAGGACGTTGCAATTACAACCCTTGAGGTCTAACATGTTGCACCCCAACCGGTAGTCTACCCGGGTCTTGAAATTGTTGAATCGGTTGACTTATTTGACCCGCTCCTGCTTGAGATCCCACAAATACTCCATCACCTCCATAATAGTACCCTTCTTCATTGTACCCACTGAACTCTTCTTCTTCATACACATCATCATATCTATCCCTTTGAAATCTCAAATTTTGCCCACCTGGAAAAGATGAATATTGGAAACCCGATTGGTTTGGTGGTTGGTAAGTAGATGTGGTATGAACAATGGTTGAGCCTTGTGGTTGTGAGAAAGTAGAAGATGATTGACCCGTAGTTGGGAAAAAATGGGAAAATGGTGGAATTGTATTTGATGGACTATAGGTAAGGTTGGGTTCAACTTGAGAAGAACTCGGTTGTGTGGTATGGGTTGGTGTGGAAGGATTGTTGGAAAGGTTAGGCATTGTGGTGTTGGGTGAAAGTTGTGTAGAGTTAGGAGTGAATGATGAGGTCGTTTGACCCATTTTTGGTGGTATTTGAGGTTCTTGCATGATGTTTCTTGGTGTAAACGGTGAAGTAGGTGAATCAATAATTCTGTTTTTTTGTATCAAAACTCGGTTCTGTCTCAATGTCCTTTCAATTTTCGGATCAAACAATAGCGGTGATGACTCGTGAGAGCCTCTAGTATGCATACACTTGAAGTACCTGCACACTAAACACAACCAGTGTAAACCCGAAAATAACAAAACAAAACTAAGAAATTAACACACGTTGCGCACTACTCCCCGGCAACGGCGCCAAAATTTGACATGCTGTCGTGGTACACGTAAAATTAATCCCAATTACAACCAATAAGTAGTGGTAAGAAGGTATCGAACACAGGGAGTTTGTGGAAAATGTGTGAATTCTAGTTTTGTCGATTAACTACAATTGAACTACTTAAACAAAAATAAAAGATCAAGAGTTTTGGTTGTTTTACTTTTAAACTAGATTAATAACTAATTAACGATTAAACTTAAGATTGTTTCTTCAAATTATGGAACAATGATCATTCTCGGATCCGGTTTCTCTAAACACTTGTGCAAATTTCTCACTAGAAAGAGTTACATAGACATAACTCATGTAGGAGCAATTGTTGTGATAAAAGGGAACAAAGTACTCGGATTATATCAATGCGAGGTTGTTTCCCGATGACCAATTAATCAATAACCAACCCCAAACCTTCCCGTGATATCTCGGTTGTTAGCAACACCAAGAACGTACGATAAAGACTAAAAATTGGTAAATTAATCAACACACTACAAGCAATTGTTCATACATCATAATAACAAAGCAAAGGTACCAAGTTATTATTCTAGATATGCAAGAAAACACACACAAGGGTTTTATAAAAACCTTCACCAAGAATGATCACCAAAAGTTTAGCCTAGAATAGCTTGGTGAAACATCAAAACATCCATAGAAATGTTCATGAGAATCAAAAACATAAACCCAATGTTTGTGTATCTTCTCCCATGATAATAATCAGCCAAAAATCGCCCCAATGCTCTCTAGAAACGTCCCAAGTTGAAGATAAATGAAAAGACACCATAAAACCTGTTTTTAATGGTGGGAGTTACATGTTGGTGCAGGGGCCACCGTACCTTACGGTGGCCACCGTAAGGTACGGTGGGTTTGTAAAACCTGACGGCGAGTGGATACTGCCTTACGGCAGCTTGATGTTACCCAGATGCCACCATAAGCTACGGTGGCTATCGTAGCTTACGGTGGAGCTCTTCCAAAAATTATTTTTTCTTCTTTCATTTCTTTCTTGCTCCATCCCGTTCCGGTCCGTTCCAAAGCCCGTATTTCTTAGTTTTAAGCTCCTTAATGCTCCTGCAACCAAAATGCTCGTAGTTATCTAATTCCAAGCAATAACATGATCAAATGCGGATATATTAAGCGTTTTATCATTATAAAGGGTTGTTCCTTGAACCATCCGTCAGTCTCCTATGCCAGAGATCAGTTTCAGAAGTTGATGCTCTTGAGAAGAAACAAGCAGTGTTGTTCAATACTTTGTATTTTCCAATGTCCACTGCATAGACATTGCCACATCTTTTGGCTATCAGCAAAGTATGATCTTCAATAATCTTCTCTATCAACTTTTGGCCTTCTGGTGATATGATCTTGCATGTTGTTTTGGTGAAAAAGGAAGAATATCCCTTGTCACACATTTGAGATACACTCAGCAAGTTGTATTCCAAGTTTTCAACCAGATTGACCTTGTCAAACTGTATTTTACCAGAGGATACATTGCCATGTCCTAGCACATATCCCTTGGCATTGTTCCCAAATGACACAGATCCTTCTCTTTGACTGATAAAATTGCTTATCTGGTATGTGCATCCTGTCATGTGCATTGAGTCTCCACTATCAACATACCAAATGCTATTCAGACCTCTGGAGACCCTCTGCACCATATAGCAAATTAGTTAGATTTTCCAACCCAAGCCAATTTGGCTTTGGGTTTGCTCTTGAAAACAGGAACAGTTTGTTTTGGACCATTTTTAGAAATCCATGTCTTTTTGGCAATGGATTTGTCATTTAATCCAATGGTGTAGTCCTTTTGAGGACCACCATCAACTTTGGTCATCAATAGTTTTACCAAATATGTGAGGTTTTCAATCTCAGCAGTTTGTGAGATTGCTGAAGATTTAGGGTCAACTATTGAAGAAGAATTTTGAGAAAAAAAGGCCTTTATTGAGATTTAGTCTTTTTCTGAGAAAAGGTGTTACATGGTTGTTGTTTGTTGGGACAAAAAGTTTCTTCAAAATCTTGTTTGATTTGTTTTCCCACAACCAGTTGTAAGATTTTCTTATTATACTGATTTCCTTTTCTGTATCTATAAAATTCTGTTTTGTGGTTAAACAAGCCACAAATTTCACATTCTTTTGCCTTCTCCTTCTTTTTAAATTCATCATAAAATGTGGAAGGCAAATTAATAACAGTTTTAGAGATATGAGTTAGGTCATCAGTAGTTTTCAGGTTCTCAACTCCTGATGTAGATGACACTACTGGTGACTTAAAGTCAGTATATAAAACTTCTGCAGGACTTTCTTTTTCAATTTTAAGAAAGTTCTGATGAAAGGATTTGCATTCTTTCATATTGGAAGCTTGATTAACAATTATTCTACTCCCATCATCAGCAGTTTTGGGAGTAAAATCAGTTGGTGTTTCAGTAAGGTGGTACCCTATGCCAAACTTAACATTTGATGCAGTTTGTTTGTTAAGCAGCATTTGGTAACCTCTACATGACTCAACCCATTTTTCACAAACAACCTTGGTGTCAACAAGCTCTTTTCTAACATTTCCTAGGTCTTCTATCATGATTTTAATTTATGCTTGAGTTTCAATGGCATTATTTGTTAATTTAGAAATTTCCTTAGATTTTGCAGCAAGTTTTCTTTATAAATCATATTTTGTCTGAGTATATTTTCTTTCAGAGTCATTTGCTTTGTCATGTAGATACACATTGGTCTCTCTTATGAGAGCAAAAGATTCTTTGCAAGAAGTTGAACAATGTTTTAACAAAGATTCTTTTAATACCTGAGACAAGGCAGATTTGGAGGTGCATCCCTCAAATGCCATAAAGGCAAAATTCTTTCTGCCATTATCAGGTTCTTCCCAGTTGATGTCATAGACTTTGTTGTCTACATCTGGACTGCATTCAGATGTGTCATAAGGAAGACTGCTCCAATCAACATACCCTAATGTAAAAAGACTTTGTTGAGAGGGTTATTGAGTTTGTGGAGGATGTTGAACAGCTGGAACAGGAGGTGTTTGTTGTTGGCCCTGTTGTTGAGCAGGCATCTGAACATATTGTATTTAAGGCACATATTGAATTTGTGGAACTTGTGCCTGTACAAAATGAGCACTCCCTTGAGTTCCATTATTCCTATTATAACTGGAGTTAAACTGATTTCCAGACTGTGGTTAGTTAAAGCTAGAGCTTCTACACTCTCTAGCAAAGTGTCCCAACTTCTGACACTTATGACATCTAAGTTTAGATTTGTCAAAACCAACTTTTGTAGAACTATTCAGTCCTGGAAATTTCCTTCCTGGCCTTTTATAAAATTTATTTGTTTTCATGCTTAACATGGCCAGTTGATATAGTATGTCCATTTCTTCTAAGTCATCACTACTAAAATTTTTTAAATCATCCATTATAAAACACATGTTATCAGTAGTTTGACTGTCTTCTTCATTGTCATAACCTGGATATGACCTTTCTAATGAGAACCCAGTGGTTATGTCAATGTGGTCAAAAGATCCAAAATCATTTGGACAAGAAGGTGAGTCTTTTCCTAAAAGTGTTGTACTACCTGGAACATAGTCATCAGCAGATTTGCCAGAATTTTGTAACTTTTTATTTTGATTTATTTCTCTTTCAAAAGTTAACAATCTCCCATGTAATTTTGTAAGAGTGAGGGAGTAAAAATTTGGTCCAGATCTAAGAAATATTGAGTAAGTTTCCCATTTTTCTGGTAAAGACCTTAAAAATCTATGAAGCATAGATACTGTTGTATAGGTCTGACCATTTAACTTTAACTCAGAGATTAATGAGGAAAATCTTTCAAATTGTTGTGACAAAGTTTCTCCATTAATATGAGTAAATGTTTCATATTGTTGAGCAAGAATTTCTCTGGTGTTAGCAATCACCTCTTTAGTTCCTCCAAACTGTTCTTTTAGGCAGTCCCAAAGCTCTTTGGCACTTTCACAGTGTAAAAGTCTAGAGTAGTCATTGCCAACATAGAGAATGCCTTAGCATCAAGCTCAAGTTTTAGGAAATCATCATCAGTATATTCTTTTGGGTCTTTTGGAATTGCTCCTTTAGTTTCAAGATTTATATTTACTGGTTTATGAAGGTCCATACATGACAGATTTCCAACAACCAGTGTTGGTCTGTGACAGAGTATGTGCCAATCTTTTCTGCCAGATATTATACTCACTTCTAACCAACATAGCAGGTTTAGTCGCAAATCCAGTATTATGAGGATCCATTTTTGAGAATTTTGATTTGTCAAGTTCTTCTCAAAGTGATGGATGAACAAAAGTGAACTTTTATCCTTTATTGAATATCATTAAGAGCCTGTGTCTGATTCTTAATTTGTTAGATTGATTTTTGATCAGATAAACCAGAGCTCTGATACCAATTGTTGGATCAGTGGCTCAACTTAAGCAGTTCTTGTTTATGAACACTTGTGTGTTATAAATATATCAAAGTAAATTGCACAACGGAATATTAAAGTGTTCAAGTTAAAGTATCACTTTATAAAAGGAGTTATGACTCCCCCTCAATCAATGAACTAGGAAGTTTAAATATGAGAATCAATAGTAAATGAATAAAGCAGTAAATGCAGAATGATTCTCAACTATATATGAAATGGTTAACTATAAAGTAATATGAAGGAAAATGTTCAAGTCTTTCTGATTTAAGAGTGATTGAACTACATACATAAATAGGGGGAGTAATCCCTCTATTTATAGAAGAGATAACCTACAGACTAAGTAATCAAAAGCTTAAAGTCTTCTAAAGATATTTCTACAACAGGCTGTAGTTTATCGAAACTTGAACAACGACTTTAACAAAACTAATATAATACTAAACTGCTGAGTTTAAGGTCGGTTTAATATAAGTGCGGATGCATTAAAAGATCTTTAGAAGTTTGCCTTCAGTAGTTTGTTCTTCAGATATTTGTCTGGTTTATCTTCAGAACATCTGATGCTTTTACTCTTCAGAACTTTTGCATATCTGTTACTTCAGCAGTTTGTCAAAATGTAGAAGAGGATATAAGACTAAGGTTTATAATTGGCTTGTCAATCCTCTTTGACCCTACATTGGAGGGTTTTGAATCGGTTGACTCCTCTTGTCAACCAAGGTTTGACTAAGTTCAAAGCTTGGCTTGCATAAGCATTAAGGAATATGAATATTAACCGATGTAGAGGTGTAGGCCAGTTGGTTTGTGCACTTGTTGATTACAAGACCCGGATCCAGACTCGGGTTCGAGTTTGGTTGGTGTATAATATTTTTTTAGCAACAGGGAGGGGAGATGACTTGTGGATCGGGTCTTACATTATTGGGCTGGCCAGGAGTTGGGCTAAGGGGTGGATTTGGTTTGGGTTATTGGTTGTGTGGGCTTGGTTATTGTAGTTTTATAAAAGTAAGTTTTGTGATTTGAAATTTTTATAAATTTAACATCTAAAATTTATAATTATAATAATAATAATTATTATTATTATTATTATTATTATTATTATTATTATTATTAACTAAAAACCAAGTGAAATATAGAGAGAATTACACTGATTGTCCTTTAATTATACATCAAATTGCATCCTATGTCCTTTTTTCAAATTTTTGACACCTTATGTCCTTTGTTTTATACAGTTGTTACACCCTATGTCCTTTAGACCAAACCCAGTTAAATAACTCAGTTAACTTGCTCATGTGCCCCTCACGTGAGGGGCAATCCTGTCTTTTCACCCTCAATGAAGGACAATCTGTGTAATAATAATAATAATAATAATAGTAATAATAATAATATTAATAATAATAATAATAATAATAATAAAACTTACATATTCCCTTTAATTTTGAACCAAGTTTCTGCACATTGTTTATGAGCAGTACCCAGATCCCCTTACAATTACACCCCAATTCAATCACACCACCACCACCACCACCATCACAACCACCACCACGACCATCATCACCATCGTATTCCTCCACCGTCTCACCATCATCAAAAAAACTCAGATGACAGATCCTACACTGAATTTTGATAAAACTTTAGAGAGAGAGAAGAATACCTAGAGAGAGGAGAGGAGCCGATAAAGGAGGAGGAGCTGGAGGGACTCCCACCACCGCCGACGGTGGTTCTCCGGTGGTCGAATCCCACCCCCACCGCGTTACTGTTTATTAGAGAAGAGGAGAGAGAAGCAGAGGATTAGAGAAGGAGAGAGAGAGACGAAGCAGGGCGGTGGTTCGAGTGTTGGGTCATCGAAGAACGGTGGTTGGCGCTGGTGACCGAGACCGGAGAAGACAACTCGTTTCTCTCTCTCTCTCTCTCTCCATCTCGTGATTCTCCCTTTCTCTTTCATTGTATTAAACCAACTCACTAGTCTCTGCATTACAAATTTTCAATCTTTATCATCGATGGCTGCTCTTCGACATGTTTAATTGTTATGATTTTGTGATCTGGGTCAGTTTTATTGGATTAATTGTTATATTTGTTGGGTCAGTGGGATATTAACAACCCAAGAAGGAAGCCCTAATTTTTTCTGAACATTATAAAGTGGAATCAGTGAAGAAGATAAAAGGGGTAAAAAGACAGATTTGCCCCTCACGTGAGGGGCACGTGACCAACTTAACCGAGATTTTTAACTGGGTTTGTTCTAAAGGACATAGGGTGTAACAACTGTATAAAACAAAGGACATAAGGTGTCAAAAATTTGAAAAAAGGACATAGGATGCAATTTCATGTATAACTAAAGGACAATCTATGTAATTCTCTCTCTCTCTCTCTCTCTCTCTCTCTATATATATATATATATATATATATATATATATATATATATATATATATATATAAAAGAAAATTTGTGAGTTAAAGCAAATAAAAAAACATAGGCATATTTGTATAAAATTAATGGTAATAGGGATAAAGATGTATAAAAATAAGGGCTTTTATTTATTAAGATTTGGGAAAAATGCACAATGTTACACATAAACCTTACCATTGCGTTGAATACATACCTGGTTGATTTGCACATTCCTTGTATTCCATGAGCTTGATTGCTGATGTTGAGGATTAATGGTGGTGTCACTAGGTAGCTTCCCTGGATCTCTCTTAGACATCTCTGCAGCCAACTGCCCTACCTGCTTGGACAATGCTTCCATAGTCTTATCCCTCACTTCATTGTCTTTTCGCATTCCCTTGACCTCTTCCTGAACTGTCTTGACATCATGCTGTACAGCTTTAATGGCATCCAAGATTGCACTCAGTTGATCATTACCTCCTCATGATATGCCTTGTTGATTCCCTCTCTGCTGCTGACCACTCTGATTATAGGTATTCTTTGAGTAACCCCCTTGATTGTATCCATACTGCCTGTTCTGAGACTGTTGTTGATTTCCTCACTGCACATTAGAACCAGAAAAGTTAGGATTTAATTGATTATTAGGATTACCATACCTGAAATTTGGGTGGTTTGTGAGCCCAGGATGATAGGTGTTAGAATTCATGTCATATTGCTTCCGTTCTCCATAAACTTGATTCACCTTTTCTGTATTCTCTAAAGGCCACTGGCAGTCTTGGGCTAGATGCCCCAACTCCCCACAATCAGTACATATCGAAAAAACATTAGCCGCCTTTGGCTCACTACTCTTCCCCAAATTAAGTTGAGCTACCTGTTTTGCCAAGAGTAAATTTTGCTGCTTTAATTTCTCAATTCTTTCCTCAGCCTCATAGTTTGCTGCCTTGACAGATGATGGTCTCAACTTCCTACATGATTGTGCCTATCTCTTTGAAGTGGCACTCATCCCTTCCAAATGTCCCCAATCCACAGCCTTAGTATTAGTGAATAATGTGTGACATTCGTCACCATCGTCTTTCGTCAAATATACAATAATAGCACTTCAAATATTTCCATTATAGTCCATGTAAGTTTCGTTGTTTTCAAATTTAATTTTAGAACGAATTAAAAATTTATCATTTATATTTCTTATGGATCGGGCATAAGTTTTAATCAAACGCGTATGTTGAAACGTATTTGTAAAAGATTCTATAAAAAAAAATTAAGTTTTAAAAAAGTTTAAAACCTTTTAAGTTAAGTTAAGTTAACTTGGTTAAATTTTTGTAAAGAAAACTTAACCAAAATCATTACAAATTCAACTAAGTTAAACATGAGGGACCATGTCTGCCAATAACCCAAAGTTTAAAAAAAAAGAATTTCCCTCCAAGGTCCCCCGTTCGTTTTTTTCCGGCTGCCATAATTTCCGACCGGCGACCAATAATTCCGGCGAGCATCAATTAGGCCGATTAATGAATCCTACTCGTTTTAATTAGTTTCAAAGCGTTTCTTCTTGAGTTTCCAGCATTTCCTCATCATAAAAATTACCCTTTAATGTGTTTAAACCAGGATTTAATCCGGGTTTGATGGTTGTAACCGCCGGAATATTACAACCTCATAAACGTTCGAAAACTGTTAATAATCCTATAAATTGATCAGCTCTAATCGTTCCTCAACCTTTGTACGACAAAAACCCTCTGTGATAACCTCTTAAACACGCCAAAATCACATAGGAATGCTTCTTATGCGGCTCTTTAGTTCGGACCTGTACCTTCATTTTCGAGCATCAAATCGATCTTGTAAGTCTTGATTCTTTATGTCGTTTTGTTCTTTATAAAATTCCGATCAAAACCCCTCTGATACAGAGCTCTCATCGGTTCAAGATCGTGTTATTAGTTTTGGTTAGGGTTAGGGTTTTTAGGTTGATAATTGGGGAAGAAGATGAAACTTAATAATAGTTTATATAATTTTGTTTTCAATCTTATTCAACAAAATTGGTTATAGTGTAGTGGTTGTTTGTGTGTTCTGAAAACAGAAAAGGCCGGGTTCGAACCCCAGCACCCGCGTCCCTTTTCACTTATTATTATTATTTTTTTCAGATTTTTGTTTTTTAATAACTATATATTAATATATATAAACACATTAATCTTATAATATTCATAATAAATTCAATTTTGCTCCAAAAATTATAAAAATTTAGGAGTAGAATCTTGACACCTCGTAGAAAATTGTCATACTTTTAATTTCTGGAAAAAGTCTTATTTTTATATTTTTATTGATTTAATTTGTTTTAATCATATTTAATTGATAAAAAATACATTTTTAATGATTTAATTCTCAAAATTTTTGGGAAGTTATTTCTAATCATCATGAACTCAAATAAAAATTATTGGTTCATAAAACATTTATTTTTATTGATTTTCCTATTTTTAATCATTTAAACATGATTTAATTTCATTAAATCAGTTTTAAATATAAATAAGTTTATAAAAATTATGAGAAAATTATTTTCATTAATTTATATCAGAAATCATCCATTTTCTATAAAAATAATATTTTTGGATCATGTCTTGAATTATCAGTATTATTTATGTTTAATTAGACATAAATAAACATTTATTTATTTACACTAATTAAACATCTATTTTATAAATACTTTTCTTATAAAATAGAAATATTTTATGTTTGAAAATATTAATTACCATTTGTTGGATCATTGTGAAACTCATAATTATTTAGTTATACATTTATGATTATCGTATTTATTCCAATTTAGTTAAAGTAATTAACTAAATTATTTTGCCCTAATTATTCCACAACATATTTTACGCAAAAATTCAATTAGTAATAATTATAGTACCTACACCACATTTATAAACTTGGACATATCATTTTTGATATACAAATTTTACATTAATTTGATTTATCATAACAAACTCTAATTCCCCAATTCGACATAGCAAACCCTAATGCCTTAGACCCTAGATACCTTATACACTTCCTTATTAGTATTATTATACATTATAGGTTGAATTCCTCGGAATTCCCATTACTTAGCTCACGACCGCTTAAGTTGGATCGCTTTCGCAAACTGTGAGTATATCTTTCCCCTTTTTCATGTTTTACACTTTTGGGGTGACTCATGTACGCTTATTACCTCACTCACTTAATCATGGTTTATTCTATATTCACAATCGTAGTTCTTGTATGTGTTTTACTTGTTGATTCGCTGATAGTGTGTACTTATGACCTTAATCATTAACCGTTGGGCGACCTAGCATAGCAATAAATAGTACTTGATTATTGTTATGTGTGAACGATTATTCATCGCCTACAATGAGCGAATACTACATATATGTGACTCTTGATTCATTAAACAAAGGTTTGATTTTGGGTAGCATTTGTACATAGCTTGAACACTAAGGGGCTGTTTGGTAGCCTCTTAATGAGGCTCTTAACCATTCAGTGCTGAATGATTCAGCATTCAGCGCGTTTGTTTTAGCCTCTGAATAGAATGGTTAAGGCTGAATCATTAAGATTTGGGATGTTGCTGAACCATTAAGCACTGAATCATTAAGCACTGAACTAGGCTGAACCTTAATGAAACTCTCATACCAATGTGGGACAAGAAAACTAACCATTAAGAGGTCCAACTTAATGATTCAGCACTTAACCATACAGACCTCTTAACCATTCAGACCTCTTAATGATTCAGCACTTAATCAACCAAACAGCCCCTAAATTGTAGACAGTATAACACGTGAATTGCGAAACTCTTTTTCTACTATATGTATTCAAACAGGGTATGCTCACCAATACATTTTTGTATTGACATATACTATTTCCGTACATGTTTCATGTTTCAGGTTATTTATGAGATGACTTTTAAGCTTTTGGAATTTTCACTTAGATTTTGGATTCATTGTATTTCAGTTTTAGTTGTTACTTTAGAATCATTGTATCTTGTATTTTTTTTTTCTTTCAATGTAATAAACTACTTAATCAATATATCAAAATTTACACTTTTAGTCCATGAGCTATTGAACAATCGTCACTACGTGACACCTCGATGTTTCCGCCATCGGTTGGGGTGTTACAGATTGGTATCAGAGCCATGGTTATAGGGAATTAGGTTATTAGAATGCCTTTTAGCGTAGACTATAACTAAGCTTACTTTCACAAGTCCTCTCATGCATATTTCTCTTAATTTTATATTTTTTTCAAGATTTTTTCGTTATGATTATTTCTCGTTATTCTTTCGATATTTTGCTTGGAGAAAAAGACACTCGTATTTCACAAACGAAACGATAACACCTAGTTAGGAGTGGCATCCATACCTTGGTGATTAGTTTTACTCCTTTATATGTATTTATCTTATGAATATATCTTTGAGATAGGAGTGACATCCACACCTTAAAGAGTATTTCCTTCAAAAAAAAAACTTAACCACTAAGCTGGGAGTGATATCCTTAACTTAGTGATTGGTTTCATTCCACAATAGTTTTCAATTTTGAAATACATCTTTGAGTTAGGAGTGAAATCCACATCTCAAGGATCTATTTCTGTATCTCGTTTTTAATCTCGCTAAAGTTTTGGAATTTGTTAGTGATGGGGCACGTGCAATCTGGAAGGGTGAGCGCCTGTATCCTGAGTTTTCTGTCTAGGCCTGAGATTTCGTATAAATCCCAATCAGACGAGGGACCCGTATGCCGACCTGGGAACTCTCGGGATGAGCATTCACTTATAGGCTAAAGTACGCCCCCACAAGTCACTAATAACATTTCAATTACTTTAGTTAGTCAAAGTTTCCTATGGAAACAATCTCAATGTTTTATAATATTAATATTTATGTTTTGTTCATCATTTGAAGACTCAAATGATAAATTATGAATTTTCTTAAATATTGGTAATCTATTACATACGTTAATTTTATCATTCACGTCATTTTGAATCTTGGTCTTTTAAAACACATTAGATTTACACATACTTCATGGAATGGTTTCATTTTGCATTTTACAAACTTGTATTGCATATTTTAAAGGTCAAATTTAAACCTTTTGTTTTCATATGACGTATCCAAACACTTTTCAAACTTGACATCCCGTAAACACATGAAAATGTGTATTTGCGAAGATTTTTCAAATGAACCTGTTTTGAATCTAAAACACACTTCGATTTCTAAAAAGTTATCCTCCTGCATTACTACTTTTCTTTCAACTATATCACAAAGATTGAGCAAACTAATTTTTGATTAACGAAAATTTATCTTATTACACTCGCACTAATTATTAGTAGTTACTCTTACAACACTGGTTTTTGAGCATTAATTTAACTCCTTTACTTTCATTTTGTTCAAATTGTGCGATTTACTTGATTTATATTATACTATTCTTTCAATCGAAATTTTATGCTATACTTATATACTTACTTGAACGCATATTTGGTATGCATATTTTCTTTCCTGTTTTGAGCAAAACCCTGTTATACTTTACATTTTTTTTTGTTTATCGTCATGGCCAACGAACATACTAGTTGATAACTCGTATGAGATCTAAGCCAGTGCCCACGTACGACTCGGATTAGAGTATTTCTTCAATCCGAGGGGAGCGGTGTAAATCTCAGAGTTTATCAATATGAGTGTTTAAAGCCAACGATGTGAACAGAAGTTACCGGTTAAGGGTGAACCCGAAAGGGAAGAACCTCTAACCATGTCTTATACTTACATGTTATTCTCATTACGGTTAAAGGGTAAACCCGAAAGGGGAGGACCTCTAACCATGTCATGATTGAACATTATTTCATTACAGTGGCTATTACATATTGGTTGCACGCATTTATTTCTTGTTAGGGTTATGGAAAGGCTTAACACCCTAGTGTAAGGTAAATCGATGATTACGGTCCGGAACATAATCATGGGTTTACATGTACATGAGGGTGGTATGTAATTCTATTTAGGCTGTTGGTAGACAATCAGTACGAGTCCAAAGTATCGGGAGTGTGGTGGGTCAGCTGCGGTACACCCTATATATAAGCATAAACGATACTGCGGGAATGGACTAGAAGTCTAACCAAGAACCTACCCATTACTTTATAATTACCTCTTCATCGTTGACTAATAGCTAGCATTTTCGATAAGAAAGTTCTTACCCGAGCTTCAATTCGTCTTCCTAAAGTCTTTCTCTTGACCACTCACACAGAAAACTAAAACCTTGTGTACTCGTACATCCTCGGTTGTTTGGATTCTTGTTGTATACTCTAATGACATACAGTCAAACCTTTCTAAAGTAGGGGAGACTGCTTCATCAGTGCATTTTCCCTCACCAGTTACACATTCCCAAAACCTTTCTCATTTAAACTCTCCATTTCTTAATCTCGGGTCAACTGTCAAAGAATTTGAAACTTTTACTTTGGGTATTAGACAACTATTTTAAATTTTGTCAAATCATAAATGATGGAATTTTCTTTTAAAATCTAGTGACTTTTACAACGCCTTTTATTTCATAGTAGCCTCCACTTGAAAAGAATTTCGAGACGAAATTTTCTAAAGTAGGGGAGACTGTGACATCCGTCACCCTCGTCTTTCGTCAAATTTACAATAATAGCACTTCAAATATTTCCATTATAGTCCCTGTAAGTTTCGTTGTTTTCAAATTTAATTTTAGAACGAATTAAAAATTTATCATTTATATTTATTATGGATCGGGCATAAGTTTTAATCAAACGCGTATGTTGAAACGTATTTGTAAAAGATTCTATAAAAAAAATTCAAGTTTTAAAAAAGTTTAAAAACTTTTAAGTTAAGTTAAGTTAACTTGGTTAAATATTTTCCAATGACCTCCAGCCCAGCTGGGGAGAGGTGGGAGGGTTTATCTCTTTAGAGGGTTCCCGCTCGGGCTTGGTCTTGAGTTCGAATCCTGCACACCACGAAAAAATTCCCTGTAACGGTTTGAGATAACTTCAAAGTGGACACCGGTGCGTGGGTAGTGATTCGAACTCGGGTTGAGGGGTTGTATGTCGATTGGTTTCACCGCTGAAGTACACCTTCCAAAAAAAACTTGGTTAAATATTTGTAAAGAAAACTTAACCAAAATCATTACAAATTCAACTAAGTTAAACATGAGGGACCATGTCTGCCAATAACCCAAAGTTTCAAAAAAAAAAAAATTCCCTCCCAGCTCCCCCATTCGTTTTTTTCCGGCTGCCATAATTTCCGACCGGCGACCAATAATTCCGGCGAGCATCAATTAGGCCGATTAATGAATCCTACTCGTTTTAATTAGTTTCAAAGCGTTTCTTCTTGAGTTTCCAGCATTTCCTCATCATAAAAATTAGCCTTTAATGTGTTTAAACCACGAATTTAATCCGGGTTTGATGGTTGTAACCGCCGGAATATTACAACCTCATAAATGTTCGAAAACTGTTAATAATCCTATAAATTGATCAGCTCTAATCGTTCCTCAACCTTAGTACGACAAAAACCCTCTGTGATAACCTCTTAAACACGCCAAAATCACATAGGAATGCTTCTTATGCGACTCTTTAGTTCGGACCTGTACCTTCATTTTCGAGCATCAAATCGATCTTGTAAGTCTTGATTCTTTATGCCGTTTTGTTCTTTATAAAATTCCGATCAAAACCCCTCTGATACAGAGCTCTCATCGGTTCAAGATCGTGTTATTAGTTTTGGTTAGGGTTAGGGTTTTTAGGTTGATAATTGGGGAAGAAGATGAAACTTAATAATAGTTTATATAATTTTGTTTTCAATCTTATTCAACAAAATTGGTTATAGTGTAGTGGTTGTTTGTGTGTTCTAAAAACAGAAAAGGCCGGGTTCGAACCCCAGCACCCGCGTCCCTTTTCACTTATTATTATTATTTTTTTCAGATTTTTGTTTTTTAATATCTATATATTAATATATATAAACACATTAATCTTATAATATTCATAATAAATTCAATTTTGCTCCAAAAATTATAAAAATTTAGGAGTATAATCTTGACACCTCGTAGAAAAATGTCACACTTTTAATTTCTGGAAAAAGTCTTATTTTTATATTTTTATTGATTTAATTTGTTTTAATCATATTTAATTGATAAAAAATTCATTTTTAATGATTTAATTCTCAAAATTTTTGGGAAGTCATTTCTAATCATCATGAACTCAAATAAAAATTATTGGTTCATAAAACATTTATTTTTATTGATTTTCCTATTTTTAATCATTTAAACATGATTTAATCTCATTAAATCAGTTTTAAATATAAATAAGTTTATAAAAATTATGAGAAAATTATTTTCATTAATTTATATCAGAAATCATCCATTTTATATAAAAATAATATTTTTGGATCATGTCTTGAATTATCAGTATTATTTATGTTTAATTAGACATAAATAAACATTTATTTATTTACACTAATTAAACATCTATTTTATAAATACTTTTCTTATAAAATAGAAATATTTTATGTTTGAAAATATTAATTACCATTTGTTGGATCATTGTGAAACTCATAATTATTTAGTTATACATTTATGATTATCGTATTTATTCCAAATTTAGTTAAAGTAATTAACTAAATTATTTTGCCCTAATTATTCCACAACATATTTTACGCAAAAATTCAATTAGTAATAATTATAGTACCTACACCACATTTATAAACTTGGACATATCATTTTTGATATACAAATTTTACATTAATTTGATTTATCATAACAAACTCTAATTCCCCAATTCGACATAGCAAACCCTAATGCCTTAGACCCTAGATACCTTAGACACTTCCTTATTAGTATTATTATACATTATAGGTTGAATTCCTCAGAATTCCCATTACTTAGCTCACGACCGCTTAAGTTGGATCGCTTTCGCAAACTGTGAGTATATCTTTCCCCTTTTTCATGTTTTACACTTTTGGGGTGACTCATGTACGCTTATTACCTCACTCACTTAATCATGGTTTATTCTATATTCACAATCGTAGTTCTTGTATGTGTTTTACTTGTTGATTCGCTGATAGTGTGTACTTATGACCTTAATCATTAACCGCTGGGCGGCCTAGCATAGCAATAAATAGTACTTGATTATTGTTATGTGTGAACGATTATTCATCGCCTACAATGAGCGAATACTACATATATGTGACTCTTGATTCATTAAACAAAGGTTTGATTTTGGGTAGCATTTGTACATAGCTTGAACACTAAATTGTAGACAGTATAACACGTGAATTGCGAAACTCTTTTTCTACTATATGTATTCAAACAGGGTATGCTCACCAATACATTTTTGTATTGACATATACTATTTTCGTACATGTTTCAGGTTATTTATGAGATGACTTTTAAGCTTTTGGAATTTTTACTTAGATTTTGGATTCCTTGTATTTCAGTTTTAGTTGTCACTTTAGAATCATTGTATCTTGTATTTTTTTTTCTTTCAATGTAATAAACTACTTAATCAATATATCAAAATTTACACTTTTAGTCCATGAGCTATTGAACAATCGTCACTACGTGACACCTCGATGTTTCCGCCATCGGTTGGGGTGTTACATAATGTACCATTGCTAATGTCAGTCAACCCTCTAACATCCTCTAGTGTCAGTCCATCATAAAAAGCTTTTATTAGTTCCCATGCCTGAATCCCATGATGAGGACATTTTCTCAATAACTCCTTGAATATAGTAAAATCCTCATGGAATGCTTCCCCCGAGTTCTGTTGAAATCCTCTTATTGCATCCCGTGCCTCAGATGTTCTGCTCATGGTTTAATACTCTTCCAAGAATATTTGTTGCATATCCTGTCAAGTATATATACTACCTGGGGGTAGTGTAGCAAACCATTGCCTTGCCTTGTCCTTCAAAGTGAACTGAAACATCATCAACATTACCTGATCTTTGGTAAACCCTGATCCTCCAATCATATTGCACACAGACTCAAATGCTGATATGTGTAAGTAAGGTTCTTCAGATCTCTTTCCATAAAACTCAGGCAGATGACCCAAATATTGGGGTCTCACTTCAAATGCTCTCCCATTCCTACGCACAGGTGTCACCACAGCTGAGGAATTGGGTACAATAACTGGCCGAAAATGACTATCAACCCCTTGAATTGGTGCCCTCTGACGTATCTGTGGGACACCATCTACTAACTGTAACTCATCTCCCATCCCCATATTCCCAACATTAAATTGAGTAACCCCTTGTGGAGCTTGATTATTTCTGTGTCTCTGAACACGGTTCCCTTGATTAGCCCGCTGTCGTGCCTGCTGCTCATACTCCATGTCATACCCATAATTACCATATCTCCCATCATATGGTTCCTGTTCATCCTCTTGATCCCATTCAGAATCCCAAGTATGCACACTTCCCTCATCATATTGAGGATCCCCATCAAATCTCTGTTGGTTCTGTTGTTAGTTGGGTGGGATAACTGCTAAATGTGGGCGATGTTGGTTTCTTGGATTTTGTTGGTTTTGTTGTGGACGTGGGTTAGCAGGTTGGAATTACCCACCAGGTTGGAATTGTTGTTGTGGTGGTGGTGGGTTTGGAATGGGTTGGTTTAGTAGAGCAGGTGGAATATGATCATTCAGTTGGTTGGGTATTGGGTCATTTTGGTTATCCTGATCAGCCATCTCAGTAGCTGCTTCTTCAATTCTTTGAGCGACTGTTGAAGAACTTGATTGATTCTTTACTGCTGAACGAAAAACAACACGGTTTTGACGTGCTGTCTTCTCAATCTCTGGATCAAATAACAATGGAGACGACTTCTTAGAAAACCTAGTATGCATGCAACACAGAAGTCACATGCACACACACAAAAAACAAGAAAACAAATAGAGTAGTACTGAACGAAGAAGAGAAATAAAAACAGAAACAAATAATTAAAAGACAAATATTTTTTTTAAGAAAATAAATAAACAAACTAAACTAAACACTGAGCGCACGAACTCCCCAGCAACGGCGCCATTTTGATCGCATGTCGAAGTGCTAATAAAAAACTAAATAAAAACTACTCCTTAGCTACAACTGACTGCAGTATAGGAAGTAGGGTTGTCGAACCTCAGGGAGTTTGTGGAAAGTGCTAATTTACTAATTACTGATTAACTTAAGATTTAACTAAAGTAATTTTATGAAGTTGAATGTAAAAGTGTTGCAGTGCTGCAAAACGAAGTGGTAGTAGAGTTTTATAAAAGACAGTAATATAGAAAAACGGTTACTCTGGGTTTCTGATTCGGTAATTGTAAAGACAATCTGAATTAACCTATCTAGGCAATCACATAGACATGATCATGTTTAACTTGTTCAACCCAATTCAACATCATAACACAAATCACAAGGTTAAATTATTCCTAGTGCAAGAAAACCAAGAAACGATAACGAATTGTAATTGTGAAAATCAGTCAAACATACAACCAGATTCAAAAACACATAGACATGTTCACAAAATCTGATCCTAAACAAAGTTCAAAACAGAGAAATCCTTACAAAATACCCAAATCTTTCACCCAGAGAAACCGCGAGAGGATTAGCCTTGCATCTTCATGATTTTAGCTTCAATCTTGATGTAGAATTGCATGATTGATGATTGGAAGGTGATTAAAAGGTGTGGAATGGTGAAAGAATGCCCAAAATCACCCCAACGCTCCTCTAGAATCGTCCCTAGCCAAATGGAGGAGAAGAACCCTTCAAAAACCTAATTTTTGGCACTTTATGCTTGTTCCCGTAATCCCCGAACCCTAGGCTACTCTGGAACCGTAGCCTACTGCTGACAACTTGTTCCAAAAACTGTTTTCTTCATAACTTCTTTGTTTCTTCGCCGTTTGCGCCCACGTCTTCGTAATTCAATTATCTATCACCTCATACTTTAATATCTTTACTTCCTATCCATATGAATTCTCCAAAACACATCCCATCTTCGTATTTAACCTACAAAACATTATTTTCTCATAGTTATCTAATTCCCCACATATAAGCACTCAAATATGCATAAAATTAGACATTAAACACACATATATATCACATTCCAATACCCATCCATCAACAGAATACTGGGATTTGTGAGCTTAATCCAAGACAAGTTCTCGTAACTTCCCGAACAACGTAACCCAAACACGCTCTACGAAGTAATGTAGGCCATCCGACCTAAGCTCAAGATGCTTATCAGCACCATGCATGGTTCTAGCTTTCAGGTTTTCCTCCTTCAAAGCTTCTTGCTGTGCAGAACGGATTCCGGTCAGGCAAACCGGAATGGATGGTGAGCTGCAAAGCTCGAGCACGACGAGGCTTAACGGATTCCTTCCTAATTAAGGCGCCTGCCCCAACATTCGCCTTACCAAGATGATACTTAATAGCGCAATCATAATCATTAAGAAGTTCGACCCATCGACGCTGTCACATGTTCAACTCTTTCTGATCAAAGATATGCTGAAGACTCTTGTGATCGGAATAAATGGTGCACTTGGTACCGTCTAAGCAGTTAATATCGGTGAGATCTCGGTTATATCGGTCCGAGATCTCGGTTATCGGCCTTAAGGGCTTATCTCGGTCACAAATATCGGTCCCTATCTCGGCTCCGATAATCTCGGCCGATATCGGTGATATATCGGCCGATATTGGCTTCCAAAATATCGGTTGTATCAGTGAGATTATCGGTTTGGTGTTTTTGGAGCATAAAATTGGCGTTCCATAACGTACTTGAGATGAAGAGAAAGAAAAAAACTAAGAAAGATAAAGGAGATGATGACATATAAACCTAAGAAAACTGAAAAGAGAGAAAAAAACCAAGAAATATGAAGAAACAAACAAACCTATTCTTTGAGATGAAAAGCGGCGCTGGTATTCTGGTAAGAAATCATAACAGATGAAGAAGATGAATAGGATATAAACCTAATTTTACGTATAGGTTCTTTAGTTAGGTTATGTTGAATTTGAGAAAGCCCATTGGTTATCAATTTTAAAAAGGCCCAGTCCAAGTCAAAAAGTATTACAAAATGGAAGCCCACATGTATAAGATTTTGTTTACGTTTGTTAAGAAAAAAAATTAGATTAGAACCATACACTTTAAACTTTTATCGTATTTAACCTAAAACTATTCTCACATGTCTAATTTAAGTGTAAAAACTTAAAATTTTAACATATTACATTGTTATCTTTAAAAAATTAAAAAATATGTATATTTTTGCAACTACCGATATCTCACCGATATCTCACCGCGAAAACCGATATCTCAAATATCAGTCCTTGACCGATAACCGATATTTTACCGCATTAACTGCTTAGGGTACCGTACAAGTAATGTCTCCAGATCATTAAAGCGAAGACAACCGCACCCAGTTCCAAATCATGGGTGGTGTAATTCTTCTCATGGACTTTAAGCTGACGTGAAACATAAGCAATAACATTCTCGTGTTGCATCAACACACAACCGAGACCCTGCATAGAAGCCTCACAATATACAACTAAATCAACTGTACCCTCAGGAAAGGATAGAATAGGCGCATTACAGAGTTTAAGCTTCAGCGTCTGAAACGCCGACTCTTGGACATCACCCTAATCAAACTTCTTGTCATTCTGGGTAAGAGAGGTGAAGGGTTGAGCAATCTTTAAAAATCCCTCAATAAAACGATGATAGTAGCCGGCTAGACCTACGAATTTCCGCACCTCAGTTGGCGTCTTTGGTGCTTCCCAGTCTTTGATGGCTTCTATCTTAGCTGGGTCGACATGAATTCCCGATTCATTAACCACATGACCAAGGAATTGAACTTCACGCAACCAAAAGTCACCAAGGAATTGAACTTCACCATGCACCGATAAGATTTCTCCATCTTGGAGAGGAAGTCAAACGACTTTATCAAAACAAACGATTTTCACACAATTTCGAGACAACCAATCCATACCAATAACCACATCAAAACTACCCAAATCAACCGGCATAAGATCTATGGAAAATGAATGACCCGAAAACTCTAGACGACACCTATTAAGAATATGTATAGCCTCAATTTGCTTATCATTAGCCAATTCTATTAAGTACATAACCTCTAAGGGTGTAGGCACTGCATCTAGCAATTGACTAAACCCAACAGATACGAAACTTTTATTGGCACCAGAATCAAATAAGACAGAAGCATAGCTCAATCCGCCTAAACATCGGCGCAACCAATCTCGGACACATGACCGCCAACTCATGATGCTTGATCGTGTACTCCTCAATCTCCGAACCCACCATCTTGTGATTCCACAACTGATGCTCAAGCTTCTGCACCTCATCCCGAGAGCAATACTCACTCCTCAACTGATGAACAAACTCATCCCAAGGCATAGCATTGGTTTCACCCAAGCCAAGAGTCTGAGTGGTAGAATTCCACCATGTCAAACCTGGACATTCAAGAGTACCAGCATACTTCACATGATTCTCAACAGGATAATTACACTTCTCAAACACTGATTCCACCTTCTCCACCCACCTGAGTAGTCACACTGAAAGTGTGAGGCTTACAATCCATAAAAGCCATAAAAGCCTTAAACGTACAAACCGGCTGAACCTGAGGAAGTGGTGGTAGAGGTGGTTGCTGGTTGATAGCATTCCTTATACAAACAAGGAACACTATTTAACCAAAACAAATATGATACCAAAAATATAGATAATAGTGGCCGTAAATAAATTACCACCAAGGCTTTGCTCCTGCGCGGCCTGATAAGCAGCTAGAGCAAATTACACTTGCTCTTGAATCAGATTATGTCAACTCAGCCTGGGTCATATTAACTGATTAACGACAAATTACTTAGTAATAACTTACCGACTAACGATTAATTACTGATTAATCCCGGTTTTCACAACACACTGGTTACAACCCTAGCTCACTCTTGATGTCCGAATATATATATTTTTTCTTGACCAAAAAGAAAAGCCATTGTAAAAAAAGGTAAAAAAAAATAGAAGGAAACCCATCCTCCCTCCAAAACCCCATCTTCCTCTTTATACCCATTCTCCGCCTCCAAAACCATTCGCAAATAAAGTTGCAAACTTGAACATTACCAGGTTTGTTTTTCATTAAATTTTTATATATTGTTCTATGTGTTATTGATGTTTTTGTCAATTGGGGTTAGGGCAGTTTGCACACCAGAATCTTGAATTATTACTAGGTTTAAACTGTTCCTTCATATTCACTTCCCTTTTATTAAAGATTCATTTTTGGCCCAGAGTCTTTGAATTGAAGCTAATGATGAAGTTCAACTGTCATGATTTGTTTATGTGTTGTTATAATCTTGAGCTGATGATAGATGGGTGGTGAAGGATTAGATTCAGAAATCAAGAAATTATATTATTTTTGTTTTACATGTTATTTCAAGATTATAGCCCAATCAAGGTTTTCAGATTGATTATAATATTTCTGAGATTGAATAGGATTGGTAGAGTTGATATTGTTATGATTAACTATTTGTGCTGTATAATAAGGAATGCCATTGGTTGGTTAAAGTTCAGTGCTTTAGGATTTTTTTTTTTTTTTTTTTTTTTTTGTTATTTATTGAAGTTTTAGTGATTTTAGTTGTTCTTGGTTGGAACTTTAGGGATAGAAACCCGACCTGAAAGTTCGACCATCGAGTTGATATTGGATTCACCACTGCCCGCCACTCTCCTCTTTCGCTGCATACTGCTAACACCGTTTCCTTCTAAAGATGACCGAAGATTCGTCCAATACTGCTGCTGCTGCTCCAGCTCCAGCGAACGCAAATGAAACAGAGAAGCCTGCAATAGAGCCAATTCGGTTGCCTACAATCGAAGAAGTAAGGGGCCAGGACATTTGGAACAACTGTGCTGTTCGCAGCGTTGCCAGCGGAATCATGGGTTTGTCTTGTTATCCTTTCTTTGCTGTTCTAATCGCTCTTTATCTACGAAAAAATAGAAATATATTTATGTTATATCAATTTTCTCATCATCATTTCTGAAGGAAGATCACAAATTGTATTGTTACAATTCTGAACATTATTACATAACTTATGGAAGATCTTACTTATTAGATCAGTATTAGCGACGGTTAAAAGTTTGAAAATGATGCTAGTAAATCAACAACATACAAGAGGAGAGGAACATATGTGATGGTTATTAAGTTTGGTTTGTGGTAAACGGTGCAGGGGGTGGGCTTGGTCTGGCTATGGGGTTGTTTCTTGGGGCATTGGATAATCCAATACACCAGGATACGATGACTGGTCGCCAGCTCTTTGTTTATACTGCAAAGCAGATGGGCGGTCGGAGTTGGAACTCCTGCAAGGCTTTTGCTGTTATGGGATTAGTGTTCTCAGCTGCTGAATGTGTTGTTGAAAAGGCAAGATGCTGATTTATTATATCTATTTTTTTTTTTTCATTTTCTTTTTTGTTTTTATTTCACATCCATCATTATTTTTTATGTTCAATTTTCTTGTACTTGTGTATATCGCTGGCTGTAGTCGGTTTTTCTTGACTTATTGGTACTGATATATGGTTTTTATTTTTGTAAAGGCTCGAGCCAAACATGACATTACAAACACAGCTATAGCAGGGTGTGTGACCGGGGGTGCAATTTCTGCAAAGAGTATGTCTTTTTACTCTTTATTCTTATTGCTCTCTATCATTCATGATCACTGGTCAAAAGAAATTATCTACTGAATTTAAATGTTACTGCTGTTGCCTACAGTTTTTTTATGCCAAATATTTAAGACTCAAAACTAATATCACCAAGACATAAATGTTGTGCATTTTTTTAATATCATTTATCAGATTGTTCATTTGATTCATCATCATGATACTCAGTAAATCCCACAAATAGCAAAGCAAAGGTAGGGTCTGAGAAGGGTAAGATGTAGACAGCCTTACCTCTAACCTGTAGGAATAGAAAGGTTGCTTCCAGTAAGACCCCCGGCTTGATAGTAGTTTTGCTTCAAGCCTTGGACATAAGGCACATAACACTCAGCAATCGGGACAGAGGCCTATTGGCGCATGTACCCCTTGTTTTTTTGGCTATCAACGCCACCACATGATGCATGATTAACCGTCCGCCGCGTTTAGCATTAGTTTCACGAAATTAGTAATAATGTTAAAATTAGTGCAATTTCACTTTTGTCCCCGAGGGCCGTGCACACCGCAATTGGTTGTATCCTTATGACTTCGATGTATACGATTATAGGTCATTTATATCAGATTAGGTTTTACATTTGCAAGGAGCTATATGTATACTTAAGACGTCTATGACCAGACTTCACAATTCAACCGTTATCTTATTTAATTTTCACAAATAATAGATTAAAGATAGACTGATAGAGGGGTATGCTCTGATACTATTTTACAACTGCTCATGCCCAAAGTAATGGGTTCGCCCAGAGCCATTATATCCAAGGTTGTAAAAGGCGCTCTAGGCGGCCGCCTAGGCGGCGCCTAGGCGCTAGTCGGGACCCAATATCGGAAATTAGCCCTAGGCTGGGGATTAGGCGTTTTTGGGATTAGGCGGTGGTTAGGCGGGGTTAGGCGGACCTAGGCGGCGCCGGATTCATGATTTCCGGCAACGAATTCCGGCGACGGCGCTGCTACTTCTGTCAGAATCCATGGGAGGAAGAAGGGGAGGAAGAGAGAAGGAGAGATGGCTGCGTATATTATATGTTGTAGTGTTTTAGGGTTTAAATAACTTTAAATGTTTTAACATTTAACCCCTCTTCTTTTCACTATTTTACAATAGTCTCTAAACCTTACAAACTTTACTCAAAAAGTTTAAAATAAGTTTGTGTATTTAAACATTTAACCCCCTCAATCTTTAATAGTTTACATTTGACTCTTAAACTTATAAATTTATAACATTGTATATGTATTATAAATTATAAATAGCTATTTATAATATCAACGCCTAATTCCGCCTAGTCCCGCCTAGTCCCTAGGCTAGACCCCACCGCCTGCCTAGCGCCTTCTACAACCTTGATTATATCAACTTAAAACCAAGGTGGAAGTTATGTGTAGACGTGTAGTTCATAACTTGGAATTGATAAAGAGCTCAAAGTTCTCACTATATATTGATGTGGAACACATCATTACAATACAACCACTAAACATACCTGTGATTTCCATTAATAAGTTCCCGAACTTCATCATCTTTGTCATCAACAGTATTCTAGTTCTAAAAGGATCTGGATTTCCAAAGTTGGTTGGTGCTTTGATATTGTGAAGCACATTGAACTATATACAATGCTTTGGTATTACAGCTTTATAGCAAAAGGAGAAATAGACTTAAATAACCTAGGCCGAATAACTTAGTGTGTAATATAATCGATCATCAAAGCTTCAATATTAACATCATGATGTTATCGATCTCATTTTTTAGATGATAGTAATGAGTGGCCTGGTTGGTTAGAAGAGTAGATGAGGATGAAGAAAAGGAACTTGTGTTTGAAGATGAGTTGTTGACATTGATGACTATAATATTAGAACTTTAGAAGCAAGGGTTATATTTGAAGTTGAATCAGTAGTGGATAGTGGAACTGCCGATACTGGTAGTATAAATCTGATAAGGAGGTAGAAGAACATACACTTGCTTTGAGGAGTTTAATGACTGCATCGTCTTTTAGACTTCCTGTTAGTTGATACTCTATTCATTTTTTAAATACTTAAGTTGTTATGTTTGGTACTTTAAGTGTTGTAATACTATATCTGGTGTGTATTACATAATACATTTTTCTATATGTAGTGCGCCTCACATCATGAAGCCCACCGTTTACGCCTAGACCTTAGGGACCTCTTTGCCCAATTAATTTTACTTTTAACAGCATTGTCAACAACTTTAGATACCGCTTCCTTTAGGGCTAAAAGGTTTGAGATTGATTATTGACGGTGGATGAATGATCTTTTGTCCTGATATCAAACTTAGGCAGTTTATTTGAGGAGAACTATGAAGGAACTAGGTTACTAGTCTTTTACAAAAGATAATAAGAATAAATCATGGGAAATGATTAATCCTCATTCCTCATGAACTTGAGCCTAAAATTCCCCCTAATGCGCACTTGGTATGAATCTGTGAAAGTACGAGGTGGCGGGCATCTTTTAGGTAAATATTACAAGTTAATACAAACAGTTATCCTAATAATAGTTTAGAATAATCCCGAAAGTTATACCAAGTGCGAACAAGAAATTAAAAAATATTAAGATAATAATCCTAACAGCATTCGATTGATGAAGAAAAATAAAATGATCATGGGATTAGCTATGTTTCACTTGCTAATTAATTTTGAGTGTCAATGGTGTTACCTTTTTAGTGTTAGATCAGTTTAAAAGAAAATTCCAGCACAAAATATGTTACTATCATTGAAAATTTATAAATAGGCATATCTGGGAATTAAAAGGAAATGCATGCTTGAATGTAACTAGGAAATGACTGGTTGACTTCACAAGTAAAGTTGACTAGTTATTATTTGAAGCAGTAGATATTTGGTTTCATGGAATGCTGTAGTGTTTTAATTTGTTATTATCCTAAAGACATTTTTTTTTGTATTTAAGCTGGTGGTCCAAAGGGAGCATGCTTTGGTTGTGCGGGGTTTGCTGCGTTTTCTGTGGCGATCGAGAAGTTTTTGGATAGACACGAATGAGCAGAGCAGACATGAATTTTTGCAGATACAAAATAATTTAGTTTTCCTGAAATTGTGAAACATGAATGAGGAGGAAACAGGAACTTTTTTTATATAGCCATAGGCTCATTGTTGGTTTTGTATCATCAGCAAACCCTCTTTATTTATTTGCATTAAATGATTCATACAACAATATAATTATACTGCTTTTTGAATAACTGTTTTTATTTTCATCATTTTGTCACCTCTACCGTTAACACACAGTGTTCTTAAACATGCTGTTTACGCAAGTGGCTCAAAACTCGATTGAAATTAGGTCGAGCTAATTTGGCTCAAGCCAACTTGTTTGTATAAATTTCGAGTTCAAACTGGCTCAAACCGTAAATTTTCTATTCGGTGGGAAAAACTCGGCTCCAAATCAGCTCATTCCCCATCTACACTTAGCAACATTATTTTTGTAAAGAGCGAGTGCCTCCTCTTTCAAACATAAACCTAAAACGACAACTTGTTTCTAACAAGAAAGAGACTTATGAAATAACAGACAATAAAATCCTTAAAAACAAAAGACAACAAATAAGGGTTCCTGCTACTAAAGATGACCGAAGAACTGCGTCTCTTATTCGTGGAGTGAGTGAACCAAAGAAGCAAAGCGCCACCTCTAGGATCGATTCCCCATCAAGATAATACACCTTCAGAACAAACAAGAACACTATTACGCTCTAAACTCAATAAAATTAAAAACATATTGATTCATGTAAAAACTGCATACAGGCAAGCTATTGAGTAGAGCCAGCATCAATGAGACATGAAAACTGTTTACCAACAGCTTTTCCACTAAATCTGGAAAATACGCAAAACCATACAGCCAACGAGGTTGGTATTCTGTTAACCAGATAGAGCGTGACATCGACATCATGTCACCTATGAAAACAAAACTCCCACCACACTTGCTTTCTTCAGACCAAGACTTATTATAACTCGAGCCGATCTCATTTCCAGATTGTGTACAGTCACTAGAATAAGGTCTTGAAAATGTTATTTCAACCCATGAGACACCTGGCATGTGGATTGGAGTCGAGCATGATTCATCCTATGTCAAAAACAAAATAAAAAATGCTTACTTTTAAAAAAAAAGGTTATACTACACACATTTAAGAATTTATTTATGAAACAAGAGATGATATTTACCTCTGTACATAAACAGTTGGTATCGTTTTTTACAGCATTATTCCATCCATTACCACATTTTTTCTCGCCTAACACGCCTTTCGCTGGGAAACAGTAGACATTCTCCATCATCAGTTGATGAACAGTTTCATTGCTGCTAATATCATTCACTGTACTTGAATCAACACAAGAAATTGTAGTGAATAAAGTGAGGTCGTTCGGACATTTAAACTGGTTGTCTACAATTTCAGCATTCTTGCTCTCTGCAATCGCTAAATTCGGGACACAGTACCCCTTATTGCTGATATAATGATTTGTGTTCTGAAATATTTGCTTGTCTAACAAATAAACCGTTTCCATCCACTCTTTATTAGTACGAATACGATTGCCATCTAACTTGGTAATTAAGTAACCCGGGGATAAGTAACCATACAAGGGTGACTCGGCAGAAACATCCAAAACCTGTTATCAAATATTAAAATTTTCGGTAAAGTAAAAAAAGCGATAAACATAGATTACATCATTATAAGAAGACAAAACATAACATTTTAGTACCATGAGGCTTTCACCATGCGAGTAAAGTGGATATAAGATGAACGGTAGCAGGAACACCGTCAGCACGCAAACTACACAAAACTGCAAAAGTGGAGTACAATCAGCATATATAATGTGACCGTTTAATAAGTTAATAAAATGAAAATATATGCTTTATATAGTTAACTCACGGCTGCATTATGCCAGACTCCGGCACAGTATATTCTAAGTGTAGCCGCTCGTGGTATAATTTGCAGTGACTCATGATTAAAAGCAACCAGAGCACCTGGAAACAGAACTGCTAAAAACAGCGCAGTGTACTCAATTGGTATGCCCTCACTGCTACCCACAAAATGGATGCCTACAGGATCAGTCATAAATCCATTTTCCAAACGGTTTATAAACTTATTCAACGTACGAAACTGTATATACATTATACACATGTATCCAATGATTATTACATAACTACAAAAGTTATTCACATAACAATATTATTCAGAATGAGATAGAAGCAATAACCTTGTGGCAGCAAGAGCGTGTCCAAGTTCATGTACGGCTACAGATATGATAGAAGATACACACATATATCCAATATCAGCGACTGATATGCTATATTCGAAAACCTGAATCACATAAGAATCACAAAAAGATGTAACATCAATTTCTATTATCTCATTATGTCAGATTTTTTAGATCCGTTTAAACTTCAAAGAACTGAAAGTTTGAGATGCCTACCGAAGAGTAGAATCCCAAGATAGAACCGTCTAGAATATTGTTTAGCCACGGGATCCCATTGTATAAATTTAAAGCTTTAGCTGATTCCAATAACATAATCTAAGGAAACAATAAAACAAAGAAAACCATCATATCTCTGGTTTGGAAGATAAACTTAATAACAATGTGACTTTCATACCAGTGTAACTACGATCAAGGTGGTCAGGCTGAAACCCATCCCAATAGAAAACCATATTCTCAACCACCTACAAGTAAGCAACTAAGTTCAGTCTTTAATTTCCAATAGTAAGCGCGCTATCTAACTATACTTAGCACATCGTAAAAACTATACATTTACTGATATAATACTTCTTTTTGAAGGAAAACAGCACCCATTACAGTTCTCAACTTCAAAATGTACAATAATTTTGGACGATTAGACCCTGCAAATCTATACCTAATAAATAGGTAAATTATTCCAGCCTCAAAATATTGTTTTATTCAACCCACGTAATAAACTTGTTTTTAAGCTACTTTTTTATAAATACGAGCAATTTTATTCAAATAGATACAAACACCCAAAAAATCAAAAAACACAAATTATATGGTTAAGTTATCCTACACAGTACACAGTCTCGTAAATCTAGGAAGGGTACAAAGACAAGGGATCACAAAATATAACACAACGCCGAGCAAAAAAGACAATGACAAAAGTTAAAAAAAAAAAAAAAAAAAAAAAAACCAACGGCAAATAAAAAGACACAGTGATCTGGAACCAAAATCCAAAATCTACAAGCTAAAAATCCAAAAGCGAAAACCTAAAATCTAAGATCGTAGAGTTCGACGATACGGTTCCAGTGCCACTAGAATGAGTTCAATCGGAGTCAGTTTGATACCCTTCCTATAACTTCCTAGCTTTACAAACCCCGGTTCAGATTTTCATACTATAACGCTAGTAAATATAATGAAGCTATATTCAACATAAACTTTGCAACACTGATTGTAATATTGTATACAAATAAAAAATAAAAATAAAAACTTGTATAGAACCTGAAATGTTTGCGTCCAAAATGGAAGATGGGTTCATTAAAGGCTGATGTCTTGAAATCACAGTACCTGAAAAAACACAAATCAATAACAAAACAACAAACCCATTAATAAAAACATAATCTTGAATAATAAAAACATGATCTTGATTAATCGTTAATATGATGATGATGATTGTGTACCAGCAGGAAATGGAGTTGGAGAGGCGTGGGGAACGACGGAGAGGAAGAAGGGTGCGTGAGGGTGTGGCTGTGTTTGGTCTTCTTATTGGTCTTCTTCCTGGTTGGAGCGGAATATTATTGGGTTCTGCCATTGATGGATTTGGAGCTCAAGTTTAGTGACTATGGGTAGAGACTGTTATATGTTAATAAAGATTTAGATTTGTTGTTTTTAGGGTTAGTTGTAATATTTTGGATTTTTGGTCCTTGTTCGATTTTTTTCCTTTGGAAATATGGATTACTATGGGTGTTCAGAATTCGATTCGGATTTGAAAAAATCGAAATTCGACTTAGTTCGATTCGATTACCAAGAATTCGATTCGATTATTAAGAATTCAAATTCGAGTCCAGTAAATCGAATACGAATTCATGATTTTAAATTCGATTCGATTCGAAATTCGAATAAAAACTGTACATGCATATTTTTTAAATATATCTACACACATACACATTATTATATACACAAATATACACATTGAAAAAAAAACTTATAAATTTTGGTCAAACTCTAAGAACCCATAGACCATAGTCTCTACAACTTTTACCATAACCATATTTTACATATTTATCTTATACGTTACAAAACTCTAACAAACTATACTCTCTACTATCTTTACTATTCTCGTATTTGACATATTGTTGTTTATCAATTATGTATATTTATATTTTAAAAATAATGAGTTTGTATTAGTTTTTAAATTAAAAGTAAAACAATTTATTATTTATGGTGAATTTGAACTAAATCAAATTCGATTCGAATTCGAGTTTCTTATTCGAATCGAATACGAATCGAATAAATTGAATTTTAAGCGAATACGAATCGAATACGAATACGAATTCAGGTAAAAATTCAAAAAAATTGATTCGAATAATTCGAAAATTCGTTATTCGATTCGTTGAACACCCCTACTTGCTAACGTAGGGCAGCAGAAAATGGCTCAGGCAAGCAGGAATTGGCGTAGCCTACGCCAAAATTGGCGTAGGATACGCCAAAGGCATATTTTGGTCAAAACTTTCCTTTTTCAAAGCAATGATGATGGAAAACTTTTTAATGTCGAGTTTATGAGGTCTAGGGACGTTTTTTTGCTGGAATTCCTTCATTCTCATTATCATCATTCATTCTAATTTTTGACCAAGAACACACACAATTCTCCCAACTTCTTGAAGCATTTTGATGAAGATTGAAGACACAATATTGAAGATGAACACCATGGCCATGCTTGGCTAATCTATTTGTATTACACTGGGGATGTAGGTTCTTGATATCTAGGGTTTGAACACATTTGGGTATTGTTCTTAAACTTTTGTTGATGTCTTTGTGTACTTGAATTAATTGTGTTGATTGGTGATTAATCTTATGCTAAACTCATTTTTAGTTAATTGATCTTGTGCCAATTTCTAGTGAGATAAGCATGATTCCTTGCGTTAACACTATCATAGGATTGTATGTTCTAGGTAATAAAGTATAGTTTAGTCTACCTTGATATTGACAAAACTTGATACCTAAACCTATTGAACAATCACTCCGTTAGTACCAATTACATTATAATTGTTCACCCAATTGTTGAAAGCCCTAGTATTCAATTGTTGAATCCTTAGTGTAATCATTTTAACCCGATTGTTTACAACATCATTTTTATTTATAATTTCAATTAATTATTAGTATTATAAACAACAACTTCAAATCAAAAATCTTAAATGAACAACTTGCAATCTTCATAAGTCACATAGCATCTTCATAAGTAGTACGTTTCAATCAACTAAACAACACTCGCTGACCACATGCTCCTTGGATTCGATACCTTATTTACCCTAACTACATAGGTTAATTAGGTTTTGCATGACCCTAACGATAGGTCATCAACTAATAGTAGTAACAAAGGTACAAATGTGTCATTCTTTGCAAAGACAACTAATCAATGTAATAATAGGAGGGTAACAAACATTGGACCTAATCCTAATCTTAAAGCACACATTGTAACAAAATAGGGCATACTATTGATAGATGCTATGAAATCATTGGTTATCCACTTGATTTTAAAAAGAAACCTGCTACACAAAATTTTAAAAACAATAACGGTAGCAGGGTTGGTGGAAAACCAAATGTAAATAGTAACAATGTGTGTGCTTCTACTATTACTTCTCCATTTACTTCTGAGCAGATTACAAAGTTAATGAGTTTGATTAGTGAGAAACCAGGAACAGATCCTCAATGTTCAAATGTAAGAGGTGAGTCTGTTGTTGTTACTGGTTTTTCAAGTATGTCTGTCTTAAATAAGTTGTCTTCTTTGTTTAAAAATGTTTCATGTTGTTATAGTCTTGTTAAATATGCATTGTTATTTGGGTGGATAATGGATTCTGGGGCTAATCAACATATGGTAGGTAATGATAAGTATATGGTTAATTGTGTTGATGTTTCAAAATTTAACCTAGAAGTTAAACGCCCAAATGGAACTAATGCTAAAGTTACCAAAATAGGAGACATAAAACTTGCTGATGGTGTTGTGCTAACTGATGTATTTCTTATTCCTGATTACTGTGTGAATCTTGTGTCTATACATAAGTTAGCTAAGGATAACAAGTTAGATGTATTGTTTAATGAACATGAGTGCTTCATTCAGGATTCCAAGTCAAGGAATGTCCTGGTGACTGGTAGGCAGTAGGATGGTCTTTATTTTGTTGGTAACAATGTGAGTCTGAGTAATATGTGTTTTAATAGTGTGAGTGAACATGGGCTTTGGCATAGTAGACTAGGACATCCTTCTAGTCAGGTTCTGGCTGTGTTAAAAGATACTTTAAATATAAATCAGTCTGAATCTACTCCTTATGATGTCTGTCATAAGGCAAAGCAAGTTAGAGTCACATTCCCTCTTAGTGGTCACAAAACAAAGAGTGTAGGGGATCTTATACATCTTGATGTATGGGGACCTTACAGAGTCACTAGTAGGGAAGGTTATAGGTATTTTTTAACTGTTGTAGATGACTTTTCCAGGTCTGTATGGGTTTATCTGTTAAAAGGAAAAGATGAAGTGTTTGAAATTTGGTAAACTTTTGTGAGATGGTTAAGACTCAGTTTTTCAAATGTGTTAAAATTTTCAAGAGTGATAATGGATCAAAATTTGTGAATAAACAAATGAATGAGTTTTGTAATAAAAAGGGAATACTTCATCAAACATCCTGTGTTTACACTCCACAACAAAATGGTGTTGTGGAGAGAAAACATAGGCATCTTCTAAACACAGCTAGGGCTTTACTGTTTCAAAGCAATGTTCCACTTAGGTTATGGTCTGATTGTATACTTACTGCTGCATATTTAATCAACAGGATACCCTCTTCAGTCTTAGGTGGTAAGAGTCCTTATGAGTTTATGCATGGGTTCCCTCCAGAACTTAGTCACTTGAGGAATTTTGGTTGCTTATGTTTTAAAACTATTCTAAATGAGTCTGATAAGCTTTGTAGTAGGGATGATAAAAGTGTTTTGATTGGTTATTCTTTTTTGAAAAAGGGTTACAAAATTTATTGTTTAGAAACAAAAAAAAGTAGAGTTTTCTAGGGATGTTAAGTTTTATGAAAACATATATCCTTTTAAAACTGAATTTAAAGAAGCAGTTTTTGACAATTTAAATCAGTTGAACTTTTTTGATCATTTTGAAATCAATAATTCTGAAAGTGACAAAGTTGAGTATGGTAACACAGGTCTTCCCGGTGATGAAGGGGGAACAGATAGTGCTCATGACATTTCTCCTGGGGGTCAGTTAGATGACCTTCCCAGGGCTGCCAGTGAGGTAGACAGCTCAGCTGGTCGGCCACCTGGTAGTACAGTTGGCAAGGGGACTAACACCTCAGAAGTTGAAGTGTCACATGATGAGGCTACAACTCCTGAGGGAAATCAGTTTAGTAGTATTAGACACTCAAGTAGAGAGTCTGTTTTGCCAAAAAGGTTTAGTGATTATGTCTTAGATGGGAAAGTCAAGTATGGTTTAGATAAAGTTGTCAATTATTCTAACCTATCTTGTGAAAATCTATGTTTTGTGTCTAATGTTAATAAAATTGTTGAACCTACTGCTTACTATGAAGCTTCAAAAAATCATATGTGGATAGAAGCTATGAATAGTGAGATGGAGGCATTATATAGAAACAATACTTGGATTGTTACTGATTTGCCCTCGGGTAGAAAAGCCATAGGTTGCAAATGGGTATACAAAGTCAAGTATAAATCTAGTGGTGAAGTAGAAAGGTTTAAGGCTAGATTAGTTGCTAAGGGGTATAATCAACGTGATGGTATAGATTTTGGGGAAACTTTTTCTCCTGTGGTGAAGATGGTTACTGTGAGATGTGTTATTAGTTTGGCTGTTCAAAATGGTTGGTCTTTGTTTCAATTAGATATTAATAATGCGTTTTTGTATGGGTCTTTGACTGAAGATGTGTACATGACTCTTCAAGAGGGTTATGATTCTGGAAATGGGTCAAAAGTTTGCAAGCTTGTTAAGTCTCTATATGGACTTAAGCAAGCTCCTAGGAAATGGAATGAAAAACTTGTAGATGTATTACTTAATATAGGTTTTACCCAGAGTATTGGTGATTACTCAATGTTTGTTAAGTCTAGTAATGGTGTCTTTGTTGTTTTATTGGGCTATGTGGATGACATTGTTATCACTAGTAAAAATGAATTGGAAATTAATAAGGTTAAAGAACTTTTAAAAGAAAATTTTCAAATCAAAGATTTAGGAAAATTAAAGTATTTTTTAGGTATTGAAGTTTTGTATTCCCAGGCTGGTGTTTGCCTTAATCAAAGAAAGTATTGTTTGGACTTATTAAATGAGTTTGGATACCTAGGTTGTAAACCTGTTAGTTTTCCTATTGAGCAAAACTATATTGTGTCTATAAAAAGTAATAAGTCTGAGAAATTACTTGATGATGTTACTGGGTTTCAAAAGCTTGTAGGAAAACTTATTTACTTATCTTTGACAAGGCCTGATATCAGTTATACGGTTCAGTTCTTAAGTCAGTTCATGCATAAGCCAAGTGAGGCTATTTTACAAGTTGCTCTAAGGTTACTTAGATACTTAAAAGCCTCACCTGGAAAGGGATTGTTGTTTAAAAAGAGTGATAAGTTTGAACTGTCAGCTTATTCAGATGCTGACTGGGCAAAGTGCCTTATCACTCGAAAATCTAAAATTGGATTCTGTGTGTTCTTGGGGGAAATTTTGGTCTCTTGGAAAAGTAAAAAACAAAGCACGATTTCCAGGTCTACAGCTGAAGCCGAGTATAGATCTATGTCCTCTACGACTTGTGAACTTGTGTGGTTGTCAAATGTTTTGGCAGAGTTAGGAGTTAAAAATAATTTGCCTTTGAAATTATATTGTGATAGTAAATATGCGATGTCTATTGCTAAAAATCTTGTTTTCCATGACCGAACAAAACATTTTGAAATCGATCTACATTTTCTTAGAGAAAAGATTAATAAAGGTTTTGTTCAGGCTGTAAAAGTTGATTCAAATCAGCAAGTTGCTGATATATTTACTAAGGGCTTATATGGTATGAAACATGAGTTAATGTGTAAAAGATTGGCTCTAACAGACATGTTTGGCAATTGAATTAAAGGGGGATGTTAAAATAAATAATATTTCATATTGGTAATTCAATTGTCACATGTTGCATAATGACTTAATATTGTGTGATATTGGGCTAATGGTTTATTAAGTTTGTCACGGGTTTTGTATTGGGCTAATAATAGGAATTGGGCTTTGGGCTAAGTAGTGTCAAATAAAGTGATGGGCTCGTTTCTTATTCGAATTTGAACTAAATCAAATTCGATTCGAATTCGAGTTTCTTATTCGAATCGAATACGAATCGAATAAATTGAATGTTAAGCGAATATGAATCGAATACGAATACGAATTCAGGTAAAAATTCAAAAAAATTGATTCGAATAATTCGAAAAGTCGTTATTCAATTCGTTGAACACCCCTACTTGCTAGCGAGCCGAGCTCGAGCTCAAGATTGTAAGCTCGAACCGAGCCGAGCTTGAGCTTCATAAAACCATAACGAGCTGAGCTCGAGCCCAGTCAGGCTCGGGCTCGGCTCAGCTCGTTTACACCCCTAATTAGATAAGCTTTGTTTTAAAAAAACCGTGTCTCAGGCGCGAGGCGTATTGAGGCGCAAGTTATGCAACCTGAGGCATTGCTAGTACAGAAAGCACACCTGAGGTGCAGTTTTTGGTGAAAATTCAACATCGAGGCGTGCACCTCATGTACATGTTGTACTTTTATGCAGCAGATTGTGGTACATTGTGTTTTACAGGTTGTACATGCATGTAATTTCAATATTATAACATAAATATGGGGTCAATGATCCTAAAAACCTATAAAATATATATATATATATATAATTATATAATCACCTTGTGCCTCGCGTACTAAAAGCCCCTCGCTTTTGTGCGCTCTACGCTTTTTAGAACTAGGGTTGATCGTTCGATAAGAAGTTAGTTTGTGTTTGTTTGTATAATAAGGGAATAAACATGAACAACATCATTTTGTTTATTTATGTTCATAAACTTCCATTTAAGATTGTTCATTAATGTTCGTGAACGTTCATTTGTTTATGTTCATTAATTTTGGATGTTCGTTTAATGATGTCCATTAAAAATATTTGTTTAAGATTATTAGGCCCATTACAGTTTGGTGTATATGGTATGTTTGGCAAAACTAGCTGGTGGCCGGTAGCTGCAAGCTGATAGCTTAAAACTTTTTAAATATATTTTGGTGTTTGGCAGAGTAACTGGAGCTTTTAATAAAATGTATAAATGACCATAATTTAAAGCTTGTAAAAAATGTTTTTATTTTATTTTTAAAATAGAATGGGTATTATATATATATACAATTATCAACATGGCCGGCTGGGAGGGTGAGCCGGGTGGTCACCGGCTCCGGGCCCGACCCTTAAATGGGCCCGAACATCCAGCTCAGCTGGTTTGAGGTAGGGTGGGTTTTCCTTTAGGGGTTCCCATCCTGGGGGGAGGTCACAGGTTCGATCCATGCACACCACAAAAAAATTCCCCGTGACGGTTTGAGCTTAGGCAAGGAGGACACCGGTGTGTGGGTAGGGATTCGAACTTGGGACCAATAGGTTAGAGTTGTATAAGGATTTCCATTGATCTAAACCTTTCAAAAAAAATATTAAATTCTATATTTAGGATATATATTTGTGTTTTATACATTAAAATCTTGTTAGTGGAATTGGAAAACCATGTTAATTTAATGTAGAGGTCTCAAATTCAATCCTTGGCTCTAGCACTATACTCAAATTTTTTTATAATTCATTCCTCTTTACAAAATTTTAGGCCCAAATTCTTTTTCGTCCAAGGCCCAAATTTTTTTTGACGTTTTCGGAGACGGCCCTGATTATCAACATAACGGTTCTTCAAAGTCACTTTAACGGCGTTAACTACTTTCCCACACAACATAACAAACATTTGTACACCTTATCCCTATTTCGATTTCCTTCTTTCCATTGTCTGATTCCTCCATATACTCCCCCTTCCATTTTCTCTTCTATAATGCCTTATTCTTCAACCATGTTAACCGCAATCGAACACCGGTTCCAAGATTCCATGAAGAACAATTTGATTGATTTCATCCCGTGTTTTGCAAGTTGAAACAGAGATGCCAATTGGAACCGAAATTCGATCACAACTTTATTGTTTATTTATTAAGAGATTATCACCCTCAAGAATAGATGAAGAAACCATCGTTGATTACAACCAAAAGCATTAAACAAAAGCAAACTAAAGAATATCTATTTCTGAAAAAGATGCCAACGAACAGAAACTAGAGGAGTGAATCCACAAATTACCGGTTCAAATTCCAATCCGCTTAGCTTTTTAAGAATCAACTGCATCAAATTTATTTGTTCGACATCAAAATCTCAACTTTTTCGATGTCCCTGTTTCAAACCACTAAACCATTCACAAGAAAAATAATAAAATTAAACCCAAAATTTTATAACTTATTCAAATTTATTGATATGAAATAAGAACAGAACTTTTATTTTAAAAACTAAACAAGTCTGAATGGATTAAGATCGGTGGATCAAATATTTTAAAAATATAAATCAAATTGAGTTTTTGCGTAAAATATGTATTCGATTCCATAAAGAAGATTATTTCATAAACTAATATGATTAAAAAAAATGGGACAAATTACTGCAAAATTGATTTGCAGATATGTTGACTTGATAAATGTCAACATTTGGTAATTAAGAAAGGAAAATCAAAGAACAAACTATTTTGATTATATTGATTAGGGGAAGTCAAGAAAGTCTGAATTTAATTGTTTTTAGGATAAATGTTATTAAAGGGGCATCGTTTTGGATCTGCATGTTTACATAACTATGTAAAAAAATAGCATAATATAATTTTGTTTATAATTAGGAATAGTACTAATTTTGTTTATAATTTTTGTTAAACGGAAGTTTTTTATATTTCTCTTTCTAAAACACAATTCTCATAATTCAAAATAAATAAAATATTAAGTTTTTTCTTAAATAAAACCAAAATAAGATTGAATTTAAAAATAAAATTAATAAATATTAGTTTTAAAAGTCAAAATTACTAAAGTTATGACTAGGTTTACGTATATTTCAATTCGATTTCCGTAATCTATCAATTTCATTTCATGAATCTTTTGTTTAATTTGTTGTCTGAATGTTAGTTGTACGCCATGTTGATGTCTAAACACGTAAATTGTCGATATATTCAATATTTTATTTTTCAGGTTTTATATGTGAATATATCAATACCGAGTTTTGTTGGGTACATATTGAGTTAATTGCTTTGGTGTAGTGTTGTAAATGGAGGATAAAGCAAAAAAAAAAATAAAAAAAATTGCATAACCTTAACAGTTTCGCATCTCATATTATGATATTAGAGACATTAATAATTAAAATCCCGCTGCAACGCGCGGGTTGCCGTCAACTCGTTTGTAACATTTACTAATTAAAAGCTTGTAGCTAGTAGAGCTTTTTCTTAAACGCTAGTACTAGTAGTTTTTCACTATAGAATTTTTTCTCCTAACCTAAAAGCTTCAGCTCCTTCAACCAAACAAGACTTTTTTATTGAGTATGAGCTTTTTCTTAAAAGCTTCTTGCCAAACATACCCATAGTTTATGTAATTAAAATATCACCCATTACAATGTATATATCCTATATATTGATTTTTCAGTGTTCATGAATAGTACTACCTCTACGGTTTTTAACATATTTACTTTTGTTGTTCGATTAGTTATAACAAAAGTATCTCCAGCTCAGTTGGTTTGGTTATCCTGTTGTTATTGTAGGCACCCCGGTTCGAAACTCCTCCTTTGCATATTAATAATTTTTTCCTCGAGCAAGGGAGGGCAGGTTTGGACAACAGGTGATAAATGATTCTCTTTCTCTTCTTCATTCTCAGGCAAAACAAAACACATAAACCAGAAAGAGAAAGTAGTCCGCGAAGGATTCATCGGCTTTCTTATTTTCTCTTAGGATTTCGATTTCGAGATGCATTGAATATTGAATACTTACTTAACGACTACAGTTAATATATGTGATGAGACAAATTCTTCTTAAGAAATCATGATGCCTTTTAATTACAGTACAGCTTCCACCATTTCAGGACAAGAGGAGGCTTTCGCATTCACCAAACATCTCATCATTCGATTAAACCCATAACTGTAAGTTCGTAACAAGTAATTTTGGACGCTTCATGTGCTAAGATGGTTTCATGAGCCCTCTACTGTAAAAGTCAATTAATGTGGAAGGTATGGTAAAATGTTTTTTATAGCCTTGTTTGATTGCCTAGACTTAAACTTTGGATGTGAAGTAGTTATTGATTTTTAATTAATCTAAGGCCTAAGGATAGGGTACTGTTATTGTGGCAATGGTTGTCTATGTTAAGCCACATTTTTCTTTCACACCTTATCATTGACGTTTCATACAAATTGATTGGTGTATGGTATTGTTTAGTGTTTGCAACTTTGTATTATTCAGCGAATTAGGTTTGCGAGTGTTTTGTACTCTAGCTAATCGTTCAAGTGTTAAGTGTTGTGTACAAGTATATACTGCATCAATTGTCCCTTCTTTCCCTTGTCTCTTTACATCAGGTTTGATAAAAGATGAGGAGCTATGGTCATAAGATGACTTTTGCAATGGCTATGATAATGGGTTTCATGCGATTTTGTTGCGTGTTGTCATGGCGGTCAAGATGGTCATGTGAGTCAATTGGCAACCAGTAACTCTGTAGCCATGGCTAAAGTACTAAACCATTCTCTTCCTTACTTGGTGGGGCCAAAGACATGGTGCTGTTCTTAGCAAACATTTATTTTTATCATCACTTTGTGAAATGGTAGGTCATGGCTAATGGTGTAGTGTACCTATTACCTAAGCATCCTAAACTGTTTAGTAAGTATCCATGTGTTAACTTTTTGTAATAAATTTTACGCTTTTGTAACAGCACTCTTGCGATGCCTTTTATGTTTTCTGTACCATGTGATAGGCGAATGGACCTAAGTCCAGACCGCTACAACGCGCGGGTCAATTACTATTACTATATAATGTTATCCTATATATTAATTTTTGAGTGCTCTTGTGTTTTTTTTTTTTTTTTTTTTTTTGTAAAACACATACTTGAGCATTTTCTATTGGGTTGTTTGACAAACGGCGCAACGCGAGCTTCAATTACCAACTAGTTAGTCTAATTTTATAGTTCTTTAGGTCAAGGACATTGTTATTCATGTTTATGTTTAGTTGGTGTAGCTCAATTATGCATGTTTACCTTTCTTCAGTTACTTGGTTTACGTTTGTTTACGCTTATAACTAGGGGTGTTAAAAAAAATCCGAATCCGAATCCGAATTATCCGAAAATCGGATAATCCGAAATTTCGGATTCGGATTCGGATCTTGATTTTAAAATTTTTTGGATAATCGGATTATCCGAATCCGAATATTAAAAAAATATATATATAATATTATATACACTACATAACACAATACACAATCTTAAATCCCTAATCCTCCTAACCCTAAGTCCATACTACTCAAATCCATAGCAGTCGCTCCCTCTTTTCTTCTCTATAACAGCCCTCGTCCACCTTGTCTCCGACCTCCACGGCCTCCGTCCACCAAACGGTAAGTTTCTTTTACATTTTTTTGTTCCAGTTTCGTTTATCTAACTTCGATTTTTGTTATTTTAACAGGTTCACATTTTAGACATAAAGGAGAACGTTTTTTTATTATTTTTTATATTTTTTTTGAGTTTCGGATTATCCGTTGGATGATCCGAATCCGAAATCGAATTTGATATCCGAAATTTTGGATTATCCGAAATTCGGATTATCCGAATTTGAACACCCCTACTTATAACAAACAAACATAAACAGACATGCACGTTCATTTTCTTAACGAATGAACATGATCAACAAAACCTTGTTCATTTAATTGTTCGCGTTTGTTGGATCAGTATTAGCTGCTCTTTTAGTTGAACTTGCTAGTTGACACTTAAGTGTTTAGCAAGTTCTTGGTGAGTGTTAGCACAGCGGAATGTTTATAAGTTTTATAGCTACACTTATCAACAGGAGTTATTACTCCCCTTGGAATCAAGAACTAATAAATGAGAAGTGTTTATTGAGAATCTAAGTATTGAATGAGAATGAAATACTTTGACAGATTCTCAGTAAACACGAAATGGAAATAACAATAATAAGAGTTGAAGGATTTCTTGTATTAAAATCAATGTCTAAAACAGAAGGATGAATCCTTCTATTTATAGACTTTACAAATACATGAACCTTGCCAAAAAGCAAGTTCAGAAACAAGTTGCAACAAGTTGCAGTCTTGGAACTTGTACATAAAGCAAAAGAAATACTAAAGTATTAAACTAATGATATACAAAGGCGGTGGAAAAGATCTTCTTTAAGTACTGATGAATGACAAACTACTGATGAGTAGTTTGTCTTCAGTAGTTCTTCAGTAGAAGTGTCTGGTTTGAACTTCAGAACTTCTGATGACTTCTTCTTCAGTACTTCTGAATCTCTTCTTCAGCAGTTTGATTCCTTGTCTTCAGCAATTCCATACTTAGAGTATTTTGACAGAAAGTGAATTAGACTAAGGTTTGCAAAAGTGGTTTCACCAATCCTTTTTGTCCTAACAATCTCCCCCTGGATTGATGAAGCCAAAACCTTACTAATTCCTTATTGTTCATTTCTGTCCTTCACAATTTTCCATATTCCTTTGAACATGGAATTCTTGAGCTGGTTTAGTTGATCATCAGTAAGAGACCCTTTTCTTGGTTCCAAGTGTTGGATTGTAAGCAGGTCTTTGGTTGATAGTTTCTTCAGTTCTTTCATCGACCTATATTCCCTGCTTGTTTGATCTCTTCTTGTCACAAGTACTGAGTTGTTATCAGTAAAGGACCATCTGATGACTGGTACTTTAGACTTGTCAAAGTCTGCAGTGTAGGGAACCATGGTGGTACCCTGGGTTTCTCCTGAGTGTTGAATGTTTTCAACTTCAGTGACTCTCAGGTGGGATTCACTTCCCTGCTGTTGTTCCATCACATTAGGTATCTGAAATGTAGGCAAGTGATGTTCAGTTACTACCTTGGTGTGCAGTTTGTCTGTGATGGTCTTCTGAATTTGATATGCAAAGGTGGAAGGATCCCTGAATTGTGTTAGCAGAGGCTTCTCTTCTATGTCAAAATCAGAATGTACTACTGTACTACCTTGTAGTAGTACCATTCTGAAATCAGTCTTTACATTTTCCTCTGTCTTCTTTCTTTGGGTAGCTGGTCTTCTTTGAACACCAGAAGTTCTAACTACTGAAGTTGAAGCTTCAGCAGTTTGAAACTTCTCTGGATTAGCAGCCCTTGCAGCCTTGTATTTTCTGTATGTGTCCACCAATCTTTCTTCTTTCCACTTGGACACTGAGGCTTTTGAACCATAACCATTGGCTACCAGTTCTTCTATCATCTGAGCTCTCTTGGCTTTTGTGTCTTTACCTGTTGCAAGTTTATCTGCAATCAGTTGAGCTCTTCTTGTCAGCTCGTCCACAGAGAGTCTCTTCAATGTGTGGGCTTTGACTTTGCTGTTCTTCATAATGTAAGACATCAGTTGATGTCTTTTGTCTTGTTCAGCAATCTCATCTAGGCTAGCCTGCCTTTGTAGTTCAGCTTCATAAGCCTGAAGTTTTTCTTCATGGCTTAGGTCTAAGTCATCCCTTTCTTCCAGATTTTTCCAAATCAGATCTTCTCTGGCCTTCTTTTGGGCTGCAACTAAACTCTTCTCAAGTAATTCAGCTGATTGAGATATTGGAGAAGGGTTTAGCACAGTCATTGTTGTAACTGTTGTAGTAGGCCTGATAGGAGCAGATGTTGGTTGAATAGGAGCAGTTGATCTGGAAGGGTCAGCAGTTTGAGTCTTGGAAGTGTTAACTTCTGATGGGTTGACAACTTCTGAAGGTTTGTCAACTACTGAAGGATCGTCTTCAGTACTTTCTGATTCTTCATCAGAACTTTGGCCATCAGAGGTTTCTTCATTATGCCCTTGGGATACATCAGCCTTTTCAGCATCTTCTATTTCTTGAATAGAGACACCAAACTGTTGTGCCAGTTTCTCTTTTCTGGCCTGATCTTGTTGATCTCTAGCTAGGATAGCCACTCTTGCCTTTCTTCTGGCTTCAAGTGTATCCATAGGTACCTTGATTTTCTCCCCCTTTTTGGCTTTATCACCTTTGGAAGTTGAAGCTTGGGAGAAATGACCTTGAAGATGAGCAATCTGTTTGCTGTTGTGATCAATCTTGTTGGACAGATCATTCATCTTCGTCTGTATCACTCCAAATTGGTTCTTTATGGACAGCTCCAAGTCAGCTGTGTATGTTTGGATGTGATTTTTGATGAGGGTGTTCATCATGTGATACAAGGGACCATCTGGGCTGCATAGTTGGTTCAGGTCTATGTTGATTGCCCAGGGAATTGGGTAGGCATTTGTAGTGAGGGGTGTGTTTTTGGTTGATCTCCTTGTTGTACAGGAGATGCCACTCTAGGGGAATCATGGATTGAGTGGGCTTTAACCTGAGATGGTGTGACTAGCTTCTTGAGCTTAGAGACACCAGGTGCAGGACCTTCACTTATTGTCGTCAATTCAGTAGTTTTGAGTTTTGAAACATCATCCAAATTAATGGAATCATCTGAATCCCTGATTACATCCTCAATGAGGACTGTATCAGTTACATCATGAGCTGAGCCCAACTCAGTTGTCTCATGTACCTCTTGTTCTTGGTTTAGAGGATTTCCTACCTCAGGCATTAAGCCTTCATCAGTAGTTGCCACAGTTGAGGTCTTAGCTATTTTACTTCTGTCCTCAGGTCCACCACTGGGTGGTAAATGAGTAGTAGCAGCCTCAAAAGTACCAAAGGTTTCTAAGTTTGGGCTTAGAGACCCTGGTTCATCCTCATCTCTTTGGTTAGGGCTATGAGTGTCCACATCCATGTCACTGTCTGAGTCTATGTCCCCTGTTTGATGTGGTTGATGGGGACTAACATGTGTTGATGGGACTTTCTCTTTTAGCCCGGAGAGAAGTTTGGCTATTTCGATGTCTGGTTCAGAAATTTGGGGTGCTGGTTCAGTAGTTTGGGCAGTGGGTTCAGCAGTTTCAAAAGAAGAATCTATTGGAATAGTTTTTCTAAGTCTTTTTCTTTTGAAAAGGATAGTTATTGGTGCTCTTGGTGGGGTTTGAGATGGATGAGCCTGAGAGGATGTTTCAGTCACATCTTTAAGAAGTGCAGATTGCACAGTAGTTTGTTCAGGCATCTCAACCTCCTGAACAGCTTTTCTTTTGGGTTTGGTGGGTTTTTGTTTTGTTATCTTGGGTTTCTTGGCCTTTGGTGGAGTAGGTTTGGAAGATGAGGGTTCCATGGGGACTGGTGCTTGTTCCCCTTGGTCATCTTCTGGCCAGGCAGCCTGTTTGTTGTGCCTTGAGTATGCTTGTGAGGTTAAGGGTTTTAAAATTTCAATTTTACCCACAAGCACCTCATTACCCAGTTCAGATATTATGCACTGCATAATGAACCTTGGATATAACAAAAACTTTTTCTTAGTGTTATTGTGATGTAACACCAACTCATTAAAGAAAAGTTTTGATGCCCTGAAATTTGTTTCATTCACAATGGAATGAAATATTGGTTGAAAGGTTGAGGGCATCTGGTCATAAGACCCAGTTTTAGGACTCAAGCACATAATAATATAATGAAACAAAAGTTTATATTTTGGTTCAAAATACTTTTTAAAGATTGTAGCTTGTGAGAGAGTACCTTTATAACCACACTCAGTCATGGTTAGGTGGATAGCAGAGTTGTCAAACTTTTCAGGGGCATTCACATCATTCAACCCCAGTCTGTTTGAGAGTATGGCCTGTGTTATGGCCATTTGCCTCCCTTTAATTGTTGAGTTGAGGGAGATAACTTCATCATCCACCATCACTGTCTCAGCATTAGCCCAGAACTCATTTAGAGTTTCAGGATGAATTGGTGGGTCTATGGTGAGAGCGGTGAAATATTGGGATTTGACGACAAGATCAATGATCTCATCGTATTGGGACCAGCCTTCTTGTTTTTCTAAGTAGGCTCTGAGATTGTGTCCCTGTTTGAGAACTAAAGCCATGTGGTTTGTGTGTGTTGATGAATCGAACAGTGATTTTGTGTTGCAGGTTCAGGGGTTTGAAAGCTTTCTTGAGAGAGAATGAGGGAATTTTTGTGTTTGAAAGGATAAGTGTTGAAAAAAGATATTTATCAGAAGTTTTTAACCGCTTGGATCTTCTTTATTAGAAGTTTTTAAACCGCCTAGGTTAAAAATCTCTTTATCAGAAGTTTTAAACCGACTAGGTCAAACTTCTGATGGTGGGAAAAGTCAGATTTGCCCTTTTTGACTAAACTGCTGATGAAGGATTATCTTCATCAGTAGTTCCCATTTTCTCTTCAGTAGTTTTAACAGCTGATGAGAAATACTTTATAAATACTTTTATTCATAACTTCTGAAGGTTATTTTATCAGAAGTTAATCACTTTTCAGAAATTATCCCCATACTGATGTTTTGTTCATCAGTAGTTTCTCTCTTTTAAGAAGTTTTTCAAGTGTTTGAAAATAGATGTAAGTGAAAAACAAAAAAATGTGCAGAAAAATAACTAGAAACACTTACAAATTTAGCATCCCTAGCATGGATACTAACTTCTGAAATGTTGATGTGTCAAGGGGTTTAGTGAAAATGTCAGCTATTTGATTAGCTGTGGCTACATGTTTCACTTCAATCTTGCCTTTTTCATAGCAATCTCTTATGAAATGATACCTGATTTCAATGTGTTTAGTTTTTGAAAACTGAACAGGATTTTGAATGATGCTAATGGCAGATTTGCTGTCTACAAGCAATGGTGTCTTGGTCTCTTTGATTCCATAATCAAGAAGTTGATATTGGAGCCATTGTATCTGTGATGTACAACTTGCAGCTGCAATGTATTCAGCTTCAGCAGTTGAAGTTGCAACAGATGTTTGCTTCTTTGATTGCCAGGACACTAGACAGCTTCCCAAGAATTGACAACCACCAGATGTTGATTTTCTTGACATTTTACACCCTGCATAGTCACTATCTGAAAAAGCTGATAACTTGGTATTGCTTGAAGCAGGATACCAAATTCCAAGTGTGGGAGTTCCTTTCAGATATCTGAAAATTCTTTTGACTGCAATAAGGTGTGATTCCCTAGGAGCTGATTGATATCTAGCACAGACACATGTTGAAAACATAATATCTGGTCTAGAAGCAGTTAGATATAAAAGGGAACCTATCATACATCTATACATGGTTTGATCAACCTGTTTTCCTTGATCATCTGGTTCAACTTGTGTGGTTGGTGTCATGGGAGTGGAACATGATTTACAGTCTTGTAAAGAAAATTTGTTTAATAATTCTTTAACATATTTTGATTGATGTATAAAAGTTCCATTTGTTTGTTGTTTGATCTGCAGTCCTAAAAAGTACTGCAGTTCTCCCATTGTACTCATCTCAAATTTTGATTGCATGAGTTTCTTAAATTCATCACACAATTTTGTGTTTGTTGAACCAAAAATGATATCATCAACATATATTTGAACAAGTAAGACATGATTTCCAACATGTTTTATGAAAAGAGTTTTATCAATGGCACCTCTTGTGAAGTTATTTTTGAGTAAAAAGGTTGAAAGTGTATCATACCAGGCTCTTGGAGCCTGTTTGAGCCCATAAAGAGCTTTGTCTAGTTTGTACACCCACTCAGGATGAGAAGGATCCTCAAACCCAGGTGGCTGACAAACATACACTTCCTCCTTTATCTTACCATACAAAAATGCACTTTTGACATCCATTTGATAAACTTTTATTTTGTTGGAAATGGCATAGGCCAGAAATAACCTGATGGCTTCAAGCCTTGCAACTGGAGCAAAGGTTTCATCATAGTCAATGCCTTCTTCTTGAGAGTAACCTTGTACTACCAGTCTTGCCTTGTTCTTTATTATAATACCAGCTTCATCTTGTTTGTTCCTGAAAACCCATCTTGTGCCAATTGGTTGCTTGTTTGGTGGTAAGGGACAGATTTCCCAAACCTGTTGCTTGTTGAATTGAAGCAATTCATCTTGCATTGCCTGCACCCAGTTGTTGTCTTTGAGAGCTTCCTGGTACTTCTTTGGTTCCAACTGTGAAATAAATGCTGAGAATAGACAAAAGTTGGAAAGCTGGTTTCTTGTAAGAACACCTGATGCAATATCACCCATGATTTGATCAAGTGGATGATCTTTGTGTTCGATCAGTTGTTGTAAACCACTGACAGGTGTTGGTGGCTCATGTTCTTCAAACAAACTACTGAGGTCTATTATATCTGGTTCAGCAGTTTCAGTGTCTTCAGTAGTTGCAGGTGCTGAAGCAGATGTTTGAGTTTGGCCTTCAGTATTTGTTGAGTCAGAAGTTTGTGAAACTTCTGATGGTTTTGAAGTTGACTTAATGACTATTTGAGGAGTCCATGGTGCTGGATCCTCATCATCAAACTTTTGATCACCATAATAAGTAGGTTTGGATGAAGTGACAATCTTTTCAGGTTCAAAATGAAAGTTGTCAAGGTCAAAGAGTTCAGCAGGATGTGCTGGAATGAGAGTGTGTTTTGACTCATTGAACTTGACATTCAGTGTTTCTTCTACTATCCTGGTTTTTGAGTTAAAAACCTTGTAGGCTTTTCTAGTTGATGAATAACCAAGAAAGTAACCTGAGTCAACTTTGGCAGCAAACTTTGAAATAGATTCCTTGATGTTCAAGATGAAACATTGACATCCAAAAGCCCTGAAAAAGGAGATAAGGGGCTTCATGCCATGAAGAACTTCATAGGCAGTCTTTGAATGTCTCTTGACAACAAGAACTCTATTTTGAACATAACATGATGTGTTAACTGCTTCTGCCCAGAAGTATAAAGGTAGGCCAGAATCAGCTAACATTGTTCTTGCTCCTTCTATTAAAGTTCTGTTCTTCCTTTCTACCACACCATTTTGTTCAGGAGTTCTGGCAACACTGAATTGTCTAATAATCCCTTTAGACAAACAGAAGTCATTCAGAGTTTTGTTCCTGAACTCTGTCCCATTATCACTTCTAATGGTTTTGACAGGTAGAGAGTATTGCTTCTCTACTTGTGGAATGAAGAACTTGATGATTTCAGCAGCCTCATCCTTGGAAAATAAGAAGAATACCCATGTAAATCTTGAGTAGTCATCAATGATGACTAAGCAGTACTTCTTTTTACCAAGGCTCATGATCTTTACAGGCCCAAATAAGTCCATATGGAGTAGTTGAAGACATGCAGTTGTTTTTGATTTTTCAATAGACTTATAGGAGGACTTATGCTGTTTACCCTTTAAACAGGATACACAGTGTTCTTGACACTGGTATACTTTTAAGGGTAGACCTCTGACCAAGCCCATTTTTGTGACTTTATTTATGGTTTTAAAGTTCACATGGCCAAGTCTCCTGTGCCAGAGATCAGTTTCTGAAGTTGATGCCCTTGAGAAGAAACAGGCAGTGTTGTTCAGTACTTTGTCTTTTTCAATGTCCACTGCATAGACATTGCCACATCTTTTGGCAATTAGCAAAGTATGATCTTCAATGATCTTCTCTATCAACTTCTGGCCTTCTGGTGATATGATCTTGCATGCTATCTTTGTGAAAAAGGAAGAATATCCTTTATCACACATTTGTGACACACTAAGCAAGTTGTACTCAAGGTTTTCAACCAGATTGACCTTGTCAAACTGTATTTTGCCAGAGGAGACATTGCCATGTCCTAGCACATATCCCTTAGCATTGTTCCCAAAGGACACAGATCCATCTCTTTGATTGATAAAATTGTTTATCAGGTATCTGCATCCTGTCATGTGCATTGAGCCTCCACTGTCTACATACCAAATGCTATTCAAGCCTCTGGAAACTCTCTGCACAATATAGCAAATTAGTTAGATTTATGAACCCAAGCCAGTTTGGCTTTGGGTTTGCTCTTGAGAACATTTACAGTTTGTTCTTGACCAAGTTTAGAAATCCATGTCTTTTTGGCAATGGATTTTGCATTAAGTACAATGGTGGTATCCTTTTGAGGACCACCATCAACTTTGGTCATCAGTAGTTGTACCATGTTCATAAGATCTTTAATCTCAGCAGTTTGTGAAACTGCTGATGATTTAGGTCTAACTACTGAAGGAGAATTTTGAGAAAAAGACTTTTGTTGAGATTTTGTCTTTTTCTGAGAAAGGGTTTTTGCTGGTTGTTGTTTCTTGGGAGAAAAGGTTTTTACATAATCATTTTTGATTTGTTCCCCCACAACCAGTTGTTGATTTTTCTTATTAAACTGAATACCCTTTCTATATCTGCAAAATTCTGTTTTGTGGTTGAACAGACCACAAATTTCACATTCCTTTGTCTTTTCTTTCAAAGACAAATCTCTGACAGTTTTGATTGGTTTTAGGTCATCAGTAGTTTTCAGGTTCTCAACTCCTGATGTAGTTGAAACTGTTGATGACTTAAAGTCAGATTTAATCAATACTTCTGAAGAACTTTCTTTGTGTGATTTTAGAAAGTTTTCATGGAAAGATGTGCATTCTTCCTCTTCAGAAGTTTCACCTGAAACAATTTTTCTCCCATCTTCAGTAGTTTTGGGAGAGAAATCTGTTGGTGTTTCAGTGTGATTGTACCCTATGCCAAACCTAACATTTGAAGCACTTTGTTTGTTTAGCAATAGTTGGTACCCCTTACAAGATTCCACCCATTTTTCACATGTGACCTTGGTGTCAGCAAGCTCTTGTCTGACATTTCCTAGGTCATTAATCATTATTTTGATTTGTGCTTGGGTTTCAATAGCAGAGTTAGTCAATTTAGAAACTTCTTTTGTTTTTGCAGAAAGTTTTCTTTCTAAATCACATTTTATCTGAGTGAGTTTTCTCTCAGAATCATTAGCTTTTCCTTGTAAGTGCACATTTGTCTCTCTTATGAGAGCAAAAGATTCTTTGCATGAATTTGAACATAATTTTGTCAAAGATTCTTTTGATACCTGAGACAAGGCAGATTTTGAGGAGCATCCCTCAAATGCCATTAAGGCAAAGTTCTTTCTACCATTGTCAGGCTCTCCCCAGTTGATGTCAAACATTTTGTTGTCTGCATCAGGATTGCACTCTGTGGTGTCAAAAGGAAGACTGCTCCAGTCAACATACCCTGAGGTAAATAAACTTTGTTGAGAGGGTTGTTGTTGCTGTGGAGGTTGTTGAGCAGCTGGAAAGGGAGGGATTGATTGTTGGCTCTGCATCTGTTGAGCAGGCATCTGTACATATTGTACTTGTGGCACATATTGGTGTTGTGGAGCTTGTGCCTGTACAAAATGTGCACTCCCTTGTGTTCCATTATTCCTGTTATAATTGGGGTTAAAATTGTTTCCAGACTGAGATTGGTTAAAGCCAGAGCTTCTACATTCTCTAGCAAAGTGTCCCAACTTTTGACACTTATGACATCTAAGTTTAGATTTGTCAAAACCAATTTTTGTAGAACTGTTAAGTCCTGGAAACTTCCTTCCTGACCTTTTGTAAAATTTATTTGTTTTTAAACTTAACATGGCCAGTTAGTGCAAAATATCCATTTCTTCAAGGTCATCACTGCTGAAACTATTTAAGTCATCAATGATAAAACACATGTTATCAGCAGTTTGACCAAAGTCATTATTGTCATAACCTGGGAATGATCTTTCAGATGAGATCCCAGCAGTTATGTCAATGTGGTCAAAAGATCCAAAACTATTTGAACAAGTTGGTGAGTCTTGTCCCAATAGTGCTGTACTACCAGGTAGATAGTCATCAGCAGTTTTACCAGAATTTTGTAACTTTTTCTTTTGATTAATTTCTCTCTCAAAAGTAAGTAATCTCCCATGAAGTTTTGTAAGAGTGAGGGAGCTAAAATCTGGTGAAGATCTTAAGACTATTGAGTATGTTTCCCATTTATCAGGTAAAGACCTTAAAAATCTATGAAGCATAGATACAGTTGTATAGGTCTGACCATTTAGTTTTAGCTCAGATATTAATGAGGAAAATCTTTCAAATTGCTGAGTTAAAGTTTCCCCATTAATGTGAGCAAAAGTTTCATATTGTTGAGCCAAGATTTCTCTGGTGTTGGCAATCACCTCTTCAGTTCCTCCAAACTGTTCTTTTAGGCAGTCCCAAAGCTCTTTGGCACTATCACAATGTAATAGGCCAGAATAGATTTCATTTGGGAGTGCCATTGCCAACATAGAAAAAGCTTTTGCATCAAGCTCAAGTTTTAGGAAATCATCATCAGTATAGTCTTTTGGTTCTTTTGGAATCTCTTCCTTAGTTTCAAGATTTATGTTTACTGGTTTATGAGGACCATATATCACAGATCTCCAACAACCTGTGTTGGTTTGTGACAAGGTATGTGCCATTCTCTTTTGCCATATGTTATATTCATTTCTTACAAGCATGGCAGGTTTAGTGGCAGAACCAGTATTATGAGGATCCATTTTAAAGAGTATTGATTTGTCAAATATCTCTTAAAGTGATGGATGTTGATAAAAGTGAGCTTATAATCCTTTATTGAATATCAATAAGAGCCTGTGTCTGATTCTCAATTTGTTAGATTGATATGTGATCAGATAAACCAGTGCTCTGATACCAATTGTTGATCGTTTGTTTGGTAAAACTTAAATGCACAAACATCTTCTCAGACACTACTATAAGGGAGATTTAATTGTTCGCGTTTGATCGTTTGTTTGGTAAAACATCTGCACAGACATCATATGAACAAATGTATCTTCAAAATGTGCTACGTTATGATAAAAGAAAAGCAAGTTTTTTACTTAATTGATTATAATCAAGTTTACATGAGTTGACAAAATAAGCAATTGAGTAACTAAACAAAATAGGTCAGAATTCAAAACCAATTGGGATGAATCAAGCTTACCTACCAATGTTGTTAGAATCTATATAAAAACTATTGGCTACTGTTTCGCAGGGCCCACACGCCATGTCAGATCTGCCAATTCTTGGGAGACAAAAGGAAGATAGGAAAGCAACATGTGGGCCAATCAAACAACAAGAAGGTCTACTCCATGATCTCCACCAAACGGTTGTGGTATTACTCTCATGAAGAACAATACTTATTTTCACGTCGGATGATGGTTATGGGACCCCCCCCCCCCCCCCCACTTCTCCCGTAATGGAACTCACAGTATTGTTGGTTTTGTAGGACTAAACTCACAGATTGGATCGAGCTCCCCGGTTGAACGCTATCCATCACTCGGTTGGATTGGTGTTTCTTCAATGTAATAAATAATAATTCTCACATTTACATTTATGGTCTCAATTCTCAAACACATGTATAGATTTGATAATGATAACTGGATTAAGATGCTAAGAAATATATAATACACTAAGCATATGACATTGTCCTTGTGTAGTTATGGTCAATTGTCTAGGTATGAGACACCGATTATTTGGGTCAACAAGATAAAACTTCATGTTTGTTACACCACCCATGTGTTTGTTAACACAATACCTTATTTCACGCTAACTACCACAATGATCAAACACTAATTTGGGACCAGAGACATTGAAGGTTAGAATTTCAGCCTTGAAACAGGCCTACTTCAGTTAACAAGACGAAGAAGGCGTGTTTGAGATTCAATACATACCTCACAAACATTCAAAAGATTTGAAGTTAACCTAAAAAGATCTTGTGGATCAAAACACCCCCTTGCTTTCCTACAGAATGTCAACGTTTATCTAAAATCAATCGATAAAAACTACATAAAGTCAACTTTTATCTAAAAACCCGAATGCATTAAAGAGAACAGAAAAGTTATTCCAATGCAAATGCCCAAAAAAAGAGAAGATTACAAAAGCAGCAATTGAAGTACAAATGGAAATAGCAATAGAAACAACATTGTCAAGAGGGGAATCAGATAAGACCACATATGGAATATCATCATAGAGTGTGAATGTGATAGCTCAATTATGTAAAAGTTTCATATGCCATAGCTTTCGTAGAAAGGAGGGCATCATCCTTTTTTTTATTTAACAGCCACCTCTTAATGCAAGAACAAGATGAAGTACAGAACCTCCTTCAATGTTGTAGTCCTTTGCTGTTTTGTCATCCGCAAGCTGTTTCCCAGCATAGATCAGCCTGCACCACCATTCACAACACTTAGTTTATGACTATATATGCATACAAAGTCGCATATAAAGAGGCTCAGGTAGTAATATTGTAGAACCACAAAAAGAAATCCAGCATAAGTGCAAAGGACAGAGAAGAGGCTTAGATCAAAAGGTTTGGTAAGATGTAAGGCTAAAACGGTGAATGTTAAACAAAGATAATAAGATTCATAGAGGCTAATCCTATAAGAATGATATTGAGGATTTTGTAGAAACAACGCTTAAACTAAAGAAAACCTAACATCTAGAGCAACCATTTACCAAGGGCATGTGTAGTTTATATTTTTTTTGGTAGCGTAAGCCGTAAGCAACTTAGCTTGATACCATGGCAGTGTAAGTTTGGGTGACTGAAATGATCTTAACAATTAAACTTAAAAAAAAAATAAAAAAATAAAAAACTAAAAAAAGCCTATGCATCCTGCACAATTTGGTTGATGGCAATAATCACCGGTTCATCAACTAAATTTCCTAGAAAACTGAAATTAGTTCGCATAGTTGGAAGATGAGATCAACATAAGCCAATTTTGATGCATGTCTGTAACAATATTTCTTTAACTGTGGCATGGTTTTATAGGACATGACCAAAAACTGCACTAAAATCAATGATTCACAGGATTACTAAGTTGACAAAGCAACTAGAAACCTGAAAGAAGAAGACTGAAATCTCACCAAATAAATGAAATGAGTACCAAGTTGACAAACCAATTTATTTTGCAGGATGAATGCAATTATAATCAATTCATATTCATGTGTATAATCGATGATGTGAATGGACATATATGCCATGTGTTTCGGTGGAGCAAGTTTTTCCTATTATATTTAGATAAAAAGAATCAACAGTATCTCTATTAAGAGGATCACTTGTTCACTTTGGTCACTGATCTTGATCAATTATGAAACCTTAATCTCATGTGGGATCTTTTTCCCATTATATATCTTTTCGCCAAAACAAAAATTATAGAATACTTTAGAAAACAAGTAGCAACTCCCAACTATTAATTCATGATGATGAACGTTAAAAAAATAATAAGGTAGTTAGAAGTAGGGTATATAAAAAGGTAAACCTTTGTTGCACAGGAGGGATCCCTTCCTTCTCTTCAACTCTTTCCTTGATCCTATCAATCGTATCAGTTGGTTCAATATCGATTTCAATCTCTTTCCCAGTAAGAGTCTTAACCTTGATCATCGTTCCACCTCTCAATCGTAGAACAAGATGAAGTGTTGACTCCTTCTGGATGTTGTAATCAGCAAGTGTTCTTCCATCCTCTAACTGCTTTCCAGCAAAGATCAACCTCTGTTGGTCTGGTGGGATACCCTCCTTGTCCTGCAATAAGCAAACAACCTTCAGCTTATCAACCAATTACACCAGAATCACGATTTATCAACATAATCCAAATAAAAGATACGAAAAAGAAAATCCACATAGTATCATCAAAATCCAACTTCTATCAAATAGAAGCATGGTTTAAAAAAACGGCTGAGGCGTGCGCCTCGAGGCGCGCCTCAAGGCGAATCGGGAGGAAAACGAGTCTGAGGCTGCGCCTCAGGGTGCTATTTTGTAGATGCGCCTCACAGGGCTGAGGCAGTAATAAAAACTGCGCCTCAAGTGCGCCTCAGGGGTTTTTTAAGTTTATTTTTGATGTTTTAGACTTTTTATTTCAATTTCAAGCATGTCATGCCCTTTTAACGTGTGTTTTTGATGTTTTTGATGAATTTGATGCTGAAATTAGTTAGTATTTCATTTTTTATAACATTTATATATATTTTTTCATTCCGCCTCGCGCTTACGCCTCGGTTCGCCTCGAGGCGTACGCCTCGTGAGGCGAAAGGAAAACGCCTCGAGGCACGTTTCCGTACTTTTAAACCTTGAATAGAAGTCAAATAATTCACAAAAGTACTACCTTGACAAAGACCAAGAATCAATCTGAGAAGGCGAGAACATGTATACGCATGCAACTATAATACTGACAATCAAATAATCCTAATTACTACATGCTACAGATTACACAAAAACAAGTAAAACAAGTATACACTGATATTTTTTAACATAACTGGCAATACTTTTCATTTCACAATAAAATGTACTTTTACAGCCGGAAGGCAGGTAAATAGGCAACAAGCTGCACCACAACCACTTTTCAAATAGCGAACCCTTATCCTACACTGAAAACAAACTTAAACGAGAATCGCGGTTAATCAGCATAATCCATATACAACATGAAAACATACGCATATTATTATCAAAATCCTATTTTCAGAACACATCTATAGCAAAATTCATCATATCTAACCTGATCTGCATAAAATGATCAACACCTACTCTATAATCCTAAAAAAACACATGATAACTACCTACCTTAACAAAACAACACGTAATCAATCCGAGAACATATATACACATGCAACTATAAACTTAACAATCAATAACCCTACATGCTACAAATTCCACAAAAGCAAGTAAAACAGGTATTAAACAATGATCAAAACAAACTTACACATCGCGATTAATCAACATAATCCAAATACAACATAACAACATGTAGTCTATACACATCTATAACGATATTCATCTGTTCGTAACCTAATTATAGAAAACGGTCAAAATCTACTATAAAACTGACAAGTCAATAAACCTACAAGCTACAGAACTAAATACAAACCTAAATCAACCTAAAAGTCTAAAACCGATCCTAATTCCATAACCTTCAGTACAGAACTCGATTATATAAATAACAAAATCTTTAAATCAATTAACTGAGGAGATGTGAGACCTGGATCTTGGCTTTGACATTATCGATGGTGTCGCTACTCTCGACCTCGAGAGTAATGGTTTTACCGGTTAGGGTTTTGACGAATATCTGCATCTTTGTGTTGTGTTTTGGTGCTGTGTTTGACGGATAGGAGGGGGGGGTTTATAAAGCTGCGGGAACACGGAAGCTGCGTTTAAACAACGCGGGCCGTGGACTCGTTTATTCTTCTACTACTATTATCACCCAATAGATTTCTTTTTGATGGTTTTTGATACAGGGAATGGGATGATACCGAACCGATTACGAATTTATTGATAGCGATTTTCGTCAAGACTTGGTATCCAAATGGAAAATAGATGGTACAGTATCGATACCAAAAATATGTGGTAGGGTACTGGTATTTTAAGGTAAAATACCAGCACAAACAATACTGATACCGATACCGGAAATTGTCAAAACTTGGTACCGAATTGGTACAAAAAAATGGACTAGTATTGGAATTGGTTTTTTCGGTATTTTATATCGAAATGCTCATCCCTAGTTTGATAGTGTGGAAATATGACTAAATGGGTTGTCAATCAATATGGCCCATACCATATAGGTGGTTTTATGGTGGGTGAAAAAGGTTGATACGGCACGTTTGAGTCATAACATTGTCACGTCAGTCATATTTTTGTTGGGTTATATTTTATAAAGCATGTGTAATGCGTGCGAGACACCTTCTCAGTCAGGTTGTATGAGAGCTAGACACCTTCTCATATGAGTTATATAGGCTATAGACCTCTCATCCTGTTTTGACCTCAATCACCTTGTGATATGGGTTCACGCCCCACCCTTGTGGTGTGACCATGACTTGTAGGCAACATACGTAGGCCAACAACGTATTACACACTGTACTACAAAGACATACGCATATGCGACTGTGCCTACTACTAAGCTCTAATAGTGAAAAAAGAGCATATGGTACGCCAGGTTGAAGTTTTATGGTCTTTGTTTTAGGAGATGAGGTGTAACACAACTGGAGTTTTTCATGTTCATTTCCTAGCTATTGCTAAGGTTGTATGTCTTATATAATTTTGGCAAAAGCACTGGAAACTATTGGTTGGTTATGATCGGGTCTCGGGATAGTTAAACAAGTGTCAAGGGTCAAGGGTCTCTTCATCACTTCCTAACCACCTACCCCACCACAAGGGTGGGGGTATCCATCACATGCCTCCCGTGAGAATCGAACCCAACTCCCCCAAAGAAAGAACCGACCCTTTTACCACAAGGCCACATGATCAGGATATATAAAAAGGATTTGAAAAGGTTGGGACAAGTCAAATTCCTCATTTGTTTACAATACCGATTATTTTAAATAGTGGGGTTAATGTTACAGAAGGTCAATGAGTTAAGCTCTTAATACTTGATGTATATGTTAAGTTTAGAAGAAATAATGAGCTTGATTAGAATGATTCAACACATATTAGCCCTGATATAATATAGTATATACCATTTAATCGTATTATATGCTAGCTAATTACTGTTTTCGCTGTAAATACTTGATATAGTTTTGATGTTGAATAGTGAATGAGTTAATGACAATAACGTTCCTGAGTTTTGGTCAGTTTTGCCACATCAGTCAAAAATAGATTTTTTTTTTACATCTGGGTCTTTCAGGTTTACGTTTTGTTACCAAAATCGTCCCTGACACTAACCCAGTTAAATATTGTCGTTAAGTTGGGTTTTTTTTTTTTTTACTTTTTACCTAGGAAATCGAGAGCATTTTAGACATTTTGTATACTTTATTTATTTTAATTTTTTTTTAGCCTTTAAAAAAAACCACCGTCTCCTCCCTAAACAACCGCCGCACCACCCCCTCCCTAAACAACCACCGCCACACCACCTCCAACCTAAAACAATCACAGCCACACCACCTCTAACCTAAAATAACCCACTGCCGCACCCATGGGCGTAGCATTTAAGGGGCGGCCGACCCCCTCAAATTTTCGCTCAGAAGTATCGAGTATATAGTCTTTGTATAATTTTTTTTTTGTATATACGATTTCGACCCCCCCCCCCCCCCCGTTTAAAAAAAATAATTATATAAACCAAAACTTTAACCCATAACAAAGTAAATGTAAAGCCCAAATCCTAAAGTCCTAAGCCCAACAACTACATGAGCGGGATAGTAGATTCAATGAGTAAGCGATGGAGATGTTATCTCTTAGTAGGGGTGTTCAAAATCGGATAATCCGAATTTCGGATATCCGAATTTCGGATAATCCGAAATTTCGGATAGTCAATATTGAGATCCGAATCCGAATCCGAAATTTCGGATATCCGAAATTCGGATATCCGAAATTTCGGATTCGGATTCGGATCATCCAACGGATAATCCGAAACTTAAAAAAAATTAAAAAAATAATAAAAAATAATAAAAAAACTATAAAAAACGTTCTCCTTTATGCCTAAAACGTGAACCTATTAAAAAACAAAAATCGAAGTTAGATAAACGAAATTTGAACAACAAATGTATAAAAAAAAACTTATTATTTTGATGGAAGGGGGCTGTGGAGGTCGGATACGAGGTGGACGGGGGTTCTTATAGAGGAGAGAAGAGGGAGCAACAGCTATGGATTAGAGGAGTATGGACTTAGAGTTAGAAGAATTAAGGATTTAGGATTGTGTATTGTGTTATGTAGTGTATATAATATTATATATTTATATATATATTTTTAATATTCGGATTCGGATAATCCGATTATCCGAAAATTTTCAAAATCAGGATCCGAATCCGAATCCGAAATTTCGGATAATCCGATTTTCGGATATCCGAAAATCGGATTATCCAAAATTTCGGATAATTCGGATTCGGATTTTCGGATTTTTCGGATTCGAATTTTGGATTATCCGATTTTGAACAGCCCTATCTCTTAGCTAATCGAGCTCGGCTTGGTAAAAAGCCCGAAACGAGCCGAGCCTTATCGAGCCCAAGCTTGAGCTTAAAACAAAGATCGTTTACTAATCGAGTCTGAGCTCAGCCTAGCATGTGAAACTCACCAGGCTCGTCGAGCCTTATCGAGCCTTAGTGTAATATTAGGTTTATTAATATTTAATAATATTTACCCCATCATTTAAGCTTGTTTACTAAACGAGCCCGAGCCGAATTTCATTTATCGAGCTCCAAACCTATTATTTATATTACTTTTATTTAAAATATTAACTAATAGATAGTAAACGAGCCGAGCTCGAGCTCTCATAAGTTTTTCGAGCTCAGGCTTAGCTCGGCTCATTTGCACCCCATCCATAATTGAAGAATTCAAAAATCTTAAAGGTCGATGGGCTGAACTGTATCAACCCTTTGTCTCATTTTTAATGTTTTTGTATCTTTGTTCAATTGTTTGTTAAACAATGCTTAGAACTTTGATATTTATTGTATTTAATGTTTGACTCGACTCGAACCGAATCGAATCACCGACCCGAACCGTAGCTACAGAAAAAAAATTTAGGTCCCGTCTTGTGACCCCTGACTTTCAACCCCACGGACCAAATTCTCAAGCTTCACCACTGGCCGCACCACCTCCACCCTGAAAAGAACCATCGCTGCAGCACCTCCACCTCCATCTCCATCCTAGAACAACCAAGACCACTGTGACATCCGTCACTTTTCTTTGTATTTTCTTATGATTCGATGTACGTTAAACCACAATAAATGAAACGTTACATTTTCATCATTTTCGAATGTTTAAAAAATATTCTGTGACACATTCGGGTTCGTTTAATCATAATATAAGTTGATAATAATAAAATAATAGTCAAAACCTTATAAAAAAAATGCTTGGGACGGGGTTCGAACCCGCGTCCCAAACCGGTTCAATACATGCTCCAACCAATTGAGCTACACCATGTTATCTGTTTAGAAATCCATCTTTATAATTATATACAAACTTGAAAATAGAACAGTTGACTATAAATTGGACCTCCCTACACCATCCTAACTCGCCGATTTACCTCTCTTCACCCTCAATTTCTGATTTCATAACCTGCAACGAAGCAATCCTTGTCGCGTTTGACTTTTTCTTGACCGAGCTTCGATCTGATCGTGACTCAGTGTAAGTTTTTTTTTTTTTTTTTGTGGGTTTCAATGTTCGGCCCCTTGTGAACAATAGCCCCAAAGAATCAATGGCTATTGAACACGAATTGAACGAGTTTGGAAATTAGGGCTCGTATGATATAGAATTGGGGAAGAACACTTGAATCAGATAACATATATAATTAATTTGAAAAGAAGAAAACACAACCAACTGAGATAGCTCAGTTGGTTTACACGCTAAAGCTTAGGTACTGAACCGGCCTCTTGGCCAGGTTCGAACCCCACGAGAAGCATTTTTTTTCTTTTCATTTAACCATTAACCTAATAAACCTATATAATCAAATCCAATCCAATATAATTCGTTCTCAGGGTGTGGCTCAGTTGGTGGCCATGCTTGTGATAAAACCCGAACCGGCCAGAGGCCCGGGTTCGATTCCCATAACCAACAAATATTTTTTTGCCACTTTTTATATATACTTAATACATTAAGTCTTTTAAAATCAGTTTTAAATACTAAACGTGTTTTATAAATTCTATAAAAATTATTATATGATCTTCAAATGATAAAGTTCATCACCCAATTTTTAGTTTTTCAAAAATAATTTATTTAACATATATTATTAATAATACAAGTTTATTCATTTATATTTATTAAATTCTATAAAAATATCTAAACGATTTTATTAAATCTCACAAAAATTATACTGAACTTGTATATTCTTAAACATTTCAGAAAATATTTTTATTTCAGAAAAACCGGCCATTTTATATTTTTAATTAATTTTTGTTAGTTTTAATCATAAATAAATCATAATAAATTCATTTTTCAACATTTTTGCACCAAAATTTTATATAAATTATTTCTAACTATCTAGAACTGAAATACAATTTTTAATTCAGAAATTCTTCAATTTTAATATTTTTAGATATTAAAGTCATATTTTGACAATTTAAAATAATTAGATTAAATAGTCTATTTTCAAGAAAATAATTTTATAAAAATTATTTTCATACTCAAAACCTTATGTTGTGACTATATTCAACTTAAAATTTTACAAAGAGACTTTTATTTATTTATTTATTAAATTTCTTATATTTAATAAACAATTTGTTTATTAATCAAATAAACGTTTATCCCCAATTCGAAACCCTAGAATTACATGTATCCTAGAGTTATTCCCTTACACATTATCAAATTCTTTAGGTTGATTCCTTGGGATAATTCCAACGCATATTTCGTTGTCCAGTTCAATTTCAAGCTATTACGTAGACAGTGAGTATTCCTACCCCTTTTCGCTTTTATACATTTTTGGGGTGTTACATGTACACTATTACAATTTCAAATACAAGTTTACATTTTTACAATACAATTCTACTACTATGTGCATTGCTTACAACGTGCTTTATGCTTAGACAATACATGTGGATTACATTTGTACTTAGTGAAATCATTAACATGGTTCAAGCCGACCTTAACAGTGGATAGCGCTATTTGGATTGACAACCCGCCTAGATTGATTCTCCCCCTTTTTCATCGGAGAATCCGTGGCCATTGTTAAGCTTTTATCCATTTATTGGATAAGTACACCGCCGTTCATTAGTACATTATACAGTCACAGGGTTGATTTCGCTCATTTGTATGATACATAGTTTACATATTTGCACTGTAGCTTGCACTTGAATTGTATATCTTTTAACTTACTATATATATTAAAACTAGGAATGCTCACCAACATTTCTTATGTTGACCAAACCTATTTTTGTACATGTTTCAGGTGCAGTTTGATATAGTGCTTTAACAAGAGACATTTAGTGCTTTATTTTAATTCAGTTATTTCATCATTTACATTTCATTTAAGACTTTGTATTTCCATTCCAATGTAAGACAGTTTGTGGTTTATTCAATAATATTTACATTTTAGTACCATGTGCTTTTGAACAATCGTCACTACGTGACACCTCGATGATTCCGCCATCGGTTGGGGTGTTACAACCACACCACCTCCACCCTGAAACAACCACCGCCGCAACACCTCCACTCTAAAACAACCACCGACAACCACCTCCCCTGCAAACCACCACCTTATCTTTTTCAATTTCATCATCTTTAACTCATCAATTCAAAATTCAAAATCCCAAATCTATAAACTCCAGCATGTTTCGTATCAAACGGCGACGGGTTTAGGGAGGAGTTGGTGCGGCGACAACGGTATGTTTATGGTGAAGGTGGTGTGTGATGGTGTCGTGTTGTTTTGTAGGTGTTTGGTAGATGTCGTCGTGATGGTTTGGTGGTGTTTGGTTGACGGTGGCCAGTGGTGGTTTAGTTGGTGGCTCGTAGTGGCAGCGGTCGATGGTGGTTTAGGGTTTCACATGTCAATGATGGTCTAAAGGTAGAAGAAGATGGGGATGTGGTTCCACTTATTAAATAAAAAACATTAAAAAATAAAGGGTCAGGCAAAAAGTATAAAAAAAACTCTCAAGCTTAACAACAATATTTAACTGGATTAGTGCCAGGGACGATTTTGGCAACAAAACGTAAACATGAAGGACCCAAATATATATAAAAAAACTATTTTGGACTGACGTAACAAAATGGCAAAACCCCAGAGACGATTTTGACCATTAACTCAATAGTGAATTCATTGGTAAATATATATTTACTTTCCCATCTTTAACGAATGAAAATATTTTGGTAACAAAACGTAAACATGAACGGCCCAAATATATATAAAAAAAAAAAAAAAAACTATTTTTGATTGATGTGATAAAACTGGCAAAACCTCATAGACGATTTTGACCATTAACTCAATAGTGAATTCATTGGTAAATATATATTTACATTCCATGAGGCCGGCTAACGTACAAAGCCTTCTTAACCTACAAAGTGTGAGAAGCCATCCTGGCCCTCCATCTCCCACCTTCTGCGTTTTATAAGGAAAACCTCGTACATTAATTACCCACGTTTGTCATTAATGGCAGTTATCAATTTGAGGGTAAAACAGACAAATTACAAACTAAAATAATTTGAATTTTTTAATCCAGCGCCCAAATCAACCTCATTAATTGACGGTTACTTCATTTTATGCGTGCAATTGATTCTTCAAAAATCAAAACTGACACCGAAGTCCAAAAATCAAAAATCAAAAAACAGAGCATCGGAGAAACACTAAATCATATCAACAAATATGCCTCCAAAACGCAAATCAGGAAAGGAATTGTTCATGATTTTACTTTAATTTTGATCGTATTTTGATCGTATTTTACTTTAATTTTACTTCATGATTTTACTTTAAAAACCTAAAACAGGTGAAGGACGTGAAAAAAGTAAAGGCGTTTTACTGATTAGTATGATGTTTTGGTGATCTATAGTTGCAGATGCGTTTTGAAGTTTTAGTAGAGGCGTTTTGTGAATTTAGTAATGCATTAGATAATCAGTGGTTTGCTTATCACGAAAAAGTAAAACGCATGTGTATCAATGTTAAAAAAAAAAGTAAAACGCATTTGTAAACCCATAAAACGCATGTGTATCAATGTTCATCAGAAGTTAGGCCATCGGTGGTTTTGATTCAGCAATAGTTAAAACACATTTGTAAACCCATAAAACGCATGTGTATCAATGTTCATCAGTAGTTTGCTCATCAGAAGTTAGGCCATCAGTGGTTTGATTCAGCAGTAGTTTGCTCATCAGAAGTTAGGCCATCAGTGATTTGATTCAGCAGTAGTTAAAACGCATTTGTAAACCCATAAAACGCATGTGTATCAATGTTCATCAGTAGTTTGCTCATCAGAAGTTAGGCCATCAGTGGTTTGATTCAGCAGTAGTTATTAACTTCTTCTTCAGTAGTTACAAACACTTCATCAGAAGTTATCAATCAACAGTAATCAGTAGTTTCATTAATCAGATAAAACGCATTTGTTAATCTTAAAACGCATGTATTTATTTTTTGAATCTTATCAATAACATAATATCACCAGATACATCAAAACGCATGTTAAAACATAATAAAACGCATTTGAATCTTATCAATAACATAATATCACCAGATACAACAAAACGCATGTTAAAACATATTAAAACGCATTTGAATGTTATCCTAAACATAATATCACCATATACATCAAAACGCATGTATAAAACATACTAAAACGCAAATGATTATCTTCAAATCCACAAAACATCAAAAAATTTTAATGGAATGCTCAACCTCTGTTTTCATCACTGATCTAAAAAAACTTCAAAAACAGTAGAAACTTCATGTTCTTCATCGAATAAGAATTCAGGTTCATTGTTTAGATCTGAAAACACAAATTAAGAGTAAGATCACGATTAATTGAAAACAATAAAAACAGAGTACATACCGAACATGGTGAAGAACTCGGCAAATTGATTATGATTTTTCGTAAAAAAATTTGAACCAGTGATCGACGATGATTGTAGATTTTTGAATACGGTAAGAAATGATAATCGTATATTATGGAATCAGTTATGAAATTTGAAAAAAAATTGATGAACGATAAAACAGGGATTTGATAATAAACGTGATTAATTGATATGTCCAATTGACTATACTACCCCTCTAATCAGTTATAGAGTTATAACAGACAAGTTCCACGTGGCATCATTTTGTGGCTTCCTACACTTTGTAGGATAAGAGACTTTGTACCCTACACTTTCTCTACATTCCCATCTTTAACGAAAGAAAATAATTATGTTACTTATTTTTATTATAACAGGACATGAGAAAGTATTTATTACAAAGTACCTTAACCTAAAAAGTGTAGGAAGCCACCAAAAGTGGCCACGTGTAACTTGGTGGTTATAACATCTGAAGCCAATTCAATGGTAATATAGACTTTTCCATCCCTCATTTAATCATGTAATAATACATTCCCTGTTTTGTCGTTAAATCCGAGCATTCATTAAACGAAGAAGAAATCATACTATGTAAACAAAAAAAAAACTGAGCATTCATTAAACGAAGAAGAAATCATACTCTGTAAACAAAAAAAACAGAGCATTAATCAAACGAAAGAAGAAATAAAGTTCAGAGATAAACAGAGGCTGATAGATAACTGTTTTATATTGTAGATATTACTGAGTGCGTTTTATGATATCGCTGAGTGCGTTTTATGTTTTATGTAAGTGCGTTTTATGATATCACTAAGTGCGTTTTATGTTTTTACATTGTAAGTTAATTATCATCAACATGTAAGTGCGTTTTATGATGTCACTAAGTGCGTTTTATGTTTTTACATTGTAAGTTAATTATCACCAACATATAAGTGCGTTTTATGATATCACCAAGTGCGTTTTATGTTTTTACATTGTAAGTTAAATATCATCAACATGTGAGTGCGTTTTATGATATTACTAAGTGCGTTTTAACAACATGATCATGTGAAATCATTAAAATTAATGAAAAACTGAAAACGCGTTTATAACTTTCATCAAACGCACGAACAAGCCCATTCATTCTCTTGCTTCACCTGTTTCATACAAACGTAATTTTAGGGTTTTCTTCTCTTCTTCGTTTTGATGAATGCTCTGTTTTTCTCTTTTGTTTGGTTTACAGAGTGATTTTTTTTTAGTTTTAAATTTGTGAATTCCACGATTAAAGCAATTGATAATAACTGTCCATAAATGAGATGATTTTGGCGCGATTATTAAAAAAATTTCAAATTATTATACTCGCAATTTATCTAATTTGCCCTTTTCTTGTTAACTGAAACTAAAAACACACGTGTAATTAATTTAGGATGATGTTTGATTAAAACCCAGATCGACGGTCAGGATTGCTTTTTACACTTTGTATTTTAAGAAGCCTTTGTACAACAGCCTCTCTCAACAGGATATAATAGCTGAATTAAATGAATTTTGGAGTAAGTAATAGAAACGAAATCGTCTTCTAATCATATTCTTAGGCTGTCGTTGTGGCTCGCGGTGAGCACCATCGTGAGCCATCGACGTGACTTTCAAGTAAGCCGGTTACGCCAAACTATTGTGGTTGGGGGTGAGCACCGGTGCGACCACAACCTACAAATCCAACACAAATTCCTTTCTTCGTGTCGTGAGTCTGCTCGCATTAGCTCGTTCGCATCGGGTTAGCGTGTGGCTGTTGTGGCTGGGAGTGAGTGTGAGGCTGTTGTGGCTGCTCGCGTCTGGTTGCTCGCGTTTCCCAACACATAGTCTTAGGCCTTGAGGTATATTTTAACATCCCTTAACTCCACCTAGATGACATATCACCTATTTTTCCCTGTTTCACTCCATCTCAACTCAAGAAAATGGTTTAATCCCATCAACTTCCCTTACCCCATATATTTTAAATGGTTTTTGATTTAAAAAGAGAAAATAATTTAATGCAAACTTTTAACATTCGGTTAACAATTTAACAAATAACTCCTTTAACGTCCATTAATATAAAAATAGAGTGGTATGCAATGTAAGTTAACATGCTATGTCATTTTTAATACCCTAGATGTTAAAGTAAACACCATAGCCTTATGCTAGCCACACATATGATATATAGAAAGAAATAGGAAAAAAAAACGGTTTTTCAGCACAACCACCAATTCAAGATGCAATAACTATTAAGATGGGTCCCATGAAAATTGTATGTTGATGGAATATTTGAATAGGTGAAGGAACATACATTTGACTATTATGGGAGATAGAATAAAAAAATGTGTTAAATCACACATTTTTTTGTTATTTATAACTTAATTAATTCTTTTTTTGTACTAATAAATCAGATTAAAAAAAACCATATTGATGTTAAATAACACATCCTAACTCCTAAGAGACAACAGGCTAAGAAATTTGTTCAATCTACCTTTCTCATTCACTAAAAATTAAGGGCTTAAACGAACCAAACTTGGACAAGTTATAGCCAAAGCCTAACCTGAGAATAAACTTGTTTAATAAATGTGCCCGAACTTACTTATCGAGCTCAAACGGGCTCTCAAGCCTAAATGAACCCACAATTTAGATAATTTATAATTAGTATATTAAATATATGTTTTAATAGTAATTACTACTATTTATTAAATATGAAAAAATAAGTATACATATATAACATAAACTAGGTGAAATCCCATGTTAAAACACGGGAAAACTAACCAATGTGGTGGTGGTCAATTGGCAAAGGCAAAGCCTTTAAAATACCTAGGTTGTGGAAGGTCTTGGGTTCAAGTCCCACAGACCACAAGATTTAAAAGAAATTGAACTTTCAAAAAAAAAAAAAAAACACGGGAAAACTAAATCCAACTAAAGCTGAAAATCTATTCATTGGTGGTTGTGCTTCTGCCATTGGTAGCCACTGATAAATGAAAGAGTTGATTGGAAACCACTGATGAATTATCCACGGATGAAGCAAGCAACAAATGATGAGACAAACTTCTGATGACAGCAGTGGTTTGCACTCAACAGATGTTGTCATCAGAAGTTTGTTTCAAAGCAGACCCATTAGTAATAAAACGCTCGTTTTTTTTTTCGTTTTTTGTATAGCACTATGGTACTCGTCGGAAAGATAATAAAACGCTCGTTAATTTGGTGTATTTTTTTTTAAATGTTGTTTAAAAAAGTTATTAACGTTTAAAAATCGTGGGAGAAAGTGCATGTGCCATGCACATGAGAGAGAAAAACTAATTTAATAGTAGATGGAGTATCCATGACCCATTTAATTGACCTGGTAAAATGAGCGGGAAAATATTAAAGGAAGCCCCTATAAGGTGCCATGTGTCCCTCATTAGCTTTCATTTATATATTATAGAAGATAGAAGATTATTTTTAATGGCATATAATATATATTATTTAATGAATAAAAATAAGTCGAACCAAGCCCGGTCCGAATTTGAAAAACTACCTATAAACCGAGCTTGAGATTTAGAAACAAAGCCGAGCTCAAGCTTTGATAAGTTAAACAAGCTTGAGCCTAGTTGAGCTCGAGCTTGACTTGTTTGGACCCTACCTATTTCCGGTTGTAATCTACAATTATAAGAGCATTCACAGTAGCATCTTCATATTCATCTCTATAACTACACTAAAAGACACTATTTTTTCTCTCTCCTTTCAATTAAATAATATTTTTTATATTTTTATTATTATTTTTTCTCTCCCATCATTCACAATCACTTTTTAAAAGTATTCAAAAATTATAGAGGATGAACAGTGTCGTACCAAATATAGATATGAACAGTAACATTTTATTTTTCCTCTACTCATAACCACCCAATACCACTTATCAAAATATGAGTGGTGGTGGTGAACGGCGGAGAAGGGCGGTGTGTGGGTTAAAACTTTAAAACGGAATGGACGATTAAAACTTTAAAACCAAAAGTTTTAATCAAGTGACATTTTTCATCAAACCACAAAAACGATTTCGGAAATTAAAACTTTAAAACGCGAATGGACGAAATTAATCCCGACTTAACTGGCACTAATTGGATGGAGTTAATGCAAGTGACGAGAATGACAAATAACTGAAACTATTGTATGATCTTGACAAAAAAAAACTAAAAAACAAAAGTTTGTACGTAAGTAACATTTTTCACCAAACCACAAGAACGATTTTGATAGTTGACTCTTTTATATATGTGTTAAATTAAGCTATGTTCATGAAACATTATATTTAACATAACAATAATCCCACTAAACTTTTGAGAATATGAGTTAAAACACAATAAAAATAATAAAAGAAGAAAGTGTTTTCATATTTTGACATCTTAAAATAAAATTCTTACCAATAAAATTAAAAGTAAAGAAAAACAGCAACCATACATAATACAATCTTACCCGGAGCAAAACTATCGGTAAGATATAAAGAGGTAAGATATAAAGAGAGCAGAATATAAGTAAACCATATCTCTATCTTTTAGACTGAACGAAGTGTGTGTGTGTTTTGGGGGGGGGGGGGGGGGTTGAAAAGGGGCGGGGAGAAGCTTTGAAGCGCAAAACACCACTCCAAGGTGGCATGGAAGTGGGCGGGAGCCCCTTGGGTGGGGACTTTTCGACAGGCGGGGGGAGGGGAGGGGGTGGAGAGGTGTGGAGGCCAGAGGGTTTTGATTGAACAATTTTTTTTTTTTTTTTTTTAGAAAAATCTAACACACAAACTATAATATATTATTCTCTTCCCCCCTTCCACTCCTCACAATTTTCACCCTTAAAAAGTGGTCTCTACATGTGCCATATGACGCATCACGCCCTCTTCCCCTATAGTCTTACAAGACAAAGAGACCTCAAACTTAAAAAAAAATTCCCAAATATATAAAACATATAATACAAGTGTAACACAATTCTGTTGCAGAAAACAAAAGTACAAATTCAAAGAGCAAATTATTATTTCTTAAAGTTTAGGGCACCTCTATACACAAGTCACAAGTTAAAGGGCATAATAAAAAACCAACACAAAGTACCTTATCATCCTCATCTTCATGTATATTCATGTGTATGGATAACACAACACCCAAACCATAACCCAAAAACAACAATGGCTTCAACCTCTTCTTCCACTTCAGCTACCCTGACTCTATCCTCAATCCATCTCCATCAAGACCCCAAATCTTCCTTAATCTCCTCCTTATCTTTCAAACCAAAACCCAAGTTGTTGATCTTACAATCCCAATCCACTCATTTCAATTCAGGGTTTTTAAAAAAATCCAATTTTGTGGTGTCTGCTGTTGCTGCTGAAGCTGAATTAGATGAAGATGTTGATGAGGAGGTTGCTGGTGGTGTTGCTACTGTGGCTGCTCCTGTACCCACTAAGCCTAAGAAGGGAAAAGCTGCTTTGCCTCTTAAGAGTGACAGGGTATGTCTCTTTTTTGTTTTATTTTGATTCTTTTTGTTATGTGATTGAATCTTTGTTGATAAAGTTTCATACTTGAAAGTAATTCTTGTTAATTTTGATTCTTTTTGGGTGTTTAGTTGAATCTTTGTTCATAAAGTTTCATACTTTGAAAGTAATTGTTAATTCTTAAGGTTAAAACAGTTTATTGTGCATTGTAGTGTTTAAGTGTGGAATGTTAATTGAGGCTGAGGTGTTTTTGCCTCTTAAGAGTGATAGGGTATTGTGTGTTTTTGTTTGTTTGTGAAGTTTATGAGTTAAGGGTTTTTTTTTTTGTTTTTTTTTTTTTTTTGATGAATTTGATGTTGGTTTTCTTGAAGTTTTGTTAAGGGTTTTGATGAATTGAATTTAGTTTATTGTACACTGTAGTGTTAAGTGTGGAATGTTAATGAGGCTATAGTATTGTTGTGCCATTGCTAAATTTGTGCTGAGCCATTAAGAGGTCTGACTGATCAAGAGGTAGCCTCTGAATCAATCTGCATGTTTCTAGAACTTAACCATTAAGAAGCTTCATGAACCGTTAAGAGATGTTTTTAAGTGAACCGAACACACTCTACCTCTCACTGGTTCAGAAGTAGCCTCTTAATACCAAACAACCGCTTACTTTATTGTTTGATTTTGTTGAGGGTTTTAATGAATTTGATGATGGTTTTGTCAGCCTTTGAAATGTTTCAGTTGTTGAAGTTGTAATGTGTAATTGAATTGATGTTGGTTTTGTCAACTTAGAAGTTTAAAACAGTTTATTGTACACTGAAGTGTTAAGTGTGGAATGTTAATTGAGGCTATAGTGTTGGTTTTGTTATATATGATTATAGTTTTTGACTTTTTGTAGTGTAACCACTAGCAAGACTCAGGAGATCTTGATTTGGTGTTAGTTTGTGCTGTTAAACATTAAAATCAAAGGATATATGTATAATGAGGCCGTTAGGGGTCAGGAAAGCATCGATTGTCAGGGTTGGACCTTGGAGTCGTGTAAACCGAATCTGGCTTTTCTTGAGCTTTAAAGGGAACTGCTACATGAAAGTAACCCGTTAGAGAGGGGCACAGGGTCCATCCACTGACGATCAAGCCAGTGTCGTAGTAATAACTAGGCATGTACATTTCTATGTGGATCATGTTGGTTTATATATAGAGGGAGTCTACGAGAAAATCCTTATTTAGGAGAGGATGCAGGCCGGGCTAGGCCTATTGGGCAGGACCTCATCTAGGCCTAAGCCCAAACACTGAGCCCGATACGGATATACGTCGTCAGGTGGTATGGGGAGGTTCTTGATGATATAGAATTAGAAACATATTCTGCTTCTGGTTATTTGACAGCTTTTTTATAGTTACTTACTTTCATGCCCGCTGCAACAATATTGATGTTGTTTTGTTCGAATTTGTTTCATCAGACTAGGTCAAAGAGATTCTTGGAAATTCAAAAGTTGAGGGAGAACAAGAAAGAATATGATGTGAAAACCGCAATATCGTTGCTTAAGCAAATGTCAAGCACAAAATTTATAGAAAGTGCAGAAGCTCATTTTCGTCTTAACATCGACCCAAAATATAATGATCAGCAGCTGAGAGCAACAGTGAGTTACAAAATACTTTACTTGGAGTATGACTCTATGATATATGATATATGATATATTACGCCTTCTAGGAATTTCTGATGCTTTAAATGTTGTATTGTAGGTCAATTTGCCCAAAGGAACCGGGCAGGTTGTTAGGGTGGCTGTTTTGACACAAGGTTTTTTTCCTCTCTTTTTTGCTTTGAAGTACCAGGGGTGGCAATATCTGACACGACCGCAAATAATCAGTTTCGGGTTGTCATGTCTTAACAAGTATAATTAACAGGAAGTGTTCAGGTTGACCTGTTTAGTCCGTTTAATTAATTTTCATGTTCGGGCTGACTTGTTTAACTCGTTTAAGTTTAAATTATAAGGTGAACCTGCGGACTTGTTTATGACATGTTTAACCCATTTATTACAACCTGCCAACCTGTTTGACTTGTTTAGATAAATGGGTTACGTGAGTTATGTTTGGCTTGAATGCTTGATGCATCGGACCAAAATAAATATATGGGTTGTGTTTGAACTCATCAATTCACCCGCAAACCCCTACTTTGAATTGTTTATTTTCTTTTCTTTTCATCTCTTTTAGTTCATGATATAACTTTTCGACTTTTTAGAGAAAAGCTTTTTGAAGCCGCTAATTATGATCTTGTCGGATTCATTTATGGATCATTGATATCCACAGGTGAAAAGTTCGATGAAGCAAAAAACGCAGGAGCAGATATAGTCGGTGGAGAGGACTTGATAGAACAAATCAAAGGAGGATTCATGGATTTTGACAAACTTGTTGCAACTCCTGATATGATGCCTAAGGTTTTACTTTATTTAACATCATTATTATACAAATAAATGCCACCCAAAGTCAACTATGTAATTCTGTGAACAAATCATTCGTCGATCAGGTTGCTAGTTTGGGGAAAATCTTGGGACCCCGAGGACTTATGCCAAACCCGAAAGCCGGGACTGTGACAACCACTATACCTCAGGTACTATACAATCAAGAGTTCAACACATAGTTCACATGATGTTTGTGTATGCATAGCATACATATGTACGTACGTACGTCCATACATGCATACATTGACTATATATTGATTGACAGACCATAGAGGAGTTTAAGAAGGGAAAGGTGGAATTCAGAGCAGACAAAACAGGAATCGTTCACTTGCCGTTCGGAAAGGCTAATTTCTCCGAAGAAGATCTTATGATCAACCTTCTCGCTGCAGTGGTAGAGCTCGTGTTTATTCTTAATCTATAGGGACCGTTCTGTAAAAATGATTCGTTTTCTGACCCGTTTTGTTAATTTGGCAGAAATCTGTAGAAACAAACAAGCCGACTGGGGCGAAAGGAGTCTACTGGAAAAGTGCCCACATATGTTCATCAATGGGACCGTCGATCCGGTTAGACATAAAGGACATGCTTGATTTTAAGCTTCAGTAGAATGGATGTTTAAAGATTGTAAACCATAGATGTAAATTAGATCATCATCTGCTGCATAATTAGCTTCTAAAGATGTGTTCTTGGAAGATTGGGGTGATGCAGCATAGCATATGGTTGAAAAAAGGAAAGCTGTTTCTTGGATCAACATTCTCATTAGTGTTCTTCCTTTTATGCAAGTCCAAGAAAACATTTGTATGACTGTTGTGTTGGTTCAAAGTTTAAATGTTTGTTTTTTCTTTCTTTTCTCATATTGGTGTTTATTTATTTATTTTTAGAACAACAAACTCACACACCCGCTAAATTTACCACACGGAACTAGAATCCACGCCACTTGTAATTGTAAGGTATCGGTTTTAAGAAAAGTGAATTGACCCTAAGGGGAAGGGTGGTGTACCCGTTAGGGTAACCCCCTTACCCGAAGCGACTACCCGAGACCACACCCACCACCCTAAGACTACACACTGTGGTCATACCTTTGAGGTGGGCATGGACCGACATGTGGAATTTCCCTCCAAGATAAAAAAAACCACAGGGTGGTGATGGCGTGGAGGGGTTTAACTAATATTTTCAACAAACAACCAATCATAATTATCCATTATCCAACAACCAATAACAACAATCCACCTCACCCTCATATTTTGCCCCACCCGATGGAGATTTTCAAGCCCCAATTGGCACGCCATAGAAAGAGTGATGTTAGATTGTTGGTGACGTCGAAGGGCTTCACATATCTCTTTCACGCCCTCACACCGTATGGTGTAATTAAGTGATAAAAATAAATTAATATAAGTTTTATTTAATAGAAAGATTAAGGTTATCTTCACTATAATATAATGAAAAGTTTTATGCTGATTTGACTTGGGCAATAATAATAATAAAAGTCGATTTCATTGATGTAGCAAAGAGTAGCAATACGCAAAGGAGGTTGTAAAATAAAAATTGATTTGATTGGTGTGAAAAAAGAAAGTTGAACTAACCTCTTATAACACCGGAGCATTACATAAATATCGATTTAGTTTTTATTTTCTACTCAAAATAATCATATGTTAGGGTAGGATGAAATATACATAGGGATGGTAAAAAAAACCAAGCCCGACGGGTATACCCGAAATCCGAAGCATTTGGGACGGGTATACTCGATATTCGACGGGTATGGGACGGGTTTGGTATTGGAAAAAAAATATTTCGCGGGTATGGGACGGATATGGTATTAGGTGATACCCGACCCGATTACCCGAAACTAAATACCCGTCTACCCGAAATATATACCCGAATACTTTTAAGTTTTATATATATATATTTTTTTAACTATTTTTTAGTAATGTTTCATTCTAATAGATTCATTATTTGAAGGATAAACTTTTCGTCTAAAGTATATATTCTAATAACATTATTATTTATATTTATATAATGGTTCCGTCTATTTCAACCCCCCCACTTCTATTTTCACCCCCCTGAAAGCACCTTGCTTAGGCCTAAGCGAGACGCTATCTTTACTTTTTAACTACCTCGGTACGAGGTCAGAAAAAGCTGATTTTTGACTCGAAGCGCCTCGCTTAGGCCTAAGCGAGGCGCTTCGGATCAATTTTTTTTTTTTTTTTTTTTTTTTTTGCAGTCAGACGTTTTTCAAAAGAACATTTTTTATGTCAATGGGAGGGTAAACCAAATCGTCAATCCGACTGTTGATTTCTTTCTGCAACAAGGAACAAAATGTCAGTTTTTTCCTGCCACCTTTCAATCTCACTGTCCAACAACTGAATTTTACTTGCTTGCATGAAAAGTGTTTATTTTAATTGTCCGTTTGACAAACGCCTGGCTAACCTGTCCAGTTATCAATCTCACTGTCCAACAACTGAATTTTACTTGCTTGCATGAAAAGTTTATTTAAACGATGATCCATGGTCAACGATAGCGGTCAACGATGAAGACAACCTGAAAGTGGATACCATGGATCAGAGAGATTTAAGCTAATCAAACTCATATCTCAAGCCGGTGCAAGTTATGTTGTAGCATCTTTGATCATCTTCTTGTAATTACTTTCAAGTTTCTTTATAATCATTAAAGACAACTTTTCAGTTATTATCCGAGAGATAGCGGTTAACGATGAAGACAACCTGAAAACAACCGGATGGTTGGTAGCTATAGGTAAGAACATTGTAGATGAGGATTGTTTATCTTCCCATTGATTTCAAGTATGTTGCCTTCATCGTTGACACACAAGACGAATATTGCAACATGAGTTCGACCAAGATGACACACGAAGCTTTAGACTCCAACCGGATCCAAGTATTACTGTAATGATCAGGAACATTCCAAATAACTGTTCAATTTCAGCTTTTGTTTAACTATTTTAGCAACTTCCATAGAGAAGTTATCAATCTCACTTCTCACTGTCCATGTTTACCTTCAACGTCCAACGGTAATGAGTAACCTAGTAACCTCTACAATGATGTGATTTGTTTTAGATAAGGAGGTATATGTACAATGAACTTTTCATGCAAGCAAGTAAAATTCAGTTGTTTTACTAATTTCATAGTCTTGATACTTTTAACAATCGGATCGGCGCTAACGATGAGTTTGATGAATCATTGTACGTGGTCTAATCAGGTATATGTACAATGATGTGATTTGTTTTAGATAAGGAGGTATATGTACAATGAACTTTTTACGCTAAATAAAACCGATTAATGTTCTTTATATATGAATAGTGACCCTCTGGCAATCATCGTTGGTATTAATGGCAAGATATGTGGCTTTAGTCCTTTACGCAGGTTTGCCAGAGGGTCACTATTCATACACACAACTTTTTGCTCTAGTGGTGTGCTCTACCTTTTTGACAAACACCTGGCTAACCTGTCCAGTTATCAATCTCACTGGCAATCATCGTTGGTATTAATGGCAAGATATTTGGCTTTAGTCCTTTACGTAGGTTTGCCAGAGGGTCCCTATTCATACACACAACTTTTATGTTCTTTATATATGAAATAGTGACCCTCTGGCAAACCTGCATAAAGGACTATATGTGTACTCACAGTGACATCGAACACTTTATATGAGTAAAACGATCGCTTTACCTGAAAACAACCGGATGGTTGGTAGCTATAGGTAAGAACATTGTGGATGAGGATTGTTTATCTTCCCATTGATTTCAAAGGATATTCATGTGAGAATGATTTCGTTACTGTAATGATCAGAAACATTCCAAATAACTGTAATGATCGCTACGGTTAGTGGATACCAAGGATCAGAGAGATTCAAGCTAATCAAACTCATGGCAACCTTTGTTTGATTATACTCGTGTACACCTTTATCAGGTTCTTTTGGCCATAAGTACAGAAAGGTTATAAATGTTCATATCGTTTCAGGTTGCCTTCATCGTTGACCGACATCTCTCTGATAACAACTGAATTTTACTTGCTTGCCTGAAAAGTTGTACCGGTTATAGAGCAATTATACGCAGGTTTTCCAGAGGGTCATTATTCATACATAAAGAACATTAATCGGTTTCATCTTTGTTTCTTGAGTTCAACTTTCCATGATCTACCTTTACATTATTATTATTATTATTTACATTATTATCGTATTTGCAACTTAGTTCCTTTCTCTCGAAAAGTAATTAAAAACACTTAAAAATGAATTAAAAACAATTGTTGCGAGTTAGGTTTAGTCGGAGGACCACGTACAATGATTCATCAAAGTTGTACAAAGCTGGATGTTTTTACTGGAAAACCAAAACGAGCAATTAACGAAGCGAAACAGAGAGATATAATTTTATTGGCTTGGAAACAACTTAAAAGAACCAAAAATGAATTAAAATTATTTTTTGGTGATTAACAGATAATTTTAAAGAATTAAAAGAAATTCAATTTTTTTAAAAAAAGGCCAAAGCGCCTCGCTTTGGCTTGTGTGCCTCGCTTTGGCCAAAGCTAGACGATTGAGTGGTTTGATTAGACCACAAGCGCCTCGCTTTGACCAAAGCGAGGCGCTTTGGCCTTTTTTTTTAAAAAAAATGAATTTCTTTTAATTCTTTAAAATTATCTGTTAATCACCAAAAAATAATTTTAATTCATTTTTGGTTCTTTTAAGTTGTTTCCAAGCCAAGAAAATTATATCTCTCCGTTTCGCTTCGTTAATTGCTCGTTTTGGTTTTCCAGTAAAAACATCCAGCTTTGTACAACTTTGATGAATCATTGTACGTGGTCCTCCGACTAAACCTAACTCGCAACAATTGTTTTTAATTCATTTTTAAGTGTTTTTAATTACTTTTTGAGAAATGATAATTTTCAGATATTATAGATCAAGGTGTTACCAAGCATGTCAAGGAATGATAATTTTCAAATATTGCAGATCAAACATTTAAAAATATATTACCAAACATTTAAAAATAACTTTTCATGCAAGCAAGTAAAATTCAGTTGTTTTACTAATTTCATAGTCTTGATACTTTTAACAATCGGATTGTTTTTCGAGAGAAAGGAACTAAGTTGCAAATACGATAATAATCAAACTCATATCTCAAGCCGGTGCAAGTTATGTTGTATCATCTTTTGATCATCCTCTTGTAATTACTTTCAAGTTTTTTACAATCATTGAAGACAACTTTTCAGTTGTTATCCGAGAGATAGCGGTCAACGATGAAGACAACCTGATAGTGGATACCATGGATCAGAGAGATTGATTTCGTTACTGTAATGATTAGAAACATTCCAAATAACTGTAATGATCGCTACGGTTAGTGGATACCATGGATCAGAGAGATTCAAGCTAATCAAAACTCATGGCAACCTTTGTTTGATTATACTCGTGTACACCTTTATTAGGTTCTTTTGGCCACAGGTACATAAAGGTTATAAATGTTCATATCGTTTCAGGTTGCCTTCATCGTTGACCGATATCTCTCCGATAACAACTGAATTTTACTTGCTTGCCTGAAAAGTTGTATCGGTTATAGAGAGAAATCAACAGTCGGATCGACTGTTGATTGGTATATAGAGAGCAAACCGACGATCATTCAAAATTTAAAGTTACCGCTAACCTCTGTGCCATCATCGACTACAACAAACCGACGATCTTCCTCCACGTCACTCCTAATGGGCCTCTCTTTATTTCACGGTACGATTTGTGTTTTTGTTGCTTTTTAAATAATGAGTTTTGTGTTTATCAAACCCTAACGTCTGAGCAATGATTTATTATTATTAACTTATTTATTGTTAGTTTCATAAATCGTTTTACTAATTTTACTAATTCCCGATTCTTGATACTTTCATAAATCGTTTTACTAATTTCCGATTCTTGATAATAATAAATTATTATAATAATAAAACAAAGGAACTAAATTACAAATATAATAAAAAATTATAATAATAATAATAATGTAATATAGTCATGGTTAATGCTAAAAAAAGTCAACCTTTGTTGACTCATAGGAGTCTTGAAGACGAAATGAATTTTACAAGATACTTGAAACAAGGTATGGATATGGAGAATAAATCTTTGACTATACGTGGTTGATGATGTCAAGTTTAAGTCGTTGATTCATTTGGAAATCGAAAACGCCTATCGTCACTCTGTATAGAGAAGAAATCAACAACCTGATGGTTGGTAGCTATAGGTAAGAACATTGTGGATGAGGATTGTTTATCTTCCCATTGATTTCAAGTATGTTGCCTTCATCGTTGACAGATATCTGGTCTTCAGAGTTTCCAACCCCTAATACATTCATCAAAGGATATTCATGTGAGAATGATTTCGTACAAGATTCCTATGCAAGCAAGTCATCTCATGTTGAATATTTAGTTCTCTCCGAACTTCAGCTTCCAAAATACGACGTCATTGTAGCTCATATGTTATTATCTCTTCTCTTATTCTCTGTTTCTCTAGTTCTCGATGGATTATTGCTCTCATATCGACTCTCACAATTATTCACAATTTTATACATACAACACACCTTCATCGTTGACCGTACTGTTCTTCTTGATCTTGATCTTCACACTCGCTATGGTTTGCCTTCATCGTTGACCGATATCTCTCCGATAACAACCCTTGTTTGTTTATACTCTTTATGTATGAATAGTGACCCTCTGGCAAACCTACCTCTATTTTGAATTTGTTGCTTCCATAGAGAAGTTATCAATCTCACTGTAATGATCAGGAACATTCCAAATAACTGTATAATTTCAGCTTTTGTTTAACTATTTTAGCAACTTCTAGAGAATGTAATGTCATGGATCCTTTGAAAGTGGATACCATGGATCAGAGAGATTTAAGCTAATGAAACTCATATCTCAAGCCGGTGCAAGTTATGAAATGACACATGCAGAATGTAATGTCATGCACAATGTGTACTCACAGTGACATGTGAGAATGATTTCGTACAAGATTCCTATGCAAGCAAGTCAAATTCAATTGTTAGACCAACTTGAGATATGAGTTTGATTAGCTTGAATCTCTCTGATCCATGGTCAACGATAGCGGTCAACGATGAAGACAACTTGAAAGTGGATACCATGGATCAGAGAGATTTAAGCTAATCAAACTCATATCTCAAGCCGGTGCAAGTTATGTTGTAGCATCTTTGATCATCTTCTTGTAATTACTTTCAAGTTTCTTTATAATCATTGAAGACAACTTTTCAGTTGTTATCCGAGAGATAGCGGTCAACGATGAAGACAACCGGATGGTTGGTAGCTATAGGTAAGAACATTGTGGATGAGGATTGTTTATCTTCCCATTGATTTCAAGTATGTTGCCTTCATCGTTGACACACAAGACGAATGTTGCAACATGAGTTCGACCAAGATGACACACGAAGCTTTAGACTCCAACCGGATCCAAGTATTGCCGCATTTAATGAAATTTAACGCGCATACTGCATTCATTAACTATACGTGGTTGATGATGTCAAGTTTAAGTCATTGACAATGATTAGGGTTATTACTTTGTTTTTTATTTTTTTTTAACTTTTTATAATTATTAAATTAAAAAAAAAAAAGAAAAAAACCAACACAAAACATCAAAACAACTACCAAAATAAATTACCCCCTTGAAGCGTCTCGCTTAGGCCTAAGCGAGGCGCTACAAATTTAAAAATCAGCTTTTTCTGCCCCTCGTACTGACCTCCTCGGAATGAGTTCAAAGCGCCTCGCTTAGGCCTAAGCGAGACTCTTTGAGGGGGTGAAAATAGAAGGTGGGGGGATTTAATTATAACCTCCCTTATATAATATATAAATAGTTTTCAAAAGTCATACTATAATATATATATATATATATATATATATTACTTATTATAATTTCATATACTCTAAATTTCTTAAAACATAAGACTATAAAAGAAAATAAAAATATATATATATACATGCAAATACCAACGGGTATACCCGATACCCGCGGGTATGCTCTATACCCGACGGGTAATACCCGACAAAAACCCGACGGGTAATGGGACGAGTATGGTATGAAATTTTATAACCGGGTATGGGTATGGTATTAGTCAAACCCGACTCATACCCGACCTGTTGCCATCCCTAAATATACAAGACACTTTTTCTATGAATGATGAGAAAGACTGTGGTCCATTGATCTTATATTTGAAGGGTTAAAATCGGTTTGTTGAAAAAAAAATAATAAATTAGAGGAAGGACATAAAAGGAAAACTACACTTGTTGACTTTCTCTCTCCATATGCAATGCACATGTCAATTCCACCATCATTTTAAAACGTCTATAACTTTTTCATACGATATTCTTTTTTTTTTAAATTTCACCATATTAACGAGCGTTTTTATCTTTAATAGGAGTACGACATTGGTATATTAAAATTGAAAAAAAAAAATCTGTGTTAAATGGGTTTTCTTTTCCATTGTGTCTTTTGCCCATTCATTGTGTTATAGCATGCACGTTTGCTTTATAAACATGTTATTTATGTTTTTTAGTCTACACATGATTTAACCTTGTCTATTGTGTTTTTAGTATGCTTTTCATTGTGTTTTACGCAAATGAGTTTTGAATTTATGGTGTACATCTTGTTTTAATATGTTGTTTATTGTGTTTAAGTCAATTATTCATTGTGTTTTAGTTTTCTGTTCATTGTGTCTTTAGTATGTCGTCCGTTGTGTTTTATTAGATTGTTCACTGTGTTTTATACCCTAATGTTCATTGCATATTTAATTGGTACTAATTGTGTTTTACGTTATCTCCATTGTGTTTTACGCAACTGAATTTTCAATTTTTTTTTCTCAAAAGTATTCATTGTGTTTTATTTTTCTGTTCATTGTGTTTTTAGTATGTCGTCTATTGTGTTTTATTATACTGTTCATTGTGTTTTATATCCTATTGTTTATTGCATATTTAATTGGTCCCCCCCATTGTGTTTTACGTTATCTCCATTGTGTTTTACGCAACTGGGTTTTCGACCTTTTTTTTTTCAAAAGTATAACAATATGGTACTCATATTAAAGATAAAAAGACGCTCAATTTTATGATATAATTAAAAAAAAAAAGATGACGTATAAAAAAGTCACGGATGTTTAAAAATAAAGGTGGAAATGGCATGTGACTTGCATGTGCATTTTTTTTGACGAAAATACCCTTCCCACTTGTTTAATCTTTTGGACACATGTCATTTTCTAGTGGCTTCTCACCCTTATATTTTTTGTAACCTTTGTAAAATAACTAAACCCTTCTTCTTCTTTTTTTTTCTACTTTTTTATTAAAAATATGATTTATAGTATTTATATGAATAAAACACATAAGATTGTTATAACATCTATCTCAAGGTTAAAATATGCATTATTCTCTTATTTCAATACTAGTTTATCTTTCTGGTAGCGTCCCGGGATAGACATATCTAATATGAAGTGATAAAATGCATATGTTATAAAAGGAATAGGGTGTTTTTTAGATTTTTTTTTTTGTAAATGATCAACACTCGTCTCTGTACAACTGTCACTTTCTAAATATACTTTAAAGTTGCAATGTGAACCCGAAAAAAAAAATCAAATTGGTATCAAAGGATATAACATGATGATGATGATGATGATGATGGCAGGTGATTATGATGTTTAAAGTTAGCAAATGTTAATGATTGACATACCTGTTCAGTTTTCACTAAGTAAAACAATCAATAGATAAGCAGTGAAGATCCATTTTAAAGATAAATAAACATGATCTAATTGCTATCGACTAAAAAGATTGTAGCATAGTAACTTTTCATGTCTTCAGACTATTTTCTCTACTCATATATAATTTAAGTATTTATTTCATTAATCACCACATAAAAAAAGTCGGGGTTTTTTCCCGTTTTTTGTATAGCACTATGGTATTCGTTGGAAAGATAATAAAAGATTCGTTAATTTGGAGTATTTTTTTCAGAAAAAAACTGTCGTATAAAAATGTTATTAATGTTAAAAAATCGTGGGGAAGTGCATGTGCTATGCACATGAGAGAGAAAATATATATTTTTTTTCCAAATTCTCAAAATATGCACATGGCACACTCAATAAAAGAGAATAGCCTCAATTAATGTCATGTCACCATGGGTGCTTTTCTTTATATATATAGTTATAAAATATAGATTACGGCTACCTTTTCTTATTTTTTTTTTTTAAAACTAACTTCATTAAAAAAAATAAGGCCAAACTATCAAGGAGGAAATAGAAAGGCAACAAAACAAAACCAAAGTTACATTACATCAAACTTGCACCAATCGTACCAGGCTTAAACCTGTTTCTATACCAAAGGAAACCCGATGCCTTTACCTCCAACACAATCTTGACTACATTTAAACCTTTACTAGAAAAAACCTTCTCATTTCTCGCCTTTCAAATTATTCAACACGTCATAATCGCAATCCTATAAAAAAAATTGTTTCTTCACCAACGAGCCACCAAAATACTTGGGTAGCTCTAGAATATCCCTAACCGAAAACATAAAAATAGGCGGTATATCACACCAAGTCGAGATTCCTTGCCATACACCCGTCGCAAAGCTACAAGCTGAAAATATATGATCCGTTGTCTTTTCATACTCCTTGCAAAAAAAAACACATTTTTCATCCTCTACTTGAATGTTTCTCCTTCGTAACGCCACTTTGGTAGAAATCCTATCAGCAACCACCCGCCACATAAATATATTACACTTGCTATGCAACAATTTACTCCATTTGAAACAAAAATCCTCCACTTGAACCAGGTCGCTATTTAACCAAGATTTGGCTGCAGCAACTGTAAACAAAACATTAGACCCCACGTTGCTAACCCACGTGTCCATAGATGTCAATAGAATTTGATAGAATTATTCCCCTTGATTATTCTCATTAATCTCAAGTCTATATATAATACAATGAAAGGGTCCTATCTATGGTAAATGGTAATCACAAATAAATACAAAATAAATACAATTTTGACATTCTTAATATATCGGCTATTACACCCCCGCAGTCGAAGCGGGAGGTGACCGGATGCTGAGACTGGATCGGAAGTCTTCGAATAGAACCCGTGGGAGACCTTTGGTGAAAATATCTGCAATTTGGTACCTGGAAGGAACGTGCAGGATGCGTACATGACCTTTTTGAACCTGTTCCCTGACGAAGTGAATGTCTAACTCAATGTGCTTGGTACGCTGATGTTGAACCGGATTCCCTGACAGATAAATGGCACTGACGTTGTCACAGTACACCATAGTCGCGCGGTTAACTGGAACATTAAGCTCGAGCAGTAGGTTCCGTATCCAACAAATTTCTGCGACAACATTGGCAACGCCTCTGTATTCGGCTTCGGCACTGGAGCGAGAGACGGTTGGTTATCGTTTGGAGGACCACGAGATTAAGTTATCACCAAAATAAATACAGTACCCGCTTGTGGAGCGTCTCGTGTCCGGACAACCGGCCCAGTCGGCATCTGTGTATGCAATCAAAGATGAAGAGGCCGAGGGGCCTAGGAGTAGACCGAGATGTGAAGAGCCTTGGATGTACCGTATGATTCGTTTCAGGGCATTCCAATGATCAACGTGTGGGGCGTGCATATGCATACATATTTGTTGAACCGCATACGTGATGTCAGGGCGGGTGAAGGTTAAATATTGTAAAGCTCCTGCAAGGCTCCTGTATAAAGTGGGGTCATGAAATAGTTCACCTGAAACAGCACTGAGTTTTGCATTAGTGTCAACTGGCGTCGCAACCGGATTGCAAGATTGCATACCGGCGCGAGCAATAATATCAGTCGCGTATGACTGTTGAGAGAGAAACATGGTGTCACCGGTCTTGGTGACGGAGATGCCCAGAAAATAGCTCAAGGGACCCAGATCTTTCATAGCGAGTTCATTCGCAAGACTGGTCATAAGACGATTGCGAAGGTCGTCAGAGGACGTAATAAGGAGAATATCGTCCACATAAAGGAGAAGGTATGCTACATCACGGCCTTGATGAAGTGTGAACAGAGATGCGTCACACCGGCTGTTTAGAAAACCCAAAGATAAAACAAAATCTGTAAAGCGTTGGTACCATGCCCTGGGAGCCTGTTTTAAACCATATAATGATTTGCGCAGTAAGCAAACATGATCCGGAAATTTCTTATCTCGAAACCCCATTGGTTGGTGCATGTAGACCGTCTCATTTAGGTTACCATGTAAAAAAGCGTTGGTTACATCCAATTGGTGAACAGCCCAACGTTTAGCAAGGGCGAGTGAGAGAACCGTACGAATAGTGGCCGGTTTAACAACCGGACTAAATGTCTCACCGCAGTCAATTCCCACCTGTTGAGAACGGCCGTCACAAACTAACCTGGCCTTATATCTCTCCAATGTCCCGTCTGACCTGTATTTATGTTTAAACAACCACATGGAACGGATAATATTCATTGATGAGTCACGAGGAACTAACTCCCATATCCCATTTCTAATTAAAGCATTAAACTCGGTCGTCATGGCCGAGTACCATACCGGGTTGTTCAAGGCATCGGTTGGTGTTTTGGGTATGGGTTCAATGGGTGGTGTGGCGGAAGCGGTAAGGTTAAAGGGTTGTTTTGGTTTGAAGATCCCGCTCATGGAGCGAGTTCGGATAGTGCGGTTTGGTTGGGGGTTGGGTTGTGTGTGGGCTGATGGTTGTGGGTTAGCGGGTGAAGGTGGTGGCGTTGGGCTTTGAGGGACGGTGGTATTGGGCCGGGCAGTGTGGGGCGAATGGGATGGGCCTGTTGCGGGTGTGTTTGTGTGGGCCGGAGGAGGGCTAGGGGGTGGTACGGTTGGGCCGGTTTGTGGAGTAGGAGTGGGAGTATTTTTGGGATGTGTACTGGAGATATGAGGACATAGATGATGTGGGTAAGGATCTGCGAATGCTTCATAGGTTGGGGAAGGGCCAATGGTTTGAGCAAATGGAAAAGTTGTTTCATCAAACGCAACATGACGCGAGATGAAGATATCTTTGGTGGATAGGTCAAGGCATCGGTACCCTCTATGAGTGGGGGGTAACCAAGAAAGACACAAGGGTGAGAGCGGTTATCTAGTTTGTGAATGGTAGGAGGTGGTGTAAGAGGGTAGCAAAGGCAACCAAAAACACGTAAGTGATCATATGTGGGTGTGGACATATATAGTAGCTCAGTGGGGGTCTTGTTGCGGGTGGTTTTGGAAGGTAATATGTTGAGTAGGTAAGTGGCAGTTTCAAGGGCATGGTGCCATAGGTGGGTGGGGAGGGAGGCATGGGCCATGAGGGTGCGAATCATATTATTTATTGTACGTATTTTTCGCTCGGCCTTGCCATTTTGGGAAGAGGTGTATGGGCAGGAGAGACGGTAAAGAATACCGTTGGTGGTGAAAAAATTTTGGAAGGATGAGTTAATGTACTCACGTCCATTGTCACATTGAAACGTTTTAATGGTTTGGTTAAATTGTGTTTTTATGATTGTGGCAAATTGGGTAAAGGATTGGTAAACTTGGGATTTATGGGTGAGAGGGTAGGTCCATAAAAAATTGGTATAGTCATCTAGGAATAATACATAATATTTATGGCCGGATGAGCTAATTATGGGTGATGTCCACACGTCACTATGAATAATGTCAAATGGTTGCAAAGTAGAATTTAAAGAATTAAAGAAAGGTAAACGAATACTTTTTCCATAAATACAAGACTGGCAAACATTATTAGAAACAAAATCAAAATCCAAAACATGAGAAGTTTTTAATTTATTTAAAGAGTCCCGTCCTGGGTGGCCAAGACGGTGATGCCAGACTTGAGAAGAGATGGCAGCAAAAGCTGAAGGTTGGGTGGAGGAGGACCCGAGCACCAAGGGATATAGATCACCGGTGCTGTTGCATCGCAGGAGTGGTGCCTTGGTCTTGTAGTCCTTCACAAGAAAACCAAACGGGTCAAATTCAACAGAAACCCAGTTATCTATGGTAAAGCGACGGACAGATATCAAATTTTTGACAATTTTGGGTGAGTATAAGACATTTTTAAGGACAAAGGGCGGGAATGGTTTGGGTAGGTATTTGGTGCCTTGACCAAGAACCGGTATAGTATCACCATTTCCGACTATAATATTACGAGAAATGCTAGAATTTGAAAAGGTATGAAAGTCACCTGACTCGTGAGACGTAGTTTGTGATGCTCCCGTGTCCATGTATTGTGTCGGGTCCAGTGGTTGTTGCAGGCTCATGGTATAAAGTGCTTGTTCTATGTCCGTGGGACAATATGCCGTGTGGGCCTGAGCATGTGGTTTCGGACCAAGAAGGCCCTGTTGTATGGGCTGAGAAGAACCGGGCCTGGGTGCAGTTGGGTAAGGGCAAGGTGGGAGTTGGGTGTGGTTGTATTGGGCTGCAGCGGGTGGGCCAGGAGAGTAAGGGGCCGGCGGATAGAACCAAGGGGCTGGAGAGTATTGGGCTTGTGGGTAATAGGCTTGTGGGTAATAGGAGTTGGGCCAGGGAGTTGAGTATGATGGGTAACGAGAGCGGCCATAGCCGGAACGACCCCCACGACCACGTCGTGAAGACCACCCACGGCCACGGCCGTATGGCTGGGTTTGGTCATTGTGGTTTGAGCGATCAGAAGGGGGCCGGTTTTGGTCGGTGGTGGTGGTTCGGTGGGATGCGGTTAGGGCGGTTGATTGGGTTTTGGATTCGTGCAATGCTCGTTCCGCTTTATTTGTTTCAGTTTGACATAGTTTGGAGCGAGCATTGTAGAATGAGGGTAACGGTTCTTGGTTTTGTAAGATGGTGGAAATACCTTCATACTCGGGGTTTAAGCCTGCTAATAACTGGAGGACCAATCTATCATTATCAACCGGTGCACCAACGTTTGCAAGTTGATCAGCAAGTACTTTCAGGGCTTGGCAATAGGCGGTCATAGTGGGAAAACCGTCTTGCCGGGTATTGGAAAACTTGTTCATTAGATGAATGGCACGAGCGCTTTTGTTGTCGTGGAACAAGTCTTCAATGGCAACCCATGCTTCGTGGGCATTGGAAATATTGTTGATTATGGTGTGTAGGATGTCATTAGAGATCGTACTATATATCCATTGCGAAACAATGGCATCAATACGCTCCTAGTCATCGGTGGGTTTTGATGAGGATTCGGGTGCGGAAGGGTCATTGGGTGGTCTAGGTTTGAGATGGTCATCCACCATAAAAGCTTTACAGTGGAGTTTGAATAAGGTAGCCCATGACGAATACTGAGAGGACTCGATTTCAAGGGTGATGGGAATAAAATTTTTAATACTTGAGACCGTGGTAGCGAGGTGAAGTTTGGATTCTACGGTGAGGGAAGGAATGATGGTGGATGTTTGGTTGAGTTCGGTGGCCATGGGAACAGAAGAAAACAAGGGTATTGATGTGAGGAAAATAGGAGATGAAGGAGGGCAGTAGGTAGAAGCCGGGCAGAAGATAGCGACGGCGGGTGGTGGTAGAAGGTGATCGAGAAAGAGGAGGAGGTTTGTGAGGAGAATTAGGTTTACAACCTGGTCAATGATACCATGATAGAATTATTCCCCTTGATTATTCTCATTAATCTCAAGTCTATATATAATACAATGAAAGGGTCCTATCTATGGTAAATGGTAATCACAAATAAATACAATTTTGACATTCTTAATATATCGGCTATTAGAATTGTCCCATTTATCAAATTAAAACATCCATCCATGATCCAACTCCATAAGCTCCACTTATGTTTCTGGAGAACTGGACTACACCCACCCTACCATCCCATGATTATTATGACTACCGAGCCTGTCTAACACACTGTACCACTTGTCCTTTCCTAACCGAAAAATATTGGGAAACTTATCATCAAGCGTCTCATGTGTGACCCATGGATCCACCCGAAGTGACTACCCGAGACCACACCCACCACCCTAAGACTACACAATGTGGTCATACTCTTGAGGTGAGCATGGACCGACATGTGGAATTTCCCTCCAAGATAAAAAAAACCACAGGGAGGTGATGGCGTGGAGGGGTTTTACTATTATTTTTCAACAAACAACAAATCATAATCATCCATTATCCAACAACCAATAACAACAATCCACCTCACCCTCATTTTTTGCCCCACCCGATGGAGATTTTCAAGCCCCAATTGGCCACGCCCCTTCCACGCCATAGAAAGAGTGATGTTAGATTGTTGGTGACGTCGAGGGGCTTCACATATCTCTTTCACACCCTCACACCGTATGGTGTAATTAAGTGATAAAAATAAATTAATATAAGTTTTATTTAATAGAAAGATTAAGGTTTTTCACTATAATATAATGAGTAGTTTTATGTTGATTTGACTTGGGCAATAATAATAATAAAAGTCGATTTCATTGATGTAGCAAAGAGTATAGGTTGTAAAATAAAAATTGATTTGATTGGTGTGAAAAAAAAAAAGTTGAACTACCTCTTAATGGCTTAATGCATGTGTAGTGAAGGGCGTTATAGGGAATAAAATTAGGGATGATAATGGGTCGGGTTTAGAACGGGTTTAGGTAATCCCAACCCCATACCCGGTTAGGTATGCTTGTCCCAAACCCGGCCCAAAACCCGTCGGGTTTGTGTCGGGTAATTACCCATCTGGTATCGGGTATACCCGCGGGTTTAAGGTAAACCCATTAATTTTTAAAACTTATCCATTGAGTATATCCGACCAAAACCCGACGGATATCTATTAGGTAACTATTAACCAATTACATTTAACATTATTAAATTTATCCATATGATTACAATGTATAAATATAAAATAATTAAATCATATAAAAACACTTAAAGACATAGATAACAAATAGTATATACTATTTTTTTTTTATAATTTTTAGCATAAGATGTCAATCTAGATGGACAATTAGATATATTATGCATACATATTTAAAAAGATATATTAGAAATTATATTGGGTGTCTAATAGGGATGGCAATTAAACCCGAACCCGATGGGTAAACCCAAAACCCGACACATTTGGGACGGGTTTGGGTCGGGTAATCGGGTATGGGTCCGGGTATGGGATTAATTTTTATTTTTTTCGCGGGTTTGGGATTTGATGATATACCCATTTACCCGACCCGATTACCCGATAAAGTATACCCGTTTACCCGATTAGATACCCGATGTAATTTCCTATATATCTTTTAAAATATGTATTCATAATATATCTAATTGTCCATCTAGATTGTCATCTTCTTTAAAAAAACACCAATTATTTGTGTATAATATATGTTATTTATGTCTTTTAATGTTTTTATATGATTTAACTATTTTATATTTATACATTGTAATCACTTACATACATATTTGATAATGCTAAATGTATTGGTTAGTAGTCACGCAATAGATACCCGACAAGTTTTTAGTCAGATATACTCAATGGATAAGTTTTTAAAATTAACAGGTTTACCCGAAACCCGCGGGTATACCCGATACCCGATGGGTAATTACCCGATACAAACCCGACGGGTTTTGGGACGGGTTTGGGACAAGCATACCTAATCGGGTATGGGGTTGGGATTACCTAAACCCGTCCCAAACCCGACCCATTGCCATCCCTAGTGTCTATCGGGTAAATGAGTATAGGTTATCAGGTAATCGGGTCGGGTAAACGGGTATATCAACAAGTCCCAAACCCGCGAAAAAAAATAAAAACTAATCCCATACCCGGACCCATACCCGATTACCCGACCCAAACCCGTCCCAAATGTGTCGGGTTTCGGGTTTACCCATCGGGTTCGGGTTTTATTGCCATCCCTAAATAAAATATTATAAAGTAATAGAAGGGCATTATGGGAAAAGAGGGTATAGTGGGAAGCGGCGTTATGGGGCTTTATAAATGATTGAGTAATCATTGGTTAATTATTTATTTCTTATATAAATAATATATATTAAATACCTAATAATATTTCATTAAATAAATAAAAATTACAAATACTAAAAAAATACAAATACTAAAAAAAACAAATACTAAAAAATACAAATACTAAAAAAAATACAAATACTCATAGATCATATTTTTTCTCGATTTTGGCTTTTTGTTTTAAACACATTTCTAAAGCTTTGCCGGTTAGGTGGTCGTGCGACGGCGTGTAAAACTCAAAGTCTCGTTGAAATTGTCGATCCCTCATAAGCTCAACCACCTCTCGGTTTTCTTGGATACGTTGAGCCCCGATGTCACGTATGTCTTGTAGGCGTTGGTTCATCTCAGAAAACGCCGGGATTAACTTGTTCACCCCTGACGCAGACTCCGCCCTGGCGGCTCGAGCAGCCTTTCGACCGGGCGGACGTGGTAACTTATCCGCCCTTCCTCCCATGCAAAATACGCATTTTCTTCGGCGTTTAGGTCAATGAAACGTGCGTCAGACGTAGGCGTTTCGGGATCAACCGATTCAGAGGTCTTCAACTTCTTTGGAGGCCTCGTATTTCTAGCCCGAGATGAAGAACTTCCAACCGTTGGGCGGACGTTGGACCATTTGGAGCAGTCTTTCAGCAGCCGCCAAGACCTCAAGTAATTAAAATTCCCATGGTGATGTTGGTATTCTGTCAAAGCTGCCTCCAAAATATTCTCGTTGCTCTGGCCAGATTTCCGACCGTTCCGGGTGCGTTGATAAACGGCCTAAAAGTTGGTGCATTTGCTGCTCATGTCGGTCCACTTGCCCGATATGGAATCATCGGGCCGGTAATTTTCTCCCTTACCAACTAGCTCAAAAAATATTGTTCGAACTCTTTTCCAAAACTCCCCTTTGGATTGGTAGTTTGCTAAAAAAAACAGAGCAATAAAATATATAAGTTCGCGTTTAAATAAATATTTGGTAAAAAAATTTAACATAACCAAAAATATATATCTTACCAACAATGGGATCCTCTGAAACGTCAACCCACGCTCGGGCTAACGCGAACAACTCATCGTCATCCCATGGTTGGACGGTTTTTTTGGCGCGGGTTTCGATATCTTTCTTTCTGTGAGACCGTCTTCCTCGCCCAGGCTCGGGCTCATGCTCCGGCAGCGGCTCCGACTGCTGTGTCTCCGGAACCAAGACTGGGTCTTGCCAAGCATTTGATGACCCGAACATCTGAGAAGACCCAAACACTTGTGATGGCACGAAACCACCTCCCATGGATGAGCCGAAACCACCTCCCATGTTGAAGTTAAACATGTTTGGGTCCCAACCCATGGGTTGGTTTAACAGGTTCACAAAACCTGCTTGGTTTGAAACCGAACCCGGGGATATGGGTTGGGTGTTCTCGCCAGTAGTTTGAGGACCGAACCCGAAACCACCTCAACCGAATGGGTTTATCTTTTTTTTTTTTTTTATTGTGAGTGTGTAGAGTAGAAATGGTGTTCTTGGTTTGGTTTGTGTGTAGAGCAGAAGGTTGTGGATGAGTTTGGTGAAGGTTGTGAATGATTTTGTTATATATAAAGTTGAGTTAATTTTTTTTTTTTAAGTTCAGAACGTTCAACGGTCAAAAAATCAATTATCACATTCTCCAAGGCTCACAACACCCGTTACCACCGTGACATCCCAACCCATAACGCCCCCTTAACGCCATGGGGGCGGTGTTCCCCGGTGTTATGGAGGGCATAGCGCTGCCATGGCGCCACCACTACACCCACACTTATAACACCGGAGCATTACATAAATATCGATTTAGTTTTTTTTCTTACCCAAAATAATCATATGTTAGGGTAGGATGAAATATACAAGACACTTTTTTAGGAATGGTGAGAAATATTATGGTTCATTGATCTTATATTTGAAGGGTTAAAATTGGTTTGTTGAAAAAAAATAATAAATTAGAGGAATGACATAAAAGGAAAACTACATGTGTTGATTTTCTCTCTCCACATCTAATGCACATGTCAATTCCCTCATCATTTTAAAACGTCTATAACTTTTTCATACGGTATTTTGTTTTAAATTTCACCATATTAACGAGTGTTTTTTTATCTTTAATATGAGTACCACATTGGTATATTAAAATTGAAAAAAAAAATCCGTGTTAAATAGGTTTTCTTTTCCATTGTGTCTCCTGCTCGTTCATTGTCACACCCTCAAAATCCACATGCGGGGTTTTACTGTGAGGCGCGTGGCACACCAGGATCCAAGTCAACGGTCACAATAAACGACAACTAAATGTAAAAGATACGTAAACCATTCATTAAGTTTTCAAAGTTTAACCAACAACAGCGGAACCATAAAACATCTTTACAACCCAAAAAGTTTATGTTATAAGTCTGGCAATATTAAAACCATGCAAATGAATCCTAAACGCCGTGCGACTCCATGCGCTTATCGACTGCTGCTACCTTAGCGACCTGAGAAAGCATGCTAAAAACGTCAGCACATAATGCCGGTGAGTCACAGTACTACGATTGGAAAACCATTACCGAACACGAATACATGAATACAAGAATACAGGAATACATGAATACACCTGCCCGAATACAAGAATACGTAGATCGAGACAACATGCACCCATCCGACCTCCAGTCGGAGAGTGGGGCCGGTCACGCCCAATAGATCTATCCACATTTCCCCCGTTGTGCTAACCCGCACATTCATGGTTTTCCTTGGGACTTCAACAAATCGTGTAGTAACCAAAAGACTACCTCAGTATAACATAAGTTTCATGAATACGAATACGTGATATGACACATGTTTTATGAATACAAAAACGTAGCATGTTTCTAGACATGTCACGGGGTTCCAATATGTTCCTAGGTGTTAAACCATGTTTCGGGATCTCAAAATATGGTTACAGTAGCAAAACACACGACTAGGCATCAAAACACGCGACTAGGAATCAAACTGGCATTTAGGAATCCTAATTGCTACCTTACAGGTGAGTAGGGGCCTACTCACCCCCTGCAGACCAGGAGCCACTTTTCGCGCGTTTAGCCCTCCAAATCAGGTCCGAAACATGAAAAAACACCCAACATCAATCCAAAATCATCAAGCAACATATCCTAAATAAAAAACCCCCCAATTTATCATCAGTCTATCGCCCTAATTGCAAGCATTTGCCAAAATGGAATAATATTATGAAAATATCACATCAAAGCATGCATAACTTACCCTAAATGGCAAATAGTCAGATTTCATCACATAATCATGTTGCAAATCATCATCCTACTATTACTACATCATTCTAGTATAAACCCTAACATCATACAACCATCAAATCAACCCATAATCCTAAATCCTCCTAAATAACTCAAACGGGACAAAACGCATATTATCATCAAAACACATCAAACAACCTTCAAACTCCTAGATAATCATCCTAACAACTTATCCATATCAATAACACGTCAAACACACAAGAATCCTCATGTTTTAATCATCAAAACCCGTTCTTTGCATGAATCCATCACATAGAACTCATACAAAGGATTAGACTTGTTTTAAAACTATTTTTCAAAGGTTTTCAAAGACACAAACTTCACAAAACAAGGTCTGGACCTTTAGGGATTAAAATAACGAGATTACAAAATCTTTGGATGAATAACACACCTTAGATTTTGCTAGAAATGATGTTTGAGTCTTGAAAGTGATAGATTTAGGGCAAAAACGGGTTCCAGAGGTAAAATAAAGTGTGAGAGAGGTTTGGGGCGAGTTAGGGTTTCACAAATGATGTTTTACAAGTCAAGTATGGTATTTATAGCAGTTTCTAGTCGTTTCTGATGTTACACGCGAGTAGGAACTGTAGGTGGCAATTAGGAATCCTAATTGCTACCTTTACAGGCGAGTAGGGGCCTACTGACCCCCTACACGTGGCGAGTAGCATCCTAATCGCCCCTGCAGGTGGCAATTAGGAATCTTAGTCGCCCCTGCAGGCTGTTGTGAGTTTTCGGCGTGTTAAACACTATTTTAACACATATAAGCACATATTCACGTACCGACAAGTTATATAGTGATTATAAACACATAGTACTTGATAACTAACACGTTCACATCCGTTCATCAATCCCCGGGACACGAGACTTGCGTGTGTGCATTAAATCCGGTGATTCTACAAATCACCCATCCTTGTACACATAGTTATGGAAGGACCCCTGATGATCCCTTGGACCATCGTAACGAATCCCGATGATTCCCCTAACCATCAAAACGACTCAACTGACCTAGTCAGTTACGTTAAATAAATGTTTTTGCTAAGGTAGACTTATATGTTTGTAAAAGTACTAACCTGAATATGTCGGGTGACACGTTCATTGTGTTATAGTATGCACGTTTGCTTTATAAACATGTTGTTTATGTTTTTTAATCTACACATGATTTAACTTTGTCCATTGTGTTTTTAGTATGTTTTTCATTATGTTTTACGCAAATGAGTTTTGTATTTATGGTGTACATTGTGTTTTAATATGTTGTTTATTGTGTTTAAGTCTACTATTCATTGTGTTTTAGTTTTCTGTTCATTGTGTCTTTGGTATGTCGTCCGTTGTGTTTTATTAGACTGTTCATTGTGTTTTATACCATAGTGTTCATTGCATATTTAGTTGGTACTAATTGTGTTTTACGTTATCTCCGTTGTGTTTTACACAACTGAGTTTTTGACTTTTTTTTTCAAAATTATTCATTGTGTTTTATTTTTCTGTTCATTGTTTCTTTAGTATGCCGTCTATTGTGTTTTATTAGACTGTTCATTGTGTTTTATACCCTATTGTTTATTGCATATTTAATTGGTACCCCCATTGTGTTTTATGTTATCTCCATTGTGTCTTACGCAACTGGGTTTTCAACCTTTTTTTTTTCAAAAGTATAACAATATGGTACTCATATTAAAGATAAAAAGACGCTCAATTTTATGATATAACTTAAAAAAGGATGGCGTATAAAAAAGTGACGGACGTTTAAAAATAAAGGTGGAAATGACATGTGACTTGTAAGTGCATATTTTTTTTTTTTGACAAAAATATCATTCTCACTTGTTTAATCCTTTGGACACATGTAATTTTCTAGTGGATTCTCACCATTCTCATTTTTTGTAGACTTTGTAAAATAACTAAACCCTTCTATTTTTCTACTTTTTTTTTATTAAAAATATGATTTATAGTATTTATATGAATAAAACACATAAGATTGTTATAACATCTATCTCAAGGTAAAAATATGCATTATTCTCTTATTTCAATACTAGTTTATCTTTCTGGTAGTGTCCCGGGATAGACATATCTAATATAAAGTGATAAAACGCGTGTGCTATAAAAGGAATAGGGTGTTTTTTAGATTTTTTTTTTTTTTGTAATGATCAACGCTCATTTATGTACAACTGTCACTTTCTCATTATACTTTAAAGTTGCGATGTGAACCCGAAAAAAAAATCAAATTGATATCAAAGGATATAACATGATGATGATAGCAGGTGATTCTGATGTTTAAAGTGAGCAAATGTTAATGATTGACATACCTGTTCAATTTTCACTAAGTAAAACAATCAATAGGTAAGCAGTGAAGATCCATTTTAAAGATAAATAAACATAATCTAACTGCTATCGACTAAAAAGATTGTAGGATAGTAACTTTTCATGTCTTCAGACTATTTTCTCTACTTATATATAATTTAAGTATCTATTTCATTAATCACCACATAAAAAACACAATGATATAACTATATTTTAAAAACTACAACCTAAAACCCCAAAAAACGAAGACCTAAAAACTAACATCGTAGAGTTTAATAAGACGGTTCCAATGTCACTTGAATGAGTTCAATCAAAGTCCGTTTAATACCCTTCATATGACTTCCTATTTTTCTTTCACTATGTATTTAATCCTAACCATCCAGTTTTTTAGAACAACTTACATTTTCATTTAATCTACTCCTAAATCTATTTTGTAGTTTGTACGTAGTGGGTTTCGAATCTTCAACATCTAATGAGGGGCACTATTTAGACTGTAAGGAGTGGGGGCGGGAGAGAGGGCGAGAGGGGCTGGAACACCGCCGCCATAGGGGCGGGAAAGTTGGCGTGGGGCTGGGGGCGGGGAGAGAGTCACCGGCGTGGGGGGGAGTAAGGGGGACACGTGGCAGCGAGTGGTTGGTTGGATCTTTGAATCTTGTTACCGTTAAAAAAAATAAAAAATTATAACCGTTATTTTCAACGGCTAATTTTAATAAAAAAATAATTTATTATATATATATATATATATATATATATATATATATATATATAAACAATACCATCTTCTACACAAACACACACTTCTTTTTTTCATAAAATCCACTCCAAACTTCATATTTTTTCAAAAAAAATTGCAAGATGTCGGACGACTCTTCGAGTTCAGACGATTTGTTTGATCAGCTCGCTTTGGATGACTTTGGCGAAGGTGCCGCAGAGTTGTTAATGGCAACCGTTCAGAACGTCGTTAAAGCTATAGCGGACGACGAAGGGACCTCCGAACCACCCAAGCGTAGAAAGTATATAGTTCGCGAACGCGAAACCGGAAATGAGTCATTGGTACGTGATTACTTCTCACCCGAATCAACATACGATGAACGAAGTTTTAGGCGGCGTTTTCATATGAGTCGTAATTTATTTTTAAGAATAACAAATGATTTAGAAAATAATTATGAATATTTCAAACAAAGGCCCGATGCACGTGGTCAGATGGGATTTACCGCGATGCAAAAGGTCACAGCCGCGCTTAGATCATTGGCTTACGGAACCAGTTCCGACGTAATGGATGAGTATCTAAGGATGGCCGAGCGAACGGCTAGAGAAAGTACTCAGTTTTTTTGTGCGGGCGTCATTGATTTATATTTAAAAAGATATTTAAGAAAACCAACATTTAGTGACGTCCAACAACTTTTAGACTTTCACGAAGAAAAACATGGTTTTCCCGGTATGCTCGGGAGTATAGATTGTATGAAATGGGAGTGGCAACTTTGTCCAACTGAGTGGCAAGGCCAACACTCTAGCGGTTTTCATAAATCGCCGTGTATGATGCTTGAAGCGGTTGTGTCACAAGATCTTTGGATTTGGCATGCGTTTTTTGGTGTGCCCGGTTCGTTGAACGATAGGACTGTTCTTAATCAATCCCCAGTCTTCGACGATCTTATAAACGATGTTGCACCAAAAGGAACTTTTTTCTTAAACGACGCAGAATACAAGTACGGGTATCTTCTAGCAGATGGAATTTACCCTGATTGGGCTGTGTTCGTAAAATCGTTTACACGGAGGACTACGTTAGACCCTAAGAGAAAAAAGTTTAACAAAGCTCAAATGGCTGCACGGAAAGATGTTGAGCGTGCTTTTGGTGTGTTGAAAAAAAGATGGCACATTTTGGCCCAACCCTGCCGACTGTGGGAAAAAACGCATGTACGAAATGTGATGTACGCATGCCTAATTTTACATAATATGATTTTGGAGGATGAAGGACGTGCAATATGCGAGTACTTTGGTGACGAAACGCAGCAAAGTCAAGAAGACATTACGGATGAAGAAAGAAACGCCAACAACTTTGAAATCAAGAACAGCCAAACACATCACAACCTTCGAGCGGATCTGGTTGATCATATTTGGAGTATACCAAGAGATTACCCATCTGATGAAGACGTTAGCGATAACTAAGTTGTTTTTTTAAGGTTTTTTTTTTTAAATTTCATGTAATTTTGGTTTTTAGTGTTTTTTTTATTTAACTTTGTAGTTTATTATGAATTAATATTATGTTTTTTTAAAATTTTGTTTTATATTTATTAAAAAAGAAAGTTAAAAACAAGAAAAAAAAAAGAAAAAAGAAATGCCACATGGCACTTCCCCCCACCTCTTCCCCCCCCCCTTCCACTCCCCACAATTATTTTTCCCCCTAAAAGGGCCCCACAAGTGTCACATGGCGCTTCCCCCCACCTCTTCCCCCCACCACTCCTTATAGTCTTAACACACAAGATACTATTGGCCTAAATACTATTTGATATGCAATGATTATATCTATCAAGTTAAAGGTAATAGGGTTGGCTAAAGAAAGATCCCTATTTCAAATCAACACGCCTATTAATTTGAGAGTTATATCATGGCTACATTTGTGTTACAACTTACAAGATGTGTACATCCGTATACATGGGGTATTCAATAACTAAACTTCCATGTATCAAAGGTATATATATCCTCATATACAAGATATACAGTCTAAAAACAAAACAAAACAAAACAAAACAAAAATAACAATTTGATGACTTATACAGTCTAAAGTATATTTGAGTTATCGATTTATAAACTTACAAAAATTAAAAAGACATGATCAACATCCAAAGCCCTAATCACCAAAGTGGTAATATCTTTTGAAATAGAAATATGTGTTTGTTGCCGTTGGTGAAATTTGTTGGTTATTTGTGGCATGTCTCAAAAGTAGTGTGCAAAAAAACGATGATTCGAAGAAGACAATAAACGCAGCAAAAATAATAAATTTGATGATTTGATATGTGGTTTTCACATTTAGAAAATTTAAATGCATTATTAAAATATTTAGGTAATCTGTTTATAAACATAGAAAAATATAAAAAATGTTAAGTATCAAAGTCGTTAGTCAATTAAAAAATTAAACTTGATTTTATATGAGATGGTAGTAGTCTAATAAAGCTGATTTTATAAGAGATGGTAGTAAGCTAAAAAAAGTTGATTTTACTGATGTAACTTGTAAGATACGAATAAAAATATTGAGTAAAGAGGTAAGAAAATAAAATTGATTTGATTTGTGTGGAAAATGGTTAAAACAGTCAAGTCTTTAAAATAACACTCGAACTAGAACGAAAACCATAATGAGGAGCTAAAATTTGTTAAGTTTGATTTTGATGATTTTTACATTAGTTATATAACCTCATGAACAAAAATTCATTTCAAAAAACTAGTAGAGTGCCTGCGCGATGCAGCGGGGAACACAAACACTTCTATGGATGTGTATGGTTCTGTTAAGTTCAATTAATAGCCTCAACTGAAACTAAAATCAAAAGTCATCAATTAATCAATCTTATTAAACAATTGGTCCTTTGTTCGGTTAGTATTGTTAGATTATCGGTTTTAGTCCTTCTAGTTAATTTTGGTGAATAACAAAAACAAACTTTGGCTAAATTTTTTTACCTAGAAGTACATTAAATGGAGGTATAATAAATACATGAAATAGAGGTAAAAAAAATAGGCCTGTAAACGAACCGAATGTTCATGAGCTGTTCGTGAACTTGTTTGGCTGAAAGTTCGTTTATGTCGTTTATTTAATAAATGAACAATCACGAACAAAAAAATTTGTTTATTTAGTTAAATGAACGAACATGAACAAACGTTAAGTTTGTTCATTTATGTTCGTGAACGTCCGTTTATGTTTGTTTATTTATGTCTGTTTAAGTTTATTAATTACATACGTAGTTAAATTTACATAAATAAAAACATAAATTGGGTATTAACTACTTGTATAAATATATAACCAATTAGTAATTGGGTTTTTTCAGTAATAAAAAAATCGTTCTGTTTGTTGGTGAAATGTTCATTTAGGTTTAAACGAACAAGAACATAACAAATTTCTTAATGAACGAACATGAACACAAAAATGTGTTTGATTATGTGTTCGTGTTCGGTTAAAATTAAATGACATTTGGTTCGTTTACAGACCTAGATATAAAAGCTAAAAATTTCAAACCTCCTCTATTTATACCGCTACTACAATTTATAAACCTATCTGCTCAGCTTCAAACCATATTAGTGTATAATTCGCTATATACTTTTAATTAAAAATTTGTTTTTTTACGTTATTAACAATATCTAGAGGTGAACAATAATTGAAACTCAACCGAAATCGAACAAGAACATACAAAACTGAACATAAAATTAACCTAATATCGGTTTTTTTTGTACCCTAAGTTAGCCAAAATTAACAAACCAAAACTGAACCATTCATACATGTATTTATACCTTCATTTCATGTGCTTTTAAGCAAAATTTTAATCAAAGTTTGGTTTTGGTTATTAATCAAAAGTAACTAAACCGAACTAAAAACAACAATCGAACCAAATAGACTGAACCAATTAACCGGTTGGTTAACAAGATTGATAAGCCGATAATTTCGATTCTTGTTTCGTTTGAGGCTTATAACCGAACTGAAACTAACCCAACCATGAACTATTAGATGTGTATGTGTTCCCTACCACATCGTGAGGGCATACTGTTATGAATATATTAATGAGTCTGTTTCGGTTTAACTAATATGGATTAACTAAGGGTATAAAAAAATAACGATAACTAATTTGAAGTTAAATTAGATGTTTTCAGTTTTCAATATATTTTGGTTCAGTTTTGTAAGTTTTTTGGTTTGACTTCGATGAACGGTTTAGTTATTGCTCATTCCTATATATCGTTAATCACGTAGCACATAAAGATTTTTTAAATAAAAAATAGCAATACTATACTCAAATTAAAGATAATAAAATGCTCATTATTATGATGTAATTTTTAAAAGTATAAACGTATTAAAAAATATGACTATTTAAAAATCATGGGGGTGATTTGCTTAAAATAAGGAAAAGAAGTTTAACTATAATTTAAATAAACAAAAGTTAAGTAAGTTTAAGGGATTAAAGTGTAACTAAGATAGGGTATTAAAATGTAAATAATTTATGAATGACTATTTTACCCCCATTTTAGGGTTATTAATGAAAAATAAGTTCTTAATTTTTGGGTATCTTAAACTACCCTTCATTCATGCATATAATATAGTATTGTTAGTATAAATTAATAAAATTAAGCACGTCAAAATAAAAAATGTGAAAGTTTATGAAACAACATATTTTTAAAAATATAGGTTGTAAGAGGAAAACAAATAGTAAAAAAGAAAAGACGAAACCTTGAATCAACTTTGATGACTTGTAAGTTTGTGCTTCGATGACTTGTATATTATTACGCACAAATCCATATTGAATAAATTTTACACCGAAAAGATGCAAAAAATAGGTGTGGCACAACAATATAGTCAGGATTTTTATGAAACACCATATTTTAAAGAGCAAAATACACTGATGGTTCTTGTGGTTTGCCTAAATTTAAAGTATGCTCTCTAGCTTTTCAAAATTACCTTAATGGGATCTGTTGTTTGGGTTTTATTGCATCGGTGGTCCCTGACTTGGATGGATGTTAAGTTTTTCAGTTAAGTCAATGTGAAATTACTAAATTACCCCTCTTTAAAAAAATAAAAAATATATTATAAACTCCCTTTATATCTCATTCTCCCTCAAGTCTCAACCCCTACCATACCTATCTACCACAACCAACTGCACCACCACCACCACTACCATATTTCCCCAACCATCACCAACAATCATTTAGCACCACCATCTGTCAACAAAACCCTCCACCAAAACCGCCATCTGTCAACAAAACCATCTCTACCCACCTTTGCTCGAACATATTGGTCGAGCCGACTAATGCAGACGGCCCACCACCGGTTCAGGTAGGGTGGAGGTGGTTGGAGGAGGAGGAGGTGGTGTTGAGCTATAAATGAATACTTGTGTACAAATCGTATGAAAATGCCAATCCCCGTCGTTGAGGGTTCTCCCACCGGTGCCTAGAATTTATCACCTCCGGTCCAGAAGACTTCCACCACCCTCTCGCCGACACCGATCCTTTAATATCGCCTATTCCTTTACTCAAAAACCCTGTAATATCGCGGAGACAGTGATTGAGACGGTTCAGGTAGGGTGGTGGTGGTTGGAGGAGGAGGTGGTGTTGGTGGTTTGAAGAGGGGGTGGTGATGGTGGTTTGCATAGGTGAAGGAGAATGGGGTTTTATTTTTTATATGGTAAGGGTATTTTGTTCATTTTACATGACTTAACTAACAAAACTTAATAACGTTAGCTTGTAGGGACCAAAATGTTATAAAATGCCAATATTAGAAACCATTAAAAATAGATGGGGGCTTCTGTGCAATTCGTGCAAACCACAGAGACCATCCATACGGTTTACTCTATTTTAAATCATAAGATAAAATAACAAAAAAATATTAGTGAGCTAGGTGCCAAAATATGATTTGGGAAAAGTTATTTGTGGGATAGGTGTCAAAATATGATCGAGAAGAAAAGGTTTAAAAATAAATGAAAAAAGTATTGGTTTATATGATAAGTGTACTTAAGGTTTAGTGTCATATTGGAACTTAATGTATAATGTAGTGTAACTTTAAAATAAAAGAATAGTAGCTTATGAAAGTGAAACAATCTACATAAATAATGTGTATATTGTTGGACATATAGTATGTCTGATGTAATTAAAGTTGAGATTAACGTAATCCGACCTGATATGATTCGAAGAGTTACATGTTGGTGCACGAATCAGATAAGTTTACATTTGGATGGATTATTATTTGTGAAATAATAAATTGTTTGGACTCGAGGGACTTAATAGTAAAGTAGTTTATTATTAAAGGAAAATTTTAATTGTTAAATAAAAGGGGATACACCTTGACTAGTCAAATGGTCAAGTATAAGACTTTGACTAATCAAGTGGTCAAGTGGTTTGACTAGTCAAATGGTCAAGTGTATGACTTTGACTAATTAAGTGGTCAAGTATAGGTTAAACTTTGACTAATCATTATGTGTAAGTTTTTATCTTTATAAATAGAGGTGATAGATCAAACTCTAATCATAGTTTTTATAAAGATAAAACAACTTCACCCTCTTTGTTCTCCCTTGGTCGCCACCACCTTCACACGGCTTCCCCTTGCAAAGGGTCCGGAACCGACCCGACCCGACCCGGACCCACCAGAACCGTATACCCTTTTATTATTGAAATTAGGAACCACGAACCGAACCTTAAAAGGCTATGTGGTTATGGGTCCTGAAGGTTCTTATGGGTCGGGTAAAAGGGTCTAACCCTCTAGAACCCTTTAATGCAATAGCCACGTTTAGAGGATTTACATATTCCTATTCTTTTACCATGCTCGTAAAAGAATTCCACCGACGTGACTATCAAGTAATCCTGTCACTTGATCACGTTGTGGCTGGAGGTGAGCAACGACGCGACCAAAGGTCATTTTTTCCCGTTAACTCACGCGACCACCATCGCTTGTGCTCGCGCCGAGACTGTTCACGTGGGGCTGTTGTGGCTGGGGTGAGCACGTGCTCTGAAACCTTGTTCGCGTCATGCTAGTCGCGCTTCCACAACGGACAGTCTAACAATAGCCCATGAGTTTTTTTTAAGTCATTTTTCGTTTCTCGACTTATGTTTTCGTAACAATTTTGTCATTCTCATCAATAGAAACATTATGTGAATCTGTTATGTATACATAATAAATACACACTATGTATACATAATAAATACACGCACACACAAACATCAGAGCGATATATATAAATATTTACTTCAAATTTGGATATAATATATATTATATAATATATCACATCTATGCATATCCATTAAGCCGAAAAATATCTCAAGCAAAATACATTGTTATTATTATAAATAATATTTTTAATATTGTATTAACATTACATGAAATCGATTACAATAAAACGTAAAAAAGAATAGTTAAAAGACTAAAAAAGATTATTTTTTTATTTTTTAATTAAAATAGAAACGGTTCTTGTGGTTCTTATATTAGAACCGTGGGTTTGGAACCGACCCGACCCGGAACGATAATTCATATAATCTAGAACCGGAAACCGACCCATATATTTAAAAAGGTTCGGGTCCAAGGTTCTTGTGGGTCGGGTCCAAGGTTCCTGTGGGTCCGAACCACGAAATGCTCACCCCTACCCTCCATTGTCGTGAATAACCACCATCGGCCCACTCCTCCTCTTGGTTGGATTGTGCTCGATTGTGAATTTCCTTCTATCGAGGATTCGTTGTAACCCGCGTGTTACAATTCCGGTGTAGTCATCAAGGGTTGATTACTAAACCCCCTATGGTTGTTTATTATTTATTTGTTTATACGTGTCTAACTGAGATCCTGATTGGGAATATTTTATTAATTAGATTAATAAAATTAAACATATATTATATATATATATATATATATATATATATATATATATATATATATATATATATATATATATAGGGAAGGGATATTATGGAAACCCATCCTTGGATGGTAAACCTTGGAAACTCCATCACATCCATTCATTTAGGTTGATCAATGGCCCATATTTAAAGTTGATTTTTGATTTAATAAAATTGTTGAGTAAAAGTAAAAAAAGACATAAAAGGGTATAATGGGAAATCTAAAACCTTTTCTTTTTCCCCTTTCTTGTCAGATATCTAATCCCAACACCATCATCCCTCTCTCCTCTCTCCTCTCTCCTCTCTATCTTCTCCAACTCCATTCAACCCACTCTTCATCTTCTCCAAGATAAGCAACCTTCATCCAATCTTTCACAATAACAATAAAACCACCACGACAGACAAAAATCCCCACCGGTCACCGTCGTTTGTCCTCTTAATCTACATCACCATCATCATCACTAGAAACCCCCAAACCGGAACCCTAGACCAGTGCCGCCGCGTCACGACCACCGGCCACTGAGCACCACCGTCAACTGTGACACCAACCGTCACCAACCTCTCCTTCGATAATCATCATCTCCATTGCTCTCCTCTGATCTCTCTATAATTCATATCAGTATCTTTCTATCTCTACAGATCTGTTTGTGAGTAAGGGAGTTTGTGGGTGTGTAGTTTCGGAGTAGTACCGGATGAAGGGGAAGGAGAGCCGCCATGGCTCCTCCGGAGTTGGGTCGTGAACGATGCCCACCGTCCAAGCTTAGGTGAGTATTCCGGCGATTGGAACTTTTGTTTATAGATTTATGAGCCAGCATCATTTTAGTAGTTAATCCTTTAAACTATCTGTGATTTAGTAGAACTGAGAAAGGAAATGGAAAAAAAAAAAGAAAGAAAGAAACATACGAGAACTTTTTGTGGTGGATTAATTGGTCACGGATTGAGATATGAAATTGCAGGTCAAGAATGGTGAAGAAGAAGCAACAAAATTGATATCTCTTATTATTTTGTGTTAAAAAGAATTGGTAGGTAGTCATACCTATAATGCAATACAAAAGTCAAAATTGTACTGACACAAAGCAAATGATATTATTTGGTTTTAATTTTATTAATTTTATTTAATATTTCTAAAACTTGTGTCTGAAGTGACTTTGTGGTTTGTAATGTATTTTAACATGTGTTAATGTACAATCAATTCATAGGGAAGAAGACGCTTGTCACAGAGAAGAGAACAGTAAAGACAAAGAAGGTTAAAGGGTCATCTGGCGAGGAAGGTAAGGATGGTTAAATTGTTTAACATGTGTTATCCGTTTTTACAGTTTGAGATATTTATGTCGCTTAACACGTGTTAATACATTTACGTCATTTATAGGTACGAGCAGGCAGCTTAGGGTGCGTAAGCGGAAGAAAGCGACGGCTACTGATGCTGAACAAACATTAGATGCTAGGCGTAAGCGCAAGCAGTCGAGGCGGGCCGATTTCCCAACGCTAGCGACACGTTCATCTCCTGTGCAATTTTTCAGATGTATTTCAGTGCTGTCATCTGAGCAGTTTTAGTAAATCTGTCCTATAAAACTTTGTAAACACTTTGTTAACACTTGTTAAATAAGTGCTGGGTATAAAAACTTTGTTATCACTTTGTTAAGACATTTAATATTTGTTGTTTTACTGTTTTCCAATTTCTACCATATGAATAAGATGTCAACCACGTTGACCATGTTGGTCAGTGAATGGGATGACAAGTATGACGTGTGTTAGCATGAGGTTGTTGCTGGCCAGTGCTAGACTAATACCTGTTAGCCACGTTTTACTAACAACTGTTAAAAAAAAGAAACAACTCAGCAATTTACACAAAACCACATACATAGTAGATTTCAAAAGGGAAGCCATGGGCGTCGCATAGAAAAAAAAATTATTATTATAATGGGGCAAGTACATGTGTTAATTAACATATGTTACCAGCCTTTTCAAAACCTTAGTAAACCTCCTAGAAACAACCTTAATAATATTTTCTTAAACAAAAAGTAGGAGGGAGGAGAGAGATGGCTAACATGTGTTAATCTAATCTGATAAAAGTTAAACCTGTTGCCCCCATATACTCATGAGAAGATCTAACATTTGTTAGTATGTATGGTATGGTATGGTAACGTATGTTAAACCTGTTGCCCCCATATACCCCTATAGTTTTCACTTCTTAAGTTTACTAAGAAAATAAAGCACACAAACTATTAACACATGTTATTACAAAGTATCATTGCAAACTATTGAACTGCATGAAAGGTTAACATGTGTTAGTTGGTCATAAAGGGCTAACATGTGTTAATCTAATATGATAAAGAAAATATTATTATAATGGGTCATGTCACACCATCTCTCTCCTCTCTCCTACTTTTTGTTTAAGAAAATATTATTACAAAGTATCATTACAAACTATCACTACATCAAAAGAATTCACCACCATTTGCATTTTGTTCAAAGTAGTGATTGCATCTCCTATCCACCTACATAAATTTGGCCATGTTAACATGTGTTGGTTGGTCATAAAAGGCTAACATGTGTTATCTAATCTGATAAAGAAAATATTATTATAATGGGTCATTGCACACCATCTCTCTCATCTCTCATACTTTTTGTTTAAGAAAAAATTATTATAATGGGTCATGTCACACCCTCTCTCATACTTTTTATTTAAGAAAATATTATTATAATGGGGCAAGTACAAATAATGTGTTAATGTTGCATACGAGGGTAACATGTGTTAGTTGGTCATAAAGGGCTAACATGTGTTATCTAATCTGATAAAGTAACATGTGTTAGTTGGTCATAGTTTTCACATCATAAGTTTATCGATGAAATAAAGCACACAAACTATTAACACACGTTATTACAAAGTATCATTATAAACTATTAAACCACTTTAACAAAATGAATCTAGTAACTCAATACACTGAGTACAAAAAAGAAAACGTTATTAAAAAGTTTTTCTACATATTTTTCTCGGCTTCCTTCGACTTCGTTTGTTAACATATGTTAACCAGTGGTGGTTTTCGTTATCAACTGCAAAACAACAGATGAGATATTAACCGGTGTGACCAACTCATCTTTTAACATACTAAGTATCATTACCTATTAACACGCGTTATTACAAAGTATCATTACAAACTATTAACCACTTTAACAAAATAAATCTAGTAACTCTATACATTGAGTACAAAAAAGAAAACATTATTAAAAAGTTTTTCTACATATTTTTCTCGGCTTCCTTCGACTTCGTTTGTTAGCATATGTTAACCAGTGGTGGTCTTCGTTATCAACTGCAAAACAATAGATGAGATATTAACAGCAGTACCAAATAACACATGTTAACCTATATTGCCCGCGAGTGTCTCGGCCCGTTTGCACCCCTCGAACAAAAACCAAATAACACATGTTAACCTATGAATTATGATGTTATATTATTTTTACTAACACACTCCATATCTCATCTATCGGGTTTACCTACGGGTATCGGGTTTTGTAACACCCCGGTTTCCGACCCAAAATTTTTCGCGCTTAAAGTATTATAACGAATAAATAAATCATAGATAGTAATCAATACTTAATGCGAAACCAAACTTAAGAACTGAATAACTATTTTTGGTAAGATAAAATAAACATTGTATACGAAGGCTAGTTGCGTAACCGAGCAGATACTGGAAAACGAACTAACCATGACTAATTAGATTAGTCACATATGGGACACTTGTCCCCTTTTATATTCTCAAAAAAAATATCACACATACAACAATAACCAGAGAGAGAGAGAGAGGAACTAGAGAGAGAAAGGAGGCGGTGGTCCTCCTCAACCCACGGTGGGGCTCCGGCGACATCACCCACCCTTTCAATACCGATTGCACCTTGTCAAGATCGAGAGAGAGAGAGAGAGAGAGAGAGAGAGAGAGTCGAGTTGCACAGAGAGAGAGAGGGAGGGCAGCAAACCTGTTCCGGCCATGGTCTCTGGACAACCAAACCTGTTCCGGTGATGAGCGAGCAGCAACAGTGATGGAAGATGGATGGCAACGGTTGGGGTGTCTTAGGGTTCCGATTGGGGATTTAGTGTAATCGATTAAGAGTTTTGGAACAATAATCAGATGCAGGGGTTGCTAGTAAACTTACGATGGATATATCTTCAAATGAAGAAGATGATTTGAAGTGGTTAGGTTCAAATGAAGAAGGTGATTTGAAGTGGTTAGGTTGAAATGAAAAAGCAAGCATGGGGGGAAGAGAAAGGAAGTTTTTGTACTTAAAGGTGGCTGGCAAAATTGAATTGATTGGAGGGTAAAATTACTTTACTACCCCCATAGTAATAATAAAATCAATTTTGGTTGGGGTGATGTGGCTGAATAATAACCACAAGAAGGGTTTCTAAAGTTTACCAAATAACTTAGGTTTTCTCTAGATACTTATACTATATATATATATATCTAACTCATCCTAATATATATTTTATATATAATTCGGTTTTGTAAATAAATATAACTCGCTTCCGCTTCGTATATGATACCTTGATTCCCAACAGTGGTATCAGAGCCACGGTTACGCGCATATAAATGGTAAAGTTATAATTTTGATCTATGTTTTATTTGTCAAAAATTGTTTATTTTGACAAAAGATCAAAAACTTTTAGTTGTTCATGGATTGTGATGTGAATCGAGCCCTAGGCATTTGACCCTTGTAATGGTTGTGTTTGTTTTGGTTTTTTTTTTATTGATTTGTATTTTTTATTACGGATATTGGATCCAGTGTAATATACAGGATTAGAATAGATTTGGTTTTATTGTATTTTCAAATTTACTGTTGTAATCCTACGAGTACAAGATCAAGATCAAGATAAAAAGGTGAACATGTTCCATGAAGATAGAGATCTAAGGTCAAGTGTGAGTTATCAAAATAGTTTTGAAACCCTTTAGACTAGTTCATTTCATTTATGGCTAAAACGAAGCGGGCGACCTATTAGGGGCTCGATTCGTTTATTTTATTATTATATTTTTTGTGGTTGTGTTTTATTTATTGTAAATACTCGAGATAACCCAAAATAAATAAAAAATTGCACAATCATGGCAATGGTTTTATTAAAACAAGTTTTATAAAACTGAAAAGCATATTTAATAAAAGAGTTTTATTAAAAATTAAAACAAGTTCGTTCGCGATAAAATGACCAACATAGATTAAATAGGGTATTTAAAACTATACCGTGTCAAGTGTTGAAAGGAGTTTCAATTATCACGAATCATATAAAATTGTATTTTATAAACTATTGTGTAACTCGCATCATGCTACGAGTTATTCAAAATAGTTATGGTAAATATTGAAATAAATCTCAATTTTAAATTGATGTTTTATGACACTGATGTGTCGTAAAACACATCTATTCTCTTATATATTTTTTGTTATAATTGAGTCTTTTGTATATAGTTTTTAGTAGTTTTAGGCGTGTATTCGTTTGTTGGCCTATTTTTGTCATTGTATAGATTTTTATTAATTTTTAGTACTTATTTATTTATTTTATATTTTGGTAGGTGTTCGTGTGGACGTTGGAGCGTAAACGATGAACTTTGGTCAAGCCAAGAACACCCGAGTGTAGAGCACCGAGTAGTAATAATAATAATAATAATAATAATAATAATAATAATAATAATAATAATTTGCTTGGGCCGTAGCCCAAGACAAGTGATACAGCACAATTGAAAAATATGGCGGTGCATATTATTAGGGCATATTATTAATAGAAGACAAGAGCCGCATGAAGAAAGAAGGGGGGGGGGGGGGGAAGAAGCTGTCAGGGGATTGAACAGAAAATATTATCATTCATTCACAATTCCAATTCTTTGGAATCGCACAGGAACAAAAGTCAACCGGTCAACTACGGTGACGATCGAACGGGCACGGAAGGAGAAAAGGCCACGGGCACATTAAAGATCAATAGCCAACGAGCCTTGGGTTAGGTTTAGTTTTCGCTCTATATTTTTATAGACATGATGAAATTGTTTTTTATAAACTTTGAATTTATGTTTCTAAATATTATGAGTAGCTAGACTTTTATGGTTGCTTAGGTTTATGAACTAGACACGTAATTTGCAGTTTTTAATGATTCTTGGTTTTTAATTTTGATGTGTAGGATTACATGATTTTAAGTTTATTGTTGGATTTGATATATGTGTGTTGGTGTTAATTTTATTTGAAGTTTGTTTATTGGTTTTGTGGAGCTAGGCATGTAGAGATACCCCCTAGGTCTAGAAATCAATCTAGCTCGTCAACTTAGGTTAGCGTGCTAGTATTTGTAGTTGGAGTACGACACAAGTATAACAAACTAATATAATAAAATTAACTAAGACGTGCAGTCCATTCTTGAGGGTGAGAAATCTAACTCGAGATTGCTAGGTAACTAACTAGGCATTGTTCGGTAGTTGGCAAGCGCTAGGGCGGGAGTCGCTACTTGTCCGTGTTTAGAGTTTTCCTAGGTTTTCTTCAGTAGAGTTTAAGTCTGCTTCATAGTTTGAGGGTTTTAATCCAGGAGAGGTTTTAATCTGATTTCTGTGGGATTTTAGTACGCTAGGGCGATCCGGATCCATCTTAGCATTTCTACACTTGTCCCGCCTTGAGTCTAGTGAGCCATCCTTGACAGGAGGTTTATTAGGTAAGAATAGGGTCTCAAGTTAATTACCAGATTCAGGATTTATTGCTAGTGTCTAGGGATTTTACCTAAGTAACCAGCCTTCTTCCTATCCGATTTCTCCAAGTTCCTAGTTTCGTTTAAGCAGGTGAGGTTGTTTTATTTATATTTATTTTATTCTAAGTTTATAATTAGTAGTTTAAAATACCCCCATTTAAGTATATATTTATTTAGGCTAGTATTCGGTATAGGGTGTGATCTAGAGTTGCATTCGCGTCTTTGGGTTCGATACTCGGTCTTACCTGTTTACTGCTTTGCGACCGGTACACTTGCCGTGCGTGTGTAGTTTTTAGGTGAGTCGTTTTAATTAAAGCTTGTGTTATTTTTATATATACATTTACACACATCAGACACCCTTAATGAGTTAACACTTCCTTCTAAATTGAACCCAAAATGTTAGTGCTGAACCCTACATCTGGGTGTCTATTGTGAAAGAAGGTAATCATCGCGTTTCCTATGTAACATAGGCCGGTGTTACAGTTAACAGTGAAGGACAAAACATCACTTGTTCATCAAGTGGGCATAGTTGGGGTTGATCATACATCACCTTTTAGGCGATACCCCAAATGGAGAGTTGTCTAGTAGACACAATTAACAATCGTTGTTTACCTACCTAATCATACCGGTGGATAGTGCTAAGCTAATTCACTGTGTCATGATGAATTGGGATCTCATCTTAATTAAATTTTGATGTTGGGTCATAAAATAATTAGGATATTTAAAACATAAAATACTAATAAATTATATTTTCAACTTTGTAGATGTCAATTGAAAATAATTCCGCTTCCCAATTCTCTCTCAAGTCCATCTTAGAGAAGGACAAATTGAACCACTCCAACTTCATGGACTGGCACCGCAACTTGAAAATTGTCCTTAAGGCGGAGAACAAGCTGTATATTCTTGAAACACCAGCCCCTAATGAACCCATAAACCAACAGACTGTTTCTTATAGAAACAATGCTAAGCACTTTGATAACTCTTTGAAAGTCTAATGTCTGATGTTGGCATCCATGATCCCTGAACTTCAAAGGACAATGGATGAGGTGATGGCATACAAGATGAATCAGCACCTGATGGAAATATTCCAACAGAATGCTCGTCATGAGAGGTTTGATGTAATGTGATTACTCATAACCACTCGTATGCAAGAGGGTACATCAGTTAGCACTCATGTGCTAAAAATGAAGGCATATGTTGATCACTTGGCTCGTCTGGAATCCCCCTTGAGCGATGAGTTAGCTAGGGATATTATTCTAAACTCATTGCCCAAGTCATATGACCAGTTCATTATGAACTACAATATGAATGGGATGGAGAAGACACTTGCAGAGCTGCATCAGATGCTCAAAACTGCTGAGGTGAACATACCTAGCAAAACTGCACCAATGCTAATGATCAGGGAGGATCAAGTTAAGAAACCTAACAACAAGAAAAATGGCAATTAGGCCAAAGGCAAATCTGTTGCCTATAAGAAACCTCAGAAAGATGCCAAGTGTTTTCATTGTGATAAAACTGGGCACTGGAAGAGGAACTATGCTAAGTATTTAGCTGAGCTGAAGCAAGCTAAGGCTTCAGGAGGAGAGTCCTCAGTATATATGTTATTGAAGTCTTTGCTTTTTCTAGAAAAGCATGGGTGTTTGACATAGGATGTGGCTTCCACATTTGTAATGTTTTGCAGGGACTAAGAAAGATTAGAAAGCTGAAACAAGGTGACTTGGAGGTCCATGTTGGAAATGGACAAAGGGTTGCAGTGAAGGTTATAGGAGAATATGTTCTTTTATTACTTCTGGTTTAGAACTTGTTTTGAACAATGTTTATTTTATTCCTAGTGTTACTAGAAATATTGTTTCGGTTTCTGCTTTGCGTGGACAAGGTTTTAATTATCGTTTTAATGGTGAATTCACTTCTGCTTATTTTAACGATGTATTTTACTTTGATGCAAAACCTAACAATGGAATCTATGAGATAGAAATCCAGAATAATAACATATTATGCAACATCTCCTATAAACGTAATAAGTTGGACTTGAATGATACGTATATGTGACACTGTGGACTTGGTCACAAAAGTGAGAATCGTGTTAAACAACTCAAAACCGCAGGGATCCGAGGGTTCAGAGTCATTTGGTAAATGCGAATCATGGTTGAGTGAAAAGTTAACAAAAGCACCTTTTTCAAATGTTGGAGAAAGAGCTAATGATCTGTTAGGACTTGTGTATACATGTCACACCCTCAAAATCCACTTGCGGAGTTTTACCGCGAGGCGCATGACAAACCAGGATCCAAACCAACGATCACAATAAACAAGTCTAAAATGAACATAATGCAATTTCAAAACAATGTTTAAAATTCCCATTTACAGCGGAAGCTTATTCAAAACAATATTCAATAGTAAACCAATTGTTCAACGTTTATAAGACCATGCAACCCTAGCTAGACGCCGTGCAGACGCGTGCGCCCTAGTCCAGTCGTGCTACCTTAGCGACCTGAGAAAACATGTAAAAGTTTACGTCAGCACAAAAATGCTGGTGAGTTTACAGGTTTTGTAATCCAAGTACCAAGTCAACCTGTCCATACTATAACAAATCGAAAACCAGTGTACGCTAGCTAGGCGTATGTTTTGTTACTACCACGATTGGAAAACCATTACTAACTCGTAAACCAAATGTATGCCCGATGTAGTAACCCTGTTGTTCCTGTTGTTCCTGTTTGAGACAATATGCACCCGCCGACCCTCCAAGTCGACGAGCGGGGTTGGTCACTCCCAATAGCGCTATTCACATTTCCCCGTTGTGCAAACCCGCACATTCATGGTTCCCCCCGGGACTTCCAAAGATCGTGTAGTACACAATAGAAACCCATAGTATGACAGTAGTTACCAAATAATCGTTTTACACATGTTTTCTCCCCCGAAAATGTGAAACCAGTTTAAAAGAGGGGCCGTAAACTCACCTTAAGTTGCGTTACTTCGTAATACGAATAACTCAGTAGCTATGCTAGTCCCGTAAAGCGGCGACCTAACATATGACAGTTACAAACACTTAGACTAATAACCCGCAGGTTAATTAGTCCCTAGATGTCCAGACCATAACCAAATTCGTTTGAAAACACCGTGACTGTTTAACTGACCCAAAGTACAAGACTCGACATCCCATTGGTGACCCGAGACTCCCCGTGTTATGTTTACGCTCTCAAACACACAATTATGCAATCACACTTAACATACGTTAACGCACAACAAGTTATAGCACATAGCTCACGTATCACCGAATTACATCCAAACATATGTTACCAAGTTATTAGATATGTTACGGGGTTCCTAGTATGTTCCTACATGTCAAATCGGGTCTCGGAATGCTAATTTATACTTACAGCAGCAGTGCACGCGATTAGGAAAAGTCAACTAGCATTTAGGTTGGTCAACTGGCATTTAGGAAGGCTAATCGCATGTAACTACTAGCATTTAGGGCTAATCGCATGTAACTACTAGCATTTAGGGCTATACCACATGTATCTACTAGCAATTAGGGCTATACCACATGTATCTACTAGCAATTAGGGCTATACCACATGTATCTACTAGCAATTAGGGCTAATCGCATGTAAGTACTAGCATTTAGCCCCCAATCGCATGACTCATGGGCGATTGGCCTCCTAATCGCCTCTAACATAGGCGATTAGGGTTGCTAATCGCCTGTAACCTTGCTGTTCCGGTTTTTCGCGCGTTTAACGCTCCAAATCAGATCTAGAACGTGTGTAACCACCCAATATCATCCCAACAACTATTCTAAACATGTTTAAACTAAAATCCTTCGTTTTGCCTCGTATTATCAGTCCTGCATGCAATCACGTATTCCAAACACCATTCACATAGCATGCAACATCACACTAACATGCGTAACTATCACCCTAATAATCAGTTACTCAGATTTTATCATCATAATATCATTATTATTCTGATCTAACATAATAACATGTCATTCATTCATCTTGAATCATAAAAACCCTAGCTTTCTAATCATAAACACACATAACACATGTATACTAGTTAGAATCCGATTATCAACACTTATTAACGATTTTCAGAAAGCTTTTTCGTTTTAGAACAGGTCTGGACCATTAGGGATTGAATGAAAACGTTTATAAAGATTCATGGATGGAAACCAAACCTTAGATTTGTGAAAGAATGATGGATTAAGCTTGAAACCTTGTGTTTGGATCAAAAATCGCGTTCCAGAGGTTGTGTGTGTGTTGGGGCGGGTTATGGGACGACTAGGGTTTGTATTATGAAGTTTATGAGGTCAAGTATGGTATTTATAGTCGTTTTTAGTCGTCCAGCCCGTAACTAGCGATTGTGCAGCCTTTACACGCGATTAGGGGTCCTAATCGCATGTAAGTTCATGCATTTGGGGCCTAATCGCATGAACAATCATGCATTTGGTCCCCTACTCGCCCCTAAAGGGCCTACTCGCCTCCCTTATAGGCGATTAGGCCTCCCTAATCGCCTATAGGGGCTGGTTTCGTGTGTTTTGCGCGTTAAACCCCGTTTTAACATGTGTTAACACATATTCACATACCGACAAGTCACATAATGATTGTAAACACATAACACATGTAAATACACATATTCACACTCGTTCACCACTTCCCGGGACTCGAGACTTGTATGTTCCGTATGCCCTGACGATCCTACAAATCGTCACCGTTTGTACACTTGGTTAAGGACTGACATCTAATGAACCTCTAGACCAACATCCAATGATCTTCTAGACTAAACCGATAGTTCCCGAACCATAACCCGACTTAACTAACCCAGTTAAGTACAATATACGCGTGACTCGCTAAGGTAGACTTTCATCTAGACAACGTTGTTAACCAGAATTTGCCGGGTGTCACAATACAGATGTGTGTGGTCCATTCAATACAATGACAAGACACGGAGAAAGGTACTTTGTTACATTTACTGATGATTTCAGTAGATATAATTATGTTTATCTTATGAAGCTTAAACATGAAACCCTTGAAAAGTTCAAGGAGTACAAAAGCGAAGTAGAGAATCAGCTAAATAGAACCATAAAGATGTTTCAATCAGATCGAGGAGGTGAATATCTTAGTCAAGAGTTCACCGACCATCTAAAGGATTGTGGAATAATTTCACAACTCACTCCACCTGGAACACCACAAGATAATGGTGTGTCTGAACGGAGAAATCGAACTCTATTAGATATGATTTGATCAATGATGTGTCGAACAAGCCTTCCAAAATCCTTTTGGAGTTATGCTTTGGAAACTGCCGCAAGACTTATAAATATAGCTCCAACAAATAAGGTTGACAAAACACCTTATGAGATATGGCATGGAATGAAACCTAAAGTATCCTATCTTAAGGTCTGGGGATGTAATGCTTATGTCACTCTTGAATCTTTGGATAAACTAGATCCTAGAGGAGAAAAAGTGGTTTTCGTTAGATACGCTAAGAAGATAGGTTGCCTATTCTACCACCCCACTGAAAATAGGATTTTCACTAAACGCAGAGGCACTTTCTTGGAGGAAGAGCTTCTGGCGCGAGGGATTGGAGATAACCATGTGGAGCTTAAAGAAATTCGAGAGCCACAAGTGACTAAACCAGTCATTCAGACATAACCAGAAGTAACTGATCATGTTGTTGAAGATGAGCCTGAGAGGACTCATGAAACAACAGAAACACCAAGTGTTCGAAAAAGTATTAGGGATCATCGTGCACCTGAAGGGTATGATGATATCTTCATGATTGATGAAGTTGAGCTTGCTACTTATAAAGCTGCAATCTTGGATTCGGAATCCAAGAAATGGCAAGAAGCCATGAGTGCAGAGATGTAATCCATGTAGGATAACCAAGTCTGGGATTTGTTTGATCTTCCTACCAAATATCGGACTGTAGGAAACAAATGGATCTTCAAGAAGAAGACTGACATGGATGGGAATGTGCAAACCTACAAAGCAAGGCTTGTAGCGAAAGGTTTTACTCAGACTCAAGGAATTGATTATGAGGAAACTTTCTCGCTAGTAGCCATGCTTAAGTCTATTAGAACTCTACTTGCCACTCCTGCGTATTATGACTACGAGATATGGCAAATGGATGTCAAGACCGCGTTCCTCAATGGACACTTACTTGAAGACTTCTATATGGTTCAACCTGAAGGTTTTAACGGTCCAAAGAATCCTAATAAGGTGTGCAAGCTAAATAAATCCATTTATGGATTAAAGCAAGCGTCTCGCAGCTGGAATCTCCGTTTTGATCAGAAAATCAAAGAGTTTGGTTTTATCAAAAACGAAGATGAACCGTGTGTTTACAAGAAAACTAGTGGGAGCTATGTTACTTTTCTAATTCTGTATGTAGATGACATACTGATCATTGGAAACAATATCCTTATGCTTAAAGATGTTAAGGCCTGGTTGGGGTAAGTGTTTTGCAATGAAAGATCTTGGTGAAGCCGCTTATATTCTGGGAATAAAGATTTATAGAGATAGATCAAAGCGGTTACTGGGTTTGAGTCAAATTACATATATTGATAAGGTCATATGACGCTTTCCAATGCAAGACTCAAAAAGGGGGCTCTTGCCCATGGCACATGGAACCATTCTTAATAGCAAGCAGTGTGCAAACACTGAAGAGGAAAAGAGGAAAATGGAAAGAGTTCTATATGCTCCTGCTATTGGTTCTATCATGTATGCCATGTTATGTACTAGACCTGATGTCTCATATGCTCTTAGCATGACGGGTAGATATCAACATAATCCAGGAGAGAGACACTGGGCTGCAGTGAAGAACATCCTTAAGTACTTGAGAAGGACTTAGGACATGTTCTTAATATATGGAGGACTGGATGAGGAGCTATCAATTAAGTGTTATACTGATGTAAGCTTCCAGAGTGATTGTGACTATTCAAGGTCACAAACGGGATATGTTTTCATTCTGAATGGCAGGGTTGTTACTCGGAAGAGCTCTAAGTAAAGTGTGGTTGCTCAATCCACATGTGAATTAGAATGCAATGTTGCATCGGATGCTGCAAAGGAGGTTTCCTGGATGAAGAAGTTCATTGGTGATCTCGATGTTGTGCCTAGCATAAAGAAACCGATCGAGATATTGTGTGACAATACTGGTGCCATTGCTCTTACAAAGGAACCAAGGTCACATCAGACCACAAGGCATATACTCAGGAAATTCCACTATATTAGAGAGATAATAGAGTGTGGAGACATTGTAACAAACAAAGTTCATACAGATCTAAATCTGGCTGACCCTTTTGCTAAGCCTTTACCTCAAGCGAAACATGAGGAGCATGCTGGAAAGATAGGGCTTAGAGTTACTAGACAGTGGGCATGATCTGTAGTTAGTATTGGTGTTTTATTTTGAACTATAACAGTTACATTGAATATTTATTTGATTTAATGAGTTAAATGCGAATTTAAATATTTTGTAACTGGGTTCGTTATTTGTATGTTTATTGTTAGGACAAAGAGGATTGGTGAAACCACTTTTGTAAACCTTAGTCTAATTCACTTCTGTCATTTTTGGCTAAGTATAGAAGTACTGAAATGAAGACAAGAAACTACTGATTAGAAGACATGAAGAAGTGCTGAAGCTGCAGAAGTTCTGAAGTCCAAACCAGACAAGTTCACTTCAGAAGTACTGAAGACAAAACTACTCTTCAGTAGTTGTCCTTCATCAGCACTTAGCAAAAGATATTTGCCACCGCCCTTTTGCATCAGTAGTTTGTTGTTTAATATTACTTTTAGCTTTATTTGTTTCTTTCAATGTTGCAACTTGTGCAACTTGTAACTGGACTTTCTGTGCTTGCTTTTTAGGCAAGATACATGCATGTAATCGTCTATAAATAGAAGGCTTCAACCTTCTATTTTAGACATTGATTTTTAACAGAAAAATCCTTCAAACACTCTCATTGTTATATTCCATTTCTGTATTTATTGTGAATCTTGCTAAGTATCTAATTCTCATTTACAACTTAGATTCATAATAAATACTTTGTCATTTATCTTGTTTCAAACATCAAGGGGGAGTTACAACTCTGCCTTTGCATAAAAAGTGTTGCTTTAACTTATAACATTCCGCTGTGCTTATAATCTGATTTACAAAGGACTTGCTAAACACTTAAGTGTCAAGATAGCAAGTTCTTACTTAGCAAACAAGAGCAAACTGATCCAACAATTGGTATCAGAGCATTGGTTTATCTGATCACATATCAATCTAACAAATTGAGAATCAGACACAAAGCTCTTATTGATATTCAATAAAAAGATCAAAAGTTCACTTTTTATCAATATCCATCACTTAAAAGAGTCATCAGACAAATCTATACTCTTTAAAAATGGATCCACATAATACTGGTTCTGCCACTAAACCTGCCATGCTTGTGAGAAATGAGTACAATATATGGCAGAAAAGAATGGCACATACCTTGTCACAAACCAACACTGGTTGTTGGAGATCTGTGATATATGGTCCACACAAACCAGTAAACATAAACCTTGAAACTAAAGAAGGGATTCCTAAGGATCCCAAAGACTATACAGATGAAGATTTCCTAAAACTTGAGCTAGATGCTAAGGCATTCTCTATGTTGGCAATGGCTCTCCCAAATGAAATATACTCTGGCCTTTTACATTGTGAAAGTGCCAAAGAACTTTGGGACTGTCTTAAAGAACAGTTTGGAGGAACTGAAGAGGTGATTGCCAACACCAGAGAAATTTTGGCTCAACAATATGAAACATTTGCTTACATTAATGGGGAAACTTTGACACAACAATTTGAAAGATTTTCCTCATTAATCTCTGAGCTAAAGTTAAATGGTCAGACCTATACAACAGTATCTATGTTACATAGATTTTTAAGGTCTCTACCTGACAAATGGGAAACTTACTCCATTGTCTTAAGATCCTCACCAGATTTTAGCTCCCTCACTCTTACAAAACTCCATGGGAGATTACTCACTTTTGAAAGAGAAATCGATCAAAAGAAGAAATTACAAACTTCTGGTAAAACTGCTGATGACTACCTACCAGGTAGAACAGCACTTTTGGGACAAGATTCACCAACTTGTTCCTATGGATCTTATGACAATATTGACATAACCACTGGGATCTCATCAGAAAGATCTTTCCCAGGTTATGACAATGATGACCAAGGTCAAACTGCTGATAATCTATGTTTTATCATGGATGATTTGAAAAATTTTAGAAGTGATGACTTGGAAGAAATGGACATACTTCACCAACTGGCCATGCTAAGCATTAAAACTAACAAGTTTTATAAAAGGTCAGGAAGGAAATTTCCAGGATTGACCAGTAACACAAAAATTGGTTTTGACAAATCTAAACTGAGATGTCACAAGTGTCAGAAGTTGGGACACTTTGCTAGAGAGTGTAGAAGCTCTAGCTTTAACCAATCACAATCTGGAAATAACTATAACCCCAATTATAATAGGAACAATGGAACTCAAGGGAGTGCTCATTTTGTACAGGCACAAGCTCCTCAACAGCAATATATGCCTCATGTACAATATGTTCAAGTGCCTGCTCAACAGATGCAGAGCCAACAATCAATCCCTCCCTTTCCAGCTGCTCAACTTCCTCCACAGCCTCAACAACCCCCTCAACAAAGCCTCTTTACCTCGGGGTATGTTGACTGGAGCAGTCTCCCATATGACACCACAGAGTGTAATCCTGATGCAGACAACAAAGTGTTTGACATCAACTGGGGAGAACCAGACAATGGCAGAAAGAACTTTGCCTTAATGGCATTTGAAGGCTGTACCTCAAAATCTGCATTGTCTCAGGTATCAAAAGAATCTTTGACAAAACTATGTTCAAACTCTTGCAAAGAAACTTTTGCTCTCATAAGAGAGACAAACGTGCACCTACAAGGCAAAGCCAATGATTTAGAAAGAAAATACACACAGATAAAATGTGATTTGGAAAGAAAACTGTGTGCTAAAACAAAAGAGGTTTCTAAATTAACTGACTCTGCCATTGAAACCCAAGCACAAATCAAAATGATGCTAAATGACCTGGGAGATGTCAGACAAGAGCTTGCTGACACCAGGATCACTTGTGAAAAATGGGTTGAATCTTGTAGGGGGTATCAACTACTGCTAAACAAACAAAGTGCTTCAAATGTGAAGTTTGGCATAGGATACCATCATGTTGAAACACCAACAGATTTTTCTCCCAAAACTACTGAAGATGGGAGAAGAATTGTTTCAAATGAAACTTCTGAAGGGAAAGAATGCACATCTTTCCATGAAAACTTTCTAAACAGAAATCCTGGCATTTTTAAAGAAAGTACTTCAGAAGTATTTACAAAAACTGACAATAAGCCATCAGTAGTTTCATCTACTTCAGAAGTTGAGACACTGAAAACTACTGATGAGCAAAATCTTTTCACAACTGTCAGAAATTTGCCTTCAGAACAAAAACAGAAGGCAAAAGCATGTGAAATTTGTGGCCTGTTCAACCACAAAACTGAATTTTGTAGATACAGAAAAGGAATTCAGTTCAATCAAAAATTTAAACAACAGGTTGTGGGAAATCAAATCAGAAATGATTATGAAAAAGTCTTTAAACCCAAGAAACAACAACCTGAAAATACCTTTTCTCAGAAAAAGATAAAATCTCAACCAAAATCTTTTTCTCAAAATTCCTTGTCAGTAGTTAGACCAGAATCATCAGCAGTTTCACAAACTGCTGAGATTCAAAATCTAAAGAACATGGTAGAACTACTGATGACCAAGGTTGATGGTGGTCCTAAAAAGGATACCACCATAGTTCTTCATGAAAAATCCATTGCCAAAAAGACATGGATTTCTCAACCTGGTCAAAAACAAACTGTAACTGTTCTCAAGAGCAAACCCAAAGCCAAACAGGCTTGGGTTTCCAAATCTAACTAATTTGCTTTTATGTGCAGAGAGTTTCCAGGGGCTTAAACAGCATATGGTATGTTGATAGTGGAGGCTCTATGCACATGACTGGATGCAGATACCTGATAAACAACTTTATCAGCCAAAGAGAAGGATCTGTGTCCTTTGGGAACAATGCCAAGGGATATGTGCTAGGACATGGCAATGTCTCCTCTGGCAAAATACAGTTTGACAAGGTCAATCTGGTGGAGAACCTTGAATACAACTTGCTGAGTGTGTCACAAATGTGTGATAAAGGATATTCTTCCTTTTTCACAAAGACAGCTTGCAAGATCATCTCACCAGAAGGCCAGAAGTTGATTGAGAAGATTATAGAAGATCATACTTTGCTGATTGCCAAAAGATGTGGCAATGTCTATGCAGTGGACATTGAAAAAGCCAAAGTATTGAACAACACTGCCTGTTTCTTCTCAAGGGCATCAACTTCAGAAACAGATCTCTGGCACAGGAGACTTGGCCATGTGAACTTTAAAACCATAAATAAAGTCACAAAAATGGGCTTGGTCAGAGGTCTACCTTTGAAAGTATACCAGTGTCAAGAACACTGTGTTTCCTGTTTAAAGGGAAAACAGCATAAGTCCTCTTATAAGTCTATTGAAGAATCAAAAACAACTGCATGTCTTCAACTACTCCATATGGACTTATTTGGGCCTGTCAAGATCATGAGCCTTGGTAAAAAGAAGTACTGCTTAGTCATCATTGATGACTACTCAAGATTCACATGGGTATTCTTCTTATTTTCCAAGGATGAGGCTGCTGAAATCATCAAGTTCTTCATTCTACAAGTAGAGAAACAATATTCTCTATCTGTCAAAACCATTAGAAGTGACAATGGGACAGAGTTCAGGAACAAAACTCTGGATGAATTCTGCTTGTCTAAAGGGATTATTAGACAATACAGTGTTCCCAGAACTCCTGAACAAAATGGTGTAGTAGAAAGGAAGAACAGAACATTGATAGAAGGAGCAAGAACAATGTTAGCTGATTCTGGACTGCCATTGTACTTTTGGGCAGAAGCAGTTAACACAGCATGTTATGTTCAGAATAGAGTTCTTGTGGTCAAGAGACATTCCAAGACTGCCTATGAAGTTCTTCATGGCATAAAGCCCCTTATCTCCTTTTTCAGGGCTTTTGGGTGTCAATGTTTCATCTTGAACATCAAGGAATCTATCTCAAAGTTTGCTGCCAAAGTTGACTCAGGTTACTTTCTTGGTTACTCTTCAACTAGAAAAGCCTACAAGGTTTTTAATTCTCACACCAAGATAGTAGAAGAAACATTGAATGTCAAGTTCAATGAGTCAAAACACACTCTTATTCCAGCACATCCTGCTGAACTCTTTGACCTTGACAACTTTCACTTTGGACCTGAAAAGGCTGTTACTTCTTCCAAACCTACTTATTATGGTGATCAAAGGTTTGAAGATGAGGATCCTGCACCATGGACTCCTCAAACAGTCATTAAGTCAACTACAACACCATCAGAAGTTTTCCAAACTTCTGATCAAACAAATACTGAAGGCCAAACTCAAACATCTGCTTCAACACCTGCAACTACTGAAGAAGCTGCAACTGCTGAACCAGATATCATAGACCTCAGTAGTTTGTTTGAAGAACCAGAGCCACCTACACCTGTCAGTGGTTTACAACAACTGATTGAACACAGAGATTATCCACTTGATCAAATCATGGGTGATATAGCTACAGGTGTTCTGACCAGAAACCAGCTCTCCAACTTTTGCCTATTCTCAGCCTTTATTTCACAGTTGGAACCAAAGAAGTACCAGGAAGCCCTCAAAGACAACAATTGGGTGCAGGCTATGCAAGATGAACTATTACAGTTCAACAAGCAACAGGTCTGGGAAATCTGTCCCTTACCTCAAAACAAGCAACCAATTGGTACAAGATGGGTTTTCAGGAACAAACAAGATGAAGCTGGTATGATAATCAAGAACAAGGCAAGACTGGTAGTTCAAGGGTACTCTCAAGAAGAGGGAATTGACTATGATGAAACCTTTGCTCCAGTTGCAAGGCTTGAGGCCATCAGGTTATTTCTGGCCTATGCCATTTCCAACAAAATAAAAGTTTATCAAATGGATGTGAAAAGTGCATTTTTATATGGTAAAATCAAGGAGGAGGTGTATGTCTGTCAGCCACCTGGGTTTGAGGATCCTTCTCATCCTGAGTGGGTGTACAGACTGGATAAAGCTCTATATGGGCTCAAACAGGCTCCAAGAGCCTGGTATGATACACTCTCCACCTTTTTACTCAAAAATAACTTTACAAGAGGTGCCATTGATAAAACACTTTTCATTAAACATGTTGGAAATCATGTCTTACTTGTTCAAATTTATGTTGATGATATCATCTTTGGTTCAACAAACACAAAATTGTGTGATGATTTTAAGAAACTCATGCAATCAAAATTTGAGATGAGTACCATGGGAGAACTGCAGTACTTTCTAGGACTGCAGATCAAACAACAAACAAATGGAACTTTTATACATCAATCAAAATATGTTAAAGAATTATTGAACAAATTTTCTTTAAATAACTGTAAATCATGTTCCACTCCCATGACACCTATCACACAAGTTGAACCTGATGATCAAGGAAAACAGGTTGATCAAACCATGTACAGATGCATGATAGGTTCCCTTTTATACTTAACTGCTTCTAGACCAGATATTATGTTTTCAACATGTGTCTGTGCTAGATATCAATCAGCACCAAGGGAATCACACCTTATTGCAGTCAAAAGAATTTTTAGATATCTGAAAGGAACACCAACACTGGGAATTTGGTATCCTGCTTCAAGCAATACCAAGTTATCAGCATTTTCAGATAGTGACTATGCAGGGTGTAAGATGACAAGAAAGTCAACATCTGGTGGTTGTCAATTCCTGGGTAACTGTCTAGTGTCATGGCAATCAAAGAAGCAAACATCTGTTGCAACTTCAACTGCTGAAGCTGAATACATTGCAGCTGCAAGTTGTACATCACAGATACAATGGCTCCAATATCAACTTCTTGATTATGGAATCAAAGAGACCAAGACACCTTTGTTTGTAGACAGCAAATCTGCCATTAGCATCATTCAAAATCCGGTACAGTTCTCAAAAACTAAACATATTGAGATCAGGTACCATTTCATAAGAGATTGCTATGAAAAAGGCAAGATTGAGGTGAAGCATGTAGCAACAGCTAATCAGATAGCTGACATCTTCACTAAGCCCCTTGACACATCAACATTTCAGAAGTTAGTTTCCATGCTTGGAATGCTAAATTTGTAAGTGTTTATTTTATTTTTTTTTCTGCATATCAGTTAGAATCCAAGTTAACACTTGATTCTACCCAACTCTACAGCAAACTTCTACATCAATAACTACTGATATGCATCAAAATTTTTCTTTTTCCTTTTTCCATCCTTGATTCCATCCTGTTTACCATGGTGGAATCAAAATGAAAAAAAAATTTATTTTTCCTTTTTCCACCCCTGATTCCATCCTATTTACCTTGGTGGATTTCAGGTTAACCTTTTCCATCTTTTTTCTGGTTTTCACTTACAAATGTCAAAAGTCTGAAACAAAACTTCTGAAAAACAAAAACAGTTTGAGAGAAACTACTGATGAACAAAAATCATCAGTATGGGGATAACTTTCTGAAAAAGTGTGTAACTTCTGATAAAATAACCTTCAGAAGTTATGAATAAAGTATTTATAAAAACATTTCTCATCAGATGATAAAACTACTGAAGAGAAAATGGGAACTACTGATGAAGTAATCCTTCATCAGCAGTTTAAGTCAAAAGGGCAAAACTGACTTTTCCCATCATCAGAGGTTTGACCTAATAAGTTTAAAACCTCTGATAAAGAGATTTTTAACCAAAGGCGGTTTTAAAACTTCTAATAAAGAAGATTCAAGCGGTTAAAACTTCTATTAAATACCTTTTTCACACACTTATCCTTTTAAACTCACAAAATATCCCTCCTTCTCTCTCAAAACTCTCTCTAAACCTACACCTGAAAATTCACTGTTCGATCAAAATACCCAAACCACAATGGCTCTAGTTCTAAAACAGGGACACAATCAAAGAGCTTTTCTTGAAAAACAAGAAGGCTGGTCCCAATACGATGAGATCATTGATCTTGTCGTCAAATCCCAATACTTTACTGCTCTCACAATTAACCCACCAATTCACACTGAAACTCTGAATGAGTTCTGGGAAAATGCTGAGACGGTTACAATGGGTGGTGAGGTCATTTCCCTCAACTCAAAGATAAAAGGGAAACAACTGACCATCACACCGGCCACACTAGCAACAAGACTGGGTCTGGATGATGTAGCTGCCCCTGACCATGTTGCTAACAAAGATATTCATCTAACCATGACTGAGTGTGGTTATCAAGGTACTCTCTCCCATGCAACAATATTCAAAAAATATTTTGAACCAAAATACAAACTTTTGTTTCATTATATAATTATGTGTTTGAGTCCAAAAACAGGGTCATATGACCAGATGCCCTCCACTTTTCAACCAATATTTCATTCCATTGTGAATGAAACCAAATTCAGGGCATCAAAACTGTTTTTCCATGAGTTGGTGTTACATCACAATAATACCAAGAAAAAGTTTTTGTTGTACCCAAGGTTCATTATGCAATGCATAATAGGGGAACTGGGTAATGAGGTGCTTGTGGGAAAAATTTCAACTTTAAACCCTTTAACATCACAAGCATACTCAAGACTGAACAAACCGGCTGCCTGGCCAGAAGATGATCAGGGAGAACAACAACAAGTCCCCCTGAAGCCCACATCTTCCACACCCACACCACCAAAAGCCAAAAAGCCCAAGCCAACAAAAACTGTAACCCACCAACCCAAAAGAAAAGCTGTTCAGGAGGTTGAGATGCCTGAACATGCTCTTGAGCATTCTGCTCTTCAAACTGTTGAGACTGAAACACCCTCTCAGTCTCATCCATCTCAAACCCCACCAAGAGCACCCATATCTGTTCATTTCAAAAGAAAAAGACTTAGAAAAACATATCAAACACATTCTTCTTTTGAAACTGCTGAACAACAAACTATTGCCCAAACTACTGAACCTTCCCCACAAATTTCTGAACAAGAGGCAATTGAAATTGCCAAACTTCTCTCTGGGCTAAGAGAGAATGTCCCATCTGATCATGTCAGTCCCCATCAACCACAACAAACAGGGGACATAACTACTACTTTAGACATGGATGTGGACATCATTAGCCCTATCCCAAGAGATGAGGGTGGACCAGAGTCTTTAAGCCCAAATTTAGAGACTCTTGGGGCATCTGAGGCTGCTACTACTCAGTTACCACCCAGTGGTGGATCTGAGGACAGAAGTAACATAGCTAAGACCTCAGATGTGGCAACTACTGATGAAGGCTTAATGCCTGAAGTAGGAAATCCTCAGTACCAAGAAACAGAGGTTCATGAGAGAACTGAGTTGGGCTCAGCTCATGATTTAACTGAGACAGTCCTCTCTGAGGGCAACATCAGGGATACAGATGATTCCATTAATTTGGATGATGTTTCAAAAACTCCAACTACTGAATTGACGGCACTTTCTGAAGGTCCTGCTGCAAAGGTATCCAGGCTCAAGAAGCCAGTCACCTCTGCACAGGTTAAAGTCCACTCAATCCCTAAAACCCCTAGAGTGGCATCCTCTGTACAACATGAGGATCTCCCAAAAACACCCCCTTCACAGCAAATGCCTACCCAATTCCCTGGGCAAACAAGCATAGACCTGAACCAGCTATGCAGCCCAGAGGGTCCCCTGTACCACATGATGAACACACTCATCAGAAATCACTTCCAAACATATACAGCTGACTTGGAGCTGTCAATCAAGAACCAATTTGGAGTGATCAAGACCAAGATGAACGATCTGTCAAACAAAATAGACTTCAACAGTCAACAGATTGCTCATCTTCAAGGACACTTCTCCCAACCCTCTGCTTCAAGGGTTAGAATTGATGAATCCAAAAAGGGGGAGAAGATCAGGGAACCTAAGGAGTCATTCCAAGCCAGAGTAAAGGCACGAGTGGCACTCCTTGAAAGAGATCAGAAAGATCAGGCCAGGAAAGAAAGATTGGCCAAACAGTTTGGTGTCTCTATTGAAGAAATTGAAGCTACTGAGAAAGAAGATGAGACCCAAAGTTCTGATGATTCCCTAAGGTGTAATGAAGAAACTTCTGATGACCAAACTTCTGATGAAGAATCAGAAAGTACTGAAGACAATCCTTCAGTAGCTGACAAACCATCAGCAGTTGTCAGCACTTCAGAAGTTAACACTTCCCAACCTCAAACAACTGAACCTTCCAGAACCACTGCTCCCATTCAACCAACATCTGATCCCATCAGGCCTACATCTGTCACAACAATGACTGTATTAAACCCTTCTCCCATCTCTCATTCAGCTGAACTATTAGAGAAGAGTTTAATTGCAGCCAACAAGAAGGCCAGAGAAGATCAGATTTGGAAATCTCTGGAAGAAAGGGATGATTTGGACTTAAGCCATGAAGAAAAACTTCAGGCTTATGCAGCTGAACTACAAAGGCAGGCTAGCCTTGATGAGATTGCTGAACAGGATAAAAGACAACAACTGGTGTCTTATATTACCAAGAACAGCAAGACTAAAGCCTTTACACTCAAAGGACTCTCTATGCAAGAGCTGACAAGAAGAGCACAACTGCTTGCAGACAAAATGGCCACAAGCAAAGAAGGAAAGGCCAAGAGAGCCCAGATAATAGAAGAGCTAGTAGCAGAAGGATATGGTTCAAAAGCCTCTGTATCCAGATGGAAAGAAGAAAGACTAATGGATACATATAGAAAATATTTGGCTGCCAAGGCTGCAAATCCTGAGAAGTTTCAAACTGCTGATCCTTCAAGATCAGTAGTTAGAACTTCTGGTGTATCTAGAAGATCTGCTGCTCAAAAGAAGAAGGCAGAGGACAATGTCAAAACAGATTTCAAAATGGTACTACTTGAGGGAAGCTCAATAGTCCATTCAGATTTTGACATTGAGGAGAAACCTCTGTTAACACAGTTCAGGGATCCTTCCACTTTTGCTTATCAAATACAAAAGACCATCACAGAAAAGCTGCATACCAAAGTAGTGACTGAACACCATCTCCCAACTGTTCAGATGCCTGGTATGCAACAACATCAACAAGGAAGAGAATCCCACCTGAGGCTATCTGAAACTGAAGACATCCAGCACTCAGGACCATCAACCCAAGGGACAAGTCTGGTTCCCTATTCTTCTGACTTTAACAAGTCAAAGATACCTATCATCAGATGGTCACTTACTGATAACAACTCAGTACTGTTGACAAGAAGAGACTTCTCAAGCAGGGTTTACAAGAAGATCAGTGATCTGAAGAAACTGTCAACACAAGACCTGCTCACAATTCAACATCTAGATCCACAGAGAGGATCTCTGTCTGATGATCTATACAACCAGCTCAAGAACACCATGTACAAAGAGATATGGAAGATTGTTCAAGACAGAAGAAACACATAAGGAATTAGTAAGGTTTTGGCTTCATCAATCCAGGGGGAGATTGTTAGGACAAAGAGGATTGGTGAAACCACTTTTGTAAACCTTAGTCTAATTCACTTCTGTCATTTTTGGCTAAGTATAGAAGTACTGAAATGAAGACAAGAAACTACTGATTAGAAGACATGAAGAAGTGCTGAAGCTGCAGAAGTTCTGAAGTCCAAACCAGACAAGTTCACTTCAGAAGTACTGAAGACAAAACTACTCTTCAGTAGTTGTCCTTCATCAGCACTTAGCAAAAGATATTTGCCACCGCCCTTTTGCATCAGTAGTTTGTTGTTTAATATTACTTTTAGCTTTATTTGTTTCTTTCAATGTTGCAACTTGTGCAACTTGTAACTGGACTTTCTGTGCTTGCTTTTTAGGCAAGATACATGCATGTAATCGTCTATAAATAGAAGGCTTCAACCTTCTATTTTAGACATTGATTTTTAACAGAAAAATCCTTCAAACACTCTCATTGTTATATTCCATTTCTGTATTTATTGTGAATCTTGCTAAGTATCTAATTCTCATTTACAACTTAGATTCATAATAAATACTTTGTCATTTATCTTGTTTCAAACATCAAGGGGGAGTTACAACTCTGCCTTTGCATAAAAAGTGTTGTTTTAACTTATAACATTCCGCTGTGCTTATAATCTGATTTACAAAGGACTTGCTAAACACTTAAGTGTCAAGATAGCAAGTTCTTACTTAGCAAACAAGAGCAAACTGATCCAACATTTATATCATTGAATAAGAGTATTCTAAAATATCCGTAGTCGATCAAATTACATGAGAATGAATTTGAATGTTAGACTACTGTGAATTAAGATGGTTTTATTCATGAGATGAATAACTCAAGGGTTTGAGAATCATAATTCACAGATATTGTTAGAAAATGATATTGGATGTAACTCGCTTCAAAACGATCTCCATGGATCTATGTCATGAGATGTTTTGATATTGATATGTTCAATCTATCCTTTTTCTTAAAGCACATATTAAACTACATTGATCAAGGACTATCTTTGATGTTATCTAACACTGTCCTGAAACATGGGTAGTAATCCGGGTAGCTTTGGGAGAAATCCAAGGTTAAGTGGGAGTTGTATGACGCTGATAGAATTATGTACTTCTAGAGGATTAGAAGTTTAGACATTCCGGCGCTCTCGTTAACTTAAACTGGTATAAACGCGTGGCAATGCTCGAACTAAGGTAGTTCGTTAGACCACTTTGAATTAAAGACGAGAATAGAGAATGGTTGATCACTATATAAAAATGAATGATCCATGTCTTATGATCAACGAATGTCCATACAGAAGGGACTTGTTGATAGAATCATCAGGGCTATAGTATTTGGTTAAGTAAAACGTTACTTGAACTCAAAGAACTAGTTGATGACTGTAAAGTGTTATACTGTGTTGGGGGCAGTGCGATGCAACTAGGTGTCCAACTCTGCGCACATTGACTCATTTAATAAAATTGTCCAAGGGGGAGATTGTTGGACATATAGTATGTCCGATGTAATTAAAGTCGAGATCAACGTAACCTGGCCCGGTACGATCTGAAGAGTTACAAGTTGGTGCACGAATCAGATAAGTTTACATTTGGATGGATTATTATTTGTGAAATAATAAATTGTTTGGACTCGAAGGACTTAATAGTAAAGTAGTTTATTATTAAAGGAGAATTTTAATTGTTAAATAAAGGGGTTACACCTTGACTAGTCAAATGGTCAAGTGTAAGACTTTGACTAATTAAGTGGTCAAGTATAGGTTACACTTTAATTAATCATTATGTGTAAGTTTTATCTTTATAAATACGGGTGATAGATTAAACTCTAATCATAGTTTTTATAAAGATAAAACAACTTCACCCTCTTTGTTCTTCCTTGGCCGCCACTACCTTCACATGGCTTCCCCTCCATTGTCGTGAACAACCACCATCGGCCCACTCCTCCTCTTGGTTGGATTGTGCTCGATTGTGAACTTCCTTCTAGCGAGGATTCATTGTAACCCGCGTGTTACAATTCCGGTGTAGTCGTCAAAGATTGATTACTAAACCATCTATGGTTGTTTATTATTTATTTGTTTATACGCGTCTAACTGTGGTTCTGATTGGGAATATTTTATTAATCGGATTAATAAAATTAAACATATATTATATATATAATTCGGTTTTGTGAATAAATATAACCGCTTTCGCTTAGATAAATTGATTTTAAACATATATTATATAAAATTAGTCGTGTGTTATGTCTACCTTTGTTGAGGCGATAATATGAGGCAATACATCAAGATATGTTATTTGACATACAATGATTACATCTATCAAGTTAAAAACATGTATTATAGGGTTGGATAAAGAGTATCTCCCATTTCAAATCAACCAACCTATTAACTTGGGAGAATTATACGCGTGCATTTCATTGCTATACGTCTGTATTACAACTTACGAGATGTATACATCCGTATACATGGAGTATTCAAGAACTATACACCCGTGTATCACTTATATATGCTTGTATATAGGGATATTTAAATCGTTCGCCGCTCGTTTGAAAAATGCTCGCTTGATTGTAAATGAGTTGATCAGCTCGGTTTAAAAACAAGCTAAGCACGAACAAACAGGGGTGGATTTAATAAGGCCCGTACGGGTTTGGGCGAACCCACTCGGTTTTTAATTTTTAGTAGAAATATATATGAAAAATAAGCCATGAACCCATAAGAAAAATTGGCATGAACCCATTGTCAAATCATGTGTGTGGCTCAATAGTTAAGTCTTCCACTTTTTAAAGTTTAGATTGTTGTTTCGAAACCTGCAGTCAGCATCTTTTTTTAATTAAATAAACCCAGCCCTAAAATAGGATTTTATTAAGGAGAGAAAGAGAGGGAGTGGAAAAGAAATATTTATTTAACTAGCATGTTCCCGAGTTGGAAGGAAAAGAAAAGTGAGGGTTTTATGTTTAAAAAATCATTTCCTTCCAAATCTCTCCAATTTGGAAGGATGAGATATGAAGGAAATTAAACAAAATTTTCCTTTCACTTCCTTTCCCTTCTCTCCTTAAAAAAACTGTGGAACACGATTTTTTCTTGACATCCTTCCAAATCTCTTCTTTTCTTTCGTTAAATGAAACTTGGGAACACAGCGTAATTCCTAAACAACATACAACAGCTTGCAACTTTCAAACAACCGCTACTCCGCATCTCACAATAAATAAGGTTCGACTTTTTTTAAGTTCCAAGTTTTTATATTTTATTGAACCATCTAAGTTACATTTTAATTCAAAATATTCTACAAGTATGTGAATGAGAAAAATGGAGGATTGAGGAATATGCATTGTTAGTTAATTTGTCATTTTGTAAACTTTATTAATAATGTGAAATTGTGATTTGAATATGAATTAGACAATTAGTAGTTAGTGTTTTTCAATTGTTAATTTGTTGAACTTGAATGATTATGTGAAAAAGTGAATTTAAATTAGACAATTAGTGATGTTAAATTTGTTGAAACTTGAATGTGATATATAGGTTATTAAGAATGTGATATATAGGTTATTAAGATCTTTTAAGCCAGAATGGTACAACGGAAAACATAAAAAATGGTTAGAATGTGGTGTCAAAACAGATAATGTCTTGCTTATATTGCTACTTGTTTAAGGAACATGGACAAAACGAGGCATTTGTTAGTGATGGGGTATGGTGTTCGTATAGGATCGATGGATTTGTTACTCGTATTCTTATTATGTATTTTTATTATGTGATGAACCATACGTTGAAACCCGACCCGAACCGTTGAATCGACCCAGATTTTTTTATGTCCAATCCGCCACTGACTAAAACAGCGAACCCACTGGAAAAAAATCGTGGATCCGCCACTGCGAACAAAGGTCCACTCGGTTCGGTTCGGCTCGGCTTGAATAAATTATTATTTATCTATTATATATACAATTATATATATACCCACAAATCATAGTAATATTTATAGCTTTATACATAATATTTAACCCAATATATGCAAATAAAATATGACTAGTCCGCTTTACCAAATAAAAATTAACACTAAATTTAATAGTAAAACCCTAAGTCGTAACTTGACAGCCTTGACTTCTTTATGTTATTAGTCGTTCATCGCTAAACCTCATTTGATATCACCCTACGCCACAATGTGACAATTGTTTTCTGTAGTATACTCATTGCCTCACCAGCCTCAACCTAAGCCTCATTCTTAGACACTCAGACCTCAATATAACAGGACGAGTGTCCTCATCAGACCATTCGACCTTAGTTGTTCATACCTTCATATATAACAGTTTCCACTTTTAAGTACTATATAACTCAACGGTTTTTATCGGAATTACTAAAAAAAACCAATTTAATGAATAACAACTTGATACAGGCTTTTCATACCTAATAAACTTCAATGCAACATTTTAAATACTTAACCCATCCATAGTATAAACTTACAAGAACCATAAACACATTATCAACACACAAACCCCTAAACACCAAAGTGGTGAGTAATATTGGAAAAGAACCACAAATCCATGATCAACACACAAAGCCCTAATCACCAAAGTAGTAATATCTTCCCAAAACACAAACATATCTATGTTGGTGAAACTCATGGGTTATTTATGACATGTCTCAAAAGTAGTGTGCAAAAACAAAAAACCACTGTTCAAAGAAGACAAAAAACTAGGGAATCTTGATTCATTATTAAAAGAAAAGAAAACAAAGAAAAAAAAATAAAAATAAAAATAGGATGTTTTTGTTCTCTCATTTCATTTGTGACGACCATCTTTTCTTTTCTTTTCTTTGAGCTCTAATCAATGATCTAAGGATACCACCCATCAGGTAAATTTTTAATTTTTCTTCTTCTATACCCTCTCTCTGTCAGACCCTTTTGTTAAATCTTTATTATTATTATTAATCTTTATTTAGTTTTTTTTATATATATTATTAATTATTAAAGAAAGTCAAATCTTGGATTTTGTTTGTGAAATCAGCTGAATTTACAGAAGATAAACAAACCCTTTTGAGTTCTAAGCATCAGTGTGTCAGTGGATCAGACAATCATGACTCTTGTTGAGAACAATGGGTCAAATAATAATAATAATATTAATATTAATAATAGGGTTGAGGCAGCTGATTTTGATCAGCAGCAGAAGAAGAATATTATGCCTAATGGAAACATGGGTTTGAACCATATGACCAACAACAACAATAACAACAGCCATCATCATAGTGATAATAATAATAATAGTCAGATGAAGAGTGGTGATCATGATGATGAGGGGTTAAAGAAAGAGATGAGGGATTTGGCTGAAATGTTGTCTAAATTAAATCCTATGGCTGAGGAGTTTGTTCCGCCTTCGCTTGCTACTAATAATTTCCACGCGCCACCGTTGGTTATGCCGCCGCCTGCTGGACCGCCTTTTGGGTACTCTGCTGCTGCTGTTAATGAGTTTTTGCTTCAGACTAACCAAACCCCTTTTCATAATATGAATGGTGGTGGTGCTGCTGGTGGTGGTTCTGCTAGAAGGGTATGCTTATTTTGTTTAGTTTTGTTTTGTTGTGATGAGTTAATGAATATTATGTTATGAGTAAAATTAATATGTGTTGTTGCCTTGTTGGTGGTTAGAAGAAGGGTAACTTTAACCATGGGAAGAGAAGGATGAATAACCGGACTAACATGGCTCAAAGAGAAGATGTTATTAGGAGAACCGTTCATGTGTCGGATATCGATCAGCAGGTGAATCTTGTTTCATACTTTGTTAACTTTGCTTGGTTAATAGTTATTGTTGTCACACCATAGAGTTTGTAGTTTTTTTTTTAAAGTATTTTTAGTTTGAATTGAAGTTGTGTAATTATTTTTAAAGTTGTTTGTGGTGTTTCGGGGCGTGACAATGGTTGATATTATTATTATTTACTTATTTGGATGTATACATGAATCTAGGTTACTGAAGAACAGCTTGCAGCCCTCTTTATCAGTTGTGGACAGGTAAATATGTTAACCAAATCGTAATATGATGCTCCTTTGTTAATGATATATGATGATATAACCGTGTTACCGATTGTTTGAACTTTGATGGATACTTTTAGGTTGTGGACTGTCGTATATGTGGTGACCCTAACTCGGTTCTTCGTTTTGCATTCATTGAGTTTACTGACGAGGGTATGTAAAGATAAAGACAACTTTTTACGTTCGATTAATTATTTACTTGATCTATGTTTTGTGTTACATTGTGGGTTTGTAATGTACTTGCAGAGGGTGCAAGGAATGCATTGAGTCTTGCTGGTACTATGCTTGGTTACTACCCGGTCAGGGTTCTTCCTTCGAAGACTGCGATCGCACCAGTAAATCCAACTTTTTTGCCTCGAGTGAGATTCTCTTTCTTTGTAACTTTTTGAATATGGAAATATTTACAAACGTATGGTTTTGCTAAACCCGTTCTTGCACTTTGTTTTGTGTTTAGTCTGAAGATGAAAGGGAAATGTGCGCAAGAACTATCTACTGTACTAACATTGACAAGAAGGTAAGTGAAAAGGTTTCCAATTTTTTATGAATGTTTGTTAGGGTTTATAAACATTATTACATATTAAAAGATGGTTTCTTATCCCATTTGAACCAATTCTTAATCTGTAAACCGGATGTAAACTTGCTTATCTCGCAACTGCGCCAGGTTGCATACTTGCATATGCATTTTTGGTTATTTGGCATTTTTTATTAATTTAATAATAAAGATGTGTATTTATTGTTGGTAAATTTTATCTTTATATATTTAGACATTTTTTGTTACGTTTATTGTTTGAATATATAAGATTTAACATTTTATATACATCACTCATTTCTATATGAAAATATTATTATATTACCGAAAGCACAAACTGACCTGGTGAGGGTTGAAGATTGTTGAATGTCGCTCTACCAATCTAGAGACGGATGAAGATGGTTGAAGGTTATTGCTGCTTAAGTTAGATCAGAAAACAAAAGAGTATAAGAAAAAAGAAGAAGATGATGAAAGGATTACGAGGGAGACGGCAGTTGTTCAGGATCTGCCAGATAAGGCTGAGCTGTGTGGCAAGCAGCCGCTGCAGTGCTGCTCATTGAGAGGGGGAGTCGTCAAATTATTGGTTAAGAAATCTGAGAAGCGTAATTTGTTTTTTCTTTTTATAATAACGACAATAATAAGGTTTATTTTATCAATGAAAATATTCATGTCAGCACTACATCAACATTATAAATAAACAAAAATACCAAATAATCAAGAAAATGAAATGCCAACACCATGCCACTTGCCAACTAAGCACTTTTACGGTTTTACCTGCTCAGTTAGTTTCTAGGCCACCCAATGATCCAATCGGGAAAAAAAGTACAATCTTTTAATGATCCCGAGACACACAAGTTAGGATAGTGTCCCCATTTGGGACATGAAAAAGTACATTGAGCTTCTATGTAATAAACTCATTTAGTAATTTTGGTTACATATATTTGATCTTTATTTCGTTTGAAGCAGGTTACTCAGGCAGATGTCAAGCTCTTTTTTGAATCATTTTGTGGAGAGGTTTGTCGGTTATCTATATACGATATCTGAAATTATTTTTGCTACTTTGTTGATTATATTTTATTGGAATAATTTATTTCATAGGTTTACCGTTTGAGGTTGCTAGGAGACTACCATCATTCGACTCGTATTGCATTCGTTGAGTTTGTGATGGTAATTTATGTTTTCCGAACTTACCTTTCTTTTCTTTTCACTTTTTTTAAATATGTGCATTGCATTTCTTTATCTAGATAATGTTAGTATAACATGCTTTTGTCAAATATCAAGTAAGTTTCATCAATGTTCCACCTACGTCCCTCGAGTATTTCTGTGTCCATATTCAGTCTTGCTGAGTTTCAAGGACTGTAACATTTATATCAGAAGCAGTTATTGAGATAAACAGATAAAAGTTAAACATTGATACCTGTTTGTTAGCCTAACATATGATTTACATAATTAAGTATTAAGTAATTAACTAATTTGGCGCGTGTTGCATTTTTCAGGCGGAGAGTGCAATTGCAGCACTGAACTGTAGCGGTGCAGTATTGGGAACGTTGCCCATAAGGTGACTGTTTTACCATTTTTAAGTGTCGAATTGCATACTGCAAACTTGTTTTATTGACATGATTTATGGTTTTATGACGATGCAGGGTTAGCCCTTCTAAGACCCCGGTTCGTCCACGTGCACCTCGCCCTACTACCATGCACTGAACACACACGTTTCTCATCCAGCTCACTATATCAGTATCTAATTATACACACGACTGTTATGTTTCTGGTGTTTTGTTGAATTCATTCGGGTTCAAGTATCTGTTTGAAATGTAGATTTAGGATGGAAGTTTGAGGCTGGACTCTTGAGTTTTCTTAGTTACTGGTTTGTCGCTAAGAACCGAGACGGTTTTCGATGTTTCGTTATGAAAATTGTTGTTTTAAGTTTATCGTTTCGCTGTTAATTATGTATTGTTTTTTGGATCTTGATGATCTTAAAAGGGGGAGATATTGAAGGGTTTAAGTTTGATTGATGATAGCTTTTAGGGCTATTATTATTCAAGCTTATTTTATATCATTGATTGTCTTAGTTGTCATTAGGAACAATTACATAATAAGCTATGATAAAAGAGCCACCTTTTTGTTTAATTAAACATTTTTTTTTTCAAATCATCAATCAATTTTTATATTCCATCATATGTTCTTGTTGGTTGTTTCTTTTTCATATATACTCCTCGTCTTCTCTACACTCATCCTCGACTAATAATCACTCATCCTCTACCAACCTACACATCTCATCAATCAGTTGTCCATCCAAAACCTCCTCTTACAAAGGAGTTGAACTGGGTCTACAACTACACCATGGCAATATTACATACGATTAACCATATCGTACCCCATCTCCTGACTTGGGATACATCCGTCAAGAAGCTAGGTCGGACGGTCATGATAGTGATCGTAACATGTCATTTCTAGAGGCTACCCTAGAGGACTGGGATGGCATGAATTAAGGCTTTTGTGTGTTTAAGTAATGTTTAATTAGGTTTAAGAACGTGTAATATTTTTAATTATGTTTGTATAATAATTATTTAGTCTTTATAATGTTTTTAATTTTAGTTATTTTTAATTTATATATTGATTGTTAATTTATGTTTTCAAAATAAAAATGAATATGCAAAGCTAGATCAACATAAAAATGCTACCATAATTCATAAGACCTATACAGAAGCAAAATCATAACTAGAAACCTGCTTCATCAAATATTTTTAGAGCTGAACATTTTAAAATGCCCAAACTGCATCTCTTATATAAACTTGGTATAGCCAAAATTAAGGTTGAAATTTATATCTTAATAAATATAAAGATGAAAACTAAAAATCAATAAATATGTAAAAGCTTCGTACACCATCTAACATCAAAATTTGTGTTAATCCAAACAACAAAACAATGCTCAACCCTTGAATCTGATGCTTCTGCTGATGGTATTGATTCCAGATCCTTCCCCGCCATAAGGCCCAGACGGCTTCCTAATATCGCGTACTTGTCCTTTCCTCGCAACTTCTTTCTTCTTGTGTTTCAACTGCAGACATTAGTGTTTCACAGCGAAAAGACGTTATTACCTCAACAAGTGTATATGTGTGTAGCAAAGCAAATTTCATAACGCTTACGCTCTTCGTTATAATTACAACTTATTTTCAATGAAACTGACGTACCTTGTACTTCTTTCTTGGGTTTTTAAGATCCTTGTTGCGCTTACGGGTCAACCCTCTATTCTTCTCCATCTGAAACAAGCACAAAACCATAAGTTTTGTTCAAAGAAAATACGTTGTGCGTGCGCTGATATAAACGTCAATAATAATAACTACCTCATAATTGATGTGACGCTTTCCATCTAGTTGAGTTTCAGGTACTGCAAGATCTGAAGGTGTACTTCTACAAAACCAAAATTAAATATTTCCATTATCCTTGCACAATTTTATTGTGCCACAACAAAAAACACGCGACAATTACGATATATATGACATTATAAATCATAGGAAACAATAAAAAAAATACCTGGAATATTTCTGTGATTTAGCAGCTAATTTGGCATCTCGTTTCAATTTGGTCTGTTCGTAAAGATCAGATTCGGAGTCGGTATCACCATCTTCAGTCTCACCGTCCTCGTCATCTTCAGGGGTTTCATGGTCATTTTGTTGAAGATCATCATCATCAGAGTGAACTCCAGCATTTGTCAAAACTCGCATTTCGTGCTTTCTTCGCCTTTCTCCAATGTCATCTCGTGTTGGTAAATCATCATCTCCGGATACAACCTTCAAACATTAATAAAATAATTGTTTTTCAGGTATAGTCACATAAAACTTTAGAAATCAAATAAAAAAAATATTGCTAAATAGATCCTCACCCTCGGTTTTTTATTCTTGGTTACAAGCTGAGACAGTTTATTTGAAGATTTATTTTGGTTTCCTTCGATATCATAAGTATCATCATCGAAATCATCACGGGTCTCTAGCTTTCTGCTCAATACAATTGAACAATTATATATTTTTGGTTTAGCAGAGATATTTTCTGCTTTTTGAAACAAAAAGAAATGATTTGAAAGATTAAAAGATACCCGTTTAACGGTTTTGAATTCTTCTTAACCCCATCGGTTTTTGTTGCCTTTAAGTTAAATACACCTTTCTGCTTCAGTTTCTCCTCAAGTGCAGCTCTTACTTTCAACATTTCCGCACTCTGCACCCTGATTTTCTCACTCTCACGCTTACGTTTTCCTCCATTGTCAAGATCCAACGTAGATTCCTTCTTGGGTACCACATGAGGCTAAAAATAAAAGAAAAAAATAAACGTAACGTTTAAAAAAAGTTAAAAGAATGCTCTAAACATTTTGAAACTTGCATAGTATCAATGTGTATATACTAACTTCTTTTTGCGTTTTGGTGGTATTTGAATTATCGATTAAAGAAATAGAGTCAACGGTTTCAATCTCCATGCTCGAATCCTCCACTTTAGTAGTAGCATGGTTCTTGAGAAAGTCTTCAACGTCAGATGATAGATTTTCGTCGAGTGGTTTCATCTGCCGTTAGAGAACACTTCAGACAGTCAGAAGATTTCTGATAAAAGTTAAAATAAACAGAAAAATGTAAATTTACTAAAATAACCTTATCTAACAAGTTTTTAATCTCCACAATGCGAGCAAGAACAGGGTGATCACGAACCGGATGACCTTCTGATTTGAGAAGAAGATGAAAGCTGATTGCTTGACAATATGATAGTAAAAGTTGTTTCTTCACCTCCATATATTGTATGCCGTTTTTATTTATGTTCTTTACTTCTTTAAGCTACAAAAGAAATTATACTTAAATTTCTTTAATAAATGATAACCGTGATCATCCAAAACAAACATAGAGATAAATAAGAACTGCCAAAAGAATCTTTAGCATACCTTGCTTAAAATTGGGTCAACTTTAGTCTCAAGTTGCTCAACGGCTTCATTCAACTCCGACAACAAACCAACTACTTCCGGAGCTAAACTGTGAAGCAAAAAATGTTTTCAAAAAGTTAAAACTAAATTATTATTCATATAGGAAAATGCGAAAGCACTCTTACAAATGCATATCAAGAAAGAAAATGGTTACTATATTGAAATAAAAGAAAACAAAAAATAAAAATACTCACTTGTATACAATATCCATTTGTTCTTCTTTTGACAACGCGCTTGGATCCTTCATAACCACCTCAGTGTCAGTTTCATCTTGAGCGTCATGGCCTACGGTAGCTTTTGATCGGCCTTTTCCCTTACTCAAATTCTGATGAAATATGGAGTTGTTGATCTACTATAAGAAATAACTTCCAAAAAAAGCTAGCAAATATTATAATGTATTTTAATATACCTCAAATGTAGGTTCTTCTTCACTATCATCTTCAAGACCATGATCTGCATTTGAATATGACTTCTCTTTTTCTTTTAGTAGCCTTATAACCTCTGCTTCCTCCGCCTCGTCCCCTTCATTACTCGAATCTCCCTATGCAAAAAAAAAAAAAAAAAAAAAACGTGTTCAATAAGTTGATAAAGTTCAAACCTTGGTTTTAAAAAGCGCTAGGCGCACAAAAGCGAAGAGGTCTAAGCGCATCGCGCGAAGCGCAAAAAGCGTGGGATTTTCGTACCCGAAGCGCACAATAATTATATAAATTTTTTTATATATCCCATATATATTCCATGAGTTTTTAGCTTCATTTACCCAAAATATAGCTATAAATAAGGTTTTTATGTGATTTTACCTATATGTACAAGCCAAAAACACCAAGGTATCACATTTTTATGCATAAAAAATACCCAGAATACGTGAGGCGCGCGCCTCAGGCAGAAAAGCGCCTGAAATTTGGCAAAAAAGCGCCTGAGGCGCGCGCCTTTGGGAAAAAGGATAGGCGCAAAGCCCTGAGGCGCCCTAGGCTGCGCCTTGATGCGCCTTGCGCCTAGGCGCGCCTCAGGCGCGCTTTTTAAAACCCAGGTTCAAACAACACCAACCAACCGCATTAATCATGTTTCTAAACATTTTCATAGCAGCTCAAAAGCACTTTCATATTAGCTTAAACAAAAAATTACCAACGCTAACATAGTGACAATGCGACATATAGTAATAGCCAGTTGTTTTCACAAGGTGCATAGAAATAAACATCATAAATTACCTCATCGCCTCCATAATATATGTTTTTACCCCTCCCATATCCAATAATTTTCTTTTCTTCATCCTCGACATCATCTAGTGTTTCATCCTCAGCCCCACCAAGCTTTGCTTTTAAACTTTTGTGTTGCTTTGCAACTGTAGGAGTAAGCAAGAACAGAAACAAAGGAGATTAAAAGATAATCTTATATTCACATAAAGTAGAGTGCTCTACTTATCAATAACATCAATCGAAAGAATCTATACGCATAGTTGTTAAAAGCCATCGCCTCTTGCGCCTAGGCCAATTTTTTAGGCGAGGCGAGGCGATGTATTTGCGCTTTGAGTCGTGGAAATTGCGCTTTAATTTTCCTAGTGATGGTTTAGGCGCAGATTTAAGCTAGAATCCCATATTGCGGAGAGTTTCCAGCCAAATTCATTAAATTATGGCTAGATTCTAGCCAGATTTCTCCTTTTATCCAAGGAAAACTACCTTTATACACTAATACATCAATATTTTAAATCTTTTGATACTAGCTAGATTCTTTGTTCGCTTTTTTTATCTTAGGCCCTTGCTTTTTTTGCGCCTCGCGCCTAGGCCACAGGCGAGGCCTATGCGCCTTGAGTTTGCCTTTTGATAACTATGGCTATATGTAAAAACACGAAAAGTTAGAGCATGTTTTCCTTTTTTTTTTTTTTTGTGTTCACTATCAACAAATGTCAGCACCAACGGGATTACGTTGTAACACCACCAGTGGATCATAGTTATCGATAGCGAATAGCGGTAAATAGCGACGGGCTACCGATATGCTACGTAGCGATAGCGATGAAATAGCGCCCGCTATTTCGTAAATAGCGGTAAGGTATTAAAAAAATTTAAAATATTTTTATGTACAAATTTACAAGTATAAGGACCAAATGTGTATATAAATAAACTAATTTTATACTTTCTATGTAAAAATTTAGAAGTTTTGGCATTATATGTAAACAAATGAAAAATAGAGGGGTTAAACATGAAAATGTATAAAGTTATATAACCCTAAAATGTCTAAAACACACAACCCAGCCGCCAGTCATCTTCTCTTCCTCTTCTCTTCATCTTCTCCGGCAAGAAGTACAGGACGTCGCCGGAATCGTCGCCGGAATCTTCGCCGGACTTCAATAATTGCTTGATAGCGGGCCGATATGTACTGTGTAGCGGTAAATGGCCGATACGCGACGCTATTCGCTATCGCGCCCGCTACAGACGCGATTGACAACTATGCAGTGGATCTAAGGCAGCTCAGCAGCTGGCACACAGTGTCTTAATTTTTTTGTTGTTTTATTGACGGGTTTGCCCAAAAAAAAAAAAAAAAAAAAGGTCTCCTTAAAGCATATGGTTGATTGGTTGTAACCAAATGAAGCCAGCAACAACAAGAAGATTATGAAAAATAAAAACTAACGGAAGAGATCGTTTACAAAGACTTACACCTTATAGCTCTAGAAACCATCCTACTTTTTTCTATTTGATCATATTTTCTTGTAAGGTAGACAAAACCATCACCTCATAGTAGTTGAACACTACTCAAGATTAACTACAAAAAGCTCGAAACTAAAGTCATCAAATTAAACGTACTTTTTGCCGCAAAGCCTGTATCCTCCTCAGAGTCATCTTCATCATCATCGCTATCATCCTGCATATCACAATATAAACTTCAACTAAAATTCATAATTATGCCATACAACAAAGGTGTAGCCAGCCTACATAACTATCAAAATTGGCAAATTGCATATCCCTTTGTAAATACAATGCAATGTTCACTGAATTGTCCGGGTACTGTTCGGCAAGAAGTTCGTTTATATTCGTTTATTTAATAAACGGACAAACATGAAAAAAAATTGTTCAATTAATTAAACTAACGAACATGAAAACAAATTGTGTTCTTTACGTTCTTGGATGTCCGTTTATGTTCGTTTGTGTTTGCTCATTTAGAATGTTAACGAACCAACGTAAACAAGCACAAACATATTCATTTTCTTAACGAACGAACACGAACAAGAAAATCCATCCGTTTAATTAAACATGCCTACATTCCTTACAGGTCTACCTAAATTAACAAGATAAAACCAAACATTCAATCACAAACTTGACACCTAAACAAGTAAACCAATATCAATAACAAAAACCTCAATTTCAAACACATGTTGATCATTATCTTCATCAGAATCCCCAACATCTTTATCCAAATCCAATGGAACAACATCTCTCTGCTTATGAACTGCAATAAAGATACCAAATTTATAAACTTAACAACCTTTCATCAAAAGGGTATTAACCAAAACCAACAAATTTATAAAATTAATAAACTTAAATTTTTTTTTGAACCGCAAACTTTATAGCTAAATATAAAGCGCCAACAAGAGGCTGGAAATATACCAACGCTCAAAAATGAGCAGCAACAACCAAAAACAGACAATACTGACAAACAAACACGGCTTACACTAAACTAGAAACATCAAATTTTAACCATTGATCCCACGACACTTTAGGACCTACTTGCTGACATGGTTTAAAAAAACGGGTGAGGCGTACGCCTCGAGGTGCGCCTCGAGGCGAAACTCTAAGAAAACGAGTCTGAGGCACGCCTCATGGGGTTCAGATTGTACATATGCCTCTAAGGGCTGGGGCGCTAAGAAAATATGCGCCTCAGGTGCGCCTCGGGTGGTTTAGGGTGTTTTTGATGTGTTTTTTTTTTTGGGTAAATTATTTTGTTTTTGATGTTTTAGACTTTTCTAGGTCAAGTATTTTATTTTTTATAGACACATAATTTTCATAATTATTTTTTGACTGCGCCTCAAGCTTACGCCTCTGTTCGCCTCGAGGCTCGTTTCCGTTCTTTTAAACTTTGCTCGCCGATTAAAGATCCAGAAGAAGCTGTCTTCTTTAATAAGGTCGATCACGCTCCGAACCGGAATGAAAGTATCCTCGAACGATTTGGCGTTTCTAGTTAACCATAGCCTCCAAGTCGTGGCAATCGCGACCAAATGAACGATTTTCCTCCACTTTTTAGAACCTGGTGCCTTTTCGAGATGTTCAATAATGTCGAGTAAGGAGTTCGCATTGGATTCTAAGCCAAACAATGATATTCCACCACCAGACCGCTTTCGCCCAAAGACACCCCATAAGGGCATGGTTGACATCCTCCTGACGCAGCAGGCCGCATCTAGGACACTGGAGGTCGGACAGAACCACCCCACGCGCTGCAAGTTCCACTTTAGTCGCAATCTTTCCTTCCACCGCCCTCCATAGAAAGTAATTAGCTTTAAGCGGCGCCCACGGATTCCAAAAGAACTTCCTACTCGTGTGCGAAGAACTATCAGCTGCAGCAGCAAGTTCCAATCTCAAAGCCCTCTTCCAGATTGCTTCCCAATATCCTTCCACACCCCGGTGGTTATCGAATTATTATTAACAGGAATAAAAAGGGTATTAAACAAAACCAATAATAAATTCATAAAATTAACAAACTTTAACCAAAATGGTACTGTATAAAATAAACAATAATAAATATTTAAACTTACAAACATCAATCTCATCATCCATATCAGAATCAGACAAATCAAGAAGCGGCTTTTGAGGGGTTTTCTTGTTGCTCTTTGACCCTTTTGCCATTATTAATGTTTGCAAGTGATTGGATATTATAAAAATTGAGAGGCGCCGCACAGAGTGTTAAGGGTTCTTCGTTTTCTTGAAAGGGTTTGAATTAAACCCAATTTCACAGGGTTTAGGCTTTTGTTTGTTGGGTTTAATTATTTAAATAATTGGTCCTTCACTTTTTGTAGTTTTATGTTTTTCACACTTGTAGAATGTATTTGTTCAAACGTACCACTTTTAAACATTTTTTTTTTCATGTTTACAAAATCTATATCTATATCTATATCTATCTATACATATAATAAACCAAAGCCATTTTAATGACATGACATTCAAAGAGGCATTATCTTCTTTGAGTGTGCCATGTGGCATTGAGATATTTTAAGGAAAAAAAATTAAAAATAAAATTGGATTTTTCTCTCTTATTTCTTATGTTTCCTCCCATAATTTTTAAACGTTAATATCTTTTATATACGAGATTTTTTAAATAAAAAAATTACGCCAAATTAACGAACGTTTTATTATCTTTCCAACGAGTACCATAGTGTTATATAAAAAACGGAGAAAAAAACGACTATTTTTTTGTAGGGTTCTGTTCATACAGGGGAAAAAACAGAAAGTGTTCAGGTAAATCATTAATCATGTATAGGCAAGTCACTAATTATGTTTCGGTAAATATGAATTCTATTTTCAACATGCGTTAGCATTGGAGTTATACATTGTTTTAGGTTAGATATTAATATTAGAGTTATACATTGTTTAAGGTTAGGCGTTAACATTGGAGATATATTTTTAATTGTTTTAGGTTAGGTGCTACCCGAAGCTTTCCTGCATCTAACTATAAAGCGCATCATTCTATTTTATATGTAAGATTAATATGTCATATTAGATTTTTCAACCCCGGGAGGTTCCCGGGGTATAATCTAGTTAACAATATATCAAAACAAAGTGGCCGTGAATAGTATCTAACTTAGGTTTGTTATACTTAACTAAGGTTGGATTCTTTCGTCTGCTTTATATACCATATCACAACCCAATTCCTCCACGTATGCCCATACGTGTCATCTACAGTACAACACTACGCCTATTTCTCATCATCTATAATCCAATCCATGGTTACGTAAAGTCACAATTGTCATCCTCACACCCTTCATGAATGCTTAGACCATCCGTCATTGTTTGATGGAGCCCTACTTTGTGTCACCGAAATCACCCTAGCAAGTACCCTAGTCTACCTTGTTTTCTCTACCTCGCTTTTCGTTAACTTCATCCAAATATATGCTGCCAATACAAGATCAGTTATATGAAAAGCAATCAAATCACTTATTTATTTAATGTATATATGATGTTGAAATTTTGCAAAATTTGAATGTTATGGCTAACCTGCTCCTGACGATTGTCGATTGTATATGATGGAAAGGTTGCTACTACTAAATCTATTTGGAGCATCATTTAAAGATTATGTTTGGATGCCATGGTTTGTTACATCTGGCAAGAACGAATAATCAAAACTTTTCAAAGGGGGGAGAGATCTGCTCAAACTCTCTATAGTCAAATTGTTGGAATGGATAGATACAGATTGATTAGTCATTTTTGTTTATAGGATATCGGTATTAATGTTGATGATGGAATTGGACTTTGTGGTGGATTTCTATTTTCTATGGTTCCTGTTATTTTTGTAGCAATAACCATTAACATATCATTGTTAAAGTTCTTGAAGTAAAAAAAAAAGCTAAAAGTAAAATAATAAGGTTATCCCAGTTTTCCGACGGAGAATGGTGTCAAAGAGTGGGGCATATGGTGGCGAAGAGGTTGGCAACATTATGAAGAACAAATAAGAATAGTAGTATTGGGTCGGGTGTGGTGATGATATCGTAGGAGAGATGGTTAATCTTGATAGTTGACGTGTCTTTGTACTACAGAATTGGGCATATCGAAGTATGATACCAATGGGAACTTGGAGCCACCAAAGGCATTACCAAGGCAAAGGCAACGGAAAAGAATTTGCTCACTTTTTGTATATCAAAGTTTGTATTTTTTTTGTCACACCCCGCTAAGGCGGAAACACGGGGATGCGACCATCGAAAGGTTTTCAAGCACAAGGTTTAAGCAACACACATTTTTATTAAAATAGTACCACTATGAAAGATGGATATTGTCATAATTTATTTAAACCGGCATAATAACATTTAGAAAATGAGATAGTGTCTAGAACTCATGGAATTGAAAACAAAACATCACAGGATTGACAAAACCCATTCCAAGCGGTACCAATTAGTGCATGCCCGAACCTCTCTCTCAAATCCTTGCGGCCCTCCATTAGTTACCTGAAAAATATGCGCAAAGTTTTATCAACAATAATGTCGGCGAGTTCACAGGTTTGAATGTACTATATGAAATACTTGTGTAATTCGTGTATGACCAATCATGAACTAGCTAAGCAAATGATTATTGTGTAAACCCTGAGTCCCGTAACCAAACCTCTTGACTGTTATGCCTCGTGGTGCATTGTACACTAAAGACAATCTATATATAGTAGAATACTAACACTCCTTTGTATGTAACCTGTTAGAGCAACTAACCAAGTGTGGGGGTGTCAACCCAATAGATCTATTAAAGTGTTCCATGGCTTTTGATAGCTAATGGTTAGAGTAAATGTTGTACGAGGACTAGTGAGCTCATGAACCAAAATGTCTCATGTTCCACATGGCAGTCACGATAGAATTAATACTACCTTTGTAACTTGAACTAGTTTTGTAGCATGTTTACCCCCCAAAAATGTAAAAATAGTAAAAATGGGGCCGTGAAACTCACTTGGTAGCATCACGTGTGGCCTAGTGAAGCTGTAGATGGTCACTGTCTTGACAAATGATGTCCTATAATCATTATGGACATGGTAAGTTGTCTGGTTTGTTGTTTATCATACAAGTTGCTCACCCGACTTTTATGGACCCTTGTTTGGTGTACATGGGTCATGTTTTTGTGTATATGTGTGGATTCACGAAACCTTGTTGTTTGTTAGAATCTATTGAAATGGACCCCACATCTCGTCATGAGCCGTAATTTGGCACCAATCTATCATTTGTGGTTGGTTTTTGGGGGAATAAATAATTTGTCATGTGTTTATAACCCTTTGAAATTCAATATACAGTTAACACATGTTTCGGCCTATCCTAACATATGTTAAGGGATGATAGCCGAAACTATTTCATAACATAGGCCTCGTGATCGATCCTTTAGTGGTTCCACTTGGCTGATCCATGTTTGTAAAGAATTATTGGTGTTTTGAAATCGACTTGGGTTGTTTTAAGTGGAACTCGATCGTTTTTACACAAAAAGGAAGCCTTTAGTTTCAAAAGTGTCTTAACACTAGTTTGCTTATAAAACCGATCTACAACATGTTTGATTATGTCGTGATTTAGCCTCAAGACATCATGTAGATGACAAATGTTTAGGTAGGGCCGATTACCTTTAGTTGTTAAATGAAATCGGTTGATAGGCTTAGTGTAACATCGAACCATTAAGTATTGATCATACTTGTGCTTAGTGAGTGTATGACGGAGGCCGATTCATGGTTAGGGGGCAAGGGGTCGGGTGTAAAGCTTAGGGCCGAGGTATGTGAAGTAATAAAAGAATAGAATGGCTAGGAGTTTACCTATTAGAAGCAATGTGAGGTCGATTGGGTGCTTGATCCTTGATCCTTTTCATGGAGCTTGCTTCCCTTCGGCTCTATGGCCTCCTTGTTGCCGAGTGATGTGAGTGTTAATGTGAGAGAGTTGTGAGTGTTGAATGGTGCAATTTGGAATGATCAAGAGGTCTCCTTATATAGTGGTTGAGGGAAGGTAAAGACAAAGCTATAAGAGGTAAGTTTAAAGGTGAATTGCTAAGTGTGGAGTCTTGGATCTACTAATTAGTGTAAGTGTAACACAAGCATGCCTTGCCAATCCCATGTTGGTCGAATAAGAAGCTTCAAAAGAAAAGAGGATATGTTGACTTTGTAGGATGGATAAGTGTGATCTAGTGTTATCCATAAGAGTATAAGTTACTCACTTCCTAGTCACCTTGGCCGATTGTCTTCTTGTGGGATTCCTAGGTCCTTTGTTCCATCACTATCATGCATACATATAGGGAGGTAGGTGGCCGAACATGTGGGAAGGGATAGGGTGATAGAAGCTTGATGTTATAGGCACATGGTGATGGTGATAGTTCTTACATTCTTCATGCTTTGATTGGTTATGATAAGAAGGGTAAAGAGTTGACCTAGGGAGGTTTAGAGGCTTGTATGTTGTTGCCATTTTAGTGCAAGTTGGTGACATACATGCTTGAAAGAAACATGTGACTTAGGTTTTTGTGTTTCGGCCGAGAAAGAGACAAAAGAGGGGTTTTCTACTTAAGGCTTGTCTTGTTCCAAGAGGAGTTTGTTGGGTGATTGTCCGGGTGTTGTATGACTAAACAGGTATTTTGTTTGAGTTTTCTAATTAACTCATGCTTTACTAGACTAGGGGGTATAGTATATGTAAAATGCGTAAATATGCACATATAATGACAATAGTAACTGAAGAGCGTACGGATGTTGACCTGGTTCGTTGACTGTTGTCACATTCTCCCCTTGTTTTGGAATTTCGTTCGCGAAATCGAGTTTTCCTACTAGTTTCAGTAGTCTTAGGAAAGAGATATGGGTACTTGCGTCTCATTTGGTATTCGCGTTCCGATGTAAATTCGGGACCACGCGTTGCATTCCATCTGACTTTCACAAGTTTAGTGTGGCTCCTTCTCAATTTCTGGATTTTCCAATCAGTCACCTCGATGAGCTCCCCCGACAAGGATGTTGTGCTCAGCCTGGAATACAATCATAAAGTTGAAAGTACCAGAAATTCCTAGAGGCATACCATCAGAAAAGCTTCCTTGACCAATTGGGTAGATCAAGAAAACAGCAAGCTGATCATCGATGTGAATTTCTTCGGGAGGAATGATCAAAGACTCGTCGAATAAACACTTCTTTAGATTGGATACGTGGAAAGTGTCATGAACACCACTTAGCTCTTTTGGTAACTTGAGCTTGTATGCCACGGGACCAACTCTAGAAAGTATTTCGAATGGACCTATGTATCGGGGATTGATTTTTCCACGCTTGTTAAACCGTGGTAAACCCTTCTAGGGTGAGACTTTCAAGAGTACCTTATCGCCGACCTGGAATTCAAGTGGTTTGCGACGGCGGTCAGCGTAACTCTTTTGACGTTCTTGAGCGGCTTTCAAGCAATCACGGATTTGAAAGATCTTATCAGTGGTCTCTTGAATGAGCTCAGGGCCAGTCAAATACTTGTCTCCAACTTATGCCCAACACAAAGGGGATCTACACTTACGTCCATATAAGGCTTCAAACGGGGCAACATTGATACTGGTGTGGTAACTGTTATTGTAGGAGAACTCAACTAATGGTAAATGAGAATCCCAGTTTCCACCGAAATCGATTACACATGCCCAAAGCATGTCTTCCAATGTTTGAATTGTGCGTTCACTCTGGCCATCGGTTTATGGATGATAGACCGTGCTCATGTCTAAGCGAGAGCACAATGCGTCCATCAATGTTTGCCAGAATCGGGAAGTAAATCCACTGTCTTGGTCGGAAATGATTGAAACAGGCACACCATGCCTAGTTACAACCTCTTTGATGTACAGCTTGGCGAGTTTCTCTAATTTGCCGGTTTCCTTTATAGGCAAGAAATGCGCAGATTTAGTCAACCTGTCAACAATTACCCAAATCGTGTTGTGACCACTGGACGTCTTAAGTAGCTTGGTGATGAAGTCCATGGAAATCTATTCCCATTTCCAAACAGGAATTTCTGGTTGTTGAAGCAGACCGGACGATTTCTGATACTCGGATTTGACCTTTGAACAGGTAAGGCATCAGCTGACATACGTGGCGATTTCACCTTTCAGGTTGGGCCATCAGTAAAGTTCCTTCACGTCTTTGTACATTTTGTCAGCTCCGGGATGGACCGAGTACTTAGACTTATGGGCCTCTTCAAAAATTAAATCACGTAACCCACCAAAACGTGGCACCCAGATCCGATTGGCAAAATAAACTCTGTTGTCAAATCTTGGTTCCAATAGATTAACCATCTTGAATAATGACTCATTCTTCAGATTCTCGCTTTTTAGAGCTTCCCGCTGAGCGTCGCGGATACGGGTAGTTAGATTTGTATGGATGGTCAAGCTTAGAGCACGCACACGCAGGGTCTTAACTCGTTCCTTCCGGCTTAATGCGTCGGCCACAACGTTGGCCTTTCCTGGATGGTATTTAATCTCACAATCGTAATCGTTCAGAAATTCAACCCATCTACATTGCCGCATGTTCAGCTCCTTCTGGTTGAAGATGTGTTGCAAGCTCTTATGATCAGTGAAAATGGTGCACCTAGTGCCATAAAGGTAGTGCCTCCAAATCTTGAGGGAAAAGATCAACGCACCTAACTCTAGGTCATGAGTGGTGTAATTCTTCTCATGAATTTTGAGTTGTCGGGATGCTTAGGCAATGACCTTGTTCCTTTGCATGAGTACGCATCCAAGACCTTGATGAGAAGCATCGCAGTAAACTGCGAAATCATCGGTACTTTCTGGAAGAGAAAGAATCGGAGCACTACATAGGCAGTCCTTCAAAACTTGGAACGCATTCTCCTGCTTGATTCCCCAATCGAACTTCTTGTCTTTCTGTGTCAAGACAGTTAAAGGCTGGGCAATCTTGGAGAAATTTTTGATGAACCGTTGATAATAACCAGCTAATCCTAGAAATTGTCGCACTTCAGTCGGTGTCTTGGGCGCAGCCCAATCCTTGATTACTTCAATCTTTGTGGGATCAACTTGTATACCCTTCTCGTTCACAACGTAACCGAGGAAATGGACTTCTCGAATCCAGAACTCGCATTTCAAGAATTTGGCAAACAGTTTCTCGTTCTTGAGCAACTCCAAAATCAATCGAAGATGATGTTCGTGCTCTTATTAAGTTCGCGAGTAGATCAAGATGTCATTAATGAAGACAATTACAAACTTGTCTAGGTAGGGCTTGCAGACTCGATTCATGAGATCCATGAAAACAACAAGAGCATTCGTTAATCCAAATGGCATAACTAGGAATTCGTAATGCCCATAACGAGTTCGGAATGCAGTCTTCGGAATGTCGTCTTCCTGAATCCGCAACTGATGATAACCCGAACGCAGATCGATCTTCGAGTATTAGCTGGAAGGTCGAACAGGTCAGCGATCCTTGGCAACGGATACTTGTTCTTGATGGTCAGCTTGTTCAACTCCCGGTAGTCAATGCACATGCAGAAACTCCCGTCTTTCTTTTCACGAACAGGATAGGTGCTCCCCACGGAGAAAAGCTCGGATGAATGAAACCTTTGTCCAACAACTACTGAAGTTGGTTAGACAATTCCTGCATTTTGGACGGTGCCAGACGATACGGAGTGCGTGCTACTGGGGCGGCTCCTGGGACAAGATCGATGCGAAACTCGACCTGTCGTGGTGGTGGAAGTCCCGGCAAGTCTTCCGGAAAGACTTCGGGATAGTCTCGCACCACTGGTATGTCCACGAGCTTCCGATCTTTAGCCTTCTGTTCAACGACATGTGCCAGAAATGCGACACAACCTTTCCTTAAACATTTTTGTGCCTTAATGCAGGATATGACTTGAAGAGTGGGTACACTCTGGTTTCCTCGAATCATAAGGGTTTCATCAATTGACAAGGGGATTCGAGGCAACTTCTCGTGACAGACGATCTCTGCACGATGTTTGGATAATCAATCCATGCCAATAACAACATCAAAACTACCCTGTCGAATAGGCAGTAAATCGATATGGAATTCATGGTCGTCAAGTACCAGAACACAGTCCATAACAACTTCCTCAGACGAGATCAACTTACCATTGGCTAATTCTATGGTGTAACGTGTTTCCAACTTACTAGATTCTAATCCAAGGTATTTCTTAAAGTCGGTGGACACAAAGCTAAAATCAACGCCTGAGTCAAATAGTACCGATGCAAAATGGTTGTTAAGAAGAAACGTACCCGTAACTACATTAGGATCTTCACGTGCTTCGTTGGCTCCCAACACGAACGCTCTACCACGGGCTTGATCCTTGGCCTTGGGACAGTCCTTTCGGAAGTGTCCAGTCGCACCACATTCGAAACACTCGTTTTTGGCAGGAGGAGTGTTTGTGGCTTTGGCCTTGCAGTTGGCTGTTGAATGACCACGAAGGTTATAGTTCTTGCACAAGATGCTTTTGCAGGTACCCATGTGATGGTAGTTGCATTTACTGTAGTGAGGATGGGGCTCGTTGTATTTGCGTTTGGGCTCCTCAGCAGTTGTGGCAGCAAAAACTTTCACGGCATCTTGTGGCTTATGAGAGGAGTTCTTACCTTTCCGGTTGTCGGAATGTTTGCGCTTGTTCCCGGAACTCTTACTAGTAACCGTATCCTTTTGGTTCAACGAACCCATGCAAACAGCGTCGTCAGTCAAACTTTGGGCTAGAGTAACAGCAGCCTGGATAGTGGAGGGTGCCGATGCAGTGACCATACTACGGATCTTTGGCGATAGACCCCAGATATACCGCTCGACTCTCTTGTATTAGGGCGTGACCATGTGAGGGACTAGTCGAGAGAGTTCATGAAAACGAGAGGTATATGTAGTCACTTTGGAATCCACCATGGCAAGATTCCAGAATTCTGCCTCCAGCTTCTGTAGCTCACTCTTAGGGCAGTACTTTTCCATGAGTAGTGTTTTGAGATCGGCCCAAGCAAGGTTGTATGCCGCTTCTGTGCCGAGGGTTTGCACTTGCAGGTTCCACCAGGTAAGGGCTTCATCATGAAAGGTACAAGTGGAGTACTTTACCTTTTGATCCTCGGAGCAACCACTTATGTTGAGGATTGATTTGGTCTTCTCTATCCATCGGACGATTCCTACAGCACCTTCTGTACCACGGAAATTCCATGGCTTGCATGCCATGAAGGTTTTGTACGAACAGCCGTGAATAGAGTTTTCACCCTCGTGATCTGTTTCACTTCCTCGGCGATGACCGATACCTCCTGAACCTTCACTGGAGTCAGCCTGAGTTGCATCATGTTGAGCAATTGCCTCAGCAATTACCCTAGCTAACTCAGCGGGAGTGGACGGTAGTGGTTCGCCATCGGTTGTCCGTGCTGACTGTCGGGTTTGCATAACTAAGAGAAAAGAACACAACATAAGAGAGGTATATACATATATAATCATATAATAACCAACATAATCATGCATTTTAATTAAACCACACCCATAAGTTAATAAGGTAGTTAACATGTCATAACATCATACTCCATACATGAAACCAAAATGATCGAGTTTTAGTACACAAAATGGGTGGTCGAACCGCAATTAGTTTTAAACATCATAGCACAATATCATAAAACAAAACAAGCATAATCATAACATCTAAGAAGGTGATGGAAAAGCAACAGCAAGAGAAATAATCGCCTCCCTCATACATCGGTCAGTCTCTGCCATCCTCCTCTCTAGCATCTCTACACGTCTCCCCATCTCAGCCCTCTCCATCACGGCAAACAGTCTCCCCTACTCGGCCTCAGACAGCTGACTCTCGAGCTCCCGGATGCGGTTTCCCAATGCTACCAGCTGCATACCGTGGGATATAATGGCGCCACGCTCGGTATAGAAGGGTCTCCCGGATGAGCCTCCCAAACTCATGGCCTCGGGATCGTCCTCCTCATCCCTATGTGCTAGATCGCTAGTGAGACTAGGAAGGAAAGGCCGCTTGCGGGCCTGAGAGCGCCTCTTCAGCCTCTTCGGTGGCTCGGGTCTCAGCTTGCATACCTCCATCGCTAGAGGCTCTGGTATGGGGTCAGTGGGCTAGGTAGGCTCGCTGGTCGGGATAGGGTCAGCGAGAAGAGGGAAAATCGAGGCTCTGGCGGGTATGGCAATAACAAGAGCTGGGCGTGTCCTCTTTCGGGGTGTACACTTTGTGAGTGTACGTCCCGAGGTGTTTAGCCGAAAGAAGGGGTTAAGGCTGGCTGGAGAGCGAGAAACAGGAGGGGTCACAGAAGGGTGAGTGTCTGGGGCAGCTATAGAAGGTGGGGTGTCATCGTCCGTGTCGTCATCAGAGGTACTCCTCATGACTGGAGGAGGGTCTATGTCCATATCTGAGTCTGAAATCCACCCACACCCATGATGAGAGGAATCGAGGACAGGGGCTGGCTGGGTAAGGGGTAAGTCTTCCTCCGGAAGGTCGTCCACTAAGTAATCAGGCTCGGAATCAGACGGAGAAGTAAGGTCAATGGTAATGACCATGATCCTGTCATAACATGCATATATGTAAATGAACATGCAAATGAATGAACTAGTGTACCCGTATGTCGTCGTGGAGCGGCTTGAGATTTGAGAGGTGCAAGGCGAGATGGCGTGGTACTTTGTGAAAACGTTTCGAAAAATGTTTTAAGTTATAGTTGACTCAAAAGAATCTTAGTTCGCTATAACCTTATGCTCTGATACCAATCTGTCATACCCCGTTAAGGCGAAAACACGGGGATGCGACCATCGAAAGGTTTTCAAGCACAAGGTTCAAGTAACACACATTTTATTAAAATAGTACCACCATGAAAGATGGATATTGTCATAATTTATTTAAACCGGCATAATAACATTTAGAAAATGAGATAGTGTCTAGAATTCATGGAATTGAAAACAAAACATCACAGGATTGACAAAACCCATTCCACGCGGTACCAATTAGTGCATGCTCGAACCTATCTCCCAAAAAATGTAAAAATAGTAAAAATGGGGTCGTGAAACTCACCTGGTAGTATCATGTGTGGCCTAGTGAAGCTGTAGATGGTCACTGTCTTGACAAATGATGCCCTATGATCATTATGGACATGGTAAGTTATCTGGTTTTGTTGTTTATCATACAAGTTGCTCACCCGATTTTTATGGACCCTTGTTTAGTGTACATGGGCCATGTTTTTGTGTATATGTGTGGATTCACGAAACCTTGTTGTTTGTTAGAATCTATAAATGGACCCCACATCTCGTCATGGGCCATAATTTGGCACCAATCTATCCTTTGTGGTTGGTTTTGGGGGAAATAAATAATTTGTCATGTGTTTATAACCCTTTGAAAGTCAATATAAAGTTAACACATGTTTCGGCCTATCCTAACATATGTTAAGGGATGATAGCCGAAACTATTTCATAACATTGGCCTCGTGATCGATCCTTTAGTAATTCCACTCGGCTGATCCATGTTTGTAAAGAATTATTGGTGTTTTGAAATCGACTTGGGTTTGTTTTAAGTGAAACTCGGTCGTTTTTACACAAAAAGGAAGCCTTTAGTTTCAAGAGTGTCTTAACACTAGTTTGCTTATAAAACCGATCTATAACATGTTTGATTGTGTCGTGATTTAGCCTCAAGACATCATTTAGATGACAAATGTTTAGGTAGGGCCGGTTACCTTTAGTTGTTAAATGAAATCGGTTTATAGGCTTAGTGTAACATCGAACCATTAAGTATTGATCATACTTGTGCTTAGTGAGTGTATGACGGAGGCCGATTCATGGTTAGGGGGCAAGGGATCGGGTGTAAAGCTTAAGGCCGAGGTATGTGAGGTAATAAAAGGATAGAATGGCTAAGAGTTTACCTATTAGAAGCAATGTGAGGTCAATTGGGTGCTTGATCCTCGATCCTTTCCTTCGAGCTTGCTTCCCTTTGGCTCTATGGCCTCCTTGTTGCCGAGTGATGTGAGTGTTAATGTGAGAGAGTTGTGAGTGTTGAATGGTGCAATTTGGAATGATCAAGAGGTCTCCTTATATAGTGGTAGGTAAGTTTAAAGGTTAATTGCTAAGTGTGGAGTCTTGGATCTACTAATTAGTGTAAGTGTAAGTGATGTGTTGCAAAACACATCTAATATCCTATGTATTTTGTAGTCATTTTAGAGTCTTTTTATTAGTGTTTTAGTAGTTTTAGGCTTGTACTTGTCCATTTTATTTATTTTAGCGCTTTATTAGATTTTTATTAGTTTCGTGTCATTTTTATTATGCATTTATATATTTTATTATTTTATAGGTATTCGTGGAAAATGAGCTCAAAACGAAAGAATTTTAATCAAGACACGAATACTTGAAAGTAGGTGTTCATGGACGTTGGAGCGTAGACGAGAAACTTTGGTCAAGTCAAGAATACCCGAGTCTAGAGCACCGAGTATAGTACCATGTATTATAATAATAATAATAATAATAATAATAATAATAATAATAAATAAAAATGGACTTAAGTCCATGTGGACTTACGAAAAAAAATGTAGAAAAAAGTCAAAGCCCAAGATTTTAAAAACCTTACGACAATTATTAGAGTTGGCGCAAAATTTGATATAAAGGGACAGTATTTTTTTACGACAAAAAAATTATTCATTCATCGAACAAGAGCGCCGCAAGCAGAACTCGAACAACAACAGTTCAAAGAATAAATAGAGAAGAAGGCACGGGTTCAAGATTGAAGGCACGGGTTTGACTATAATAATTTTTGGCTTTATATTTATTTACTCTGTGTTTATAAATATTAGTACCATGACTCAATATTATTTTGAACCTATGTTTTTATCTTTTTCTATGTTGATGAGTGGCTAAATATTTAGTGCTACCTAGGTATTGATGATGGATGACAATTGAATAATAGTTTTCGGTTTGGATCTATGTTATGTTTTGGATAATGTTTTGGTAAAGGTTTTCTAATAAGGTTTCTTTTGTATATGCGTGCTTGATATCTGAATATTAATTATTGTTTTGCTTAATTCTAGTTTAATTGATTTTGTATCTTTTGACCTAGGATTTTGTGAGTATCTTAGACTTGGTGTTTTTGATATAATGTGGTTGCTAGACGTAGTAAACCCTAGAAACAAGTTAATTAATTATTCGGTAATTTAGCATTCTACCATCTTTGAGACCGAGAGGAGATTAGGTGTCAATGTGTCTAGCTTGGTAGGTATTCGGGACCGTGGTCTGCACGAGAGTGAGGCACCCCTAGCGTGCCTGTTTTGTTAGCATCCTATGTTAGAAACCTGTTAGAATTACTATCTCTTGCATCCCTTACACATCCCGGATGTATTGTTTCTGAGGGGGCCGAGAGGACATTCAGATTTAGGATACCTTAGCATAGTTTGGAGAGACCGAGAGGTGATCTGAACCCGAGACCGGTGAGTTTACACACTTCCCTAGATTCAGTATTGCGACATGTTGGAGAGTGATTCGCGTTCCAGTGTTGGTCTAGTTTAGTGTATCTTAAGATCCCAGTAGCCAAAACCCATTTATCCAATCCCGAGAGCTATATGTCAGTCACCTTGATTCTTACCTAGGTAGCCATTTTCTCATTACTTAATCTCATCCAGTTCTGCTTGTTCGTTTGCTTTGTTTGAGTTGTTTGTATTTTATTTACTTTAATTTTATATTTTTTTAGTAATTAATTAAATCACCATCACTTCAATTTATTAGACTAGGACTCGACGAAAGCTTAGTACCGAGAGCCGCTACTGCTGTGTCCACGGTTCGAGTCGATTGGGTGCTTGATCCTCGATCCTTTCCTTCGAGCTTGCTTCCCTTTGCCTCTATGGCCTCCTTGTTGCCGAGTGACGTGAGTGTTAATGTGAGAGAGTTGTGAGTGTTGAATGGTGCAATTTGGAATGATCAAGAGGTCTCCTTATATAGTGGTTGAGGGAAGGTAAAGACAAAGCTATAAGAGGTAAGTTTAAAGGTGAATTGCTAAGTGTGGAGTCTTGGATCTACTAATTAGTGTAAGTGTAAGACAAGCATGCCTTTCCTATCCCATGTTGGTCGAATAAGAAGCTTCAAAAGAAAAGAGGATAGATTGACTTTGTAGGATGGATAAGCGTGGTCTAGTGTTATCCATAAGAGTGTAAGTTACTCACTTCCTATTCACCTTGGCCGTTTATCTTCTTGTGGGATTCCTAGGTCCTTTGTTCCATCATTATCATGCATACATATAGGGAGGTAGGCGGCCGAACATGTGGGAAGGGATAGGGTGATAGAAGCTTGATGTTATAGGCACATGGTGATGGTGATAGTTCTTACATTCTTCATGCTTTGATTGGTTATGATAAGAAATGTAAAGAGTTGACCTAGGGAGGTTTAGAGGCTTGTATGTTGTTGCCATTTTAGTGCAAGTTGGTGACAAACATGCTTGAAAGAAACATGTGGCTTTGGTCTTTTTGTTTTGGTCGAGAAAGAGACAAAGGAGGGGTTTTCTACTTAAGGTTTGTCTTGTTCCAAGAGGAGTTTGCGTAAGATAGTGTCTTGCTTATTGGTGATACCAAAAGCATGTGAGGGGTTGCTTGTGTGCAAGGTTTCGGCCGAGGAAAAGGGAAAGGAAGAGGGAGGATAGTTTTGTTAGTTATCTAGATGAGGGAATGATGGATGTTGGTTATGTTATTAAGGAGTTGACTTATCCCTCTTTATGAAATGTTAGAACTTGTGATCACCCTTCTTGAGTTCTATGATCGGCCGAATGTAGAAGCAAGGGGATATGTTCCTCTTTTGCAAGACTATGTCATGTTAAGTATGTGTTTATGTATGTATGGTGGTATGCTTGTGTGCCGTGCATATGTATGTATATATATGGGTATGGTCTTGTGAAGTTCCATGATAATTAGCTTTGTTATGATCCAAAACTTATCATATGTGTGAAACCTTATGAGTGAGTCGACATGTACACATGTTAGTGGCACCATGGTTGCACATTGTGTCTAATTAATTTATTGGGTAGCCGCTTGTTATCCTTTGATATAGGAATATCTATCCAGGGTTTATAATGTCAAAAGTCGAATAGGTTCTATGTTGACCGATGACAATATCAACATGTATTTTGTGAACCATAAAATAGTTATTTGTTATTAAGTTCATATGTGTTAGAAAAGGATTACCATGTGTTGAGGTGTGGTAGCCTCATGAAACGTTTGTTGGGTGATTGTCCGGGTGTTGCATCACTGAACAGGTATTTTGTTTGAGTTTTCTGATTAACTCATGCTTCACTAGACTAGGGGGTATAGTATATGTAAAATGCGTAAATATGCACATATAATGACAATAGTAACTAAAGAGCGTACGGTTGTTGACCTGGTTCGTTGACTGTTGTCACATTTTTTCATCTAAAAACACACGTGTTTTGTTGTTTTGGATTGATAATTTGTGTTTTGTTTGTAAATAACTTTGTCTATCAAAGCTTGATTTTCATCTAAAAACATTTGTTTTTCACTTAAAAACTTATGTTTTTGTTGTTTTGTGTTATAATTCTACATGTTTTTGTTGTTGGTTTATAATTTATTACGTTTTTTTTAGCGTGATGAGTCGTGAAAACATATGTTTTTGTTGTTAGTTTATAATTTATTATATGTTTTCAATGAGATAAGTCGTGAAGACTTATGTTTTTTGTTGTTTTGTGTTATAATTCTACATGTTTTTGTAGGATCGTTTTCGGACAACCCGACTATCACGAGCTGGTTCGTCTATTGTGCGGAATCCACTAGACGATGTTTGAATAACAAAACCGCCAACAAACACTAAAAAGCGAGTTATCAAAGGCACACACAATATGGTTTAATGGTTGTATTCGTATTAGAAACGAGCTCGAGTGCACAATACAGGCTACAGACCCAAAAACCTAGGACTCAGGTGTGAAATGTGTGAAATGACAACCGAGAATGATTAGGGCAATGATTAGAGCTATTTATAGCTGCTGCTAGTCGGCCTAGGCCCTGGGGACGACTAGCTTCCATCAGGCGACTAGGTGGTGCGACTAGCAAGCTAGTCGTCTTGATACCCACGCGACTAGCTAAGCTAGTCATGCCCTAGAGACCTAGTTGTGTCCAGGATTCCAAAAATGCCCTTTAACATACAAAACACATCCAAACACATACAAAACAATAAACAAACACCTATACTAGGCTAGGGATATCTAGGTTACATGTACTAACAGTTTTGTTGTTGGGTTATAATTTATCACATGTTTTTAGTGAGATAAGTCGTAAAAACATATGTTTTTGTTGTTGGTTTATATTTTTTACATGTTTTTAGTGAGATAAGTCGTGAAAACATATGTTTTTGTTGTTGGTTTATAATTGTTACATGTTTTTAGTGACATAAGTCGTGAAAACATATGATTTTATTTTTGGGTTAGAATTTACTATATATTATTTGTGAGATGAGTTGTGAAAAAAATATGTAATTGTTACATAAAACATCTGTTTTAAAAGCAGGTTTTCATGCTTTGCAACATTAGACATACAACATACATGAGAGAGATAGAGAGAGAGAGAGAGAGAGAGAGAGAGAGAGAGGGAGAGGAGAAAGAGAGATGAGAGAAGAGAGGAAACTATTTTTGTTTTGGACATTCTTGCCCTTTTTGTACTTTATCTTAATAATATTTTATTAAAATGATAAAAAACAATCACAACTGTTGATCATTTAAGATGAATGGTTAAGATATGGGTTTTCTTAAGTGAGAACTGAGAAGGGTTTTCAAATTATCCATTCTATATATATATATATATGTATATATATATATAGGGGCGGATCATTTGAGAAGAATTTTAATTTAAGAAGAAAAAGAAGAAATAACATTAAATACTTTAACTCATTTCACATCAATTATCCAATTACTTAGTTTTAAATATTGTGTCTTACACACATCAAAACTTGTACTACACATATCAAAAGTCATCTAACACACATCGAAATTATCATACTTTTATCCTACACATATTAAAATTATCATTAGGTTTATTCTACACATGTAAAAATTCATCCTACATTTATCGTACATATACCGAAATTTATCCTTCACTATATATTATCTTTGTTTTAAAGATATTTATTTGAAAAAGAATTATGATTTCATTTATTTAACTAGTTTATGGAAGTTACAAAAATTTAAAAATTTATTTAACATTAAATACAACTATTAAATGAAAATTTTCTATTGGTTTAAATTTTCTTCTTTTTCTTCTTACAAGAAAATTTATTCTTATTTGAACTCTCCACTATATATATATATATATATATATATATATATATATATATATAGGAAAAGGATAATTTGGAAACCCACTTGAGTTGAGAAACCTTTGAAAACCTATGTAAAAAACCATTATTTTTTTTTTGAAAAAAAATAACCAATGTAAAATACATGTTTTTAAGCGTTTTGGGCAAAAAAAAATAACAAAAGCGCCGATGGGAGTTTTTTTAAAAAAATAAACAAAGTTGCTAAAAAAACATATGTTTTCAGCTATTTACCTATGTTTTTAGCAACTTTGTTTATTTAAAAAAAAATCTCATCGGCGCTTTTTTTATTTTTTTGGCCAAAAACGCTTAAAAACATGTATTTTACATTGGTTATTTTTTTTAAAAAAAAATAATGGTTTTTTACATGGGTTTTCAATGAAAAAAACGCTTTATAATTGACCTATATATATATATATATATATATATATATATATATATATATATAGGGGATGGATATTATGAAAACCCACTCTTAGAGTGGAAACCATGAAAACTCTCTCCTAGCCATCCATTTCATTGGATCAATGGATGAGATCAATTTGAAGACTTTTTTGTTTGAAATAATATTTTTATAATTGATAAAGTACACATAAGGGTAGAAAGGTAAAGTTGCTTTATGAAGATTATATTATTATAATAACACTCTCTCTATATCTATCAATAGTCATGTCACACTCTCTCTCTTTCTCTCATCCACCCAAATTACAACACCATCCTCTCTCTCTTTATCTCTCTCATTTCTTCTCATTTCTCATAACACAACACCTTCCTCTATCTCTCCAAACAAGAACCCAATCATGTCATCTCATAATGTTCCTCTGTCTCTCCAAACAACACAACACCTTCCTCTGTCTCTCCAAACAAGAACCCAATCTAATGGGTGGTGGTTATCGGTGACGGAAGCAAGTGACGGGTAGTGGTTATGGTGGTTCTAGTGACAATCACAACCGTCACTGTTTCCCCAGCATTTGCAGGCATGAAATCGACATTCATAGGGGTTATCAGCCAATAAACGCCGGCGATTATCTAAAAGGTAACAACTTTCTATAAAAAAAATATAAAAATCCTATTAATAGTGTTTTAATGAGGGATTTGTTGGAAAAATATATATAAAAAACCCTATTAATAGTGTTGTTAATATGTAGAACCTCGTTAATAGTGTCTCAGAAAGGATCATTTGGGTTTATCTTACTTTGTGTTGTGTTGTGTTGTTTGCTGAAAAAGGGTTTATATTGTTTAAAGAAAAAGGTTTGTGTATAATGTCTTTTGTGTTTTGGATATGTGCACTCCATGTGTTTGATGAAATGCCTGACTGGGTTAACATGTGTTACTTCTGTTAGTATGTTATAACTTAATGGTGAATGTATGGAAGGTAGTTAAAATGTCTTTTGTCTTTGGATATATGCACTCCATGTGTTTGATGAAATGCCTGACTGGGTTAACATGTGTTACTTCTGTTAGTATGTTAGAAGTTAATGGTGAATGTATGGAAGGTAGTTATAAGGTCTTTTGTGTTTTGGATATATGCACTCCATGTGCTTGCTGAAATGTCTGACTGAGTTAACATGCGTTACTTCTGTTAGTGTGTTAGAAATGGTGAATGTATGGAAGGTAGTTATCAGGTTTCTTGTGTTTTGGATATATAGATGTCCATTTAAAATTAATGGTGAATGTATGGAAGGTAATTGTAATGTCTTTTATGTTTTGAATATATGCACTCCATGTGTTTGATGAAAATGCCTGGCTGGGCTAACATGTGTTACTTATGTTAGTTTGTTTAGATGATGAGTTCGTCACACCGGTTAACACCTCATCTATTGTTTTGCAGTTGATAATGAAGACCCCCACCGGTTATGTTAACATATGAAGTCCAAGGAAGCCGAGAAAAATATGTAGAAAAACTTTTGAATAACGTTTTCTTTTTGGTACTCAATGTATAGAATTACTAGATTTAGTTTGTTAAAATGGTCAATAGTTTTTAATGATACTTTATAATAACATGTGTTAATAGTTTGTATGCTTTATTTCTTCATAAACTTATGAAGTGGAAATTGAAATTTGGTCTGAAACTTATATAATCGTGTAACAACATTTAACACATGTTAGTTTATTTTATGGATGTTCTATTGTAATGGTAAGTCAAACTCCTGGTACAGTTTATTTTGATTCCCAAAAAACATGGGAGGTCATATGAGATGGGATAAACATGTTAGGAATAACACATGTTAACACATGACGGGATAAAAGCTATGTGGCATGACTTTTGTCACACCACGCCTATGGCGGAAACACGTGGCGCGACGGTTCAAGAGGATTAAGCCAAGATTAATGCAAACCACAATATTAATTAAACAAACAGGCATTTATTCAACGCCGAAAATCATGTCAAATTATTCGTACATAATCTTAAAATTGTTTTTGAAAATAAATAGGGAGGCTCCTCACTATATCCCTAGATCCTTGGGATAGAGAGACGAGACCCCTTCATGACATCCAACGCCCAACTTGGAGATTCCCCCGACCCTGCTTGCCACGTTAACCTTCATCTGTCAATTACCTGAAAGATATGTTTAAAAATCGTCAATATATAAATATTGGTGAGTTCACAGGTTTTGTATTTAATAAAACTTTATCTCGTGGGAATATCCTTGTTATGACATTTATAGGAGTTGCAAAGTCCTACAATTTTACTTGAGCCTATAACCAAACCAAGACAAAATAATAATGCCCCGCCCCAAGTCGTTACTCGGTATTCCTACGACTTGATTTCAGAATACGTGCACCCCAGGCATACGCCGATGCATAATCGACGCTATCGATTAGGGGTGGGCCTTGTCAGGCACCAATAGTACTATCCAAATATTCCTTCGGTTTCACTTTCCTGAATTAAAAATTATAGTGGGGAGGTCTCAACCCCGAGTGGCGATCACAACTCAAGTGTCCAACCCGTCAAACAAATCCCAACATATCTTTCCCCCGTAAAAACGTTAAATAGTTTAGAAATGGGGCCATGAGACTCACCTGTAACTGCGCTCGGCTCAAAGAAGAAAATAGTAAAATTTGTGATCCCGCACCTACAAATGTTCTAGGCGTATAAGTCACTACACCTATGGTGTATGTGCCTTGGCAAGTTGTACACCCAACTTCCCGACCACGTCTTTATCCCAATTCCCGTTTAATAGTTTCGTATCCTAGGTTCATTGGCGATGGATTACCCTTTCCTTACAAGTCATATATTATTCTGATTAATATTCTTTGTGACTTGTACATTATTATTCTCGACACGACTCTACCCAACGTATAATTATTTTCCCATTTAAATAATTATACTTAGGATCGTTTCGCTCGATATAATGTGATTTCGTATTATCCGACCCGACTCACTTTGCCACATATTTATTTTCCCATTCAAATAAATATGCTAAGTTCTTGTCGTTTGGTAACATATTCTTAACGCCCGACTAGACTCACCACACCATACATTTATTTTCCCATTTAAATAAATGTACTAGGATCTTGTCGGTATTCACACGTTCGTAGATATATTTCACCTACTCGTCTCGGTTTTCCTTCTCGCATATCTATTTTCCCATTCAAATAGATATACTAGAATTTCGTCGAAAACGAGCATATGCACATATACCATCGCGTGGATACTACTTGTTAAGTTCATGTGTCGTTTAGCGTTTTTTTTGATTCGTTACGTTGTGTTTTCTTTTCCCCACGAATATTCTTTCTACACTTAGGAAAGTGTTACGCACGTTTCACCTTTGTTATATATATATTTTGTTTCCTTAAAATATATATGTATATTTTTATCTTGTCGTAACGGCATTTTTCCCATATGTCCGTTTAGCTCATGTAACTAAGTTCGTTAGTTAGCGTTTTTCACATCTATTTCCATTACGCGTTCTATGGGAATATTATTGCTACTTCCAATTCCGAACGTTTATTTCTTGGAAAATATATTTTGTACGTTTAGCCCAACTTGTCCAACTTGTAACCCAAAAATGTTTCCGATACTTTTATATTCCCATTTATATAAAAGTATCCATTTTTGTACAAAGTTTTCCAAGTCTTTACTAATATTTTATAAAATCTTATTTTTATAAAATCCTTATGTTAACTTATCCTCTTATTTTTATAAAACTTCCATTTTTATAAAAATGCCTCTTTTAATTTATACACTAGTAAGTTTCTCGTGTTTATCAAAAACTATACTTGGAAAAGCTATTATTTATGCTTTTGACACCGAACTCTTCGTTAATGCATTTTTTGGACTAAAGTTTCTAAAATACATATTTTAGTCCCTCGACTTTCCAAGTTATAATATTTGTCCTTTAACTTATATTTGTTGCATTTTTCATCTTATCTTTCATGGTTGGCATTTTCTTCCATTTTAGTGGACTTTGAAGAACCATTTTCTTAGTGCTTGATTATTTTTACTTCATTCCACTTTTAATAATCTTATAATCCATCCTAGATGCTATTAACATGTTTGTTCCATATTTTTATCCAAAATATCAACTTTTCACTTATTCAAGTGAGTAGACTTTGAATATGGAACTTTTTCACCTATGATTCTCTAACCCATTTTAATATATTTTTGGCATTAACTTATCATCTTATGATGATTAAAATCATCTTCCATCATATTCAAGTCCCTTTCATCAATCATGCTCAAATCATCCATTAACTCAAGTGTATGTTCATTTTATCACATTTTCTCCAAATATTACATTTATCAACATAAATCCAAGATTTATTTATGTTATTATTATTCTTCCATTTTTAATCTAACAAAACACATTATCTCTATAAAATCCATTTCATTACCCATCAATGTACAACTTGCTTTCAAAAGCACAAAATATGAACATTCAAGAATCAAGCAAGGTAAAACTTACTACTAGCTCAAGGCTAGGGAAGACAACAACCTTGGATTTGGATGGGGTTTAGTGTGTTTTTCCAAAGGGGTTAAGCTCCAAGCTCTTGAACACACAAAAGGGGTTTTGATGGATGATGATTTAGAGATGATTTGTTAGTGTAAAAATTGAAAGAAAGATGTTAATGTAGGGGTGTAAACTCACGGCCACAAGGAAGGGAAGAAGAAGAAGTTTTGTGTTTTTGTTTAAGTGTTCATGCTTGTGTATATAATATCCTTCTCAAATCTCCAAAGATTATGTGTATTTTGTATAGATTATGGAAGATTTAATGGAGATTATGTGGGATATGAAAAATCTTTGGGGGATAATATTAGAGGGTGTTTGGCCGAGATTAGAGAGAGAAGGAGGTGGATTAGTGGGTTTTTCTTAGCCAATGCACATCCATGCAACCTTATGATTATTGTCCAAATAATTGGATATTAAAGGAGATGAAGAGTTTAAGTGGATAATTAAGAGTTTTTCCATTTGGGTGGGCCCCCTAGGCCGGCCCCTTGGGTGTCTTGGCTGGGGTCCACCTTGCTAAATATTACCCAATATTATTATGTTTAAGTCACTCTCTTTCGGGTACCGTCCGGGTATTCTTGGGTTTTTAACCGCGTGTCCCCCGAATATTAAAATACCATTAATATTCCTTAAATTTAGTCCAGTTCAATTACTGATAATTTATTTCGGCTTTTGCCGGGTGAAATTACATGTTACGCGCGTATCGGGTGCGGTACGCGCACTTTATTCGTTACCGGGAGATTTGTACAATAAGCTTTCACGTATGGCTTTGGGTTTCCAAAACTCATTATATTTTGTGAAAATATCATTTATAATATATTCCGGGTGTCCGGGGTTCGTTTCGCTTATTTAATTTTTACCGGGTAATCGCCTGTGTCCATACCGGATAGATTTGCTTGCGCATGATCCTATCATGCTTTGTCATTAAACTTATGCATTCCTATGCATTATTTGGGAATTGCTATCTTTCTAAGGCCTCAGTTAAACAATCAACACATAATTACGTTTAATTACGTTAATCGCGTTTAATTAATTAGTACGGGATTACCTTAATTTTGCCGGTTGTTACAACTTTGGTGTCTCCTTTTGATTTAAGTTCCTATTAGTAACTCCCTATTAGTAATGCATGAGTCAGGTTACTGGTTGGTACATATTAATGGCCTGAACCTTATCTTATCATGGGACAACATTTAACACATGTTAGTTTATTTTTATGGATGTTCTATTGCAATGGTAAGTCAAACTCTTGGTACAGTTTATTTTGATTCCCAAAAAACATGGGAGGTCATATGAGATGGGATAACACATGTTAACACATGATGGACAAAAGCTATGTGGCCCGACTTTGGTGTCCCCTTTTGATTTAAGTTCCTATTAGTAATGCATGAGTTAGGTTACTGATTGGTACATATTATTGGCCTAAACCTTATCTTATCATGTGGCAACATTTAACACATGTTAGTTTTTTTGTTGTCCCTTTTGTCTGTCTGCTCTTACCCTCTTTTTGTATGTTTTGATTGACTGCGTCGCCATTTTCAAACCCTTTTGTGGATGTCCTATTATAATTCTTCGATTCCAAAAGAAGATGGGAGGGTATGCGAGATGTGATAACACATGTTAGGGGTAACACATGTTAACACATGATAAGATAACACGTGTTAGGAATAACATATGTTTAACAGTGGACCACATACGGAAACTAACACCAACCATCCATTATAGGGTTATATAAATATTTGATATTTGTACATCACATGTTAAGGCAGAATATTTCACCAAAAGAGTAGAAGTTTACTAGGCACAAATGAAGTTTTTGTAACATGTGTTATCCCATCTCACATGCCCTCCCATCTTTCTGGCGAATCAAAAAATTATGAAAAAAAGATTGCATCAAAGGTATCTATGAGTTGCCTGTTGTTAACATATGTTACCCTATCTTGCTTACCACTATAATTTTCACTTCATAAGTTTACTAGGAAATAAAAAGCATACAAACTATTAACACATGTTATTACAAACTATCATTACAAATTATTGAGAAAAGAGATAAACCTACCCAAGAATTCAAATGAACTGCATGGAATGGGTAACATGTGTTAATTTTGCATGAGAGGTTAACACATGTTATTTGGCAACCCACATTATTACAAAGTATTATTACAAACTATTGACCACTTTAACTTAATAAGTTTACTGAGAAACAAAGCATACAAACTATTAACATACGTTATTACAAAGTATCATTACAAACTACTGACCACTTTAATAAAATAAATCTAGTAATTCTATAACTTGAATACCAAAAAGAAGACGTTATTCAAAAGGTTTTCTACATATTTTTCTCGGATTCTTTGGACTTCGTATGTTAACATAACCGGTGGGGGGTCTTCGTTATCAACTGCAAAACAATAGATGAGGTGTTAAACGGTGTGACCAACTCATCATCTAAACATACTAACAGAAGTAACACATGTTAACCCAGTCATGCATTTCATCAAACACATGGAGTTCATATATCCAAAATACAAAAGACATTATAATTACCTTCCATACATTCACCATTAACTTTAAATGGACATCCATTTATCCAAAACACAAAAGATATTATAACTAACTTCTCATACACTCACCACTAACTTCTAAACATACTAACAGAAGTAACACATGTTAACCCAGTTAGGCATTTCATCAAACACATGGAATGCATATATCCAAAACACACAAATACTTTATAATTACCTTCCATACATTCACTATTAACTTTAAATGGACATCCATATATCCAAAACACAAAATCCTTATAACTACCTTCCATACATTCACCATTAACTTCTAACATACTAACAAAAATAACACATGTTAACCCAGTCATGCATTTTGTCAAACACATTGAGTGCATATATCCAAAACACAAAAAGACATTATAATTACCTTCCATACATTCACCATTAACTTTAAATAGACATCCATATATCCAAAACACAAAAGACCTTATAGCTACCTTCCATACATTCACTATTAACTTCCAACATACTAACAGAATAACACATGTTAACCCAGTCAGGCATTTCATCAAACATATTAAATAGAAGTAATAGAAGTAACACATGTTAACCCAGTCAGGCATTTCATCAAACACATGGAGTGCATATATCCGAAACACAAAACACATTATAATTACCTTCCATACATTAACCATGGTTTCAATCCTCCCCCTATTACATTAGCAACAAAAGGAAAACATGGTTTCAATCCTCCCACTAATACATCAGAAGAAGAAAAATATAAATTAAAGAATTTGGAGATCTTACTTATAATAAAAAACAAATTAAATTAAAGAATTTGAGAAACAATAAATCAATCCAACTTATAATTAAAAACCTAACTATCTATCGATCTATAACTGACTTAGTTCAGATCACAAATCCTTCCAACATACAATCCAATAAAAAATTTACTACATACCCTTGCTGGATGCCTCAAGACTCGTCGTCCAAGAAAGAATCTAGAAACAACAAAGACGATGAATATTACTGTTGACTAGGTGTTGTTTCACCCTATCATCGTCTGATGTTCAAATGATATATTAAATTCCATATTAGGATGAGAACAAGATGAAGGTTATAAGAGCTTTAGATGATAATGAGGAGAATAGAGGGAAATGGGTATGTGTATTGGGTTTGTGAAATTCAAATTTGAAGAAGATGATTTTGAAATCTGGATTTTGATAAAGAGAAAGAGATTCAAACTTGAATTTGGGTTTGAAAAATGAAAATGAGAGAGAAAGAGAGATTTAAAGAAAAGAAATAAAGAGAAATGTAGAGAGATGATGGAACTTTGATGGGTGAAGTGACAATGGGGAAATTACTTGAGTGCCCTTGGATACAATATAATAACATTTTTTCTTTAGGTGATGTGGCACAATAACAACCACATGATAGGTTTTCATGGTTTACACTATAAAGTTGGTTTTCTTCATATACTTACACTATATATATATGGGAAGATAAGTTGAAAACCCCATTGAGTTAAGAAAACTAAGTAAACCTGTTGGATCAGTTTGCTCTTTTTGCTAAGTAAGAACTTGCTATCTTGACACTTAAGTGTTTAGCAAGCCCTTGTATATCAGATTATAAGCACAGCGGAATGTATAAGTTAAAGCAACACTTTTTATACTAAGGAAGAGTTATTACTCCCCCTTGATGATTGAAACTAATAAATGACAAGTATTTATTATGAATCCAAGCAGTAAATGAGAATTAGATACTTAGACGGATTCACAATAAACACTGAAATGGAATAGAACAGTGAGAGTGTTTGAAGGATTTTTCTATTAAAATCAATGTCTAAAATAGAAGGTTGAAGCCTCCTATTTATAGACGTTTACATACATGTATCTTGCCCAAAAAGCAAGTACAGAAACAACAGAAACAAGTTGCACAAGTTGCAACATTGAAACTAACAAATACAGCTAAAAGTAATAATAAACAATAAACTACTGATGCAAAAAGGCGGTGGAAAATATCTGATGCTAAGTGCTGATGAATGACAAACTACTGATGAGTAGTTTGTCTTCAGTACTTCTGAAGTGAACTTGTCTGGTTTGGACTTCAGAACTTCTGATGAAGTTTCTTCTTCAGCACTTCTCTTATCTTCTCTTCAGCAGTTCTTTGTTTTCTTTTCAGTACTTCTATACTTAGCCAAAATGACAGAAGTGAATTAGACTAAGGTTTCCAAAAGTGGTTTCACCAATCCTCTTTGTCCTAACAATCTCCCCCTGGATTGATGAAGCTAAAACCTTACTAATTCCTTATGTTTTTCTTCTGTCTTGAACAATCTTCCATATCTCTTTGTACATGGTGTTCTTGAGCTGGTTTAACTGACCATCAGATAGAGATCCTCTCTGTGGTTCCAGATGTTGAATTGTGAGCAGGTCTTGTGTTGACAGTTTCTTCAGATCACTGATCTTCTTGTAAGCCTTGCTTGAGAGGTCTCTTCTTGTCAACAATACTGAGTTGTTATCAGTAAGTGACCATCTGATGATAGGTATCTTTGACTTGTTAAAGTCAGAAGAATAAGGAACCAGACTTATCCCTTGGGTTGATGGTCCTGAGTGTTGGATGCTTTCAGTTTCAGTTAACCTCAGGTGGGAGTCTCTTCCTTGTTGTTGTTGCATATCAGGCATCTGAACAGTTGGGAGATGGTGTTCAGTCACTACTCTGGTATGCATCTTTTCTTTGATGGTCTTTTGTATTTGGTAGGCAAAAGTGGAAGGATCCCTGAATTGTGTTAACAGAGGTTTCTCCTCAATGTCAAAATCTGAATGGACTATTGAACTTCCTTCAAGTAGTACCATTTTGAAGTCAGTTTTGACATTGTCCTCTGCCTTCTTTCTCTGAGTAGCAGGTCTTCTAGTTGATACACCAGAAGTTCTAACTACTGATCTTGAAGGATCAGTAGTTTGAAACTTCTCTGGATTTGCAGCCTTGGCAGCCAAGTATTTCTTGTAAGTATCCATTAGTCTTTCTTCTTTCCATCTGGATACTGAGGCTTTTGAACCATAGCCCTCTGCTACTAACTCTTCTATTATCTGGGCTCTCTTGGCCTTTCCTTCTTTGCTAGTGGCCAGTTTATCTGCAAGCAGTTGTGCCCTTCTTGTCAGCTCTTGCATAGAGAGTCCTTTGAGTGTATAGGCTTTAGTCTTGCTGTTCTTGGTAATGTAAGACACCAGTTGCTGTCTTTTATCTTGTTCAGCAATCTCATCAAGGCTAGCCTGCCTTTGTAGTTCAACTTCATAAGCCTGAAGTTTTTCTTCATGGCTTAAATCTAGATCATCCCTTTCTTCCAGAGTTTTCCAAATCAGATCTTCTCTGGCCTTCTTGTTGGCTGCAACTAAGCTCTTCTCTAATAATTCAGCTGATTGAGAGATAGGAGAAGGGTTTAGTACAGTCATTGTTGTAACAGTTGTAGGCCTGATGGGATCAGATGTTGGTTGAATGGGAGCAGTGGTTCTGGAAGGGTCAGCAGTTTGAGGTTTGGAAGTGTTAACCTCTGATGGGTTGACAACTGCTGATGGTTTGTCAACTACTGAAGGATTGTCTTCAGTACTTTCTGATTCTTCATCAGAACTTTTGCCATCAGAAGTTTCTTCATTGTGCCTTAGGGATTCTTCAGATGTTTGGGTCTCATCTTCTTTTTCTGTGGCTTCAATCTCTTCCACTGAGACACCAAACTGTTTGGCCAGTTTTTCTTTCCTGGCCTGATCTTTTTGATCTCTTTCAAGGATGGCCACTCTTGCCCTTATCCTGGCTTGGAATGACTCCTTAGGTTCCCTGATCTTCTCCCCCTTTTTTGGATTCATCAAGTTTAACTTTTGAAGTTGAGGGTTGGGAGAATTGTCCTTGAAGATGAGCAATCTGTTTGCTGTTGAAGTCTATCTTGTTGGACAGATCATTCATCTTGGTCTTGATCACTCCAAATTGATTCTTGATAGACAGCTCCAAGTTAGCTGTGTATGTTTAGAAGTGATTTCTGATGAGAGTGTTCATCATGTGGTACAGGGGACCCTCTGGGCTGCATAGCTGGTTCAGGTCTATGCTTGTTTGCCCAGGGAATTGGGTAGGCATTTGTTGTGAAGGGGGTGTTTTTGGGAGATCATCATGTTGTACAGAGGATGCCACTCTAGGGGTTTTAGGGATTGAGTGGGCTTTAACCTGTGCAGGGGTGACTGGCTTCTTGAGCCTGGATACCCCTGAAACAGGACCTTCATAAAGTGCCGTCAATTCAGTAGTTTGTGTTTGTGAAACATCATCCAAATTAATGGAATCATCTGAATCCCTGATGTTGCCCTCAATGAGGACTGTCTCAGTTAAATCATGAGCTGAGCCCAACTCAGTTCTCTCATGAACCTCTTGTTCTTGGTTCTGAGGATTTCCTACTTCAGGCATTAAGCCTTCATCAGTAGTTGCCACATCTGAGGTCTTAGCTATGTTACTTCTATCCTCAGATCCACCACTGGGTGGTAACTGAGTAGTAGCAGCCTCAGATGCCCCAAGAGTCTCTAAAATTGGGCTTAAAGACTCTGGTCCACCCTCATCTCTTGGGATAGGGCTAGAGATGTCCACATCCATGTCTGATGTTGTGGTTATGTCCCCTGTTTGTTGTGGTAGTAGGGGACTGACATAATCAGATGGGACCTTCTCTTTTAGCCCAGAGAGAAGTTTGGCAATTTCTATTGCCTCTTGTTCAGAAATTTGTGGGGTTGGTTCAGTAGTTTGGGCAATAGGTGAAATTTGTTGTTCAGCAGTTTCAAAAGAAGAGTGTGTTTCAATAGTTTTTCTAAGTCTTTTTCTTTTGAATAAAATGGTTATGGGTGCTCTTGGTGGGGTTTGAGATGGATGAGACTGAGAGGGTGTTTCAGTCTCACCTATTTGAAGAGCAGACTGCTCATGAGCATGTTCAGGCATCTCAACCTCCTGAACAGCTTTTCTTTTGGGTTGGTGGGTTTTTGTCTTTGTTGGCTTGGGCTTTTTGGCTTTTGGTGGTGTGAGTTTGGAAGATGTGGGCTTCAGGGGGACTTGTTGTTGTTCTCCCTGATCATCTTCTGGCCAGGCAGCCGGTTTGTTATGCCTTGAGTATGCTTGTGATGTTAAAGGATTTAAAGTTGAAATTTTTCCCACAAGCACCTCATTACCCAGTTCCCCTATTATGCATTGCATAATGAACCTTGGGTATAACAAAAACTTTTTCTTGGTATTATTGTGATGTAACACCAACTCATTGAAAAATAGTTTTGATGCCCTGAATTTAGTTTCATTCACAATAGAATGAAATATTGGTTGAAAAGTGGAGGGCATCTGGTCATAAGACCCTGTTTTTGGACTCAAACACATAATAATATAATGAAACAAAAGCTTGTATTTTGGTTCAAAATATTTTTTGAAGATAGTAGCATGGGAGAGAGTACCTTGATAACCACACTCTGTCATGGTTAGGTGAATATCAGAATTAGCAACATGGTCAGGGGCAGTTATATCATCCAGACCCAGTCTTGTTGCCAGTGTGGCCGGTGTGATGGTCAGTGGTTTCCCTTTTATTCTTGAGTTGAGGGAAATGACTTCATCATCCGCCGTCACCATCTCAGCATTTGCCCAGAACTCATTCAGAGTTTCAGTGTGAATTGGTGGGTTTATTGTGAGAGCAGTAAAATATTGGGATTTTACGACAAGATCAATGATCTCATCGTATTGGGACCAGCCTTCTTGTTTTTCAAGAAAGGCCCTTTGATTGTGTCCCTGCTTTAGAACGAGAGCCATGTGGTTTGGGTTTTTGATCAAACAGTTGATTTGCAGGTTTAGGTTATTGAGAGAATTTTTTGAGAGAGAAAGAGGGATATTTTGAATTTGAAAGGATAAGTGTTGAGAAAAAGTATTTATCAGAAGTTTTAACCGCTTGAATCTTCTTTATTAGAAGTTTTTAAACCGCCTTTGGTTAAAAAATCTTTTTATCAGAGGTTTTAAACTGATTAGGTCAAACCTCTGATGATGGGAAAAGTCAGATTTGCCCTTTTGACTTAAACTGCTGATGAAGGATTACTTCATCAGTAGTTCCCATTTCCTCTTCAATAGTTTTAACAGCTGATGAGGAATGTTTTTATAAATACTTTTATTCATAACTTCTGAAGGTTATTTTATCAGAAGTTACACACTTTTCAGAAATTAACCCCATACTGATGTTTTTGTTCATCAGTAGTTTCTCTCTTTTCAGAAGTTTTGTTTCAGAGTTTTGTCTGTTTTGTAAGTGAAAAATGAAAAATTGTAAAATAAGAAAATAAACACTTACAAATTTAGCATCCCAAGCATGGATACTAACTTCTGAAATGTTGATGTGTCAAGGGGTTTTGTGAAGATGTCAGCTATTTGATTAGCTGTTGCCACATGCTTCACCTCAATCTTGCCTTTTTCATAGCAATCTCTTATGAAATGGTACCTGATCTCAATATGTTTGGTTTTTGAGAACTGTACCGGATTTTGAATGATGCTAATGGCAGATTTGCTGTCTACAAACAAAGGTGTCTTGGTCTCTTTGATTCCATAATCAAGAAGTTGATATTGGAGCCATTGTATCTGTGATGTACAACTTGCAGTGCAATGTATTCAGCTTCAGCAGTTGAAGTTGCAACAGATGTTTGCTTCTTTGATTGCCATGACACTAGACAGTTACCCAGGAATTGACAACCACCAGATGTTGACTTTCTTGTCATCTTACACCCTGCATAGTCACTATCTGAAAAAGCTGATAACTTGGTATTGCTTGAAGCAGGATACCAAATTCCAAGTGTTGGAGTTCCTTTCAGATATCTGAAAATTCTTTTGACTGCTATAAGGTGTGATTCCCTTGGTGCTGATTGATATCTAGCACAGACACATGTTGAAAACATAATATCTGGTCTAGAAGCAGTTAAGTATAAAAGGGAACCTATCATGCATCTGTACATGGTTTGATCAACCTGTTTTCCTTGATCATCAGGTTCAACTTGTGTGATTGGTGTCATGGGAGTGGAACATGATTTACAGTCATTTAAAGAAAATTTGTTCAATAATTCTTTAACATATTTTGATTGATGTATAAAAGTTCCATTTGTTTGTTGCTTGATCTGCAGTCCTAGAAAGTACTGCAGTTCTCCCATGGTACTCATCTCAAATTTTGATTGCATGAGTTTCTTAAAATCATCACACAGTTTTGTGTTTGTTGAACCAAAAATGATATCATCAACATAAATTTGAACAAGTAAGACATGATTTCCAACATGTTTAATGAAAAGAGTTTTATCAATGGCACCTCTTGTAAAGTTATTTTTGAGTAAAAAGGTGGAGAGTGTATCATACCAGTTTCTTGGAGCCTGTTTGAGCCCATAAAGAGCTTTGTCTAGTCTGTACACCCACTCAGGATGAGAAGGATCCTCAAACCCAGGTGGCTGACAGACATACACCTCCTCTTTTATTTTTCCATACAAAAATGCACTTTTCACATCCATTTGATAAACCTTAATTTTGTTGGAAATGGCATAGGCCAGAAATAACCTGATGGCCTCAAGCCTTGCAACTGGAGCAAAGGTTTCATCATAGTCAATTCCCTCTTCTTGAGAGTACCCCTTGAACTACCAGTCTTGCCTTGTTCTTGATTATCATACCAGCTTCATCTTGTTTGTTCCTGAAAACCCATCTTGTGCCAATTGGTTGCTTGTTTGGAGGTAAGGGACAGATTTCCCAGACCTGTTGCTTGTTGAACTGAAGCAGTTCATCTTGCATAGCTTGCACCCAATTATTGTCTTTGAGGGCTTCCTGGTACTTCTTTGGTTCCAACTGTGAAATAAAGGCTGAAAATAGGCAAAAGTTGGAGAGCTGGTTTCTGGTAAGAACACCTGAAGCTATATCACCCATGACTTGATCAAGTGGATGATCTCTGTGTTCAATCAGTTGTTGTAAACCACTGACAGGTGTAGGTGGCTCTTGTTCTTCAAACAAACTACTGAGGTCTATAATATCTGGTTCAGCAGTTTTAGTTTCTTCAGTAGTTGCAGGTGCTGAAGCAGATGTTTGAGTTTGGCCTTCAGTATTTGTTGGATCAGAAGTTTGTGAAACTTCTGATGGTGTTGAAGTTGACTTAATGACTGTTTGAGGAGTCCATGGTGTAGGATCCTCATCTTCAAACCTTTGATCACCATAATAAGTAGGTTTGGAAGGAGTAACAGTCTTTTCAGGTCCAAAGTGAAAGTTGTCAAGGTCAAAGAGTTCAGCAGGATGTGCTGGAATAAGAGTGTGTTTTGACTCATTGAACTTGACATTCAATGTTTCTTCTACTATCCTGGTGTGAGAATTAAAAACCTTGTAGGCTTTTCTAGTTGAAGAGTAACCAAGAAAGTAACCTGAGTCAACTTTGGCAGCAAACATTGAAATAGATTCCTTGATGTTCAAGATGAAACATTGACACCCAAAAGCCCTGAAAAAGGAGATAAGGGGCTTCATGCCATAAAGAACTTCATAGGCAGTCTTGGAATGTCTCTTGACCACAAGAACTCTATTCTGAACATAACATGATGTGTTAACTGCTTCTGCCCAAAAGTACAAGGGCAGTCCAGAATCAGCTAACATTGTTCTTGTTCCTTCTATTAATGTTCTGTTCTTCCTTTCTACTACACCATTTTGTTCAGGAGTTCTGGGAACACTGTACTGTCTAATAATCCCTTTAGACAAACAGAATTCATCCAGAGTTTTGTTCCTGAACTCTGTCCCATTATCACTTCTAATGGTTTTGACAGATAGAGAATATTGTTTCTCTACTTGTAGAATGAAGAACTTGATGATTTCAGCAGCCTCATCCTTGGAAAATAAGAAGAATACCCATGTGAATCTTGAGTAGTCATCAATGATGACTAAGCAGTACTTCTTCTTACCAAAGCTCATAATCTTGACAGGTCCAAATAAGTCCATATGGAGTAGTTGAAGACATGCAGTTGTTTTTGATTCTTCAATAGACTTATAGGAGGACTTATGCTGTTTTCCCTTTAAACAGGATACACAGTGTTCTTGACACTGGTATACTTTCAAAGGTAGACCTCTGACCAAGCCCATTTTTGTGACTTTATTTATGGTTTTAAAGTTCACATGGCCAAGTCTCCTGTGCCAGAGATCTGTTTCTGAAGTTGATGCCCTTGAGAAGAAACAGGCAGTGTTGTTCAATACTTTGTCTTTCTCAATGTCCACTGCATAGACATTGCCACATCTTTTGGCAATCAGCAAAGTATGATCTTCAATGATCTTCTCTATCAACTTCTGGCCTTCTGGTGAGATGATCTTGCATGCTGTCTTTGTGAAAAAGGAAGAATATCCTTTATCACACATTTGTGACACACTCAGCAAGTTGTATTCAAGGTTTTCCACCAGATTGACCTTGTCAAACTGTATTTTGCCAGAGGAGACATTGCCATGTCCTAGCACATATCCCTTAGCATTGTTCCCAAAGGATACAGATCCTTCTCTTTGGCTGATAAAGTTGTTTATCAGGTATCTGCATCCAGTCATGTGCATAGAGCCTCCACTATCAACATACCATATGCTGTTTAAGCCCCTGGAAACTCTCTGCACATAAAAGCAAATTAGTTAGATCTAGGAACCCAAGCCTGTTTGGCTTTGGGTTTGCTCTTGAGAACAGTTACAGTTTGTTCTTGACCAGGTTGAGAAATCCATGTCTTTTTGGCAATGGATTTTTCATTAAGAACCATGGTGGTATCCTTGTCAGGACCACCATCAACCTTGGTCATCAGTAGTTGTACCATGTTCATTAGATTTTGTATCTCAGCAGTTTGTGAAACTGCTGATGATTCAGGTCTAACTACTGACAAAGAATTTTGAGAAAAAGATTTTGGTTGAGATTTTATCTTTTTCTGAGAAAAGGTGTTTTCAGGTTGTTGTTTCTTGGGTTTAAAGATTCTTTCATAATCATTTCTGATTTGATTTCCCACAACCTGTTGTTTAATTTTTTGATTGAACTGAATTCCTTTTCTGTATCTACAAAATTCAGTTTTGTGGTTGAACAGACCACAAATTTCACACTCTTTTGCCTTTTGTTTTTGATCTAAAGGCAAATTTCTGACATTAGTGTAAAGATTTTGCTCATCAGTAGTTTTCAGGATCTCAACTCCTGATGTAGATGAAACTACTGAAGGCTCATTGTCAGATTTTGTTAATACTTCTGAAGTACTTTCTTTGAAAATACCAGGATTTCTTTTTAGAAAGTTTTCATGGAAAGATGTGCAGTCTTTCCCTTCAGAAGTTTCATTTGAAACAATTCTTCTCCCATCTTCAGTAGTTTTGGGAGAGAAATCTGTTGGTGTTTCAACATGATGGTATCCTATGCCAAACTTAACATTTGAAGCACTTTGTTTGTTTAGCAATAATTGATACCCCTTACAAGATTCCAACCATTTTTCACATGTGATCCTGGTGTCAGCAAGCTCTTGTCTGACATCTCCCAGGTCATTTAGCATGATTTTAATTTGTGCTTGGGTTTCAATAGCTGAGTCAGTTAATTTAGAAACTTCTTTTGTTTTAGCACACAGTTTTCTTTCTAAATCACATTTTATCTGTGTGTATTTTCTTTCTAAATCATTGGCTTTACCTTGTAAGTGCACATTTGTCTCTCTTATGAGAGCAAAAGTTTCTTTGCAAGAATTTGAGCAAAGTTTTGTCAAAGATTCTTTTGATACCTGTGACAATGCAGATTTTGAAGTACAGCCTTCAAATGCCATTAAGGCAAAGTTCTTTCTGCCATTGTCTGGTTCTCCCCAGTTGATGTCAAACACTTTGTTGTCTGCATCAGGATTGCACTCTGTGGTGTCAAAAGGGAGACTGCTCCAGTCAACATACCCTGAGGTGAAAAGACTTTGTTGAGAGGGTTGTTGAGGCTGTGGAGGATGTTGAGCAGCTGGAAAGGGAGGGATTGATTGGCTCTGCATCTGTTGAGCAGGCACTTGAACATATTGTACTTGTGGCATGTATTGCTGTTGAGGAGCTTGTGCCTGTACAAAATGAGCACTCCCTTGAGTTCCATTATTCCTATTATAATTGGGGTTATAGTTATTTCCAGATTGTGATTGGTTAAAGCTAGAGCTTCTACACTCTCTAGCAAAGTGTCCCAACTTCTGACACTTGCGACATCTCAATTTAGATTTGTCAAAACCAATTTTTGTATTACTGGTCAATCCTGGAAATTTCCTTCCTGACCTTTTATAAAACTTGTTAGTTTTAATGCTTAGCATGGCCAGTTGGTGTAAAATGTCCATTTCTTCTAAGTCATCACTGCTAAAGTTTTTCAAATCATCCATGATAAAACATAGATTATCAGCAGTTTGACTTTGGTCATTATTGTCATAACCTGGGAAAGATCTTTCTGATGAGATCCCAGTTGTTATGTCAATATTGTCATAAGATCCATAGGAACAAGTTGGTGAATCTTGTCCCAAAAGTGTTGTACTACCTGGTAGGTAGTCATCAGCAGTTTTACCAGATGATTGTAATTTCTTCTTTTGATCAATTTCTCTCTCAAAAGTAAGTAATCTCCCATGGAGTTTTGTAAGAGTGAGGGAGCTAAAATCTGGTGAGGATCTTAAAACAATGGAGTATGTTTCCCATTTGTCTGGTAAAGACCTTAAAAATCTATGTAGCATAGACACTGTTGTATAGGTCTGACCATTTAACTTTAGCTCAGATATTAATGAGGAGAATCTTTCAAATTGTTGAGTTAAAGTTTCCCCATTAATATGAGCAAATGTCTCATATTGTTGAGCTAAAATCTCTCTGGTGTTGGCAATCACCTCTTCAGTTCCTCCAAACTGTTCTTTAAGACAATCCCAGAGTTCTTTGGCATTTTCACAATGTAAAAGGCCAGAGTATATCTCATTTGGGAGAGCCATTGCCAACATAGAGAATGCTTTAGCATCTAGCTCAAGTTTTAGGAAATCATCATCTGTATATTCTTTAGGGTCCTTAGGGACCTTAACATTAGTTTCAAGATTGACATTTACTGGTTTGTGAGGACCATATATCACAGATCTCCAACAACCTGTGTTGGTTTGTGACAAGGTATGTGCCATTCTCTTTTGCCATATGTTGTATTCATTTCTTAAAAGCATGGCAGGTTTAGTGGCAGAACCAGTATTATGTGGATCCATTTTAAAGAGTATAGATTTGTCAGATGACTCTTTTAAGTGATGGATGTTGATAAAAAGTGAACTTTTGATCTTTTTATTGAGTATCAATAAGAGCTTTGTGTCTGATTCTCAATTTGTTAGATTGATATGTGATCAGATAAACCAATGCTCTGATACCAATTGTTGGATCAGTTTGCTCTTTTTGCTAAGTAAGAACTTGCTATCTTGACACTTAAGTGTTTAGCAAGCCCTTGTATATCAGATTATAAGCACAGCGGAATGTATAAGTTAAAGCAACACTTTTTATACTAAGGAAGAGTTATTACTCCCCCTTGATGATTGAAACTAATAAATGACAAGTATTTATTATGAATCTAAGCAGTAAATGAGAATTAGATACTTAGACGGATTCACAATAAACACTGAAATGGAATAGAACAGTGAGAGTGTTTGAAGGATTTTTCTATTAAAATCAATGTCTAAAATAGAAGGTTGAAGCCTCCTATTTATAGACGTTTACATACATGTATCTTGCCCAAAAAGCAAGTACAGAAACAACAGAAACAAGTTGCACAAGTTGCAACATTGAAACTAACAAATACAGCTAAAAGTAATAATAAACAATAAACTACTGATGCAAAAAGGCGATGGAAAATATCTGATGCTAAGTGTTGATGAATGACAAACTACTGATGAGTAGTTTGTCTTCAGTACTTCTGAAGTGAACTTGTCTGGTTTGGACTTCAGAACTTCTGATGAAGTTTCTTCTTCAGCACTTCTCTTATCTTCTCTTCAGCAGTTCTTTGTTTTCTTTTCAGTACTTCTATACTTAGCCAAAATGACAGAAGTGAATTAGACTAAGGTTTCCAAAAGTGGTTTCACCAATCCTCTTTGTCCTAACCTTGTAAAAACCATCTAATATATATTAAGTTAGTTTTCTTAACTCAAAGGGGTTTTCAGTTTATACTTTCCCTATATATATATATATATATATATATATATATATATATATATATATATAGGGGAAAGTTATTTTGAGAACACCTATATTTCGTGCGAATCGTGAGAACGGCATCTAAAACCATTCAAATTCAAAATTTCTTTTTACACTTGTCTTTATTACTAAAATACAATCCCCAAAACACAATTTACGCGTAAAAATTCAAACGTATACGAAAATAATTTGTTTTTACACATGTGTAAATTTGCTGTTTATACATGTGTAAACTGTTTCATTACACATGTGTAAAAAGTTAATTTGAAAGTGTTTTTGCAAGAAAAGATGGATTATTTGAAAAGAAAATTCATTTATTAATGTTGTATTTTGATTATAATGGGATTTGTATTAAAAAAATTTGATTTTGATTGATTTTTGTACTTGTTCTCACGGTTCTCACAATATTTAGCGTTCTCAAGATAACCTTCCCATATATATATATATATATATATATATATATATATATATATATATATATACCTATAGGGAAGGGTTATCTTGAGAACACCTATTTTTGTGAGAACACTAAGAACCAATTTAAACCATTGATCATGATCAATTAAGGGCTAAGATTGATTAGGAGTTAAATAAAGATGGAACATTAAGATTAGATGAAAAAGGGCAATATAGTAAAATAACATACCATACAAACAAAACCCCCAAATTCAGACATCTAGAATACATATCCTCTCTCTCTCTCGTTCTCTCTCTCTCTGTCTTCTCTATCTACACCCAAACACAACCTAGGGTTTATACAACAAATCTGTCCAACAATCAATGATTATCGACATCAGGTAGACTGTTATCAACTGTTATGATTCATCTACACCATTTTCTTTTGTATTTCATCGATTATTATGTTGTTAATCAAGCGTCGATTGTGTTTAATCTTTTTTTAAACAATCTTGGTTATATGGAGCAGCTAGGGTTTAATCCGTTTTTTTTTTTTTTTTTTTTTTTTTTTTTGCAACAAACAGGAACATGTACGGATTTGTGCTTATAAATTTGTGTAAAACATTCTAAGTTTCATTTGGTAAATGTATATAGAACATTGTCAGTGTTGGTTATGATTTGTTTGTCATGTATATGTTTATGTATTACACATGTGTAATATGTATGTCATATGCTTGTTTTATATGTTAACCATGAATAAACTTTGTATGCAATGTATTTCATATGTGTATTGTTAGTCTAATGTATTGAACACATGCAATAGATATGTATGTATTACATATATGTTAACTGTGAACGAACGTTGGTGTGAAATGTATTACACATATGTGATAGTCGTGTTTATGTATTGCACATGTGAAATATTGAATTTGGATGGATCTGTTCATGACATCAGATTGTCATCTTTTTGGAATTTGAGAGTTATGTGAGAATGTAAGAGAGATAGTTAGGTTTGAGTAGTTGCATATAAGGTGTTTGATGAAATGTGTAAGTGTGTGTTGGGTTGATTTTGTTGGGCAATGATTGATTGAAAAACTTACATTAATTGAAATTAAATAATCACTTGAATAAGGAATTGAAAACAAACAGTAAACTATGTCAACATTTTGTCACAGATTCTCAATTAGCAATAAGTAATATTGAGCAAACACATTGTTAGAAATGGTGCTCAAATCGGAAGGAGATTGCAAAAGACGTATGTTTTTATGTAAAACAAGAAGAAAGATGGTGATAGATATGATATTTGGAAAGCTTAGAGGTATCGTTCATATCTGAGTTATAAATAATATGTGTATGCTACTATATTAGAATCTTAAATTAATGTGTGTAACTAAGTTGTTTACACATTTTTAATGAGCAGTTTACACATGTGTAAGTCAGCATATCTATGTTTTTTAATAGAAATAAAAAATGACTTAATGATTTTTTTACCTTTTGTCACTTTGACCAAAACATTTCAGAAAATTGGTGCATTCTACTGCCGGATGGAAATGAACAAGGAGAAGTATGAGAAGTCAATTGCGGATGCTTAGAAAATGTTGCGAAGATTGTAATTTCCAAAGCAAATATTTATCGAGAAGATGCAATAAATAAAGCATTGGAGTTTGAGAAAGAACAAAATGAAATTAAAAGACTAGATAATAATGTGGATTATGTTTTTTTTTGTATGTTACCGTGGTTAGGATATGTCAAGGATTGTAACTTTTGTTTCAATATTTTTGTTGGTAGCATATGTCTTGGAGTATGACTTGTTGGAAAATTTAAAGCTTTTGATATTTGGATAATATTATTTTGGTTTAAATACTACTAGTTGGTTACTATAATACTTTTGAAATTTGCTTAATAATATCTTGGTTTAATACACAGTTTACACGTGTGTAATTCAACTGCAAATATGTATAACATAAAAAAGTGACATTAAACAATTTACACGTGTATAATACAACTGAACATATATAAAATAGAGACATATATGTAATAGTTAACCTTTTACACATGTGTAATTCATACGCGTATGTGTAAAACATAAACAAATATATGACAGTATATAATTTACACATGTGTAATATAACTAAACATATGTTAGTAAGAAACAAATAAGTGAAAGTAAACAATTTACACATGTGTAATTTAGATCTAAATAAGTAAAACATAAACAAATAAGTGATAATGAATAATTTACACATGTGTAATACAATTGAACATATGTATGATAGAAACAGATAAATGACAGTAAACAGTTTACACATGTGTAATACAAATGTAAATGCGTAAAACAAAAACAAATAAGTGAAGGATATAATTTACACATGTGTAATACAACTGAATATATGTTAGTTAGAAACAACTAAGTGACGATTAACAATTTACACATGTGTAATTCAATTGCAAATGTGTAAAAACATAAACAAATTAGTTATAGTATTAATTTACACATGTGCAATACAATTGAACATATATTAGTTAGAAACAAATAAGTGAAAGTAAACAATCTACACGTGCGTAATATAACCGAATATATGTAAAATAAAGATAAATAAGTAGCAGTGAACAACTTACACACGTTTAATATATATTACATTATAATACATGAGATATACTCATGAGTAAATCGTAATGGTTAAAGAATAAGCATAAATATGAAGTTTTACACATGACCAATTCAACACATGTGTAATAGAATTGTTAATGAGTAAAACTGAAACAAATAAGTGGCAATGAACAATTTACACATGTATAAATCAACTGAAAAATGTTTAATACAAAATAAATAAATGATAATGAACACCTATAGATGTGTAATACAATTTCACATACGTACACTAGAAAACAATAAGTTTAAGTAAATAGTTTACACATGTGTAAATCTGCTGCAAATGTGTAAAACATAAACAACAAGTGACCGTAAATAGTTTACACATGTGTAATACAACTGCACATATGTAAAATAGAAACAAATATTGAAAGTGCATAGTTACACATGTGTAAATTCAGCTGGAATTTGTAAAATGGACAAATATGTACCACCGTATAGTTTTAACATGTATAAAACATGTTAAATAAGAATACATGACATTTACACATGTATAAAAAAGACACTTGCATATATGGAATCTAATGACAAATAAGAATAGAAACCATACAGATAATAATCTATAACATTGGCATAATAATATTTGAAAACCGTAAAATATAATGTCAGGACAAAACTATAAATTCAAACTACATGGAAGTGTTATTCAAACTATAATTTCAGCAATAAAGAAAAAAATCTCATTCGCTATGACTATCTTCATCAGTCACCTTCATCAATAGATTTTTTATTGTTTCAGGAATCATGGTAGCTGTGTTTGTCACAAAACCTTGCGCTTGTTTTTCTTCTTCTTGCTCTTTAGTTTCTTTATAAAATAGACAATGGACAACAATGCAATTGTTTTCAGCAAGTAAATGTTTGCTCACACACTGGAATCACATCTTCATATTTATGCAGCTGTTACATTTCACACAAGATAATCCAATAATGAGAATAACAATGGCTAAAAGTAACATAACCTGATGCTTTTTATTAATGAACACCTTGTTAATTTTTTAAGGTAGATACCCTTAAGAAACCCCCCCCCCCTTAAGTGACATCCTTTTAGCAACACGATTGTTGTAATACAATACAAGACATTCATGTTCTGGTGTTTTAGAATATACATATCTACCTGCAACATAAACAGAAGCTAGGGCTTTTCTGCTTTTTTCCAATGTCCTGTCTCTAGAGTCTTCCTCATCCTCATAAATAACAGCAAGCAATTCATATTGTATAATAACATATGACCTGAAATGGATGTTGTAATAATTGAACAATGTCATACATTGCACATGTGTTAATATAAAACCTAGTTTGTATAATAACATATGACATAAGAGAGATGTTGCACAAAATGAAACAATTTCATATATTACACATGTGTAAAACAATTTCATATATTTCACATGTGTTCATATAAATGCAGAATGTACTGCACATATGTAAGATAAATTCAAATTTATACAGTAACATATGATATAACATGGATGCTGCACAAAATGAAACAATTTCGTATATTACACATGTGTACAACAAAAAAAATTAACATAAACACATATTTATAAGGAATTCATCCATAATATGCCACAAATATAAACAATGGACATGTTTCAATTAAACCACACTGATAAATCAGAAAAACCATACAAAAACATTAACAACCAGAAGTTAAAAAAGCATCAATCGAACATAATATAGTATTCTAGGGTTTCATGTTCACAAAATGCATATGATACTAAAACGCGATAAATCCCCAAACGATTACTCACCTGTTGAATGATTGGATCAAGTGAACGTGGATTGAGTGTATAAACCATAGTTTTGTTGTTCGATCTCAATCTTGATCTCGATCTATTGGTTGAATGATCGATCTGTTGATTTGATTGTTGAATGATCGATCGTGGATTGGGTGTATAAACCCTAGGATGAATGATATGTTGATGAATGACTGAATAATGTGAACAATAATACAAGGGTCTGTTGATTTGTTGGTGGTGGTAGAATTACCACTTTACTCATTCAATTAAAATATAAGGGAAAAAAATGAGTGGCTGAGATTTGTTCTCGTTGTTCTCACAAAAGATGGGTGTTCTCATTTAAACCTTCCCCTATACCTATATATATATTAAGTTACAAATGTTCACAACCTAACTTTAAAATAGTGATTGACAAATATTTACATTTTTTTCTAACAAATATATTTTAAAATCTATAATTTAACATGTTAAAGCTAAATTAAGCCGAGTAATTAAAATTTGAGACTATAAAATGTTTTATAAACTATAAGCCTAAATGAGTTAAAATCATAGTTAAATTAATTTAACAAATAAATGAAACCTATTGGGCAGGATATTTGGTTGGACATTATAGTGTTGTGACGTGTAGGCAGCCTAGTGTAAGTCGATCAATCGTGATGAGCCCAAAAATCGAACGACGAGTGCGGGACTGTTTGCAAATGGGGGTATCACATAGGCCCACATATGTTAGCTAGGATCCACAAACATCGTGGCCTACAGACGTTGTGCGGCATCATCTATCGGCGTTTTTTACGAATGCGTTTGTTTGTGGGGACGAACTGCTATGGATGCAGGGTGGACGTATGTAGGGGCTTGGGGCGCTCGACTATGCCTAAACTTTCTTGAGGTATGTCTTTATACGGATGAGTGCGTTGTGACCTTTAATTTTCTTTTACTTTTTCCACTCTCTTTACATATCACCATGTGGGAGATATAAGAGACCTTGTTGAGTTTCTTTTAGATCAAGGAAGAAGAATAAGAATTCTAGGTGTGACAATTGGCAAAAGTGAGGTAAATCCTTACAATATTAATATGCGTAATTAACTACAATTTGTAATTAGTTGTGTTAGATTGATCTTTAGAGAACAACAAAGTTTTTATATGATGCATGATATTGCATTATTTTGATTAGAAAAGTGTCTTAGTTGAGAGATAACTAAAGTCTTGTATCGTTACTATGGTGATGCCCGGTAAACAATTAATAACCGAATTAGTCCCAAAGGTCCAAAATATTAAAAATATAACATTTTCACTTTATAATAAGTATTTTGGAGTTTCAAAACCATAACCGAAAGCTCAAAACTTAAATCTACCAGTAATTAATAAAATTCGCATATCGCGCCTGGTATTTGCATAACTTGGAATTTAAATCAACGAAAGCCTAAATTATTCATAAACACCCAAACTAGTATTGTTTGAGGATTATTTGAGGCTAATTTAGTGTCCCGAATGGTCGCGTTTAAAAACCTGATAACACCTGAAACCCCCCTCCCCCTCCCCTTGGGAACCCTCTTGGCCGCCATCCCCTTCCCCATAATGTCTTGGGAAAGGCATTGTCTAGTTGATACTAGAAAATAACAACTTGTCAAACCTTGATATCTTTCACAATGGTTTACAACACTTTAAATATACAAGAGAAGAGAGGTAATTACTCTAATGTTACAAGAATAGAATATTACAAATAAATGAAATAATAAAGATGATTGTTGACTAGAGGATATGGATGCATGAATCATGGTCTTGCTTGTTGACTAGAGGATATGAAGGCATGAATCTTGCTCTTGTCTAATACCCCCCGTTAATGCGAGCGGGAGGAGGTTCGACCCGAAGCATTGCATGAAATTTTTCAAAGAGTGGCTTTGGAAGACTTTTTGTGAAGATGTCGGCAACTTGACGATCCGTGGAGATGAATTTGGTGTGAAGACGGCTTGCAGCGACTAGTTCTCAGACAAAATGGTAGTCGAGATCAATGTGTTTAGCCCGTTTGTGAGCGATTGGATTTTGACATAAAAATAGAGCACTTTTGTTGTCACAAAACAAGGTAGGAGGTCCTGGTGGTAAGGCATGAAGTTCTCGCAGAAGATGAGTGACCCAGATAATTTTTGAAGCAGTATTCGCCATTGCCCTGTATTTCGATTCACAACTTGATCTTGAGACTGTTGGTTATTTCTTTGCACTCCAAGATACTAAATTACCTCCCAAATAAATGCAATAGCCATATGTAGAGCGTCTTGTGTCAATACATCGAGCCCAATATGCATCAGAAAAACCTAATAAAACAGTGTTAGAAGGTCTATCAAATGTTAAGCCATGGGAAATGGTACCCTTGACATAACGTAATATGCGTTTGACAAGCTGAAAATGGATAGTGGTGGGATGTTGAAGGTATTGGCTTGCTTGATTGACGGAAAATGATAGATCGGGGCGAGTAATGGTGAGATATTGGAGGGCACCAACAAGAGAACGGTAAAGAGTGGGTTCGTGAAAGGGTGTACCGGTAGAACTGAAGATGTCTTTTGGTGTGAGAGGGGTGGCAACGGGTTTTGTGTAACAACCCGACCAGGTGGGGCCTGGACGAAATGACAGATTGGTAACAAACTTGCACAACGAAAGCAATGACGACTAATATTTAATATTTATACAAGTTTTAGTTGCAAAATAATATAAATACAGTCTAAAATATAAGTAATTCTAATGCGAAGACGAAGCGCGGCGGTCGTCGAAGCAGTGTAGTCCCTTAGTCGATCCACTAGTCAATCCACTAGTCAATCCGATCTCTACACGTTCATAGCTTTAGAAGCTCTAATCCGCAACGCTTATAGCTTGAATCTCTTATCATAACAATCTCTAATCCACACAACCAAGCATATACCTCGTCTTCTTGATTATCCAAACGCAGTACGACTGGCAGCAAGGGGCGACTGTCACACCCAATAGATCTACCAATATACCCATGTTGGCTCTAGTGCGAATACCAGAGTTAATGATTATAACGTTAAGGGGGGTAATCCTACAACAATAATTCTAGGCCATCACATAGTTACTGACGGTTAGACTGTCTATCATAAACATAGCATATTTTTCCCCCGATATTTAAAAACGTTCAAAAACATTTAAAAAGAAAAGGGGTCGTGAAACTCACCGGTTCAGCTTCGTATTATTTTATTGTCCGTTATAATACTTTTAGACGCGAAAATTTTTGGGCCTTAGGACCGGGGTGTTACATTTTGACTCAAGTAAACCGGCTTTGGAGAGAATGTCATAAGCATATTTTGATTGGTTTAAGAAAAGGCCGGTTTTTGTGTGAGTTACTTCTAAGCCAAGAAAATAGCTTAAAGAACCAAGATCTTTAATTTTGAACTCCTTGTTGAGACCGGTGGTGAATGTGTTGATGAAGCGTTCATTGTTCCCCGTGACAATGATGTCATCTACATACACAAGGAGATAGATAAGAGTTGTATCACGATGGTAAACAAATAGCGAAGGATCGGCTCGACTACAAGTGAAGCCAAGTGTGGGAAGAAAGGAGCTTAATCTTTGAAACCAAGCTCGTGGTGCTTGTTTTAGTCCATAAATAGCACGATTTAGTTTGCACACATGAGTTGGGTGTTTTGGATTTTCAAATCCCGGTGGTTGTTCCATGTACACAGTTTCGGTAAGGTTTCCATTGAGAAAGGCATTGTTTACATCAAGTTGTCGTAAGTTCCATCGTTGAATAGTTGCAAGACTAAGGACAACTCGGATGGTTGAGGATTTGACAACGGGACTAAAGGTGTGTGAGAAGTCTAGACCTGGTACTTGATTGAAGCCTTGTGCTACAAGTCTAGCCTTGTATCGGTCAATGGAGCCATCAGATTTGTACTTGATACGATAAATCCATTTTGATCCAATGACATTTGTGGATGGTGGACGAGGCACAAGGTGCCAAGTGTGATTGCCATGCAAGGCCTTTAATTCATCGTTCATCGCATTTACCCATTTGGGATCTTTAAGAGCCGTTTTGATTCCTTTGGGTGTATGAGAAGAAAGAAGTGAGTGATGGAGAGGATAGTTAGAGAATTGGGCTAGGTTGGCTTGGTGTTTGGGTTTAAAGATACCGGCTTTGGCCCGGGTGGTCATAGGATGGTTGTTAGAGGTTTGAGTAGGTTGAGAAGAAGTGGGTGGTTGTGTGGTGTTGGGTTCGGATATAATAGGTGGGCCAGAGGGATTGGACGGGCCGGATGAAGTAGACAGTCCGGGTGAAAAGGTTTGGTTGGTGTCGGATGGGGTGGGTGGGCCGTTAGGTGAAGGTAATGGGTTTGGAGGAGAGGATTGGTGGTTTTCGGAGATGGGCTCGTGGAAACAGTGAATGCATGGGTTTTGGTAAGGTTGAGGTGGTGAGATGGGTGGCGGGTTTGTTTGAGGAGGTTGAGTGGGTGAAGGAAGCGAGTCCTCAAAATTGGTAAACGGAAGGTGGGAGTTATCGGATGGTGGGGTGTTGGTTTTGAATGGTAGGATGTCTTCATCAAATTTGGCATGTCTAGTTGTATAGATTCGGCCGGTTGAAGGTTCAAGACAACTATAACCTTTGTAACGTGGACTATAACTAATGAAGATGCAAGGTGTACTAAGCGGTAGTAGTTTGTGCTTGGTATAGTCACGAAGATATGGATAGACTAGACAACCAAAAACTCGTAAGTTAGAGTAATTTGGTGGTTGATGAAAAAGGACTTCGAAAGGTGATTGATTATCAAGTATTTTTATTGGTAATCGATTGATGATGTAGGTGGCGGAAGTGAAATCATCAAACCAAAACTTAGGTGGTGCATTTGCATTGAACAACATTGCTAGCCCAGTTTCGGTTATGTGGTAATGTTTCCTTTCCGCGCACCCATTTTGTTCGGGCATGTAGGCACATGATAATCGGTGTTGAATACCAAGTTCTTATAAGTTTGGACCCGGTTGTTTGTAAATTCGGTGCCACCATCACTTTGGAAAACCTTGATATTTGTCGAAAATTGATTTTTTACAAGGTTTATAAAAGTGGTTAGAATGGTATAAAAATCGAATTTTGCCTTAAGTGGATAAAACCACGTGAACCGCGAGTAGTCATCTATAAAAATAACATAATATAGATAACCATGGGTAGAGGCAATAGGTGCGGGTCCCCAAAGATCACAATGAACTAGATCTAGAACATGTTGAGCACGTTTGTTGTTTTCAACAAAAGGAAGATGTTTCGCCTTTGACATTTCACAAGAATTACATAAACCTGGTTTGGGTAATAAAGATGTGACAAAGACATGACCAAGTTTATTTAAAGTTGTGATAGTATCAAATGCGACATGTCCTAGACGGCTATGCCATTTTATTGTAGGATGCACGAAGATGAGATGCGGAAAGAGCGGCAACGAGTGATTTGTGACTTTGAGTGAGAATATAGAAACCATTTTCACAAATGCCTCTAGCTAGAACTTCCTTCGTTTTTCAGTCTTGAATGTGAAAGAAGTTGTTACAAAATAAAACATCAACGGGTGAGTCATTTGTGAGTCTACTAATGGATAGTAGATTTTTTGATAAGATTAGGAACCACAAGTACGTTTTGTAAAGAAATAGATTTAGAGATACTTGTGCTTCCCGTGTGTGTAACAGGTAATGATTCACCATTACCGAATGTGACACGTGTGTTACCGGTTTCAATTTTTGAATTTTTTAACCTGTTAATATTATTTAGCATGTGTGTGGTTGCACCTGAATCGGCGGTCCAATCGGGGAGATCCGAGTTTATGTCACATTGGGCATGAAAAGCATGGGCAAGGTTAGCATCTAGAGAAGACGCCTTTTTTGCAAAGGAGGCAAGGTTCGGACATGTAGTAGCATAATGCCCATCCTTGCAACATAGTTGACAATGAGGGGCCCTTTTGGAATAAGTTCCTCCACGACCTCGTGAGGAAGTAGAGCGACCACGACCACGAGAGGAGGAAGACCTTTGTGTTTTAGATTGTTGGACATAAAAAGCGGCTTCCGGTGGTTGAGTTCCGTGAAGTTTTTGAACAAAAATTTCTTGGTTTTCAGCATTCGCGAGGAGATCACGAAAGGGTGGAGCGGGGCGAATAGTGCGTTGAGAAGTAGAGAAGTTTTCAAAGGAGGTGCCTAGGCCACAAAGAAACCAATGACGCTTGTCCTCGTCGCTTACCGGGTGACCGATAGCGGTGAGTTGATCGGCAATGGATTTGAATTTGCGATTAAATTCGGTGACAGACGAGTTTCCTTTTTGTAGGGTCCGAAGAGTGTCTTTGAGGTTATGAATTCTGTCGATTAAACAGTGGCTATAAGCATTTGCTAATGCTTGCCAAATGTGAATCATTGCCTCTAGCTAGAACTTCCTTCGTTTTTCAGTCTTGAATGTGAAAGAAGTTGTTACAAAATAAAACATCAACGGGTGAGTCATTTGTGAGTCTACTAATGGATAGTAGATTTTTTTGATAAGATTAGGAACCACAAGTACGTTTTGTAAAGAAATAGATTTAGAGATACTTGTGCTTCCCGTGTGTGTAACAGGTAATGATTCACCATTACCGAATGTGACACGTGTGTTACCGGTTTCAATTTTTGAATTTTTTAACCTGTTAATATTATTTAGCATGTGTGTGGTTGCACCTGAATCGGCGGTCCAATCGGGGAGATCCGAGTTTATGTCACATTGGGCATGAAAAGCATGGGCAAGGTTAGCATCTAGAGAAGACGCCTTTTTTGCAAAGGAGGCAAGGTTCGGACATGTAGTAGCATAATGCCCATCCTTGCAACATAGTTGACAATGAGGGGCCCTTTTGGAATAAGTTCCTCCACGACCTCGTGAGGAAGTAGAGCGACCACGACCACGAGAGGAGGAAGACCTTTGTGTTTTAGATTGTTGGACATAAAAAGCGGCTTCCGGTGGTTGAGTTCCGTGAAGTTTTTGAACAAAAATTTCTTGGTTTTCAGCATTCGCGAGGAGATCACGAAAGGGTGGAGCGGGGCGAATAGTGCGTTGAGAAGTAGAGAAGTTTTCAAAGGAGGTGCCTAGGCCACAAAGAAACCAATGACGCTTGTCCTCGTCGCTTACCGGGTGACCGATAGCGGTGAGTTGATCGGCAATGGATTTGAATTTGCGACCAAATTCGGTGACAGACGAGTTTCCTTTTTGTAGGGTCCGAAGAGTGTCTTTGAGGTTATGAATTCTGTCGATTGAACAGTGGCTATAAGCATTTGCTAATGCTTGCCAAATGGTTCGAGCAGTGGTGTAGCCAATGGTTTCGGCCACTTTCCATTTTGTGTAATCGGGGTTGAAGGAAGAGGCAACATCGAGGGTAATGGTTTCGGGTGGTGGAGAAGTGGTGCCATCGACGTGATGAATGAGGTTGAGGTAAGTTAGGATAGGTGATATTTGCTTCTCCCATGTGAGATAGTTGGTGGAATTAAGTTTGATAGTGATGAGATGGCTGAGGGAATGAATGGGAAGGGAAGCAAGGTCGGTTGTCATGATGAAGAGAAAGATTTCGAACAGAAATGTAAATGGATAGAAATTTATAATGTGGTTGGACAAAGGAAAGGTGAAAAGGGAAAAGTAGCAAAGAGGTTAAAGAGATTGGCAATGTTTTTTTGGGTGGGAGGAAGTGTTAGGCTGATACCATAACAACTTGTCAAACCTTGATATCTTTCACAATGGTTTACAACACTTTAAATATACAAGAGAAGAGAGGTAATTACTCTAATGTTACAAGAATAGAATATTACAAATAAATGAAATAATAAAGATGATTGTTGACTAGAGGATATGGAGGCATGAATTATGGTCTTGCTTGTTGACTAGAGGATATGAAGGCATGAATGTTGCTCTTGTCTAATAGAAAACATTGGACTTGAATATTAGGATTTTTTACATATTTCCCTCTGCTAAGGCTCGTAATTACATATTTACCCAGCCCTAAAAATCAATTACATATTTTCCCCTCCCCTAATTGACTTGCAACTTGTGTATGCCTTAGGAGGGGGGGAATATGTAATTGACTTTTTAAGTTGCGTAAATATGTAATAAATGATCTTAGCAGGGAGAAATATGTAAATGAAGCAAAACAACTTTCAAACCCTTTTTTTTTACAATCAAACACTAAAACTCAAAGATACTGTAATAATGTTCTTAGCAGGGAGAAATATTAAGTATCTTATTTGAGCTTTTTTTTTTTTTTACAATCAAACACTCCTAGATAACATTCCTTCAAGTGGTGATCAAGGAATCTTGGGTGCTAGGAGCTTAATCTAGGAGGTTTACATATAAAAACACTTTTAAAACTCAAAGATACTGTCATCCCTAGCCTTTGAGCTAGTAGTAGGGATCCACTAAATTGCTTCTTTTGGATCTTGTCTTTGTGTTTAAAGATGCAAGTTGTTTATAAAAAAGAAATATAAGTTTTCAAACATAAATTTCTAAAGGTTTATCAAGAAAAATAAAGGGGTGTGTGTATAGATGCACCGTGGGGGTGGGGGGGGGGGGGGGGTGTATGGTGATGGTGGTGATATTAAATGATAAATAACCCTTGACCTGTAAGTTAATATCTTAACTAAACTTATACAAAGAACATATAGTTTATAAAATATGAAGTGGATCTTGTTATAAAAAAATATATATAAATATAAGAATGTTTGTGGGATGTATGTAATTAGACACATTTATTGTTTGTATTTTCATCACCACTAATGTTTTGAGGGAGCATGACAATGTTAACTTAGTTCACACATGTAGACACCCAAAATTTTCAATCTATAACTAAAAATGTATTCCAAAATTTACTTCTACAAAACTAAAGTACACTAACATAGCTATAATAAAGGTTGATTAAAAAAATAAATAAAGTCTATACCCAATCAGGCAATCACATCCAAGAATATCATTTCTTTTACTAGTGGTTGCTAACATAATAAGAAACCCAATGTGAAGGAATCATGAAGAATATAAGTTTGTAATAAATAATTGTATATGTACTAGTCGGGCACTATACTGACTAGGAATTAATCAAGATTAATCGGATTGGATTTATATATATATTTTTTCAATTTATACATATATAATGTTAATTTTATACTTTATAGGCATAAATTTAGAAGTTTAAATGCCAAATATAAACTGGTGAATAAGGGGGAGGGGGGTAAATATTAAAATACTTAAACTTAAATCGACTTTGGTTCTAAATCATGGATCATCATCCAATTTTGAGGTAAGAACTTGTTTTATTTGATCGATTTGCTCCAGTTTTGACCCGTTCGAATTCATTTTTGACCCGATTTTGAGTTTTTTAGGTCCGACTAGGACCAATTTGGTCCGATTAATCGCGATTTTTACAACCCTGGACCGACACCGATTAATTTAGTGATTAGCAAAAAACTAATCAGTAAAGTGAGGACTAGCGATTAATCGCGATTTTTACAACCATGTCCAAAATGGAAACTTCAATCATATTTCAAAAATCAAAATACCATACTATTGTACATATCCATACCACGATATAGAGTAGAACCTAAAACAATGTCGAATCATGCATGCCTATCTTCATACGGAAACATCGCAGGATAAAGTCTAGCAAAATCCCGTCCAGTTAAACTCATCCCCTCATGATCTCCTTCTAAACCATTCTTACCACCATCATCATGTCGACCTAAATCACCGTGTGACGGTGGTGCATTGTAACTAAAACCACCGCCACCAGCAGGTACAGAATCCCCTCTATCCCCTACCATAAACCCCATAGACGGCGCTTGTTCGTCGTTGCTATGCAAGGTATCTGTAACAACCTCGTCTAAAATCCTGTCTTTCACCATAGCTCCTATGGAGATTGCTTGACTACCGTCTGCATTCATTCAATAGGTGATTAAAATATATATATAGGCAGTGGCACAGTTGAAAAAAATTCCGTAGAACAAAAGTCACGGAACCCTTAAAACGGAGAATAAAATTTTTGAACAAAAACTCGTAAATTTACACTATCTACCAAAAAATAGAGAAGGCCGGGCATCCTAGCCCCAACAAAGCTTCGCCCTTGTATATAGATGGTGCGAAGCCCAAGATACCTAAAGTGTGTGGGCTTACACTAATAAACCTTAATTAATAATAATAATAATAATAATAATAATAATAATAATAATAATAATAATAATAATAATAATAATAATATACCTTAATTAATAATAATATATATATAGGGTATGTTTGGCAAAACTAGCTGGAAGCTGGTAGCTGGAAGCTGGAAGCTGGTAGCTGCAAGCTGTTAGCTGAAAGCTGTTAGCTGAAAGCTGTTAGCTGAAAGCTTTTTAAATATATTTTGGTGTTTGGTAGAGTAGCTGGAGCTTTTAATCAAATGTATAAATTGACCAAAATGGTCATAATTAAAAGATTGTAAAGAAGGTTTTTATTTTATTTTTAAAATAGAATGGGTATTTGTGTCATTTACTAACTAAAAACTTGTAGCTAGTAGAGTTTTTTCTTAAAAGCTACTACTAGTAGCTTTTCACTGTAGAGCTTTTTCTCTAACCTAAAAGCTTCCAGCCCCTTCAACCAAACAAAGCTTTTTATTAAGTAGGAGCTTTTTCTTAAAAGCTTGAAGCTTGAAGCTCCTAAAAGCTCTTAAAAGCTCCTTGCCAAACATACCCATAGTATATTCCAATACTGGGCTGACACTAATAAACTTTAATGATAATATAATTCAATAAACATACCATCGACATCATAGGTTTCCGTTGATTGAACTATTGCACGGTCAACGGTTCGGTCTTCGAATGATGAATAAGATCGTATCTTTGACCTTGATGGGTTGTAATGGTCTTCTTCTTGTTGTTGTTCGAAGTGGTTGGGTTCAGTGACTTGAGGGTGTTGATCATGATTGGTGGTTCTGGCTGTTAGTGATGTGAATGATGGAGGTGCGTCCATTTGTTTTAGAGAGAGAGAGAGAGAGAGATAAGATAATTGAGAATGTGAGTGTGAGGAGAGAGATGAAAATGGTCCTTCAGACTTTATACAGAATAGAATAAGAAGTCAGTTGGTCAAAGTTGGAGGGTATGGAAAGTGGAAGCATGCTTCGAGATATTTCGTTTTCAAGTGAAAGAAGTAGCTAGGTAGTTGCTGACTTGGTGTTGAACTTAATTGGTCTAAAGTTTAAAACTAGTTTACCTTTTCAGCTTTTTGACTTAAGTCTAAAACTAGTTCACATCACTATAGCAAATTACTGAATTTTACACTTGTCGTTTTACCTCATATGCTATGTGTTTTGGAAATGTGGTTTGGAGCTAAAGACCCGCAACGTTAAGGACTTTTTTTTTTTTGAACGGCCAACGAATCAATTCCGAGCACTCTCGGGCACCCTTTTGACGAATCAGGTACTCGAGAGTACCCGGGCCACCAATTGCCACCAATTCCCGGGAAAACCCGACCACTCACCCGCCCGAAGGCACGACGGTGAAATAGTCGGTAAAACCGGTCGGGATCAGGACTCGAACCCAAGCCAATGGCCGGGTCATCCCTCATTTCCCATCCACCAATGTCATCCAAATGTAGCTAGTGGGAATTGAACCCAAGCCTCCCATAGGAAACTTTAGGCCCTCAACCAACTAGGCTACAAGTGTTGGACGCAACGTTAAGGACTTAAGGGGGCAGAGGAACAACACGACAGGTGGGGCGCCTAGGAGGCTTGAGGGCGGTGATGGTTTTTTTTTGACATAAGATGGCATGAATACCTAGAAGTCACCAATGCCATTGGCGATCATTCTGAAAATCTAACTAATTGATAGGGTAGGGAGAGATCACCGGTGGCATTTACGATATCCACTAGTGTCTACCCCTTTGTGATTAATCTCTTCATAGCATAATAACAATATGAATACTAATTATCCTATATATCAATTTATAAACTTGATAAATAGTGCATGTTCCATTCACTCAAATTTAAAAACTAAATTGGATAAATCGGTTAACTTGGGTTAACCAAATTCCTAACTTACAAAAATTGTTAAACCGAAAATTGAACCGAATATTCAATTATATATTTGGTTACGGTTAGAAACCGAATCAAATAACACAATTCTTATTTGTTATAGGATTTGGTTCAAATGAGAACCTTTTCCCAAATTGAGAACTAGAGAACCATTCTGGGCCACACATTTCTCTAAGGCAAAAATTTTTTTTTTTTTTTTTTTTTTTTTTTTTTTTTTTTTTTTTTGCAAAAATCGCTGCTTTATATGTAAGGAAAATTTTTTTTTTATTTTTTTTGTATTTTTTTTTTCAGTATACACATGTGTATAATTGCATTATACACATATGTATAATGCTATATACACATATGTATAACTAAAATATACACATATGTATAGCTGAAAAATGCTATATACACATATGTATAATTGCTATATACACATATGTATAATTGTCATATACACATATGTATAAATGAAAAAAAATCAAAAAAAATAAAAAAAAAAATTTTCCTTGCATAAAAATGTGCGATTAAAGCAAAAAAAAAAAAAAAAAAAAAAAAAAATTTTTTTTTTTTTTTTTTTTTTGCCTTTATATGAAATGTGTGGCTCAGAATGGTTCTCTCAGTTCTCAAATAGGGGTTGGTTCTCTTAGGATCTCTACCCATTTGTTATAATTATAATATAGATGATACCGGTTTCAAATCTTTCTAGTTATATATTGCCAATTACAATCATAAACTTTTTTTTTATCTTTCATACAAGCAAATTAGCAATACATTTTAGTAAATCTAACAAAACTAGATAAAATTGGTTATATCAATGATACAATAAGTGAGACAAGGCTCAAGTTACTTAGTCTTGGGTTGATGATCGTATGCATCATATTAAATATCATGCATAACAAGAAGATATATTGCGTTAAACCGTAAACAGTACGTAGGGGCTGAAACTATAGGTTGCACTCGAACGATCAAGTCATTGACCATGTATTTCCAATTAGAAGAAGCTCCTAAATTGTTTGATTCGAGCTTCTTCAACCAAAAGCTTGACTCAACTCAGTTGATATACAAATTATATACAACTAGCATAACCACAAATTCTTGATACCAACAAATTATAACTAGTTTTATACGCGTCCATCCGTTGTACGAGTAATGCAACAAGATTATACAAAAAAAATTATAAATATTATATTTCTTTCTTTTGGTTTGCTAACGCTACAATTTAAAACAACATTTATATTCTAGGTTTTTAAGTGTATTCTCTTTTGAGATAGGATGAACCTATTATATATTAGCACAAATCATGTATCATCACCAATCAAGGAAAGTCAACAAAATTTAGAAACTCGTTCAAATGACTAATTACTTGCAAGAGTCAATATTTGGTAATTAACTATTTTATAAATATTCTTGTATCTATATGGTGGACAAAAGATCAAATACATATAAAATATCTGTACGAACTGTACGAATGGCACAAATCCATGCGGTGGCAATTTCGTAATTAACCAATATCCTCTTTTCTTGTTGCTGCCTCCATTAAAAATCCCTAAGCTCCATTAATCAGACATAAACCCTAAATTTCATCACATTAAGCTCCATTAATCCTCTTTTCTTGCTGCTGCCTCCATTAATGAACAACCAATTTTCGTAATCTATACAATTTTCACTCAATAACCCACAGATTGTTTTTTTCCTCTCCATCAATGGCTGAAAGTACAACGAATGTGATTCAAGGTATGTATTTTAAATGTTTTGATTTTAATTTTCTTTATCATATTTGCTTTTGCATTCTGATTTTTTGTAGATTCAGATTTATTCAGAATATCATTCGTTGTATTAGTGTAATATTCCAGTTTGGTTTTAAATAATGGGTAACAATGGTGTTGTAATTACTCTGGTTTATTAGATTTATACATAGGTGAATAACAATGGTGAATATGTCTTGAGATATGTTTTATTACTAGAGTAATTACTGAAAAATATTATCCATTGTTTTCTTATCATTATGGATAGAGTAATTAGTACTTTTGAGTTGTCAATTATGATTTACTCTAGATAATAAATCGTTTTTTGTGTTTAGAGTAATTACTCAAAATGATTGTCATGTCTATGTTATTGTTTTGTAGAGTAATTGTTTTTTTTTATGCATATGTTTGAATGAATTTTTAGAATAATTATGTTTTGTCTTTCTATTTAATATAGATTATGCGGTAGAAGATTTAATTATGGGATTTCAACGGTTGTCCCCTGTTTCTTGTGAAAGAACTTTCAAACCTAGTGTTTCTTCTTCATTAATACCAGTTGAAGGCATGGTTTTCCCATCTTTGGATGCTTCATTGGATTTTTACAAAACATATGCTAGAAATGGAGGTTTCTCTGTAAGAAAAGGTACTCAAATCGAAAAGAATGGTATAATCAAATATAAGTATTTTATATGTTCAAGGGAGGGATATAAGATATCTACTAAGTCTGATCATCTTCTATTTGTTAATGATAACAAAAAACCGAAAAAGCATAAGAATAGGCCTTCTATCCGTATTGGTTGCCAAGCACATATCGGATTCATTTCAGATGATGGTCAATCATTTAAGGTATTCAGGTTTGTTGAAGAACATAATCATAGTTTTATTTCCCAAGAAGATATGCAGTTTGTTCCTTCATCAAGAAATTTGTCCGTTATGAAGCAAAAGAGGATATGTTCTTTGTCAACGCTAAATTTAGGCCCTGTTAAATCATTTCATATTATGAGGACAGAATATGGTGGTTTTGAAGAGGTTGGTGCAACTGCTGTAGATTGCAAAAATTTTAAAAGAGATTTAAAATGTTTTATTGGAGAATATGATGCTGAAATGATTGTTCAAAGATTAACTGATAAGAAAGATTATCTTCCTGATTTTTCATTTGAGTTTACAGCGGATGATAAGGGTTGTCTAACCGGTTTATTTTGGGCTGATGAAGTTTGTAAATTGAATTACTTGACTTTTGGTGATGTAATATCCTTTGATGCAACCTTCAAAACTAATAAGTAAGTTTCTAATTCTTTATTATTGTTAGAGTAATTATTATTACATTTTTTATTAAATTTTTCTTTTGTTGCGCAGATACAAAATGGTTTTTGTACCTTTCACTGGCATCGATAACCATTTTCATAATGTCAATCTTGGAGCTGGTCTTATTGCAAAAGAAAATGTTGAATCGTACGAATGGTTATTGTCGTGTTTTTTAAGGGCATTTGGTCGTCAGCCTAGGGTTGTTGTTACCGATCAAGATCCTGCAATGAAACAAGCAATTCAAAGAGTTTTTACAGAAAGCCGACATAGATTATGTATGTGGCATATCATGAAGAAAGTTGCTGATAAGGTTTGTCTATCATTTTAGTTGTAGAGTAATTATATTGCTTCTAGAGTAATTGTATTCTGAGTTGCTGATAAGGTTTGTCTATCATTTTAGTTGTAGAGTAATTATATTGCTTCTAGAGTAATTGTATTCTGAGTTGCTGATAAGGTTTGTCTATCATTTTAGTTGTAGAGTAATTATATTTTCTTCTAGAGTAATTGTATTATGAGTTGCTGATAAGGTTTGTCTATCATTTTAGTTGTAGAGTAATTATATTTCTTCTAGAGTAATTGTATTTCTGATTCAAATTTTGTAATTTTTTTCTGTAGTAATTGTGTTTCTAACTAGAGTAATTATAATATATTGTTAGAGTAATTTTGATTAAATATTTTTTTTTTTACAGGTTGGGATTTCATTATGCAATGATGATAACTTCAAACGTCGTATTTGTAATATTGTTTGGACTGATTCGATTGAGCCTGAGACGTTTGAGCTTGAATGGCAAGAAGTAATTAAGGATTTTGGTCTTATGCAAAATGCTTGGATATCAACAATGTTCGACTTACGATCAATGTGGATTCCGGCGTATTATCGTGATGAGCATATGTCAGGCCTCATGCGTACAACATCGAGGTCTGAGAGTGAAAATCAATTCTTTGGTATTATTTCAAATTCACAGTTGACACTTGTTGAATTTTTTAGTCATTTTGACACCGCAATTGAAGCTCAAAGATATAACCATCGAAAAAATGATCATGATACCCGGAATACAGTACCTGATTTCTGGACTGAATCAAATCTTGAAAAACATGCTGCTAAGTTGTATACCCGGTCTATATTTTTTGATGTTCAAGAGGAAATATATGCTAGTTATCACAAATGCTTTTCAGTTAACATCAAAAAAGAAGGAGATTATGCTAGAATTTATATTCGAGATTCTGAGGCTTTTGGAGATGGTTTCTTTGAGGAATTTTTAATTTTTTAACTTATCGTTTAATTTGAGTAATTACTATGTGGTACATGTCATATAATCCAGTAGTGTAATTAGTATATCTCATGTATTATTTAACATATAACTAGAGTTATTATTCAATTAATTCAATAATTAGGGTATTCACTATTTTGATACTTGCTATAGAACCTGCTAGAGTAATTAGTACTATAATGTGTTATTTACTATTCAAGTAAACTATTTTTTTAAATTCTCAGGTATTGGGTAAAGCTGATGAAGAAGATATTTCTGTTTCATGTGTTTGCAAAAGATTTGAGCAATACGGTTTGTTATGTCGGCACGCGTTCCTTGTGTTACGAATGTTTGAACTTGATGAAATACCTGAGAAGTATGTTTTGAAGCGTTGGAGAAGGGACACAGTTGTAAACAAAGCCAATTCTTCACTTTTTGTTAAAGATAGTTCTAATGTCAACATTGATAAGGCGAATCAGCTTGTGCGTGAGATAATGGTTGCTACCGAATACCTTAGTAGTCGATATTTTACAAACATTGAGGAATTAACTAAGGTAAGAGATCAATTGAAAATATTGATGGAAAAGGCTGAAGGGAGTAAAACTGGGCCGACTTTGAAGAAAAAAGATATGATGGCGTCTCTTCTTGGTTATGATCAACCAACAACCACAAAGTTGAGACTTCCATGTGGTATTAGAAATAAGGGACGTGGCTCACATAAAAGAATAAAATCTAAAAAGGAAATGGCAGCTAGCCGCGCTGGTAAAAGACGTAGAGTATGCGGTGTATGTGGGAAGCTTGGTCATGATGTTCGTACATGCAAATCATTTGTTGGGAACGAACCAATCGGGAATTAATCGATGTTATTTTTGAACTTTTCTAATTCGTATCTTAATTAGTTGAGAATTGCTGTTGAATACTATGAAAGTTAAATTTTTTTGAATACGGATTTTTGCATTTCGTGTTATAATTGAAGTAGTAGAGTAATTATTTAATTACTCTAGTTTCATCTTATTTAAAATATAACTAGAGTAATTAACTTTGAATTGATAGTTTGTACTAGAGTAATTAACTTGCAATTTGAAATTTTATTTTTTCTACTAGAGTAATTACTTCAATAGATAGATTGCACTAGAGTAATTAACTTGATGGTTTGAATTTTTATGTTTTTGTGAAAATGGAAGTATGTTTGTACTAGAGTAATTAATTTGAATTGATTGATTGTACTAGAGTAATTAACTTTTGCAATTCAAAATTTGCTTACTGTAAAGTTTTAGCAATTTATATGTTTTCTACTAGAGTAATTACTTCAATTGATAGATTGTGCTAGAGTAATTAACTTGCATTTTGAATTTTGTATACTGTTATATTTAGCAATTTATACTTGGCACCAATTCTAAATCCAAATACAAAGATTTATATAAACCATACATAATGCCTACATAGTAACGATGTCAAATATCATAGAATGGATCCCATGTCCAACAAAAGTTTACAATTTGATCAAAAGACGAAATTAAACTACTAGCATTACTAACAAATTCAAACAAAGCTCGTTTGCCTTTCTTTTATCTGATCGATCAAATTTTTCTTCATGTCTTCCTTTAATTCAGTTTCCATGGCTTCAACTTTAAGGGCATTCGTTATAAGATCATCTCTTGCACTGTTGATATCGGACAATAACATCTTTGACAAGAATTTGTACCTTAGATCCTTGAGCTCTTCTTGTTGAACATCCTCTTTTACCGAGAAACCGCTATCCCATTTTTCATTTCCCATGTAGGTTTCCATATGACGCATTGCAAAAATGCCACAATCGATTTTGTTTTCCTCGGTCCTCCATGGCATTTCCAACCTTTTGATATCTGCCCCAATCATTTTCTTCAGACCTGTTTTGATTTTGGATATCTTCATGTAATTGCACAATGCATTTCTCTACAATATATGCAAAAACATATTAGCTTTTTGAAATTTATATAAATGGTAAAGTTAAATAAAATGTCAACAATATTACCAGCTTATGAGGGATCCCTTTATATCTATCATCAAAATTATCTCCCATCTTGCTGTTATCCATCAAAACAATTTTCCCAACTTTCAAATGGAAACACAAAACATAGTAATGTTCTGAAGCTAGAATTGGGAAAAAAAGGAGGTCAGTATCCGTTAATGATTTGACTTTAAACTGTTTAAGGTAGGCATCCATGCTGCTATTGAACTTATCAAATAGCATTTCTTCTGTGAGCATAAACTGTTGTTCCAGCTGCATTTTAACAATACAATTATCAGTAGAGTGATTATGTAGATACAATAGAGTAATTATGTAACAGATTTAGAATTTAATAAACATAATTGCATAATAGAGTAATTAACTTGCAATTTGAAATTTTATTTTTTCTACTAGAGTAATTACTTCAATAGATAGATTGCACTAGAGTAATTAACTTGATGGGTTAAATATTATGTTTTTGGGAAAATGGAAGTATGTTTTGTACTAGAGTAATTAATTTGAATTTATTGTTTGTACTAGAGTAATTAACTTTGCAATTCGAAATTTGCTTACTGTAAAGTTTACCAATTTATATGTTTTCTACTAGAGTAATTACTTCAATTGATAGATTGTACTAGAGTAATTAATTTTGCAATAGAGTAATTATGTAAATAGGATAAGTATTTTTCATACCAATATAGTTGTCGAGCAGAAAAACCTCTTTGGTGACGTTCGGCTCTTCAGTTTTTCTTCATCATTTAGCACTTCAGACCAGACATCAATGATGATTGATGAAAGTTTAACACCTTCATATAAGCACTCAAAAATGACCTTAAGTATTTCTGACCCATACATTGATTTGTAGACAAAATTCCTGTTTTTGCGCGGAGTTAGAATGACGCAATAAAATTTATTTTTACATAATTATTAAATCTGGACAAATCTGTACTTACAGTTCATCAATGGGAAAAAATATGTATTCTGCCACCATGGTTTCATCGTCACTAAGCTTTTGTCCCAGTTCAACCTTCCGTTTAACATAAGGTGATTTATATGCAGAAGTCACCTTTGTTGTTCTCTTTTCTCTTCCTGGTTGTTGAGGTGTACAATCTGTGACAGCCACAACTTCTTTGTCTTTTTTAACCGAAAAGCAGGTAACGCGTCGATCATTGATGATGGGTCAACTTTGACCACATTAACCGACTCATCTTCAACATTTGTTTCATCTAAATTGCCTTCAATATTTTCCAAGTATCATTTCTAGAGTAATTAGGTAAATATAATAAGCTAACTATATATTTTGGAGAAAGTACATACCTGCTTTTCCTCCAACGTCTTTTTTATCCTGCTTAAGATTGTCCTCTGTATTCAATTTAGCATCATCTACACCAATTTTTGTGAACATTAACAAAGTTAAATATAGCTAGAGTAATTATGAATAACTACTAGTGTAATTTTAACTTACCTTGTTTTTTGGAAATAGGAATTACAGTCCATGTGTCTTCCACAGCAGCAAACTTCTGGAACCCAAGGCAAGCCTCTTTAGCAACAATTTGTTGTATTTCCACTTCTTGACAAGTTATCTCAATTTGTTTTTCCATTGTCTCAGTGACACTTTGTTGAACATCACTTTTTTCAGCAAAGTCGCCTTTAACAACACCGACATCATTTTTATTCTTATCAACTTCTGCACCTTTCAATGGAACACATACATATCGTTAGTATTAGAGTAATTATTTGTCAACATACATATAAATAGAAAGTGTAAATGTTAAATAGTTTTTTTTTTTTTACCTTCATTTGTTGTCTCATGTTCAACATGAGTTGCATTGCCTTTAACTTCTACTTCTTTCTCGGTTTCTGCTATTTCTTGAGGATCATTCAAACTGATGACAGTGTTGTTATCATCAGTAGAATTTTGAGATTGAGGATATTGCTCTTCCCATTCCTTGCACATGTTTAATATGGCATCATTCCAGGTATACTTTGCTTTCCCTTCTTTAACCATATTATTTATGACTTCCCCCAATTTCTTGTACTGATCAATATGGTCTTTCAAGTTGCATAACCATTGCTACATACAATTAGGCCAAACACATTAGTAGAGTAATTATGTTTTTAATATTGAACATTTAACATGTAGAGTAATTATTACCCGTTCTTTTGCTCTATAATCAGGGCCTAAGTAGGCTGATAAACCAGACAACGGCACTGGTGTAATGCAATCGTCGATAAATCTTTGGGTTTCTGTTCCAACCACCATATTTTCCAAATCTAAAGGCGATCGATCAATACTAAAGTTCACTATAAAGAACAAGTTATAAACAATGATCAGAAAATATTAGATAGTACTAAGTAATTCCGTAATAGTATATTTTAGATGGAATAACATACGTGAGTTGTCGAAATCAACTTCAGTTTGTTGACTATTATCAACATTTTCATCATTCTTTCCAGTTCCAGCTGCAATATCCTTAGTTGTCATAGCCGTGTCCACAACCATAACTTTAGCTTTTTCCGCAAGTTGTGCAGCAGTCTTCCCTGTCTCCATTGCAACATTTTTCGCCACATTCTTCGCCATCTTAGCAGCAGTTTTTCCAGTTTGCGACCCAATATCTACAACCATCACAGTCGCGTCCACCGCCACACCCGCAGCCTTGCCAGCCAACCCAATGGCAGTCCTTTTGCTTGCCATTGCAATATCTGAACTCGCTGCAGCCGCATCAACCACTAAATCAGCAGCAGTACTTCCTGTTTGCCATTTAAAATACGTTATAATAATCACATCAATAATGAAAATAAAAATCCAGATAAGTGGTGTTATGATCACCTTCATTGTCATTCTTCTCTTCAACATTGTTATGATCTTCTTCGTTGCCTCCACCTTCATTCTCATCTATTTCTCTGCCTCTACCTTGATTCACATCTTTCTCAATATCCTCAGCTTCATTATCAGTTAATGGACCATTATTATTCAAAAACTCTTCCATTTTACATAGAGTTTTTGTATTAATATACTTTATTGCTGGTGTCTGGATTTGAAAATCATCAAATTCAGGATGCCTTTTATGGTACAGATATGTGTAGAGTACCTGTCAAAATATTTAAAACATGTGCTTTTTTTTTAGTTTTAGAGTAATTATCTTATAAAGAAGAAAGTAAAAATAAATCATACCACAAGAAATAGAATAGGCCCTGTGTATTGATCCTTTCCACCATGCCATCCTTTTTTTGTTCTCCTGAGACAACACATTATGTAGTTGCACCAATTCAACTTTGGTATTTCAGAATCATCTTCAATGCAGTTCATGAATTTTTGATTGACTGTTGAGCATTTTGTTGATTCACCCAATAGTGTATTGAATATGACAAGGAAATTTGTTTTGAAAACCCTTCCAGCAGATGAACTGGCCTTTACTAGGTTAATTACTTGTAACACACTGATTCTTGGATTGGGGAACTGATTCTTGAATTCATCCAACCTTTCACAAAAACCTTTTCTTGGTTTATTCTTTTCAATCACTTCTACTTCCCCCATTGGAATACCTAGGCATTCATGTACCAAAGACGAGGTTATTTTGATCTTGTGATTTCCTACGTTAAGCTCATTTGTGTCCTCATTGAAATTTTGTAGCAGCCATAATGATAAGCGAGATGGTATATCGAGTATGTCCAAAGATAACAGAGATTCAAAACCCATTTCTACGACAGCAGCCTTTTGAGCATCAGATAAGTTTTTGATAACTTTAAGGAAGTTTCCTGGGTCACATCTCAGGTATAAAGTGTGGTGTGTGTACTCGATAAATGGTTTTTTAGGTATTGGATTTGGTTTTTTTCTTGGTTTTTTTGAAGGTGGTGATTGAAAATCATCATCTGAAGTAGTCAACTTCCTTTTAACAGGTTTTTTTGAAGGTGTAGCTTTAACATCTTTGGTTGGTTTTCTTTTAGAAGTTTTCTTTGATGGTGGAGTTTGAAAATCGTCATCTGAAGCGACTTGTTTTCTTTTTGAAGCTGGTGCTTCCTTCCCAGCAACACTCTTCTTTTTGAAGATGGTATTCTTGTTAGCTTTTTCGAAAGGATTCTTTTTCTTACAAGCAATACTCTTCTTTCGGCTTTGAACCGTTTTTTTTGTAGTGTCATTCTTCATTGATGTATCTATAACAAAAGAAGGCAAATCTGTTATTTGTGCTCATTGATAACTAATATTTCTATAAATACTTAACCTGTTTTTTGTGCTTCATCAAGATCAATAGAAATTGGGTTTGATATATCGTTGGAAAATCTGAATGATCTTGTTTTTGCTATTCTATCACTTCTTTTTCTTGTTACGATTCTAAAACTTTCAGTACCAGAATCTGATTTGTATAAAACATACAACATGGACAAATTACTTTTGTTATAACAAATTAACTAGTGTAACAGTATTGAAAAATTACACTAATAAAAATGATATTCCAAGGTTAACAAACATTTTACTCTACAAAAACATGCTATTCAAAGTTTAACCAAAATTACTCTACAAACAATTACTCTAATACAAACAATTTACACTAATACAAATTTAACAAACATTACACTACATATTACTCAGACCTAAAATGACATACAAAATTTAACCAAAATTACTCTACAAACAATTACTCTAATACAAACAACTTACACTAATACAAATTTAACAAACATTACACTAGATATTACTCAGACCTAAAATGACATACAAAGTTTAACCAAAATTACTCTAATACAAACAACTTACACTAATACAAATTTAACAAACATTACACTAGATATTACTCAGACCTAAAATGACATACAAAGTTTAAAAAAAAAATTAATCTACAAAAATAACCAGAAATGAAAACGATTAAAACATTGAAACCCTAGTTTATTATAAAGCAAATAATAAAATTACTCTTCAACATATTACATCACGGTTTGTTGTTTTTGCACGATTTTCAACTTCATCTTGGTTAATCGCTTGAATCGTGATGTTAATTTGTGGTTTTTTGACGGTTAAAACTTTGAAATGAAAACGATGAAACCCTAGTTTATTATAATGCTAATAATAAAATTTACACTAATAAAGAACAATATATTACCTCCGGTTTGTTGTTTTTGAAGGATTTTCAACTTCATCTTGGTTAATATCTTGAATCGTGATGTTGATTTGTGGTTTTTTGAAGGTTTTGATTCGAAAAACTGATTTTTGGGGGTGTTTGAATGACGGTTGTTGTACAGAGTAATTAGAAAAAGTGGGTTTAGTACAAAATAGCTTTTTGAATTATTTACAAAATTGCCACCGCGTGAATTGTAGTGATTCGTACAGTTCGTACGTTTTGTCTGTATGTACGGGACCTTGACTCCTATATGGTGAATACTTCCATTCATTCTAAATAGTTAGCCTATAAATGCCAAATACATCAAGTTACATTTTATTCGCTGACGTATATGACATTTATAGGCCAAGTATTTACAAGGAATGGAAACATTCTCGAGAGAGATACAAGGAGAGTTATAAAAGGATTAATTACCAAATATTGACTATAACAAGTAATTAGCCATTTGAACGGGTTTTCAATTTCTGTAAACTATCCGTGATGAATGATGATCCATGATTTGTAGATACTAAATAAAGTGAAAAATATATACAACTTGTAGGCTATTTAGAGAAAAAAAAAAACTACAATACGAAAAGTAATAAGGATCCGTTTTAACATAAAGAAAAAGACAAAAAAAGTAAATAAATTGACTAATAAAGTTGATATATGTTTTAATGTGACTTTTGACTTCCAAACTTGTCACGACTTTTTCATATTCGTTTAGGTTACCCGGTGTCCAGACAAAACCCACCCCCATTCTTCACTTTTTGGCTTGTCCCAGACAAGAACACCACCCCCTAGTTTTGTCTCACCCTTGCCCCGTCCTCCCGTCCCTCTTGAGACTAAACGGACACACCAATGGGAGCTTTTCTTTTTCTTTTTTTTCTTTCTTTCTTTTTTTTTTTTTGAATTTGAGCTTTGAATGGATGGTGGTAGTTAAATAATTAATGCTAGAGACATGATGTGGTTTAGTCTCCACACCCCACTCAAATCTCAAAATGTTTGAGACTAAACTAATCCTATGTGTCATCCTAGTGGCATTGAGACAAAACCTTGGTTTAGTCTCCATACCCACTAGCCTTATGCTCCCCTATAAGATAAAATATAAATACTGTCATCTTCTTTGTTTCTTCTCGATATCTAACCGCATCAATGACACATGAAAACCAAAAAAACATACCCTGGTTATGGAAATTAACTCTGATTGTAGCATTCATAGTCACCATTACATGATCAGTGGCGGAATCAACCAGCAGTCATATCAGAACGGAGACACTATTGTTGGAATCAATGGAGATGGTGATGGTTCTGGTGACAGGGAGATTGAACGGCGGTGATTGGAAACCACAAAGAAGAACCGGGTAAAATAAAAATTCAATTTCAGAATTCACATTGAACTTGCATAATGAACCTTAAGAACATTGATTTTCTTCTTCTACCCAATTTTGTATTTTGATTTGGTGATTTAGGTTGTGGAGATGAGAGAATATATAGGTGGAAGAACTGAAAAAGCGGAAGAAACCCTAAAATCAAGGAGCGGGAACAATTATTTAGGCGGGAACAGTTATCGGGTAACCGCCCCAAAAAACAATAACCGTCTAATTTAAACAGGCAGGATTGCTGAAAATCTTGATCTAACGGTTGAGTTCAAACTAAAAGCGGTTATCAATGGTCGGCGTCAATAGTATGTATAATTATTATACATGATACATCCCCAAATGGACATGGGAGAGAAATATGTACTACGCAATCAACTTATGTATTCTAATTTTGAACACATACCATATATTTTAACATAAATGAACTATTATCCATTATTATAAAACTAGCTGATCATATCAAAACCGTGAACAAACTCTCCTTAAAATCTACTCCTAATTAAAATCTAACTATTGCCCATGTTTTATCCTACAACATGGGCAATAAGTGGACTATAAGAATAGATTTTAAGGGAGTGTGTTTGCGGTAAAAAATGAGAGCTAAGTTAAAACGGCCAAGGATCGTCCCCATCATCCATCTGCGACATGACTGCATGAAGTTTCCCTGAATCGCGTCCAGTTATGCTCAGTCCATCATACTCTCCTTCGGAAACATTTTGACCATCATCAGATTCACCACCTGTATAAGATCTATCTCGTCGAGCTGCATCAGTGAGTGACGGCGGAGCTTGTGCATCATAATTGAATTCACTACCAGCGGGTTGAGAATTCCCTCTATCACCTACCATACGCCCCATAGAGGGCGCTGGTTCGTTATTATAAGATGTGTCGGTAAGTCCATCTGGAAAGTTGTTTCCCTTTCCCCGTGTCACCATTGCTCCAATGGAGATTGCTTGATCATGAGCATCATCAACGCTTTCGATGGCTTGAACTATCGCTCGGGCGAAAGTACTTCCATCTTCAAACTCATTGTCCAAGGGTCTTATCTTCGACATTGATGGATTGTACTCGTCTTCTTCAAACTCTTTAGGTTCGGTAACTTGATGCTGCAGTTGCTGATCAGAGTCGTTCCTTGTCGTCAACGATGTAAACGATGGAGGACCATCCATTTGTATCGATAGAAAGATGAAGTTAGTTTGTGATGTTGTGTAGAGATGGTGAATGTAAAGAGAAGAGAAGATTGATGGACAAGAAAGAAAGAATATATGCTAATGTGCATTGTGGCTTTATTGGGCAAGTATAATGGAATATCAGCTAAAAACAATGATGCGGTTGTCATGATCGACATATTAATTGGCTACAAATAATCACTTCTTCATTTCAAAAAATGATGTTTGAAATTCAATTAATCTCTTTCGAATTTTTTAACGACATTTTTTTTTCCAACTTCTAATATTATTTTTCAAACCTCCACTATATATTCCACCACCTTCTTTATTATATACACTCACCTTTTATTCTTTTTATTTTTTATATAGTGAAACGTTTTCATACCCATGTGTGTATTATCTTTTGCTTCCAATAGGTAGGTATGCATTATTTTGTGGTAAGCATATTTTTTAAGCTCCATTTTAGATTATTTATGTTTTATAAATGTTACATTTATACTATCTTTTTGAAATACAAACGCTCTCTATATTAATTTTTTTAAAAAGAGAATGTTAATGTTTTCATATCATAGTCGCGAAAAATTACTTTAAGATAGCGGGCATGCGGGCAACAAGCTGCACCGCCACCCCTTTCTGGACGGCAAACCCTAGCCTGCTAAAAACGAACCCCTGCCCCTTGGAGTCGAGACATTGCTATGAATAACCGTTTCTGGTCAGGAAACAGATGGCTTCCGGTGCTACAAAACCAGTATCCCTCAAACCAACCAGGGGAGATACACCTGTTAGGTCGACACAAGCGTGTTTCCCCCCGGACCACTCAAAGACAAGCAGGTCTGCTGGACGTAGTGTGGATCTCCCTTCTGTAGAGTCCGAGAGGAAATTCACAGGAGCCTCTTTCTTGGCTAAGATCCCAGTCCTTCTTAAAATGTCCCAAAGAGCTTCCTGGACCCAGTCATGCCTATATTATTTATGTCAAAAAAAATATAAATAATGAAACAACTTACAATGGAATCATAGCTAACTTATGCTTAGCATAGACTTTCTAATTTTTCCTTGAGCACAAAGATTATCCTATCATATCATGCTAGCTGGATGCTGACTTGACACTGGATAAAGCTTATGCTCAAGTCACTTAACCTTGTTATGGCTCATTTTGAGCGATGGCTTTATCTAGTTTTTTTATTTTTATTTTTGTTTAGAAGTCAAATTAAATAACTAAGACTTAAAACATTAAACGTAATTAAAAATAAAATAACATCACATATATATTTAAAACCACAAACAAATATTAAAGACGCGACCATTGTTGAAAGCGAGGTCTCATAGCTCTCCATACAGCAATGTTCGGATAGTTATCGTTGTGCATGAAATGGTACTTGTTACGGGCCTCCTCTATCGCCCTGTCCTCGTTTAAACCTGCATTGTGGTTCAACACACTTACGAATAACCTCTCAAATAATGTGCAGTTTGTCCGTAAAGCCATAAATTTTCCTTTTAAGATTTCCCTAGAACGATGTTTGTCACTCGTTTGTTGACGAAATCTAGTCACAACCGTGCTGCAAAAAGTTTTTGTAGTCTCATGTCCACCTTCTTGAAATGTGGTAATATAACTGTTGACCAACGCGACTTCTTCCTCCACGGTCCAACGTTGTATTCGGAATGGGTTTTTTGGGTGTGGAATTGGGTTTGGATTTGGGTTTTCGTTTGCCATTAGGTGATTAATACATAAAAAGAATGATAATATGAATGTATGTAGAGTGGTTTGGTTTAAAAAATGAAGTGGGTGAAGATAATATATTATTGGTCGATCACAAGCAATATACGAACAATAATGTAATACAGAAGGAATCAATGTTTTTGGTTTTCTGTTCGTAGGTTTCAATAGAAACTTGATAACCCATAATGATACAATACAATACATATATATATATATACATAATGATTATTAACTACCATAACCGTCAGAATGTTATTAATCGTCGAATTGATGTTGACCGGCATGTTCCTTCACTGACCGACGTGTTTAATATTATAACTTATTATATATCTAGCTTATATATATTTATATACGTCTAATACCCTCCCTTAAGCTAGAGTGGGAGAACATTTAGCATATCATGAAGTCTTGTGAAGCCTCTTGGTTGCAATGCCTTTGTAAAAATATCGGCTACTTGATTCTTTGTCTCACAATACTTAATCTCTACATCCCCAGCTTTGACTAGATCTCGAATGAAGTGATATTTTACTCGTATATGTTTGCTCTTTCCATGACACACATGATCCTTCGTTAAGTTAATAGTGGACTTATTGTGGTAATTGTGTCACAGTCAGTTCCATTAGTATTCCTTTGATCCATAGTGTTTGACACCCGGTTAGTGATAGTGCAATGTATTCAGCTTCAGTTGATGATAATGCTATCACCTTTTGTTTCTTCGATTGCCAAGATACTACTCCTGATCCTATGTTGAATACATATCCAGACGTGCTTTTACTGTCATTTATATTTCCCGCATATTCACTATCACTAAAACCCTTTAATTCAAATTTATCTATTGTGTATGCAATTCCATATTCCAACGTACCCTTTATATATCTTAAAATATGTTTTCCAGCTTCCCAATGTGATTTTCACGGTTGATCCATAAACCTGCTAATTTTACTTACTGCGAACATTATATCCGGTCTTGTGTTTGTTAAATATATAAGACTCCCTACTAGACTTCGATATCAACTTGGATCAACATATTCATCATTACTATCCTTTTGCAATTTTAATCCGTATTCCATTGGTGTTGAAGCTTTGATGCAATCCTTCATATTAAACCTTTCTAATATGTTTCTTACATATTTTGTTTGGGAGATTCTTATTATTTCTTGGTCATATGTTACCTCTATTCCTAAAAAAATAATGTAGTATCCCCATGTCTGTCATTTCAAACTCTTTCTCCATTGATTCCTTAAATGCAGTAATTTTTCCATGTTGTCACTAGCTATAATTAAGTCATCCACATATAGACATACTACTAATATGGTTGTTTTTGTTTTCTTAAGAAGTAAAGTATGTTCAAATGTGCATCTCTTGAAACCATGTAACTCAAAGTAGTGATTGATTATACTATACCAGGATCCGGGTGCTTGTTTTAATCCACAAAGTGCTTTCTTTAAAAGACAAACCTTATTTTCTTTGCCTTTTTGGATGAAACCCAACGGTTGTTCAATAAACACCTGTTCTTTTAGTTCTCCATTCAGGAATGCTGTCTTTACATCCATTTGATGTAGATGCCATTTATTTTGAGTTGCTAAGGCTAGCACTAGTCTGATTGTTTCAAAACATATTACTGGTGCAAATACTTCTTGATAATCTATACCATATTTCTTTTTATATCCCTTTACTACCAGTCGTGCCTTATGCTTGTCTATATTTCCATGTTCATCATATTTAGTCTTGTATATTCATTTTACTCCTATTGGTTTTTGGTTCTTTGGTAGATCAACCAACTCCCAGGTTTTATTCTTTTGAATTGATTCAATTTCCTTTTTCATTTCTTCTTTCCATTTTTCTTCTTTGCTAGCTTCTTCATAATCAATTGGATCCGAGTCTGTGTAGAACACATAATTTGCCGCTTCTCCATGTTTTCTATATAATTCTCGTACTTCCGGGCTACTAAGAGGTTGTGATCTATTATGAATATCAGTTAAGGTTCTTACTTTCAAAGGTGGGCATTTACTGGATGTTGTTGCATCTAAATTATCATCTGACATTTGTGCATTCTGTTCGTCTTGTTCTTCTATTTATGGGCCATCTTGAAATGGTATTTCAACTTCATTCCTAACTCTGGATTTTCGACAATTTCTTCATTACTTTCCTTGTCTTCATCTTCGTTTAATTGGATGATGTCTTCTTCTCCATTTTATTCCCATTTTCTTCTTTCATCAAATATGACATCTCTACTAACTATAATTCTTTTTGTGATTGGATTGTATAGTTTGTATGCCTCACTGTTTTCGCTATATCCAACAAAAATTGCCTTTTCAGTTTTATCATCAAGCTTTCCTCTCTTTTGTTCTGGGACATGTGCATAGGCAAGACACCCAAAAACTTTCAGGTTCAGTACATCTGGCTTAATTCCTGTCCAAGCTTCTTCAGGAGTTTTGTCACTGACACTTTTAGTTGTAGTTCTATTCAAAAGATAAGTTGTACAACTTATAACTTCTCCCCAATATGTGTTTAGGAGTTTCTTTGATTTTAACATACTCCTACTTAGTTCCATCAATGTTTATTTTTTACATTTTGCAACTCCATTTTGTTAAGGAGTATAACTAGTGGTCAGTTGATGATGTATCCTATGTTCTTGCAGGTATCCTTGAAAGGCATTTCCACAATATTCTCCTCCTCTGTCGGTTCTTAAACATTTGATCTTTTTATCTGATTGTTTTCTCCTAAAGCCTTAAATATTTTAAAGAAGTGTAGTGTTTGTGCATTTTCTTTGAGAAAATAGACCCATGTTTTCCTTGTATGATCATCAATAAATGTTATGAAGTATCTACAACCTCCTATAGTCTGTGTTCTCATTGGTCCACAAATATCTGAGTGTATAAGCTGTAATGGATGTGCTGCTCTCCACATTGCTTGTTTACTAAAAGGTTTTCTTGCATGTTTTCCTAAGGCACAACCTTCACATATATTTTCTTCTCTATATATCTTTGGTAATCCTCGTACTGTATTCTTATGTTCCATTTCAATTAATGTTTCATAGTTGATATGACCGAACCTTTAATGCCATAAATCTGAGACACTCTTGATGGACGTATACAATACCTTTGGTAAATTCTAACTTGGGTATAAATGAAACATCTTATTTTCTGTCATAGAAATTTTTGTAATCAATTTTCCTTCATTATTTTTAATGAAACACTTTTTATCTTCAAACGTCACATTATACCCCTTTGAAGTAACTGTCCCACACTTAGAAGATTATGTCTCAATCCTTCCACATAAAACACATTCCGTATCTTCTTCAACGTATTGTTTAATTTTATGTTTACTTCTCCACTTCCTAACACTTGTAGTTTCTTGTCATCTCCGGTTCTTACTTCTCGTCTGTCTTGTTCATTTAAAGTGACAAATATTTTCTTATTTCCTGTCATATGATTACTACACTCACTATCTAAATACGAGCAGCTTGAATCCCTATTTTCTTCCATATTAAAAATCATAAACATTTTGTCTTATTCTGGTTTATCCTTTTCTGCATCTTGACAGACCATTAGAGATTCATCCTTTTCTTCTTCCTATTTGTTAGGACAATTTCTGGCTATATGTCCTAATCCTTGACAATTGTAGCATACTATAGGTCCGTATCTTCTTGACCTACCTCTTCCTCTTCCTCTGCCTCTGTAGCTGTTATTAAACCTATTTCCTTTGTTTTTTCCTTGATTACTACTTTGTATTTGAAATGCTTGATCAATGACATTTGTTCTATATTGTTTTTAATCTTAGTTCATGCGATTGTAGAATTCCCATGAGTTCCTCAATAGACATAGATTCTAAATCCTTTGATTCTTCTACAGCTACCACTACCGATTCGTATTTTCTAGTCATGCAACATAGTGTCTTTTCTACAACTCTTAATAGCTCCTCATTCATTCTTAATTGGCTTACTACGGATGTCACTCTATCAAAGTAACTCTCTATAGACTCGGTTTCTAACATTCTCAATGCATCAAATTCACATCTAAGGGTTTGTAATTTTACCGTTTTCACGCGCTTTTCTCCATGATATGATTTGTGTAATATTTCCCATGCTTCCTTAGATGACCTAGCATTAGAAATTCTCTCGAATATGGCTTCTGTTGATGCTTGGAATAAATAGTGTAATGCTTTCTTGTCACGCTTGTTTTGTTCCTTAAATTCTTTTCTAATTGCATCTGTAGGATCTGTGGGCAATTATCTGATTCCTTCTTCAACAACATTCCATAAATCTTGAGATTCCAATAACACTCTCATTTGAATGTGCCAATGATAATAATTTTCCCCAACAATTTTGGAACTTGTGTCTGAATTCCGGCATGTGTTGTCATGATTCCCTTTGTTACAGTCTGAATATTTTTTACTATCCTTTATTTACGCTTACAATTTGTTTACGAGTTTCTATCTTTTTCAAATGAAACAAAGTTTGCTTACGGTTAAGATATATGATCGTGAATATTTCTATATGTGTTCTTGTATATGGAAAAACAATAATCCTAATACTAAATCGTTAACAATTGATCACACATATGAGATTTCAATTCTTTCCTGTTTCTGATGTTCTGTAAGAATCCTCCTCTGTAAACGATGATAAATTCAGACCCCCTGTTTCTGGAAATTCCAAAAATAATACCGAGAGATCTTGTTTCTTCCCTGAATTGCCGTTTGAGATTTTCGTGATCCTTCTTGTGTGTTTCTGCGTCGATTTCTTCCCTTTTCCAATAAATTCTTCTATTCCAATTGATGTCTTCAAACTGATTTCTTCGTACTCTATTTTGATACCCCCTCCTTTTAAACGATGAATCAATTTTTTCCTTGTTGTAATTTTTCGAACAGGCTCTGATACCAGATATGTTGGTCGATCACAAGCAATATACAAACAATAATGTTATTCAGAAGGAATCAAATGATAATATATTGATTCAAAAACATCCAAAAGGAAGATCGATAAGAAAAAGTTTATGCCCGATCATGTGACCATCTTCATGAGTCTCATTTACGTCACTGTGATTATCGCGACGTAATGATCCTTCAAGAAATTCTGAAGGGTTGGCAATATATGATTATTTGCTCCATACTCATCTACCGGTAGGATTGATTTCAAAATTGGATCTATGATTTAACATTTAAAACCAAATATGGATCTACTCTAATTTTCAGTGCAACTTCCTGTGTTGATAAAATATATGAGGATGTCTAAATTAAACAAACTATAGAGCATGTCCATAACAAATAAGGAACGTGGACCGAAGCAAGTTCTGTGAGTACCACAATGACTTCGGTCACCTCACAGACAACTGTTATAGCTTAAAGATGGAGATTGAGGCCGCGCTGAAGTCAGGTCAGCTCGGTCACTTGGTAAAGAATGTACACCGCTCAGGCAAAGGTCAAACAGGTGATGAGAATCAGGCGGAGGGGTCACGGAAGAAAATCCGAGACCTCAATACTCATGTCGCCACACTGATTCCTCGTCACCATTGCAACATGACAAGGAAAGGCAAAAACATGCACCATGGGAAGCGTACCCGTGCACAACCACTTGACGATTCATGGAAAGAGGCTGACGTCCTCATGCCAAAGGTCAGGGGTGGCGCTTCCTCCACTGCTCCTCTTGTCATAACTTCCGTCTGTGGACATTACCGCACGCGATACATGTTCCTGGACGGCGACAGCAGTACAGATATCATGTACGAGTAATGTTTTCAACAATTGGATGAAGAAGACAAAGCAAAGCTCGTACCGGTCAATGAGCCAATATCGGGTTTCATTCATGAGACCATCATGCCACGGGGCATGCTCTCCCTGCCAGTCACGTGGTCCGATGGCACCCATGAGCGCACGGAGATATGCGACTTCATGGTTCTGCCAGCCACCTCCAATCATGATATACTCTTGGGTTGGGAAGACATCGCGCGCTTTAACGCCAACGCTTCAACGGCAGACGCGATGGTCGGCTTTCCAACCAAGACAGGCATCGCTTTCATCAGAGCCAACAAAGACTGCCACACCACCGAAACCGCCAAACCCCCAAAAATGGTCAAGACAAATGCCCGCACTGAGCCGGAAAAATGGGTGCTCAACCCTAAATTTCCGGAGCAAACGGTGGTCATTGGCCATGAAATCTCCGAGACCATACGCAATCATTTGAAACAGCTTTTAATCAGCAATATGGATGTCTTTGCGTGGCAACCGGCAGACATGGTCGGTGTCCCCCGCGAAATAGCGGAACACAGGCTCAATGTCTATCGCTCCGTAGAACCAATAGTGCAAAAGAAGCGCAGTATGGGCCCGGAGAAAACAAAGGCCATGAATGAATAAGTCACCGAGCTGCTCAACGCGGGCATCCTTCGTCCTATCAGATACCAAACCTGGGTGGCTAATCCTGTCATGGTCGCCAAAGCTAATGGAGGGTGGCGCATGTGCGTCGATTACAAAGATATCAACAAGGCGTGTCCAAAAGATTGCTATCCTTTGCCAGAAATCGATCTAAAAGTGGATTCTCTTGCCCCGTATCGGTTCAAGTGTTTCCTGGACGCATACAAGGGGTACCACCAGATCCAGATGGCTAAGGAAGATGAAGACAAGACAGCGTTCCGCACGGACGCGGGCATCTTCTGTTACACCAAGATGCCCTTCGGCCTGAAAAACGCGGGCGCCATGTACCAGCGCCTAATGGACACGGCCTTCATCATTGAAATCGGTGTACGGCTTGAAGTGTACGTCGATGACCTTGTAATCAAAAGTAAGGAAGAAAGTGACATGCTTCGAGATATCCAGCAAACGTTCAATCAACTACGCAAAGTGCACATGAAATTGAACCCGAGCAAATGTTCATTCGGGATGGAAGAGGGCAAATTTCTGGGCGTCATTGTAACGCGGGATGGTTTCCGCGCTAACCCAGAAAAAGTACAAACCATCGAAAGAATGCCCTCACCCGCTTCCTTCAAAGAGGTACAGACACTGATGGGCCGCCTTGTCGCCCTCAACCGGTTTTTGTCAAATTACGCTTCAAAGTCGTTCCCGTTCGTGGATACTTTGAAGAACTGTTTAAAGAAGAGTAACTTCCGCTGGACACCAGAGGCGGAATTGGCGTTCCGGGCAATGAAACAATGCCTAATGAACCTTCCAACACTAACATCGCCTCTCCTTAAAGAACCGCTCACGCTTTATTTATCTGTCACGGAGCGGGCAATAGGCGCGGTTCTAATGGTTGATCGTAAAGGCGTGTAAACACCAATTTACTACGTCAGCCGCACGCTGTTGGATGCGGAAACAAGATACACAATCATGGAAAAGCTGGTTCTCGCCCTCGTCCATGCATCCCGAAGACTGCGCAGGTACTTCCAAGGCCATCTGATAAACGTCCTCACGGACTACCGGATAAATGACATACTCGCCAAACCCGAACTATCGGGTCGCCTAGCGAAATGGGCTATCGAGCTGGGGGAACATACGATCAATTACAAACCCCGGCCCGCGATTAAAGGCCAAGTCCTCGCGGACTTCGCCACGGACTTGCCAGTCAACTACAGGAACTTTCTGATAAAGGTTTCATTCGCCCCAGTTCTTCTCCATGGGGAGCCCCTGTCTTGTTCGTTAAGAAGAAAAATGGATCTCTCAGGATGTGTATCGACTATCGCGAACTCAACAAACTCACCATCAAGAATCGTTATCCCTTGCCTAGGATTGACGATCTTTTCGATCAACTTCAAGGAGCAACCCACTTCTCGAAGATTGATCTTCGTTCTGGTTATCATCAGCTTAGAGTCCACGATGAAGATATTCCCAAGACAGCCTTTCGTACACGTTATGGTCATTATGAATTCATGGTCATGCCACTTGGGTTGACCAACGCTCCCGCAGTGTTTATGGATTTAATGAATCGGGTATGTAGACCCTACCTTGACAAATTCGTGATCGTCTTCATCGATGACATTTTGATTTACTCAAAATCAAAGTCCGATCACGAACAACATCTCCACTCCATTTTGGGTCTCCTAAATAAGGAACAACTGTATGCCAAATTCTCGAAATGTAAATTTTGGCTTAAGGAAGTTCAATTTTTGGGACATGTCATTGATATGAACGGAATTCATGTTGATCCTGCAAAGATCGAAGCTGTGAAGGATTGGAGTGTTCCTAAAACTCCAACAGAAGTCCGTTCCTTCCTTGGTTTGGCTGGTTATTATCATCGATTCATTGCCAATTTCTCTAAGATCGCTGTTCCTCTCACGGCCTTAACTCACAAGGGTAAACCCTATGAGTGGGGACCAAAGCAAGAGGAAGCATTTGAAACTCTTAAGCTGAAACTCTGTGAAGCTCCTATCCTGTCTCTCCCTGATGGTAATGATGACTTCGTGGTCTATTGTGATGCATCAAACCAAGGTTATTGCTTATGCGTCTAGACAACTCAAGACTCACGAAAAGAATTATACCACCCATGATCTTGAATTGGGCGCTGTCGTCTTTGCTCTTAAGATTTGGAGAAACTATCTTTATGGAACCAAATGTGTGGTTTTCACGGACCACAAAAGTCTCCAACATGTCTTTGACCAGAAAAATCTTAACATGAGGCAACGGCGTTGGGTTGAGTTACTTAACGACTATGATTGCGAAATTCGCTACTATCCTGGCAAAGCGAATGTTGTGGATCACGCACTCAGTCGTAAAGAGCGTATCAAACTTCATTGTGCGAGAGTTCGTACTGATCTTCAGGATCGTATCCTCCAGGCTCAACATACTTCAGTCACCCAAGGTAACATGTACGACGAAATGTCTTGTGGTGCTGAGACTCAACTTGAAACCAAACCTGATGGTCTACTCTATTTTCTTAATCGACTTTGGATCCCTGACCGTGATGATCTTCGTACCTTTCTTATGAACGAGGCTCATAAGTCTCGTTATTCTATTCATCCTGGAGCTGACAAGATGTACCAAGATCTTCGTTATTCGTATTGGTGGCCTGGTATGAAGAAAGATATTGCTCTTTTCGTTGCAAAATGTCTCACTTGTTCAAAGGTCAAGGCTGAACATCAACGACCATCTGGTATGCTCAAACAACCAGAAATTCCTGTATGGAAATGGGAGAGCATAGTAATGGACTTCATCACTAAACTTCCTCGTACACCCAAAGGTTTTGACAGCATTTGGGTAATCATCGATCGTTTGACCAAGTCAGCCCATTTCTTACCTATTCGTGAGAAGTACTCTGTGGAAAGGTTAGCAAAGATGTACGTAAGTGAAATCGTATGTCGTCATGGTATACGTTTGGACATTATCTCTGATCGTGATGGTCGTTTCACTTCTCACTTTTGGGATTCTTTACAAGACGCTTTGGGTACCAAGTTGAACCTGAGTACTGCTTATCACCCTCAAACAGATGGTCAGACTGAACGGACCATCCAGACACTTGAGGATATGCTCAGGGCATGTGTCATTGATTTTGGTGGCGCATGGGATTCTCATCTTCCTTTGGTCGAGTTTTCATACAACAACAGTTATCATGCCAGCATTAACATGGCTCCTTTCGAGGCACTCTATGGTCGTAAATGTCGTTCACCTGTCTGTTGGACTGAGATTGGTGAAGCCCAGATTACTGGACCCGAACTGATCCAGGAAACCACAAATAAAATCAAACTCATTCAGGATAATCTTCTCAAGGCTAAAAGTTGTCAGAAGAGCTATGCTGATAAACGTCGTAAGCCCTTGGAATTTCAAGTCGGGGACCTTGTACTTCTTAAGGTATCCCCTTGGAAGGGAGTAATTCGCTTCGGTAGAAAGGGAAAACTAGCTCCTCGATACGTAGGCCCATTCAAAGTTCTTGACAGGATTGGAAAGTGGCTTACGAACTTGATCTTCCACCAGAGCTAAGCAATGTTCACCCAACCTTTCATGTTTCGAATCTCAAGAAATGCTTAGCAGATGAGAACCTCCATGTCCCTCTTGAAGATGTGCAGATCGATGAAACTATGCACATTGTCGAGAAACCCGTTGAGATCGTAGATACTAGAGTCAAGAAACTCAAGCGCAATCGCATTCCGATCGTTAATGTTCGTTGGGAATCTAAACGAGGTCTAGAGTTCACTTAGGAACGCAAGGACCAGATGAAGTCTAAATACCCACATCTTTTTCCACCAGACTTTCCAACTCCAACTTCGGGACGAAGTTCCTAAAAGTAGGGGAGACTGTAACATTTCGCATTTAAATACTTGTACGTTACGATTATTATGAATAAAACGTCAAGTTTCATCATTATTCGTCTTTAAAAAAAAAATTTTGTGACGCATTTGGACCCCTAATACAATGCTATATATATATATTATACATATATATGTGGAATAATTATCAAAAATAATAGGCTTGGGCCGGGATTCGAACCCGCGCCCATAGCCGGGTCACCAATACCAAGCAACACAACCAGCTAGTCTACACAACATATTTGGTTTATCTCCAGCACGTTTTAATTTTATAATGTATTGGCATACCAACAGTTGACTTAGAAAGTCAACTGTGATGAACGATTTGCCTTAATTAACCATTCAAACGCGTACCGATTCTTGATTAGGAATGATTGGTGAATGGTCTGACTTTTACGCGTCCAATTACACCATCAATTGTCGTTAAAACATACCAATTTTACACGAATTTACGCGTCATCACATTCATGGCGAGTCAACCATACCAAATCGTTCACCCAAGCCTCACCCTATAAATTGAACCATCCTATTCACTCTCAACTCGCCGATATCTCTCTCTACACCTCCAATTTCTGGTTTAATTCAGCTTTCAAGGCCTTTTGTTTGAGCTTTGACTTTTCTGTTGACCAAGCGATTTATACGAATTCGTGTTTGTAAGTTGTTTATTTTTGATGGGTTTTGTTCATCGGCTTATACACAACAATAACCCTATGATCAATCGGGTTATTGTTGTGTAAAACGAATTATTGTTAAGCTAGGGCTCGTATGGAATCGAATTGGGGAAGAACACTTTGCAGAACATAATTATATATTTTAAACAGACAGAAATCAAACACAACCACTGATCTAGATCAAGTGGTTGTGTCTGTTGTTTGCGAGCCGGGGCACACGGGTTCGAGTCCCACACCAAACGGTTTTTATTCTTTCTTTTAAAAGCTTTATAAATCAAGTTTCAACATAGTAATATAATTATTTCTAACAAAGATTATTCGTTCTCAGGGTCCAGACCAACTGGTCTGGGCTTGTGATTTAAAACCCCGACCCGGGTTTGACGCGGGTTCGATTCTTGGCATCAACAAAACATTTTTTTTTTCATTTAAGCTTATATATATATTCTCTTATATTTTTAAAATTAGTTTTAAAACACTAAAACTACTTTATAAATTCTACAAAAATTAATTTATGTTATTCTAGTAGAAAAGTTTAACATACAATTTTTAGTTTTCCAAAAATTATTTATTTAATATATATAATAAATAATTCAAGTTTATTCTATTTTATTTATAAAATTCTATAAAAATATCAAAACAATTATATAAATTTTCACAACAATTATTCTGAGTTTTTATTACATTAAACTTTTCTGAAGTGATTTTTATTTCTGAAAAATCATTTATTTAATATTTTTAATCAATTTTTGTTGGTTTTAACCATAAATAAATTATAATAAATTCATTTTTCAATATTTTTGCACCAAAATTTTATATAAATTATTTCTATTTATTTAGAACAGAAATACAATTTTTAAATTAATAATTCTGTAATTTTAATATTTTTAAAATATTAAAGTTATATTTTGACAATTTGAAATAAATAGATTTAATATTCTATTTTTTAAGGAAATAATTTTATAAAAATTATTCTCATACTTAAAACTTTATATTGTGACCATCTTTAATTTAAAATTTACAAAAAGACTTTTGGTTATTATTTATCAAATTTCTCTTATTTATTAAACATTTTATTTATTAGTCAAACGAAATACTTATCCCCAATTCGAAACCCTAGAAAATATTTGTAGATTAGAAAGACTTAGACATATTTATTACCTTAATTATAGGGTAATACTTGGCATCGTTGGGCAACACATATTCTATTTTCACGAGACATAACATTTTGCTAAGGTGAGTTTTACATAGCCCCTTTTCTATTTTTTTACTATTTTTGGGGTGAAACATGTTACAACATTCTATATACAATTCAATCATAAAGTGTCTATGTGTTTTTCTATGTTGCATTATGTCTTAAACATGACTAGGGTAAGCACAATATTCTAGCATAATCATTAACATTGATCAGCCGACGGTATACAATGATAAATCTATTGGACTGACAATCCCACCCGGATACGTACCTCCTATATAGTTAGCGTGGGTGATTGTTATCGCATAACATAATCGAGTGAACCATGAGCGTATGGGATGGACCACAATATTCTAGTCACAAGGGTTGATTATGCACTCGATTTACTGCTAGTATGTTTTCACATATGGACTAGACTTGCCATGACACTTGAATTGTACAAGCTTTATTCGATTATCAAAACCTATGTAATTCTCACCAACTTTTGTTGACCCAAAAACATTTTCAAAATTAACATGTTTCAGGTAACAATGAAGCTGAGGCTTAGAGTATGCATGAGGAAATACTATGAAGTTTTTTTGAAGTTAATTGAAGTTATTTGCTTTATTTGATATCATGTATTTGGGATTTCTAGACATCATTTCATTTTGGATATTTATGTTATGAATAAATTATTTAAAATTTAATGTATACCATGTGCTACTGAAACAATCATCAATACGTGACATCCCGATGTTTCCGCCATCGGTTGGGGTGTTACATATCAAAGCCATGCAAGTCTTCAAGACGCGCCTTGAGCACGTCGGACTTGCACTAACTGGCGCACAGCACAACATCCTATGGTCTTCAAGACAGGTTTACTTGCCGGACCTAACTGACGCGCGAAACGTGTATGCGTGGAAAACCTTTGTGTTCTAGACTTGTAAAATACAAGTCGGACAAAGGAAGCGCACATCACACAAAAGCGAAGTCTATGGTCTTCCAGGCAAGGCAATCACGCGCCCAACTCGGACTCTCTGGCACAAGTCGCGCCTCGCTACAATCTTCAAGGCAAAAGTATTTTTTACACTTTGACGCCGGGCTGTCTAGCCAGACGCACGCTCTAACTTCTACTTACACACCGGGTGACGACTTGGTTAAATAAGTGCACAGAAGTTAGAGTGAGAAAGTTAACACGATATAACAAACCACAAAATTTTTTCATTAACTTAAGGGAATTAAAAACCCTTTCATATTTACAAATAATTACAAGACATATATGAAGACGCCTATTCATCAGGCAAAGTAGAGGGACCCTCGCCAGAAGCCTTCTTGCGCATCTCCTCTTGGCGCCTCTGCTCCGCCTCCCGCGCAAGCTCATCGGACCTCTCTATAAAATACTTAAGGGCAGCAGGAGGGTCCGCATTACGGTTACAGTCAGCAATCACTTGAAGGATGGGGAAGTCAACCTTCTCAAACTTGACTAGCTCCGCTTCATACTCCTCCTTCAAAGGCTTCCCGTAATGCTCCGCGAGGTCAAGGCGCCCTTCATTTTGAGCCGCCAAAAAGCCATCCTCGTAACCCTCCCCATACCCATAAGCTTGGGCGCTGGCATCAATGGCAGCAACTTGATCACCCAGCTTGGGCTCCTGCCAGAACCTCTTAAAGACCTGAGGAAAAAAAAAGTTAGCAAATAAACATAATAAAGACAAGATCAACAACAAGGAAAAGCACAAAGACTCACCCCAACCATCCCATCAGTCATCAGCCAGCGGATGGAATCTTGCATTTGGGTCTGGGCAGCGACCGCCTCCTCCAACAATTGCTGGGCCGCCTCACACTCCTTGGCGGCCGCAACGCGAGCTTGCTCTGTAGAGTCAAGGTCTTGCTCCAAATCCTCTTTGGCGTGAAGGATTTGGACCCTTTCCTGCTCCATAAAAGAGACGCGCTCGGTAGCCTTGATGAGATCAGCATCTTTAGACTCCAGCTCTTTGCGCTTCTCCACATACAAAGCAGTCCTCTCGGAGAGGGCCTTGCACTTCTCCTCCAACTTTTGGGTCGCCACCCGCTTTTCTTCCTGCGCTTCGGCCAGAGTCTCTTTCAAGCGCATAATATCTGCATTGGTCTTCTTCCAAAACTCTGACCACTTGCGCCTGTCCGCCGCCGCGTCCTCTTCAAGTTTAACGGCCTTAGCCTCTGCATCATGGGTGCAGCGACGGTACTTGGAGACTTCAGCCTTAAAGGCAGCCTCTTTTTCAGCAAGGCCTGCCTTCTCCACCTCCAAGCGCTTGATGTCACGCAACACCGCCACATCTCGACGGTGCAGCGAGTCCATCATAGATAGTTGAGTCGCTTGATTTACACATAAGGTAGACATCAGTTCAGGACGACTCAACATATCTTGGTGAGTGCGCTCATAGGGAGGCACCACCTCTCTTACAAACTCCTCCGCGGCCAGGGAGTTGGAGAATAATGTATTCTCCCTGACCGCCCAGCGAGGACGCCAGATGGCGTCACCACCAATCCAACAAGAACCATCATAAGTCCCTGATGGTTCCCTGCTGCCAACTCTTGAAGACTCGCGCCGTGCTTCGCGCGGGCCCTCCTCAGTACCAGCAGCGCCTGCCCCCTGAAGTGCCCTCTCAAACCCATCAACTTCATGGGCCACTCCTTGGGCTTCAACTTCGGCGCGCTCCTTCGCCTCCCGCTCCTTCAACTGGCGGGTCTTCTCCTCCAAGAAATGTTGCTCTTGGAGACGAAGACGCTCTGCCTCCGCCCGCTTTGCAGCCTCAGTCTTTTGTTTAGCTTCATTGGCAGCAGCTACCTTCTCAACCTCAGCCCTACGAAGGGCTTCATCAGCTTCCGCCTGCTTGCGCGCCTCCTCTTGCTCTTTCCAGAGCCTCTCTTCCTCCACCCTAGCCGCCTCCGCAGATGGAGACGTAGGAGGAGGAGTAGGAATGATCTTGGGCGCAACTGAAAACGGAAAGCAAAACATGTTAAAAGCAAGACAAAGACAAAAGACTTAGAAAAGCAACGAAGCAATACTTACCAGGCGCCTTCTTCTTGATCAGCTTCTGGAACAGAGGCTGACGAGTTGGAGCAGCGCCAATACCCACAGAAAATATTGGCGCAACCCCCTCTTGCGCCCCACCACCGGCGAAAGGGGACTTCCCCTTGCTAACATCCTCAAATGTTGCCGTGGGGGCTGTAACTGTGTCAGAGGGTGGGGTAATACCCTCATCGCAAGTAGGCATGGCGGACGCATCTTTTGATACCACGGCGCTGCTGGCAGCGGCGCCGGTGGCGCGTTTCCTCCTCTTCTGCAACTTCGAGGAATCATCCTCGTCCTCATCCTTAGACGCGGGCCCGTCTTTTCTGCGACGCCGCCCCTTGACCACCTCCTCCACTGAAACGGAAGAATCCGAGTCAGAAAATGATACAACCTTCACCGGATATTTGTGCTTCCGCGGAGCGTGTTTCCAACGTCCACGCCCCGCAGACGCCTTCACAGGCTGAACAATCTCTACTGAGGAGTCAGTAGAGTCATCTCCAAAAATACTAGTGAGCAAAGGGTTACAAGACTCACCAGTGGTGTAAAAAGGCTGCGGCGCGCTAACAAGGTCTAGGTAGTAAAAACGGTTAACAAATTCCTCCAAACAGGAAACCTGACCCTCCGCCAACGGCCTCCACTTGATGCCCTTCTCCTCGCGGGCAGCATAGAACTGGAACTTGCTCACACCTACAGCAACAAACAGTTAGAAAAATATTACCACAAAGCCTGGAGAAAAAAAGAAATTACTTACCCTCCGGAGCAATATAGGGCTCCTTGCCCTCGCGGAGATGGAGCCGGCTCATCCCTAGAAGGAAAAAGATGCCCCCCGTCAAATTCTTGAACTCCAACTTAGTAGCGTTGGAGGTAAGGGTGATGAACCAAGGCTGCTGCTTGTAATCCTTGGGCACAGCCATGTCCGCCACATGTTGCCCATCCGCGATCACCTTCCAGGGCAGACGAACGGGGATAACACCCCTCTTCACGAAGAAGAACTTCTCCTTCGTCCAGTGCAAGGACTTGGGGTTGTGGGTGGCCATCGGCGGCACCCTAGGGCGTGGCTTGAATGAGAACCACATCTCATCACGTGCCAAAAAATAGAAGACGTTGAACTTCTCCACAATAGGTTCAACGTCAAAGGCGCGGCAGGATGCCTCAAAGTGTACTAACCTCAGCAGCCCGAAGGCGGTTAGTTGTGTGGGCCCAACGCCATACTCCACCAGTGTGTCAATCTGGAAGCGGGTGCATGGCAGCCGAAACCCACACTTAGTGAAGTGGGCTTCATACAGGGCCAGCCGATCACTCCCGGCGGTGAGGACAGTGTCTGTCGAACACGGCAAGGTAGGCTCCCACTCCGGCAAGATGTCATACATCTTGCAAAATTGCTCAAAGGACTCCTGACTCCAAGCACAATATGTGTTGGTCATCAGTTTCCTTTCTTTTATCTTCCCCTGTTCAACAATAATCTCCTCCTCCACATCATCCACCACCGGTTCTTTCCTCGGACCCTCACCGGAAGGAGATTGACCCACAAACAAGTCAGACATTGAGAAAGAAAAATGCAAGGTTATCGGAATCTGGAAAAGTGGTCGGAAAACTTGAAGATTCACCGGAATCCTCAAGAAAAACTTTGAAGATAAGAGAAACTCTGACGAAAAAGGGAGAAACAATGGGACAATAGCAAGAACCGGGCAAGAAAGAAGTCAAAACTTCAAAGTTTCAACCATGAATCTTCAAGATCAGGAAGATCTCTGAAGATTAAATGGAAACTCCAAGATACTCGCCGGAAAATAGAGAGAAAAAGAAGAGAGAATATGAAGAGCAAATTGAACGTGTAACCGTTCAAGGATACATGCATGAACCTTATATACCCACTGCATTTATGGCAGTGGGACCCACATGGAAAAAGCAACCGTCACACATTTTCAAAATAGAGGGCCAAGATGACGACACGTGTCACGTGCGCCATCAAACGGCCAAGATTGACACGGGGAGACGATCCGGCCCATCACTCACCGGATGAGTGACACGTGTCGGCAGATGTCACCACTTTGAAAGTTGTCAAGTGCGTGAACACTCACACGTCTGACACACCACACGTGCCATACGACACGTGGCACAACCAAATCCACCAAAACACCAAGTAGGGCGAGTGACGGCATACGCGCCTGACACCAGACGAAAGGTTGGTAACTGCACCACAATGATGTGACAACCAACAGGCAGCACAGCAGACGAGGACCTGACACATCAGCAACCTTTAAGCTTCCATCAGAAGACATTGATCATTCAACTTCCAGGCGCATTAACTCCAATTTATGAGAGACAAATTTAATGCCAATGATTTCAAATTTATTACAACGGCAGACCCGCATTCAATTCCAGCGCAAATTTGACGTAAAATTGGAAAAGACGTTCCCCGCCCAACTCCTTCACAGGTCATGGCGGAACACGTCTTCCTCAGCGCAAATTTGACGTAAAACTGGAAAAGACGTTCCCCGCCCAACTCCTTCACAGGTCGTGGCGGAACACATCTTCCTCAGCGCAAAGCTGACGTAAAAGCAATAAAGACGTTACCCGCCTAGTCCTTACACAAACTACGGCGGGACACATCAACACAAGCAAATTCCCAGAGTAACAAGAAGCAGATGAGCTGTCATCCGCGACTCAATATTTTGAGTCTAGCGCTCCACCTACTCTCCGTCAGAGAGCAGGAGAAGCCCTAGACTAGGGGGACTTGAAGGGATAGGGAGCCTAATCCAAGGGGAAGAGGCGTCCCTATCCCCATAAACAGAGTTACTCGCGCCAGACTCTGGCGTCAGCGCGCTGCCAACATAACATGTGGTGCAGCGCTCAAGCTCACCAGCTGATAAACAACGGACAACACCTGATAAGCGCGTGCAACCATGCGCAGTATCTTCCCTTATTACTTTTGGTACGAGGTACAGAGGATAACAAAAGGAAGATTCACAAGGATCTCTGACAGAGTACGCACCACGAAGAAGGTGACAGGTGGCAAGGGTGGTCCAACCACCACTGAAAAGGATGGCGACGTGACTGTCCCCATGCTTCCACTGTCATCAACAGTGACAGCAGACATCCCCTGCCGACGTCAAGAGCATGGTCAACTACTGTAGCAAGGACATGGGCGTCGTCTGCCAATCAGAGCTCGCCACGTGTCCACATCGAACAACAACCATGCTGCAGTATGACGTCATCCACAGTAATCTGGTTTTCCCGCCATTTTTATGGGAAGCTTGGACCTGGGCTTTGACCGGGCCCAAGTAAGGATAACTTCTCATGGGCTTCTCTACTAAGCCCATGAGTTCTCCTATAAATAAAGAAGGACATCTCCTTGCAAAGGGATCCGAAAATATTCATTGTAACTTAACATTACTGTCTTGTAACACTCTCTATTTGTTCATCAATAATATTCCGGCTAGTTACAGTGGACGTAGGTCATTCCTTGACCGAACCACTTACATCTTGTGTCCTTATTTACGTAACTCTCACACACACTTACACTTCCTATTCTCACCCGGGTTTAACCAAAAGGTTTGGGTAAAGGATTACTCTTGGCGAACGTAAGTATTAACCACATGGTGATTAGTGGTAACCACCGTGATACTTATTGTTTCTTCAGTTAGTGCCCTAAATGTAATTATTGTAAGTGTAATGTGTAATTAGTGGTAAATAAACCGATGCATCACGTATATTTGGGAAACATCGTGACGGTTCCAATGGTTTCCTCCGGCAAGTATATATAAATAGGCAATGTCATCACCACTTGTAAACACCCCATTAATGCAGAAACAATCCGAACCGGTTCATTCTTCACACAAAATCATTGATATACTTCGTTTTGTTACCGCTTCTTGTGCATACGAAGTAGTTTGTATATAATCGATCCATTAATTAGGCCCAATGGAATAAGTAGATGAGATGTTGGAAGAAAAAAAATTAAAAATCTAGTCCAACCACCTCAACTGGTTGTCCTAGTCGAAAATGGTTGAAGAGTCCGGTTATGAAAACATTGATGCTAGCTCACTTTTGGGGTTTCTGTTTAAAAAAAAAAGTGTGCAAAGGATTGGTAGCAAATTATCAACATAAGAAGCACAGTGAAAATTCTGAAGAATACAAGTGTTTTATATATTTACCATCACATTATATCCTAAAGCACTATTAAACATTATAAGGTTTGATATTTTTAATTAACTAGGTTAATAATTGAATAAAACTCAAGTATACACCATAAATAGAGTCGTAGTTACCCGTGTGTTGTCGTAGGACGTGGTTTACCCTTGTGTGTTGCCGCGAGACACGGTTTGCTATGAGTAGTCGGTACCAATTTCTCATCTCTAAAAAAAAAGAAAGAAAGAAAAAGCAGGACCTGATGTCCAATGATAATCCTTAAGAATAGATATTTAAATGATGGTGCTCGTTAGCACCACAGGCAGTGCAAGTTAGTAAAGCCACACTATTAAAGTGTTGCTACTTTAATATATAAGAGAATATTGATAACTTTAGTCACAGTTTAAAAAAAAAAAAACAGAATTCTAAAGTTTGGAAGTTTAATCTAAAATTTGAGTATAGTCAACTATAAAAAAAATTTGGATTTTGATGATTCTTGAATCGAGTTTGGCACTCGCAAATCAACAATTAGAAGTCTCAAATGGGACATCTTGGTGGTTAAGTGTTTTTGCAACAAAAAAAAAAAAAAAAAAAAAAAAAACTATATTAAATCCTACGTACAAGATGCATGTATTGATGTATTTATAAAATTTAGGGATTACTCTTAGAAAATGTCTTAGGAAGTTAGAAAATGTCTTGCTTCCTTATATATATCAAACATGTGGGCATGTCCTCTTTCCTTTAAACGGGGTAATGTTTCAAATGTTCAAAGTAGGCATACTAGGGGGCCGGCGAGTAATGGAATAAAAAAAATATTGTCTTCAGTTTTTTAAAAGTATTTGATAGTAACCATATGTCCATATCTATGTAATTCAATAAAAAATGGTTAACATATGTATTTTCACTCCATCCCATTTAGCAAGATTAGGAATCTCACATGTGTTGAATAAAGTTTTGATGATAAAACAAAATAAATAATAATTCAGAACATAAAATGGATTTTATTTAGAAATCATGAAATTACAAACCATAAGTAAATACCTCTGCGTACATGGACCAGATTATTATTATCATATATATTACAAAAGCATGAAAATACAAACCCCATTTAAATAACAATCTTGAGGTCTTATTCAACAATAGAGAACCATAATCATCAATCACAAGAAGCATCAACAGATAACTTCCCGATCTATCAAATATTATTCACCATGAAGGGAGTAGAACTCAGAGACTCATGGCATGAACGAAGCAAGACCTGATATTATCTTTGAATTCTTCTCCAACACGTGTGAAATTATCGTCATGTTTGTATAATGTATCAATTACGCGTGCCAAGTTGATCACATTCATAATAAGCCGTAGAGGAATGTCTTTACATACAAGTAATTCCCGATTGATTTCTTTCCATGCATCTTCGACTTGTAGGTTTAACAAATCAAAAACTTGCTCCTCCTTGGTATCATGTTGCTTCATGTAAGAATCAACAGTCGACGCAACATGGTTTCTTTGTTTGTCTTCCTACATTAACAAAACATTAATTATCAAATTAAATGTACTACTTAATTGGGTTAATTAGTCTAGCACTTAAAAAAAGTATGTACCTTGTAACCAACAAGATCATCCATAAGCCTGCAAATTGTACACGAAGCTTTGACAAGTGGAGGATAGGTCTTAATCCATTTGAATGCCTCTTTTGTGGTCATACTCATACCAACAAAACTTGAAGTTGCAAGCATTTTGTAACCACAAGTCATGAAACTTATCGATATATGCTCGTCAACTGTTGGCACATATCCTTCGTGTCTCCATTTCGCTTCCATCATATAATTTCTGTTGAGCTCCTTCATCTGTTAACAATATTAATTTTATAAAAGGACATGACGTATCAGATGCATAATTAAATGCACTCAGATTAACTAACCGAATCTTTAGCATAGTTAACTTCAGATGCTCGTCCTTCCTTTGCCAAAGTTTCCTCCATATCCTCAAAAACATCCAAAAGGCCTTTGTATATTGGTTTCATGTAATCTGGAAGCGAATCTATGCAGGTTGCTGACCATCTATAATTAATGTTTAAGTGAATTATAATTTTATATTTGAGTCCAAAAATCACAACTTTCTAACACATGAAAAAAAGGTCCGCTTGATGTAGACATGTGTGACATACGTTTGAACTGCTTCGGTGAAGATCTTAAGTTCTTCATAAGTACCATAAGCGTCATACGTGTCATCCATAATTGTCGCCATTGCACACATTTTTCCTAAGAATGTTCTAGAACGTGCATACTGAGGTTCGAAGTAGACACCTGATACCCAAAAGTAGTTTTCGACCAATCTATCTCTGATATAAGGTAATTTATTTGGGACATCAAAAGCTTTCCACCACCTACAATAATTAAAAACATAAAGACAATAACAATATATATACTAAAGAGAATGAAACCCAAAAATGTATACTTTGATAGTTGGCTAAGCTCCTTCTTGTGTAGAGATTGTAGCCGGTTGAACCCCAACTTTGCAAGTTTTAGTAACGACTTGTTATGAGAAACTTGTTGTTCGTAGAAAGGTATGTATCGAATTGCACCTAGTCTTGGCAACCTTTTACGTATAGGGCGCTCTAGTGCATCCTGTATGTGCCTAGAAATAGTAGAGTTGCACCGAAGGGGGTCCTTAGCAATGTTTTCAAGATGAGTTTTTGTAAAAACAAGAGCATCATCAAGTATGACTTCGCCTTGCACCCTAAAATATGCGGCTTCATAGAGATCAAGCAAGCCTTCGACATCATTGGTTAAGGACTCCTTAAATGATCCTATATTGTCTTTGTAGTAACTGAAACAATCTGCTTTGCATGATTTACATAAACTAAAGGTGATCAACTAATTACTTAACCTATAAAGTTAGTAATAATCTAATGAGGTCGGTATGCACATACCTGAGGAAACATAATAGCCATTGTCTCGTAGGAGACGAAACCAAAGGGAAGGGCTACCGCCCTTCCATTCATCACCATATAGATTATAAATATGCTGCAAGGCTTGGTCAATCTCCTTTTCGAAATAGTAGGCTATGCCTAGGCGTTGGATGGCATCGACTAATTTCAACAAGTTTGTGTGTTCCGTGGCATCCAAAGCTATAAGTATTTCTTTCCTCACTTCTATTTTCAAACTTTCGATTATTTGATCTACCTCCTCTTGCTGATCTTCTTGCTAAATTTGTCCAAGAATCATTACCAAAAGTCATTGTAAGAATGCTATAGACATTGCAACTTCATAACCACTTGTATATACATTATCTATAACTATAAACTAAAGACATTGCAACTTCGTAAGCAATTATATATACATTATCTATAACTATATATAATCTATAGACATTGCAACTTCGTATGCACTTATATATACACTATCTATAACTTTAAACTATAAATATGTTATCCTATTAGCAGCATACATACCTCATCAGAGACAAGAAACTGATCTCCCCAAAGATGTGGATGAAAGTTAGCAAGTGGGCGAATAACCTCATCTTGTTTAGCATCCATGCTTTAATTGGGTTTTTAGTTGTTTGATCCAACTATTCTAAGATATGAAGGGTATATATAGACATTAATTTACATTATGTACTATAAACTTGTGACATCATCACTAATAAATATGTTACTTAACCAAGCATCACACGACACAGTTTCAACTACCGCTAATACAAAAAGCAAAACTTTATTTTTTACGAAATCAATAAAAGAGTGTATATAGTATTAGGGTTGAGTTATTCTACAAAGGCTACAAAAAATAAGAAGGGTGAGAAGCCACAGAAAATAACATGTGTTCAAAGGATTAAACAAGTGGGATGGGTAATTTTGTCAAAAAAAATATGCACATGCAAGTCACATGTCATTTTTATCTTCATTTTTAAACGTCCGTAACTTTTTATACGTCATCTCTTAAAAAAAATTATACCATAAAATTGAACGTGTTTTTATCTTTAATATGAGTACCATACTGTTATACTTTTGAGAAAAAAGGCAAAACTCAGTTGCGTAAGACACAATGGAATGTAAAACACAATGAACAATAGGGTATAAAACATAATCAACAGTCTAATAAAACACAATGGACGACACACTAACGACACAATGAACAGAAGACTAAAACACAATAAATACTTTTGAAAAAAAAGTTGAAAACCCAGTTGCGTAAAATACAATGGACGACATAATAAAGACACAATGAATAAAAGACTAAAACACAATGAATAATTTTGAAAAAAAAAGTTGAAAACCCAGTTGCGTAAGACACAATGGAGATAATGTAAAACACAATGAGTACCAATTAAATATGCAATGAAAAATAGGGTATAAAACACAATGAACAGTCTAATAAAACACGATGGACGACATACTAAAGACACATTTAACAGAAGACTAAAACACAATGAATAATAGACTTAAACACAATGAACAACATAATAAAACACAATGTACATCTAAATACAAAACTCATTTACGTTAAACACAATGGAAATCATACTAAAAACACAATGGACAAAGTTAAATCATGTGTAGACTAAAAAAAATATAAATAACGTATTTATAAAGCACACGTGCATACTATAACACAATGAACGAGCAGAAGACACAACGGAGAAGAAAACCCATTTAACACGATTTTTTTTTTCAATTTTAATGTAGCAATGTGTTACTCATATTAAAGATAAAAAAACGCTCGTTAATATGGTGAATTTTTTTTCTAAAAAAATATCGTATGAAAAAGTTATAGACATTTTAAAATAATGGGGGAATTGACATGCGAATTGTATGTGGAGAGAGAAAGTTAACAAATGTAGTTTTCCTTTTATGCCCTTTTTCTAATTTATTATTTATTTTTTCCAAACAAACTAATCTCAACCCTTCAAATATAAGATTAATGGATCACAATCCTTCTCACCCTTCTTAGAAAAAGTGTCTTGTGTATTAGAGCTGCAAACGAACTGAACTTTTAGCGAACAGTTCACGAACCGTTTGGCGGGAAGTTCGTTTGTGTTCATTCATTTAATAAATGAACGAACACAAACAAAAAAAGTTTGTTCGTTTAGATAAACGAATGAACATGAACAAAGAACGCGTTCATTCATTTATGTTCGTGAACGTTCGGTAACATGTTCGTTTATGTTCGGGAACGTTTGGTAACATGTTCGTTTATGTTCGTGAGCATTCGCTAACATGTTTGCCTATGTTCGTGAATGTTCGGTAACATGTTCGTTGTTGTTTGATAATTTAACAGGGTTTTTAATTTCTATAATGTTTTTTACATTCTTTACTTTTTATTCGTTTTACCCAAATAAATAAATACTTATGTAAGTTAAGTATATGGCTATATGAGATCAACAAACTCTACTTTTAGTATAATCACTAAATAAATAATTTATAAAGAGTAGGTTTTTTATACCCTTTTTTATTATGTTTACCAATATTATGTTTAATAATAGTTATGTTTATATAACTAGGTTATATATTTGACAGAATTAGTTAATTTCTTAATCTATGTGAATTCGATCTTATTCGAAAATTAATATATGTCTCTTTGTGTTTGTTTCGGTTCATGAACACTTAATTGTATTCATGAACACTTGTTTGTGTTCATTAGTGTTCGTGTGCGTTCATGAACAAAATTAACAAATGAACACGAACACGAGGGTTTTCTTACAAACGAACACGAACAGAAAATCCCGTTCAGTAAGTGTTCATGAACTGTTCGTGAACACATAATTTTCTTAACAAACGAACACGAATAAGACGTTGTTCGTGTTCGTTCAGTTCATTTGCAGCCCTAAGTATTATAGACATTTTAAATCACGTGTTAAAAAGTTGTGACATTATCACCAATCAATATATTATTACTTACCAAGCATTACACGCCACAATTTCAAGTACTTTATTATAGAAAAACTAAACTTTAATTTTAAAATCAACAAAGCAGTGATGTTAATTTAACGTACCACATTTTATGTTAATTTAACGTACCACATTTTTAAGTGTTTTACTTGTTATACTCTTCTCTAAACTTATCAAATCACAAAGATTTGTTGTTTGCATCAAAATTATGTTCAGAATGATTCCAATTTGCATAAACCAAAGTTAAAAGAACAAAATAAACTGTATGTAATGTAAAACATAATAATAATAATAATACCTGACAGATTGGTGAGACCTGAGACTGATGCTGTAAACTTACTGGAAGACGACTTCCTTGTCAGTGTGATCGTAGTGTGTACAATAATGATAGCTAATGATCACAAGGTGATCGGAAGGGGATGCCTAATAGGGTTTATGGTGTTATCTTATTTGTCCAACCATCAACCTCTAATAATTCTTTTATTTACACGCATGAGACACCCTAATATTATTTCATTCGGGGTAATTCCGTCCATCAAGGAATAGCCTATTATTGACTTAGGGATATATTAGTAATTGACCATCATTAGATAAATGATTGTGATGGCTATATAGATAAATATACTAACTAATGTATAATTATTCCAACATTCTCCCACCTAGCCGAATAATCATTTATTATGAGTATTACGTAAGTCTACAGAGATTAATACTCATTTTAGTTCTAAACCAAAATGTAGCAGAGAAATACAGTTGTTACTCGTTAAGTCTATATTTGACTTAGGACGATTTAGGACCCCCATTAATCATACTACAATCTAAATCTAAATTTAAAACTTAACATTAGGGTCCCCATCTTTGAAACGTGTTCTTCGAATACTTTAGGTGGGAGACCTTTAGTCATCGGATCCGCAAGCATATCGTTAGTACTTATATGTTCGATACAAAGATTGTTTTCCACAACACGTTCACATACGAACAAATACTTTGTATCCAAGAAATGACCAGCGACAGTCGAACTGTTCCTGTTCGAGAAACTAACAGCGGCCGAGTTATCAGAGTAAAGCTTCATTGGTCTAGAGATGGAATTGAAAATTTTGAGTCCAGTAATGAGATTCCTAATAAATATTCCATGATAGGTTGCGTTATACACAACAATGTATTCTGCCATCATTGTGGATGTTGCCGTAAGTCTCTGTTTATGACTCTCCCATGAAATGGGTCTGATAACTCATATAATTAACAAATAAAACAGGCATAAACCGTCTTATAATAGGGTTGAATTAGGCTTATATTAGTGATATTTGGTGCTTAATTCGTTCCTATTTGTATTTCTCAGGAAACTGGAGCTCCAAGATGGAAACAGAGGATTTTCGGGAAAAAACAAGCAAAAACTGGAGATTACTGAAGATACGAGACTTGCAGCCTCTCCCGTGTATGTTTCAAGACAATCCCGAGACTTAAACAGTGATAAAATCAGTCCGGGAGTGACTAAGCACGCCCATGCACACTTGCACGAAGGCCCTGCACGCTAGAAGACAACGCATCAAACTTGGAGAGCAAGAAAACATACTGAACAGAAGCTACACGCCCGTGCTCGTGCCTATGGCACGGCCGTGCCAAAGACAAAAAGTACAGACAACTTAGAACTGCAGCAACAGAACGTACGTGTGACAGCAAGCACGCCCCTGCCAACCCTTGGCATGGCCGTGCTGCCCCTGAAGCTCTATAAATAGCAAGCCAACCCCCACCATTTGTTCACCCCATTCCACCTTGACTTGAGCTCTTCTTAGGTCGACTTCCAGGAGTCTTGCAGAGATCTTGCGGTCCCTTGGGAGGCCTTAGGACCCTCCTAACACACCCACCAAGGTTAGGCCTCATCCTACCTTGATGAACTCGGCCAAGCATGGGATCGTAGAGTAGTTATGCAATAAATAGCGAGGGTCGTGAGGATCATGTTAGATACATATCACTTGGAGATGGAGAGCTCGTCTATGAGCAGCCATGTTCATGTGTTGATCATTCGATATGGTTGTATCTCTCTATTATTCCCGAACCCGCTTCGATTTGTAGACTTTTATTATTTTTAGTAGTAGTTTATTTTTAGTTACTTGTTGTATTATCTTCTTCTAATCCTTGTTGTTTATCTTGTGGCATGTTTAAATGATGATTAACTTAATAACTTAAATTACTTTAACTTAATTAAATAACTAGAGGTTAAATCAGCTTCTGGTAACCCCGAGCTAGATCCTAGGCAAGAAAACCGGTAGTGAGACAGATCCCTCGGGCTTCTGATATCCAAACCGGGTTCTAAGCAATGGCTTCTAAAGTGGACCAGATCTGAGTGACACATTTCTGGTACTTACCAGATGACTGAATGATCTTCTTGGTAAAGGGCAGATTCCATACAGGTGCACCAATGATCTTCGGATTGCACACCTTTAGGATTATGTTCCACCTTTGTCAAGGGTTTCATTCGGCTCGGGAGGTTATGGGTTGGGTTTATTAAGTTATCATTCATCAAACCAACTTTATATTTAATTGATCACTAAATATTAAACTGTCACTTTAAAGATAAATAAACTAAGAATTCTATTTCTAGTTCTCGTTAGTACAAAGCCGTTAACCAATGGGGATACGATTCGCCTGAGTCAACTGTAAGAGAGATCCTTCAGTCTTCATGATCGTTAACCTACTTAGGGGATACGAGGTTGTCAGGATTAACCCTAAGGAGAGATCCTTCAGTACGGAACACGAGAGCTAAGGGAGGTGTACGGTGTTCCAGGTCGGAAGTTAAGCCTCCAATTCAAGAAAAAGATAAGTCCGAGGACCAGAGACTTGACCGCGGTTTGAGGAGCCCGCTATATGCGAGGCCCTAGCGGAGTACCTTCATGCGGGCCCGCATTAGAAGATTGTGCATTCTACTTAGTAGCGGCCATGATTCTCTATCAAGGAGTCAACACTTCAAGATCACTCTCGTCTTCCTCACATTTAATTAATTTAAATTATTAATCTTAATAATAAACTTAATTACTTATACGGCGGGTCCCGAGATGTGCATATTGGTCTACCCTACCATTTTATCTTTTATTTTATAAAACCAAAATCTTTTTAAAACTATTTTCTTTTCAGAACCCCCTGTTTTATTTTTCTTTTAAAACCTGATCAGTTATCTGATGAAAGGTTGAGTAGCGAAAAGTGTAGTCTCTTGGAATACGATACTCGGTATTTACCCTAGCAAGCTATACTATACACGCCAGGTTCTCTGCCTATGTGTTGGTTTTAGTTTCTAAAGTAATTATCGTTTACTTTATAAATTTAAAACTTTGTAAAAAGGTTTAGTAAAAATCAGTCGTTTCCCCCAAACTAATGTTTTGGGATTGACACATCAAGTTTTTGGCACCGGGGAAATTGACATCCTTTTAAACTACTAAAACCATACGCATTAGGGTCTGCCTGCTAACATAAAGATATACCCCGAAGTGGATTGGATATCATCTTTGCATTTAGCAAAGTCAGAGTCAGTGTATCCTACCACTTAATGATCACTTCTTCTGTAAGTCAGCTTATAGTCTTTCGCCCATTGCAGATATCCTAACACTTTCTTAGCTACTTTCCAATGATCATGGCCAGGATTATTCAAGTAGCGGCCTAGCATTCCAGTGACATAAGCGATATCTGGACATGTACAGACTCGTGATCCCTGTTTCTGTCCCTGCTCCCGTCGAGCACGTTGTCCCTATGGTTCATGGCGAGCCTGACCTTCCCATTGACCCGATACCTGAGGAGCTGGCTGAGGAGGCACGTGTGACCGAGCACGAGCCACCTCGTAAGTTGAGGAGGAGATCCCAGGTTTGTAAGCGGCCATACCTCCCCACACTTTTAGGTGTTCTGGCTATAACTATAGGAGGATCATCCGTCCGTCTGCTGTACACGGATGGGGTGTTCTCTTGTTTCACGATGCACAGCTGGTTATCATGGGCTTATGGATACGAGAGCTGGAGGAGTGCGCTACGGAGGCGAAGCATGGGAGACTTTCTGCTGTGATGCGATGAGCTGAGGCCAAGAGACGTGTGGATGTGTTAGAGCAGAGGGCCACGGAGCTTGACCAGCGTATGAGATCTGTTGTTGCCGCTCTTGCTGCTACTTTTCCGTCTTCTTCTTGTTAGGATATTTCATGATTGTACCTTATGTTATTTTGTTTTGTGGTTTAAAAATTATACGGCTTAGCCGTAAATCCTTTGTGTTGAACAATGGATGTAACAAACTACAATGACGAAATAAATGTTATGGTATTTTGGATTCATGATGTATCTTATTTATTCTTGTATCTTGTGGTTGAGATTGACTTACTGTTCATGGTTATATTTGGTTGTTATATATTTGTGTGCATGACAATATTTGTTAAATATGTGTCTTATACTTTTGATATGTGATGTATTAGAAGGGAAACATGCAAACTCGACCATCTGCAAGAACCACTGAAGGCGAGCCACTCCCAACCACTCCAGCTGAGTTGGTAAGGGTTATCGCTGAGGCAATTGCTCGACATGATAAAACTCGAGCCGATTCTAGTGGCAGTTCTAGAGGTGTCGGTCGCCGAAGGGGAAGCGATATGGATAACGGTAGAAATTGTGGTCTAAATTCTATACTTAATACTCCTACGTAAATTTTTGCGTTGTTAATATTTATCATTGTATACACAGAAGTTGAAAACCCGATTCGGGGATGCTCCTACAAAACTGTCATGGTATGCAAACCATGGAAATTTTGTGGCACTAAAGGCGTTGTCGGAATTGTCCGATGGGTTGAAAAATTGGAGTCAGTTCTTGACATCAGTGGTTGCTCTGAGGACCAGAAAGTGAAGTATTCTACTTGCACTTTCCAAGATGAAGCCCTCACATGGTGAAATCTTCAAGTACAAACATTGGGTAGAGATGTGGCCTAAAATCTCACTTGGGCCAAGCTGAAAACTTTGCTCATGGAAAAGTACTGTCCAAGGAGTGAACTACAGAAGCTCGAAGCGGAATTCTGGAATTTGTCTATGGTTGATGCTAACATCACTCCTTACACCACCCGTTTTCATGAACTCTCTCGACTTGTACCCCACATGGTCTCACCAGAATACAAGAGGGTTGAACGGTATGTTTGGGGTCTATCTCCAAAGATTCGAAGCATGGTAACTGCATCTGCACCCACTATCATCCAGAGTGTTGCCTCACTGGCTCATAGTCTCACCGATGATACTATTCGTATGGGCTCTCTGAATCATAAGGTTGAGATTGCTGGCGAAAGTTCTGGGCAGAAGCGTAAGCGATCAGGTTCCAAGAAGGGTAAGAACTCCTCTTGTAAGTGCCAGGATTCTGTGAAGGTTTTTGCTGCCACCACTGATGCGAAGCCCAAAAAGAAATACAAAGGGCCCCACCCTTATTGCAGCAAATGCAACTACCATCATGTCGGTACATGCGAGAGTATTTTGTGTCAGAACCGCAACCTTCGTGGTCACTAAATCGCTAACTGCAAAGCCAAAGCTACCAACACCCCTTACCAAGAATGAGTGTTATGAATGTGGTGCTACCGGTCATTTCCACAAAGATTGTCCGAAGGCAAAGGATCAAGCTCGCGGTCAAGCATTCATGCTTCGAGCCTATGAAGCATGTGATGATCCCAATGTGGTTACCGGTATGTTTCTCCTTAACAACTATTATGCTTTGATACTTTTTGATTCAGCCATTCAGGCGCTGATTTTAGCTTCGTGTCAACCAACTTTAAGAAATCCCTTGGATTTGAATCAAGTAAGTTGGATACACACTACACCATAGAATTGGACAATGGTAAGTTAATTTCATTTGAAGAAGTTGTTTGGGATTTTGTTTTGGGTCTCGGTTATCGTACATTTAGCATTGACCTGCTGCCTATTCAGTTGGCTAGTTTCGATATTGTCATTGGTATGGATTAGTTATCCAAGAATCATGCGAAGATTGTCTGTCACGAGAAGTTTGTTCGTATCCCCTTGTCCAATGGTGAAACCCTATCGGTTCGAGGTGATCGTGGTGGATCTACTCTACGAGATATATCTTGCATCAAGGCACATAAATGTTTAAGGAAAGGTTGTGGCGCATTCCTGGCACACGTCGTTGAACAATAAGTTAAAGATCGGAAACTCGAGGACATTCCGGTAGTGCGAGACTATCTTGAAGTTTTCCCTAAAGACTTGCCTAGGCTGCCACCGCCACGACAAGTCGAGTTTCGCATTGACCTAGTCCCAGGAGTTGCCCCAGTAGCTCGTACTCCATATCATTTGGAACCATATGAAATGCAAGAGTTTTCTAACCAGCTTCGGGAATTGTTAGACAAAGTTTTCATTCGCCCGAGTTTTTATCCGTGGGGAGCATTGATTTTGTTTGTGAAGAAGAAGGACGACAGTTTTTGCATGTGCATCGATTATCGGGAGTTAAACAAGCTGACCATAAAAAACAAGTACCCACTACCGAGGATTGACGACCTGTTCAATCAGTTGCAAGGTTCCAGCTACTACTCGAAGATCGATCTGCGTTCAGGGTATCATCAGTTATGTATCCAAGAGGACGGCATACCAAAGACTGCTTTTAGGACTCGTTATGGGCATTATGAGTTATTGGTTACGCCTTACGGTTTGACGAACGCACTAGCTACTTTCATGGATATTATGAATCGCGTCTACAAGCCCTAATTGGACAAGTTTATGATTGTTTTCATTGATGACATCTTGATATACTCGCGAACAAAGGACGAGCACGAACATCATCTTAAGTTGATACTTGAATTGCTCAAGAATGAGAAATTGTTTGCTAAGTACTCAAAATGCGAGTTTCGGATTCAAGAAGTTCATTTTATTAGTCACGTGGTGAACGAGAAGGGCATTCAGGTCAACCCCACTAAGATTGAAGCGATCAAAGATTGAGATGCGCCCAAAAACCCAACCAAAGTTTGACAATTTTTGGGTCTAGCTGGTTATTACTGTAGGTTCATCGAGAATTTCTCTAAGATTGCCCAACCACTTACAGTCTTGACACAGAAAGACAAAAAGTTTGATTGGGGAGTCAAGCAAGAGGAAGCGTTCCAGGTTTTCAACAACAGATTGTGCAGTGATCCGATTCTCTCTCTTCCTAAAGGTACTGATGATTTTGTGGTTTACTGTGATGCTTCGCATCAAGGTCATGGACGTGTACTCATGGAGAGGAACATGGTTATTTCCTACACTTCTCGTCAACTCAAGGTCCACGAGAAGAACTACACTACACATGACCTGGAGCTAGGTGCGGTATTCTTTGCCCTCAAGATCTGGAGGCACTACCTCTATGGTACTAAGTGCACTGATCACAAGAGCTTGCAACACATCTTCTACCAGAAGGATCTGAACATGAGCCAACACAGATGGGTTGAACTGCTAAATAACTACGATTGTGAGATCAAATACCATCCGGGAAATGCCAACGTTGTGGTGGACGCCTTGAGCCGGAAGGAGCGAGTCAAAACCATGTGTGTACGCGCGCTAGGTTTAAGCGTTCACACAAATCTCACTACTCGTATTCGTGAAGCGTAATAGGAAGCTCTTAAGGGTGAGCATATGAAGGATAGGTCTTTATTCAAGATGGTTGATCTTTTGGAACCAAGATCTGACGGTACGGTGTATTTTACGAATCGGATCTGGGTACCACGTTTTGGAGAATTCAATTTTGTTCTTGAGGAGGCCCATAAGTCCTCAGTTCACCCTGGAGCCGACAAGATGTACAAGGACATGAAGGAATTCTATTAATGGCCCCACCTCAAGGGTGAAGTTGCAACGTATGTCAGTCGATGCCTTACCTGTTGTTCGAAGGTCAAACCCGAGTACCAGAAGCTATCTGGTCTACTTCAGCAACCCGAAATTCCCGTTTGGAAATGGAAACAGATCTCTATGGATTTCATCACCAAGCTTCCCAAGTCGTCTAGTGGTCATGACACGATGTGGGTAATCGGTGACTGATTGACTAAGTCTGCGCATTTCCTGCCGATCAAGGAAACTGACAAGTTAGAGAAACTTTCCAAGCTGTATATCATGGAGATTATGACTAGGCATGGTGTGCCTATCTCAATCATTTCTGACCGAGATAGTATATTCACTTCCCGATTCTGGCAAACTCTTATGGATGCACTAGGCTCTCGTTTGGACATGTGAATAGCCTATCACCCACAAACCAATGGCCATAGCGAGCAGACAATCCAAACCCTTGAGGATATGCTCCATGCATGTGTAATCGAATTCGTTGGAAATTGGGACTCTCATCTACTTTTGGTTGAATTCTTCTTCTACAACAACAACTACCACGCCAGCATCAAGGCTGCCCCATTTCAAGCCTTGTATGAATGAAAGTGCAGATCTCTGTGTTAGGCGGAAGTTGGAGACAAATATTTGACTGGACCCGAGCTAATTCAAGAAACAACCGAAAGGATCTTTCAGATCCGTGATCGTTTGAAAGTTACTCGAGATCATCAGAAGAGTTATGCCGATCGTCATCGCAAGCCACTCGAATTCCAGGTTGGCGATATGGTACTCATTAAAGTCTCACCATGGAAGGGTGTACCATGGTTTGGTAAACGTGGAAAACTCAACCTTCGATACATAGGTCCTTTCAAAATACCTGCTAGGATTGGTCCTGTGGCATACAAGCTCAAGTTACCTGAAGAGGTCAGTGGTGTTCATGACACATTCCATGTATCCAATCTTAAAAAGTGTTTATCCGATGAGTCATTGATCATTCCTCCCGAAGAGATTCACATCAATGATCAACTCCACTTTATTGAGGAGCCAATCAAAGTGATTGACTAGAAAGTCCAGAAATTAAGAAGCAGCAGAACTAAAATTGTCAAAGTCAGATAGCATGCAAAACGCAGACCCAAATTTACATTGGAACGTGATGATCATCTAGACGCAAGTATCGGGCTCTTTTTCCAAAGACTGCTGAAACCTGTAAGATAACTCCCGCGGACGAAATTCCAAAAACAAGGGTTGATAGCGACACCAGTCAACGAAACAGGTCAAGATCCATACACATTTCACTTAACCATGTCATTTCATGTGCATATTAGACATTTTTAGCAACTACTATACCATCCCTAGTCTAGTAAAGCCTAGACTATTGCAGAAATTCAATAGATTATCCGTTTACGCATACAACACCCAAAATATCCGAGACAATTGGCATTGAACAATCAAGCCAATCACACGCCCAACAGAGAGCAACTGGATATCCAATTACTACGTACGGAGAAAACAACAACACACGTGACATTACCTAAGTGAGAAATTACACAATTCCACTCCAAATCCTACCAATTTTCAATATGTTCCATGGGAATAACACACAAAAATCATGGAACATGGTCTAGAACACAAACATATATTAACATGAGTTAATATCACCCAAAAACACATGTTCATCATCAATTAACACATTGACTGACACCATGGTTAATATTATTATTACATCAACACATGTTATTAGCATACCAGAATCATACACATACCTATGTTAACACTTGAAAGGTTATCTCTTTATCATGGATGATAAGATTTTCAATAATCTATTATGTACACGTATAGATATACATGTTTGGCCAAACCTATGTACACACATATGAAGGTTTGGCTATATATAAACACATACATATATCCATTTTACCTAGACACCAAACTAACCTAGTTAATCTTCGATACCTAAATATGTGTTATAATTAACTAACAAATACACCTACATCTATATTACATACACATACCCGACACCATACATACATACACACATGTGTTTAGACTAAACAACAAAGTACGTATATCCACCCTTATACCAACACACACACACACACACACATATATATATATATATATATGTGTGTGTGTGTGTGTATGTACAACTCATAAACTACAACTCACTAACACCCTTATAGTTTCATGACAAACCTTTACCAATCACTTACAAGTCAACACATCTTATTTCTTGTCAAACCCCACATGGAACAAGGATAATATTTTGCCTCTACCTTTTACCAACATGGAACTATAACCTCAACATTACACACATTTCCAAGACCCACCTTTACCCTAATTAGTTAACCAACAATCATCAAAACTACCCTTCCTTTTCCCTATGCTTGGCGCCCGAACACCACACAACACACCCCACCTTATGAAAATTTTCATATACCATTTTGGAAGCCTATGGATGATGACACAACACCTTCCTAGCATGATCATAGTCCAAAAAGAATGACAGATATTCTTCTCCTTGTTTACGGCCGATGACACCTCACCACAACACACACCTTTGATCACCAATTAATGAAGCTTGTCATCAATAGCCATGCATGACAAAAAAGACAAACATACCTCTCTTACACCCTTATATACTCTTACCATCCAACTCAACCTATTCTTAGTCTTGATCCACTCCCAAAATAGGAGATCTTCTTGTCCCTTCCATTCGGACGATCCCAAGAAACAAAACACACAATTATCTTGTCAAACACTATCACTAGAAAGGAATGGTAATATCAAGAACTACAAGGATTCATGGGAGGAGCCTTCCAAATTTTTGGCTATATAAAAGAATCAACCACACCCTTCATTTCACACACCAAAGACTCACAAGCTCCCTTTTCCATTCATTTTCAATCGCCCTTCACCAAACCACCTGACCTATCCCTTTTCTTTCAGCCAAACACACCAACAACATCATCATCGAGACACTTGAAAACTAACAAGGCTTTATCAAGCTAATAAAAGACCAAGAAAACTCAAGGTATGTTAAATAACCTACTTACCTACATAATAATCTTCTTAATAGTCGGACTCGATGACAAACCCGACCCATGGTCCTTTGATCTTAGATAATCGGCCCAACATAACACAATGTAGTATGCTTATATCACAAACTTTCAATACATTGATCTTTGTTTAGAAAACTCATCATATGTTAGTATATACACTCGCATACACACACAAATGACACACACATGAATTGGTTGACCCTAAACATGTATGGTTCACTAGGACGAACGAGTATGTGTGTATATGGACATGATAATTGGCCAATAAATCCGGTTTTGAAACTAAACAAACGAGTAAACACACTTAGCATAACTTGGTTTTTAAACCATAAATATACATAATAATTGATGGTATGATAGACCTACATGTTCTTGAGTCCATATAGCACCACATACAAGTTCATGGGGATCGAACATGCTCCACACAAATCGGATTTTGAACCATATAATATACAAAAGTTTCGTCTATGGATACAACATATGTTAAAATAACCATAACATGTGTTAATTACAACTTTAACACTATAGTATTAGAACCTTTGCTAAAAAACTTGTTTTTCCAAGAAAACACCACACACGTTAGATTGGGAAATATTCCATAACCCATGATGACGCGTGGGGCCCGTTTTGTTAACAATTGATACGTTTTCACAATAAAACACCCGAAAATCACGAAACCGTACACTTTTCCTTTCCTTTTCAATCTACCCTCACCAAACAACTCAACCCGTCCCTTTTCTCTTGGCTAAACACACCAACAACATCATCATCGAGCCACTTGAAGACCAACAAGGCTTTATCAAGCTAATACAAGACCAAGAAAACTCTAGGTATGTTAAATAACCTCCTTACCTACATAATACTCTTCTTAGTAATCAGCCTTGATGACAAACTCGACCCATTACCCTTTGATCTTGCATAACCGGCCCAACATGACACAATGTAGTATGCTTATATCACAAAGTTTCAACACATTGATCTTTGTTTACAAAACTCCTCATATGTTAGTATATACACTCGCATACACACACAAATAACACACACATGAATGGATCGACCCTAAACATGTATGGTTCACTAGGACGAATGAGTATGTGTGTATATGGACATGATAATTGGCAAGTAAATCCGGTTTTGAAACTAAATAAACGAGTAAACACACTTAACATAACTCGGTTTTTAAACAATATATATACACAATAATCGATGGTATTAAAGACCTCTATGTTCATGAGTCCATATAGCACCACATACAAGTTCATGGGATTCGAACATACTCCACACAAATTGGATTTAGAACAATATAATATACAAAAGTTTCAGCTATCCATACAACATATGTTAAAATAACCTTAACATGTTATAATTACAACTTTAACACTATAATATTAGAACCTATGTTAAAACACTTGTTTTTCCAAGAAAACACTACACATGTTAGATTGGGAAATATTGCATAACCCATGATGACGTGTGAGGCCAGTTTTGTTAACAATATGTATGTTTTCCTAATAAAACGCCCCGAATTCACGAAACCGTACACTTTACAATGTACACATGAACTACGTATTAATTGTCACGTACACAAGTAATGGCCCATATGTACAAGACACACGGGTGAACAACTTGTATGGTAAATTACAAGAATGTACAATTTACAATGTCCTTGATAATCATAGGGTATCATTTTTCAGGACAATAGCTATTCCACTTTTCTGCTTCATTAGACTTTATCTTCAGTCATTAGGTGAGTTTCACGGCCTTGTTTTACTGATTTACATTTTTTGGGGATAAACATGCTACATTTCTAGTACATTACATTTTAGGTGAATTTCTATTATGACTACCATGTGAAACATGAGACATTCAGTTCATGAGCTCAAGAGTCCTCATACTTACATTTACACTGTAACCATTAGCTAACATCAGCCATGGAACACTTAAATAGATCTATTGGGTTGACACCCCCACTCTCTATTAGTCGCTCTAACCTGTTACATACAAGAGAGTGTTAGTATTCTACTATATATATACGTTGTCTTTATTGTATAATGCGCGAGGTAATACAATCAAGATTTTTGGTTATAGGACTCATGGTTGGCACAGTAATCATTAGCTTAGCTAGCTTTGATTGGTCATACACGAATTTCACAAGTACTTTACATAATATAATAAAATCTGTGTACTCACCGACATTATGTTTACAAAACCTTTATGCATGTTTTTCAGGTATTTAATCATGGAGAATGGGAACTTGAGGGAGGGGTTCGAGTGCACATCCTTTGGTATCATCACCATCACAAGCCAAGACTTAATAATGTTGGTCATGTTATGTTTTTAACGTTTGATCCAGTGATTTCAGATAATATTATATTTATCTTAGTTATATAAGACTTAAATTTTCATTTGATGGTATCTACTTAATTTACATCTTATGGGTTGCTTGAACCTTGTGCTTGAAAACCTTTCGAATCACATCCCCGTGTTTCCGCCTTGGCGGGGTGTGACATGTTGAGTGTTTGATGGGCCTTCATTAGCTGGTTCGTGAAGATCTGCCAGTGATGGTGTTGGTCCAGTGGCCTTAGGATCAGAATTGGCATTAGGTACAAGAGGAACCATCGGACTTATTGTAAGCGATGAATCTGTCTCCTCCGCATCTTGTACTTATCTCAATTCTTCATAAGGATTTTCATTACTCCCACTGACCCTGAAATCTTCTAGGAATCCAGTACGCTTGGTTTCCACAATACGAGTGACATGGAGAGGACAATAGAATCTATAACCCTTAGAGTGATCAGGATATCAGATGATGAAACAACTGACGGTCTTCATGTCAAGTTTTCGTAAGAAAGGGTTATATAATTTATCCTTGACAAGACAACCCCATACTTTCATATATCTATGACTCGGTTTCCTACCTGTCCAAAGTTCATAAGGAGTTTTGGGGACAGATTTTGTAGGAACTCTATTGAAAATATGAACAACTGCCTTTAAGGCCTCAGTCCAGAGGAATGAAGGTAAACCTGAGTTGGCTAACATACTGCGCACCATGTTCATTAGGGTTCTATTTCTTCGCTCAGGTACACCATTCTGCTGAGGAGTACCTGGCATGGTGTATTGGTTCACAATCCCCTAAATCTTACAAAACTCATAAAATGGGCTAGGGGCTTGACCCACATCAGTATGTCTACAATAATATTCACCTCCTCTATCTGATCTAACAACTTTTATCTGACAATATAATTGCATTTCTGCTTCAGCCTTATAATCTTTAAAAGTTGTTAATGATTCAGACTTTTCCTTAACGAGACACAAGTACATGTAAGGAGAATAATCATCAATGAAGGTGATAAATGAAGTATGTCTAGTTATCCTAGCAACGTTATAAGGGTCACTAATGTCAATATAAATGAGTTCTAATAAATTAGAGCTCTTAGTGGCACCTTTCTTATTGCTGATGTCATTTCCTCCTTGAGGCATTTGACACATGTTCCAAGATCATCAAAATCAAGAGAGGGTAATACCCCATCCTTCATGAGTATCGTTAACCTTTCTCATGAACCATGGCCTAAACGTTGATGCCACAACATGGATGAAGTTTCTAAGTCTCTCTTGCATTTCTTCTTTGTTAGTAATTTATTAACGTTATATGATAACCAAGACTTGGAAAAATCATCATCTAGTTCTAACTTATAGAGACTACCATCCAGAAAACCATGACCATACACTTGGGAATCATAAGTAATCGTAAGTTTGCCATGACTGTGAGAAACGTCAAAACCATTCGTGTCTAATTTTGGTCCATATACAAGATTCCTCAGGAATATATAAGGTATCATAAAGCATAATACATAAACCAATTTGGAATTTTAATTCTAATGTTCCCACGGCTTCGACAATAAGTGACTTTCCCTTCCCAATGTTAAGTGTTCTTTGGTGTCTTGCCAGCTTATGGACTGTATGAAACCCATGAAGAGAATTGGTCACATGGACCATAGAACCAGAGTCAAACCACCAAGTATTAGATGGAACATTTAAGTTAAAGGACTCAAGTATCATAAGTAGATGATTACCTTTCTTAGTTAGCCACTCCTTAAATTCATGGAAGTCCTTCTGCTTATGCCCTTTCTTACAAAACTTGCAGAGGATCTTGCCTTTTGAGTTCTATGGCTAGATGAGGTACTTGCATCATTCCTCTGAGTTTTAGCGTTATGATTCTTGTTAGATTGCATCTTCATCTTCTTTGGATTAGCGGTCATAAGGTAAGCAACTTCAGGTTTCTCCAGCTTCTTCCGTTCCTCCTCTTGCACGTACAGAGCGATCAACTCCTACATTATCCACTTTTCTTTCTGTGTGTTATAGTTGATCTTGAAAGCGTCATAAGCAAAGGGGAGTGAAGTCATGATGTAATGCACCAGGAAACTGTCACTGATCTCCATATCTAATCCCTTGAGCTTATGGGACATGTCGTTCATACACATAATGTGCTCTTGAATGCCGCTTCTCGCGTCATATTTAGTAGTCACAAGTTTTAGAATTAGAGTGGAAGCATGCGCCTTTGAGGTACCTTTGAACTGATCCTCCACAGAAGCTAAATAGGCATGCTAATGGAGTTCTTAAAGAACATGAGAGACATACGGTTGCATCTTTCCCATTTCTCATGCACCATTTTATCAACAGCGGTGCTTTTGTCAGTGAGTTCGGGAGGAGCATCATCTCTCAGTGCATAATCGGAATCCAGCAACGCCAAAGTCAACATTAGTGAATCTTTCCAGGGAGCAAAGTTATCACTAGTTAAGGTAGTGATGCCGCAGTTAGGAGCTAATAGTGGAAAAAGATGAGAATAGTAAGATACTAAGTTAGATAAGAACTTATAGTGATCTGAGGGGCAAGTAATTATTTAAGGCAGGCAGGACAAAGACTATTATACTAATGAAGCGGTGATAACTAATTATAACACCAAATGATAAGCTACTTAAATAACATGCTCTAGCTTTGGTTATACGCTATTTATTTAATTATTAAGTTTCAAACAGTGAATGTAACATATCACCTTTGGGCAGAGGTGAAACATTCAAAGTTTTAATTCAATACACTTAGTTCACCAACATAATCTATTACACATCACCTTGGGCAGAAGTGAAACCTTATGGAAATTATGTGAACCGAGCTACAATGCTTAATGAGATCTTATATAACGAACTAATGTGACACATCACCTTTGGGCAGAAGTGACACGTAAAATGTTATTTCAAGTTAAGCAAGATTTTATAATGTTTTGAATAAACTTGATACATTAGATTTTACTAAAACTCTAAATTTTATTAGAGATCCCAAAAAGTAATGGGTTCTTAGTAATCTTATGAGTTTTCAAAAAAAATATAAGAGTTCTCGAATTAGCTTTTGAGTTCTCGATAATAATGGGTTCTAAAACAATTTGAGTTCTCAAAAAATTTTATGAGTTCTCGAATAAATAATGTGTTCTCAAAGATTTTATGAGTTCTCGAATAGCATAAGGGGTTCTCAAAAAATGAAGAGTTCCCAGAAAACTTATGAGATCTCGAAAAAATTAATGAGTTCTCAAAAAAAAATATTGAGTTCTCAAAGACTTAATGAGTTCTCGGATATCATGATGAGTTATTGAATAACTTGATGAGTTCTCGGATAACGTAATGAGTTCTCGGATGTCATGATGAGTTCTCGAATATAAGAATTTGTTCTTGATTCATTGATGAGTTCTCAAATACCTTATGAGTTCTCGAATAACTTTTGTCTTTGGATAACTTTAATAGTTCTCGGATTCTTTAATAGTTCTCGAAAAAATATTCGTTCTCGAATACATGATAGTTCTCGAAAATATAATGGGTTCTCGGAAACATTATACGTTCTCAAAAAACATTATGGTTTTCGAAGATGAAGACCTTGACCGAGAACTCCTATTCGTGAACCTGATTGAAAACTTTAAAACCGAGAACTTAGAAAAAATTCGAGAACCTTGATTCAGGAATTAACTGATAATTCGAGAACCAAAAAGTTCGTTAATCCTTGAAACCGAAAACAACTCATTATTATCGAAAAAACTAATATTGATAATGGTTCGAAATTTTAGGGATTAACTAATATCTGTTTCTAGTTTTTTTAAATAGGAATGATTATCTGCAAAGATTTCCTAATAGTTCGAAATCTTTAACTTTATCAATATGATTTCAAAATTCCTTGAACATTAAGCTTTATTCTAAAATACCGGAAACAAGATTTTAATCAAATCTTGAACCAAAACATAATGAAATTTTCGAAAAATTTATGATGTGTTTAAAGAACATCATCCGAAAATTACCATAAACATTAAACATAACATAATCTGGAATCGAAATCTGATAACTTTATTGTTTATAAATAGATTTCGAAAAAACAAACATATATCATGAACATCTCGAAAAAACTTGGTGAGATTAATGAACATGATTTTAAAAAAAACTTTAACTCTAAAAAAAATAATCACGAGCCGAAAATTATAGGAACCCATAAACACCATTATCAGGTTTTAACATAACTGTTTTCTGATTTTAATTCCGGATCTTAATGGAAAACAATCAAAACTGATTGAGCAACGTCGCTCTTGTACCACATATTAATTAGTTTTGGTTGTATGTAATGGAAAACATAATAATAATACCTAACAGATTTGTGAGACCTGAGACTGATGCTGTAAGCGTATTGGAAGACGGCATCCTTGTCAGTGCGATCGGGTTCCCTTTAGTGTGTACAATATTGATGGCTAATGATCACAAGGTTGTCGTATTAGAGAGAGAGGAAGGGGACGACTAATAGGTTTATGGTGTTATGTTGTTTGTCTAACCATCAACCTCAAATAATCCCTCTATCTATACACACAAGGGACACCGTAATATTATGTCATTAAGGTAATTCCGTCCATCAAAGAATAACTTATTATTGACTTAGGGATGTATTAGTAATTGACCATCATTAGATAAATGATTGCGATGGCTATATAGATAAATATACAAACTAATGTATATTTATTCCAACATCATAATTGTGTCGACAACCCTATTTTTTGATTTTCTACCTAAATTGATTGATTTAATGAATCCACTCAGTCAGGGAGAAAGGGGCATCTAACTTGGAGTCATGCGGGTTGGGGCGAGCTAGTAGTAACGGATTTGTTAGATGGGTTTTCGGTTAGTTTTGGTGATTCAGTTGATGTGTGTAAAAGTATATGTAACAACCCGATCAGGGGGGCCGGAAGAAATAACAAATTGATAACAAACTTGCACAACGGAAGCAACGATAACTAATATTTAATGTTTATACAATTTCTAAACTAAAAATATAAATACATAACTTAAATAATTAGACTAATGTTAATGCAGGGACGAAACGTGGCGGTCGTCGAAGAAGTTGATAATATTTGATCCGCTAATCGATCCAAATCTCAACCCATGCTTAGCTTTAAATGCTCTAAACCGCTACGCTTGCAGCTTGAATCTTCTACCATAATAATCTCTAATCCACACAAGCAAGCATATACCTCGTCTTCATAGTTATCCAAATGCAGTACCTAAACACATGCTTAAAAGAGTTTGGTTAGCAATTACGATGGTGAGTCCCTGTAAGTATTTAAGTAAATCCAAAACAGTTTAACAATTCAAAAACAAATTTACACAGTTCAAAACATAGTGATGTACAAGTCATAACTCAATCCTAACACTGAATCCATCTACTCCCATCATGGATTCCCATGGCATAATATAAGCCACAGCGGTCCACAGACCTCAGGGGAGGGTTTTCCAGGCATCCGGATCCACTGTGCGTGGGGATTCCCCAAGTAGTACTACCCATATATTAAGTGGCCCAACTCCCTTGGGTTAATGAGTGTGAATCTGGTTTCGGGAGCACCTTGTCACATCAAATAAGTTAACATACGATCACATAGCATCTCAAGTCAAGTTCCATCTTTCAATCACATGGTATGATCCTAATCAAGTTCATAAATATTAGTGCGTGTAACCAATATTGCGGTTACACGTGTGGGCACGTTTAGGTTCTTTAATTATCATGGTTCGATTTATTCTAATGTCTGTTGGTAACACTTCTTATCCATTCATGTAAATGTATAGTCATCTATCCAAAGTTCTACATGCTGAGTTCATCACCTCATATGCTACTAAACAACTGACGTTTATCTTACGTTGTTTATATATAATTCTACAAGTTCCAAGTGTCGAGTAACTAGTAGTAGATATACGATTATCTAAAGTCTCAATTGTTTTATTATCACATTGCCTATTATGTTTCAAGAGTCCTACTTCTTCTTTATCCAAGGATGTTCATAATCCATAATCATATATGTCATGCCCAATGTCCGGAGCCCGAATTGTTAATATCAGCTAACTTATATTTTAAATCTTATGTCCAAGATCCATATATTTTATATACACATATAAGTCCCTTGTCCATTTTATACGTTGGAGTTATGTTTGGTCTGATATAATAATACTAATAGTATTATGGTTTGAGTTCTCGCTTTATACCTCTTGGGTCCCTTTGATTGACAGAACCTCTGCCCTTTGACTTATGTTGACCGAGTGAATCGACTCGTCTCCTAACTGTTGACCGAGCCCTCCTTCGTGTGACCAAGTCAAACTGAGTTTGACTCGGATCCCGGACCTACTCGAGTCCACCTAAACTACATCTTCTTCATGACATGGTTTAGCATAATCACCATCACTATCTAACCTATAATATCATCATCATCATCATCATCATCATCATCATCATCATCATCATCATCATAACTTCTACCAATCTACCATCCGCACCACCATCGTGACCTGTTGAAACTCGTTACAACGAACATCATCACAATTCACTTAGCTTATAATTAGAAGAGAGGAGTTTTGATGAGGGGTTTTACCTTATTTCACCGGAGAACGCCACAATGCTAGCGTCGTCCCTTGTCACCACCACAACAACCACCGTAACTCTAACATCCCCAGTCACCACCAGATCCGCCGCCGTCGCCGTCGTACATCTCTGCATCGCCTAAACCCTCAACATCGGCTGGTCAGAGACCAGAGCCGGTCCTCTTCCTCCTCTGTGTCCCCCTCTCTTCTGCTCTCTCTCTTTCTCTAGACTCTTCCGGTTCCCTCTCTCTTTATTCTCTTCTCTTTCTCTATCGTTCTCCCCCCTCTCTCTCAGTTCTCTTTCTCCGACTCTCTTTCTCTCTCTATGTCGTTTCTCTCTCTAGATAATCAGGTGTGGAGTGGGTGTGTTTGTTGAGGGGGACGCCGCCGGTCTCCACCGCCTGTGGTGGTGGCCGGTATCCTTCATTCTCCTGCTCTCTCTCTAGATTCTCAGTAGAGGTTTGGGTTGTTCAACAGGGTAAAAGGGGCCGGTGGGTTGGGTTTTATATAAGGGTTGTTTTAGTTGGTTTTTGTTAAAACCATTGGTAAAACAAATGGTTTTGTTTGTGTGTTGTCAAATGGAAGGGTCGACAAGTGTCCCCCCTCTAATGACTAAGCATGGGTTGTCGGGTGGGTTCGTTAACGGGTATCGGTTCGGTCTTGCAACGCGTATCGGTTCGATTACGTAACACGCCCTCGTGTATAATAACTTAATATCATAGTTCGGGTTTTAGTAACGCGTATACTATTATTCTCCTCGTCAAAATAATTATGTGACTCACCGATTCAGCTTCGTATTCATTGTACATCATTATTTTATTATTGATTTATTTATTACAATACTTTATAGACGCGAAAAATTTTGGGCCCTACGACCGGGTTGTTACATTCTTCCCCGTTAATGTAATTCCGTCCTTGGAATTATTTTCGGGCTATCTAACGTTACACATCCAGTATACTCCATACTTGGATGTCAGTGCTCGTCCCTACGTGCCTGTGCATTCATCATTCTTTTATAAACTAAATCGTATTTGTAGTGGTTCCATTCTAATCCTCATACTTTGTTTAGGTTTGAAACGAACGGTTTAAACGTTTGACAGATCATGTTTTGTTCTTAATTTGATTTTCTGTTTTATTTTTGATGCATCATTGGTGTTTATATATAGGGTGTACCGCAGCTAACCCACCACACCAATGACACCTCGTAAATGTACTGAAAATCATCCCAAAAACTTGATACAAGGCGTATTTTGAAAGCGTACTTGATCCAAAAAATCCTCGGTGTGTTCCGAAAATTACTAGTCCTTAGAATCTATGTTTTTAGTGTAGGTTAACTTACCGAAATAGGGTTCTTCATATAAGACTATGGTCTCTAGAGTTGTACTTAAGTTTTGATACCTAATATTGGGTCTAATTCTATCTATACCATCGGCTATATCATTGAATTCCTAACCTTCAAAATTTCTATGACGGTGGTGTAAGGTATGGTGAATAATTGTCAAGAAACATGGAAATGTTAATCATCCAAGTGCTTTATATTGTTCTTAACATACTTATTGGCGCACCGTATTTCCTTGATATCTTAAACCTTAGCTTTTCATATGGTCGAGTTGTTATCTCTAAAGATTTTTCCTATTAAATTTTTGGTCGTATTCTCTTATTCCTGAGAAATACTCCTTATAATGGTTATCACAAATGTATACGCTCCCCCCGTTAGGGCATTATCTATACACTTCTAACGGGTTTCATAAGGATTACGGATCTAATCCCAAAGTTTTGGAGATAATCTAGAATATTAAAAGGATGGAACATATACTGATTCTTACGTTTACCTCATGTAGCTTCAATCCTAGTTTTTGTGGTTAACGAGGACGTTTGATGGTTATGTATTTGCTACAAACTTGAGTCTAGGTCACTGCCTTTCCGTCTGATATTCCTGAATCATCTTTAAAACCTGTTATGCGGTTAGTATTCCATTATACTATTCTCAACTTAAATCTGCAGAAATCGTTATTAGTCAAATTCGAATGAAATGGTCTAGTAATCAATGGCTTAACTTTCGAACTTTGGTCTAGCTAGTAAGAATATACTAACGCAAGGTTTGATATATATATATATATATATATATATAGGGGCACAAATCTTATACTAAGTGATAACACTCTAATAGGAAACAAAACTTATCGGATTAGGGTATCCATTTGCTGATAAACACTTTTCTTTGATACTTCAGATTATCTCAAATTGTAGCGCCAAATTCTTGCGAGGTACCTAGTTCTTATGGTTAGCTCACATCTTAGTCACAAAAATTTAGTCAAACATGATAATCTTTACTACTAATCATATCACGCATATAAGTTAAAATTTTAATTATTACAACAGTCGGGGTATATATATCATATCTCGCCAAGTGGTACCTAGTTCAAGTCTTTCACTATAGTTTCATAAACATATCGCTTGTTCGTTTATTACTTTAACATAGTCTGTTTCCTTCTCTTAAATTTGTGGCTATCATGGTTAACACTCACAATTTCAGCGACTCTTCGGATTTCTTAGAACATCTTCGTGCCTGTAAATTCACAATTACATGACGACAAATGTAATCATCAATTTACCTCACGGAATTATTCTAGTAATCTCCGTTGTAGTCATTCTTCACATATCACTCAAAGCTCGTATACTAGTCACACTGGTTCTAAGTCCATGTAAGCATTCTAGTGTGTTCAGGTACTCAAGTCTTGACTTATTTCATTTCTTACTCTGGTCTGTCTTAATTTCAAGGCATAACCTAGCTAGATAGTCTTAAGTCCTTAAATGCTAAGTTCTCTAAGTTGTTCTGGTGTGGTATAGGATATTTGGGGATATCCTATTTCGCTACAACCGTTGCTCTGATACAAATCTGTAATAACCCGACAGGGGGCCGGAAGAAATAACAGATTGATAACAAACTTGAACAACGGAATCAACGATAACTAATATTTAATGTTTATACAATTTCTAATCCAAAAATATAAATACATAACTTAAAAAAATAGACTAATGTTTATGCAGGGACGAAACGTGGCGGTCGTCGAAGCAGTTGATAATGTGTGATCCGCTAATCGATCCAAATCTCAACCCATGCTTACCTCTAAATGCTCTAAACTGCTACGCTTGCAGCTTGAATCTTCTACCATAACAATCTCTAATCCACACAAGTAAGCATATACATCGTCTTCATAATTATCCGAATGCAGTACTTGAACACATGCTCAAAAGAGTTTGGTTAGCAATTACGCTGCTGAGTCCGTGTAAGTAGTTAAGTAAATCCAAAACAGTTTAACAGTTCAAAAACAAGTTTACACAGTTCAAAACATAGTGATGTACAAGTCACACCTCAATCCTAACACTAAATCCATCTACTCCCATCATGGATTCCCATGGCATAATATATGACACAACGGTCCGCAGACCTCAGTGGAGGGTTTTCCGGGCTTCCGGATCCACTGTGCGTGGGGGATTCCCCAAGCAGTACTACCCATATATTAAGTGGCCCAACTCCCTTGGGTTAATGAGTGTGAATCTGGTTTCGGGAGCACCTTGTCACATCAAATAATTTTACACACACAAGCATATGTTCACCCCAAAACAGTAAAACAAAAACGGGGAAGTACACGAACTCACCTAAGCAGCGTATCATACGATCACATAGCATCTCAAGTCAAGTTCCATCTTTCAATCACTTGTTATGATCCTATTCAAGTTCATAAATATTAGTGCACATAACCAATAACGGTTACAAGTGTGGGCACGTTTAGGTTCTTTAATTATCATGGTTTGATTTATTCTAATGTCTGTTGGTAACACTTCTTATCCATTCCTGTAAATGTGTAGTCACCTATTCAAAGTCCTACATGCCGAGTTCATCACCTCATGTGCTACTAAACAACCGATGTTTATCTTACGTTGTTTATCGATAATTCTACAAGTTCCAAGTGTCGAGTAACTAGTAGTAGATATACGATTATCTAAAGTTCAATTGTTTTATTATCACGTCGCCTATTATGTTTCAAGAGTCCTACTTCTTCTTTATCCAAGCTTGTTCATAATCCATAATTATATATGTCATGCCTAATGTCCGGAGTCCGAATTGTTAATATAGGCTAACTTATATTTATATCTTATGTCGAAGATCCATATGTTTTATATACACATATAAGTCCCTTGTCCATTTTATATGTTGGAGTTATGTTTGGTCTAATATAATAAATTCACCAATGTCCCACATGTGTTAGCCGTTTAATAATACTAATACTAGTATGGTTTGAGTTCTCGCTTTATACCTTTCGGGTCCCTTTGGTTGACCGAACCTCTGCCCTTTGACTTATGTTGACCGAGTGATATGACTCGTATCCTAACTGTTGACCGAGCCCTCCTTCGTTTGACCAAGTCAAACTGAGTTTGAATCGGATCCCGGACCTACTCGTGTCCTCCTAAACTACATCTTCTTCCTGAAATGGTTTATCATAATCACCATCACTATCTAACCTATAGTATCATCATCATCATCCTAGCTTCTACCAATCGACCATCGACACCACCATCGTGACCTATTGAATCCGTCACAATGAACATCATCACAATCCACTTTGCTTATAATTAGAAGAGAGGAGTTTTGAAGGGGGGTTTTAACTTATTTCACTGGAGAACTCCACAATGCTAGCGTCGTCACTTGTTACCACCACAACAACCACCGTAACTCTAACATCCCCAGTCACCACCATATCCGCCCGTCACCGATGTACATCTCTGCATCGCCTGAGCCCTCAACACCGGCTGGTCAGAGACCAGAGCTGGTCCTCTTCCTTCTCTGTGTCCTTCTCTCTGCTGCTTTCTCTCTCTTTCTCTAGACTCTTCCGTTTCCCTCTCTCTCTATTCTCTTCCCTTTCTCTATTGTTCTCCCTCTCTCTCAGTTCTCTTTCTCCGACCCTCTTTCTCTCTTTGTGTCATTGAGCGGGACGCCGCCGGTCACCATCGCCTGTGGTGGTGGCCGGTATCCTTCATTCTCCTGCTCTCTCTCTCTCTCTAGATTCTCGTTAGAGGTGTGGGTTGTTCAATAGGGTAAAAGGGGCTGGTGGGTTGGGTTTTATATAGGGGTTGTTTTAGTTGGTTTTTGTTAAAACCATTTGTAAAACAAATGGTTTTGTTTGTGTGTTGTCAAATAGAGGGGTCGACAACTGTCCCCCCTCTAATGACTAAGCATGGGTTACCGGGTGGGTTCGTTAACGGGTATCGGTTCGGTCTTGCAACGCGTATCGGTTTGATTACGTAACTCGCCCTCGTGTATAATAACTTAATATCATGGTTTGAGTTTTGGTAACGCGTATACTATTATTCTCCTCGTCAAAATAATTATGTGACTCAGCAGTTCAGCTTCGTATTCGTTGTACATCATTATTTTATTATTGATTTATTTATTACAATACTTTTAATGTAATTCCGTCATCGGAATTATTTTCGGGATATTTAACGTTACACATCCAGTATACTCCATACTCGGAAGTCAGTGCTCGGCTCCACGTGCCTGTGCATTCATCATTCTTTTATAAACTAAATCGTATTTGTAGTGGTTCCATTCTAATCCTCATACTTGTTTAGGTTTGAAATAAACGGTTTAAACATTTCACAGATCATGTTTTGTTCTTGGTTTGATTTTCAGTTTTATTTTTGATGCATCATTGGTGTTCATATATAGGGTGTACCGCAGCTAACCCACCACACCAATGACACCTCGTAAACATATTGAAAATCTTCCCAAAAACTTGATAGAAGGCGTATTTTGAAAGCGTACTTGATCGAAAAATCCTCGGTGTGTTCCGAAAATTACTAGTCCTTAGAATCTATGTTTTTAGTGTAGGTTAACTTACCGAAATAGGGGCCTTCATATAAGACTATGGTCTCTAGAGTTGTACTCAAGTTTTGATACCTAATGTTGGGTCTAATTCTGTCTATACCATCGGCTATATCATTGAATTCTTAACCTTCAAAATTTCTATGACAGTGGTGTAAGGTATGGTGACTAATTGTCAAGAAACATGGAAAAGTTAATCATCCAAGTGCTTTATATAGTTCTTAACATACTTATTGGCGCACCACATTTCCTTGATATCTTAAACCTTATCTTTTTATATGGTCGAGTTGTTATCTCTCAAGATTTTTCCTATAAAATTTTACTACAAAGAATTTTACTACACATAAAGTCAAGTGTACCAACTGATATGCAATATAGCTAACACTAAGAACTAGACATCATCAATCTGTTGGACACCATGGCCACCACTCAGTAGTAAACCACTATTGACTCCTAAGCTGATTAATAAGGTGGTTTGAACTAACAACTAATAATTTCTAACTGAGAAATACATGAATGCTAAACAAGAAGACTAAAAAGAAGTTAGAAATCAACCAGCGCACGAAGGGTATCAAGAATGGAGAAAACAAATAACTCATTCAATTTCTACCAAACAACCCAAATTTTAATAATAGAACACTGATCTTGACAAACAAACACTCTATCACCTCCTAGGCTTAATAATATAGTAGAACACTGATCTTGACAAACAAACATGTTGCTATGCTTAACTATCTATAGCTCAACCACACAAAGTAGGGGGTTAAAATGGTGGTCCAGGTGGTTGGTGGTGACTTGGTGGTGGTTGTGTTGGGTTCGGAAGGTGACCGGTTGTGGATGGGTTAATGTGATCGAGATGGGGGTTGGGTTTTGATGGGTTGGCTTCGGGCCCGTTTTGGAGCTCGGCTCGTGGTTCAGTCTCGTGCCCGAGTTCAGATCTATTTTGTTTCAGGTCTCCGGTTGTTTGTTCGTTTTCAGATTTGGATCGGGTTTGTTTTGGTGGTTCGGTTCAAGTCTCGGGCCAGATCCGGTCAGGTCTAGTAAACCCGGGGGCAAATGGGTCAACGCACAGTCAAACCTGGTCAACGGTCAGATCTAGTCTCGTCAACGCGTAGATCGGGATACACACACGCGGTTTCGTAAAATAAGTTCGTGTTTATTTTGTGGATTATGTTTACAAATTATATAACTATAAATACGAATACTAAACGGTGTTAACTCGCGAACGAATCGACAATATAAAAAAGGATAAATTTGTATATTAAAAGCATGACTTTGTGTTGTTATTGGACTATATAGTTATATAAATATAAGTGTAAATTATATAATAGTCGAAACGTATAAGTCTCGTTTAATTTGGAAATGCGAATAAATTGATTATTGATTTGTATTTGGATATCGAATTTGGAAAAATTGTAGACAACTTGTGTTGTCTGGTTTGTACGAAAAACAGAGGAAACTCTGCTGAAATTTTATAAAATCTGAAGCGCAACTAAGTTAATATTGTTATGTATGTTTTCGTAAACAAGTTTCCAAGTGCTTTAAATACATGTATTTATAAAAAATCGCAACACTTTGATAAAGATTATTTGTAACTATAATAGTCAATCTCGGACAACGTTTTCAATACAAATGAATAGTATTTGCCGAGCGTCAAAGGTGAGTTTCACGGCCCCTTTTTACTGTTTTTGTTTTGGGGGAAAAATATGTTTTGTCAAATGCTTTCACATGTCAAAATGTTTATAAAGTTAAAACGTGATAAGTGGCATGATGAGTACTTGGGTTTTGTTATTTGTACACCTCCCGGGGTGAGTCCTCGCTACTGTAACCATTTACTCATATGTTGTGCGTGTGTTGAAATCGAGAACCGAAGGAATATTTGGATAACGCTATTGGTGCCTGAAAAGGCCCACCCCTAATCAATAGCATCGATTATGCAACTGTGTATGCCAGAGGTGCACGTATTCTAAACTAAGTTGTTATTTTCTGAGATATATGTACATTGAACTTTACAAGTTCATTAATGTGTGAATGTACGTAGGAATTTTGAATGTTCTTTTTATGTTTTATTCTAACAGGTAAAGTGAACGGACATAAAATTTTTGAAGGTCGATGCATTTGAGAGTTGCTCACGAATATAAGCCAACTCTTTCAGTTAATAATTTATCGATATAATAATATCTCGCTAAATTAATAAAATATCCCTGTTCCAACACGAACAATTTTAAAAGAGTTTTCATCAAAGAATTTTACTACACACGAAGTCAAGTGTACCAACTGATATGCAATATAGCTAACACTAAGAACTAAACATCATCAATCTGTTGAACACCATGGCCACCACTCAGTAGTAAACCGCAATCGACTCCTAAGCTGATTAATAAGGTGGTTTGAACTAACAACTAATAAATTCAAACTGAGAAATACATGAATGCTAAACAAGAAGACTATGAAGAAGTTAGAAATCAACCAGCGCACGAAGGGTATCAAGAATGGAGAAAACAAGTAACCAGACAAGGAATCCTATTGGCAAACTTAACTGCTTGGGAAATGGATAATCAGTTGGCAAACTTAACTGCTTGGGAAATGGATAATCACTAAGGTATGCTAGATCTTGTCTCGGTCTCACTAAGACAACTAAATAAACCTAAGGGACACGTGTGAAGCTCATCGGGGTAAAGTTTGGATCTCCTATCAATCTCACCAAACTATCGAATGTTTAAGTACTCAAAGATCATATCTCCTCTCGGTCTCAACAATCACAATACACAAAAACATGTAAAGTAATAATCTAACTATATTGACTATGACTCAAGATTGCAAGGACCACATGTTGAATGAAAAACTCACTCATTTAATTTCTACCAAACAACCCAAATCATAATAGTGGAACACTAATCTTGACAAACAAACACTCTATCACCTCATAGGCTTAATAATATAGTAAAACACTGATCTTGACAAACAAACATGTTCCTATGCTTAACTATCTCTAGCACAACCAGACAAAGTAGGGATGAGTTACTGATGCATCAATACCAAGAATCCCCAAAATTGAGTACCGGTACCGAAAATGTTTAGAATGGTACGGTATTTAAAGGTAAAAATCAGTCTCATACTGTACCGTACCGAACCAAAAGTACCGATACAGAAAATGCCAAAAAGTGGGTACCAAATTGCTATTTAATAATCCCAACTTTGAACTATTAGTTTGGACTAATCCTAACTCGGGAAATCTTTAACAACGGTCCAAACTTTGAACATATTTTCCTTAAGTGATCCTATAATAACCGGAAGTTAACCCATTTATATTTTTGCTGGCGTGACGTATACTGCTTATGTGCCAGTTGTGACAACTGGAAAATTCCGTACAATGTTTAACGCAATCTTAATCATGCTTTTGGAGTAAGTAACCTGGTTTATGGTTAATTTGGATTAATTGAGCCATTATGAGTCATACGATGTCCTTTTCGAAGTCCGTGGATGCCTTGAAGTCTTTGAAGAAAGACTTCGCGTATTCAACGTTAACGAATTGACATTAGTAAAAATTTGTCAAAGTGGACTAACATAAGGTTAATATATCTAAATCCAACACGTATTTACTATTGATGCGATCGGATGTGAAATCGGCGCGAAAAAGGGTAAAAAAACAACATTTTGGATAACGCAGAGATGAACTGACGTGGGAATCGGACGTCGAAAAGCGTGATTTTATCCGTTATCAAACTTTCGGAATAATTATTTATTATAAGTAATGTCATTTTTTAGTTTTGAAAGTAAATGGATGGTTATAATGAAAGAAACCGCGACCGAATCGATTGAAGCGATTTAAATGCGTGTTTCGAAAGCACGTGTTGGACGACGACAATAATAATTTAATTGCTCGGTTTAGCGTTGTTTATGATTACGAACAAAACGAAATATTTTTGTAATTTATTTTCGAGCCTAACAATAAACCAAAGCGTTTTTTGTTTAAAACGGGTTCGATATGCGGTATACCCTACCTAACACAAACCCTATGTATAAAAGATCTTATCCCTCTCTCTCTCTTCTTCATTCTTCCCGCCGCTAATGCTGTTTCTCTAGTCTCTCTCTAAAGCTCTACTCCATCTCATTTCAATCCATCTCTCCACCCGTATCCCTCTCTCTCCTGAATGCAGCCCACCACCACCACTCCTGGTGGTGGCAGCGTGATGTTTTCTGGCCGATGATGATTCACAGGTGACGAAGAGGGTGCTCACGAGTCAGTGATGGTTGTTTGTGTTCATGGGGTAGCGTCTGGGTGGTTTTGGTCACGGGTTAGGTTGTTTTTGGTGGCTTATGGGTGATGGGTCCCTACGTTCGTTTTGGTTTAGCCGGGTAGCAGGTTATGGAGGTTTCGAGATGGAAGACGGCCGATGGTGGTTTGTTGCTGAAGTCGGCTGGTGGTGGTCTGGTGGTAAGTGAAGATGGTTGTTGGTTGTTGGCAGGGCTGGCAAATCATGTCTTAACAGGTTTAACAGGTTTCTGATGACGCGAACAACACAAGTTCTAAACATGAACACGACTCGTTTAACTACTTTATATCTCATGTTTATAACACAGTTATACGTTTAATGTACCAAAAAAGACAAATGATGGATATTTGCCTCTTAATTCTAATTATTTAAAAAAAAAAGTAAAAAATGACATAGTGTAATTTTCAGTTAACAGGTCTAATCGTGTCTTATACAGGTTACCCATTGCTAACCCTAGTTGTTGGGTTGGCCTGTCGAGGTTGTTTAAGGTGGTTTCCGGTGGTGGAGAACAATGTGTGAGTTAAAATGGTGGTCTAGGTGGTCGGCGGTGACTCGGTGGTGGTTGTGTTGGGTTGGGTTCGGAAGGTGACCGGCTATGGATGGGTTAATGTGACCGTGATGGGGGTTGGGTTTCGATGGGTTGGCTTCGGGCCCGTTTTGGAGCTCGGGTCGTGGTTCAGTCTCGGGTCCGAGTTCAGATCTATCTGGTTTCGGGTCTCGGGTTGTTTGTTTGTTTTCAGATCTAGATCAGGTTTGTTTTGGTGGTTCGGTTCAAGTCTCGTGGTTGTGGTTCAGTCTCGGGTCCGAGTTCAGATCTAGTAAACCCGGGGTCAAATGGGTCAGATTCGGTCTGGTCAACACGCGGTCAATTCTGGTCAACGCACGGTCAAACCTAGTCAACAGTCAGATCTAGTCTCGTCAACGCGTAGATCGGGATACACGCACGCAGTTTTGGAATAATAAGCTTTTGTTTATTTTGTGGATTATGTTTACAAATTATATAACTATAAATACGAATACTAAATGGTGTTAACTCGCGAACGAACCGACAATATAAAAAACGATAAATTTGTATATTAAGAGTGTGACTTTGTGTTGTTATTGGACTATATAGTTATATAAATATAAGTGTACATTATATAATTGTCGAAACGTATAAGTCTCGTTTAATTTGGAAATGGAAATAAATTTATTATTGGTTTGTATTTGCAGACAACTTGTGTTGTCTGGTTTGTACGAAAAACAGAGGAAACTATGCTGAAATTTTATAAAATCCGAAGCGCAACTAAGTTAATATTCTTGTGTATGTTTTCGTAAATAAGTTTCCAAGTGCTTTAATACATGTATTTAAAAAAAATCGCAACCCTTTGATAAAGATTATTTGTAACAATAATAGTCAATCTCGGACAACATTTTCAATACAAATGAATAGTATTTGCCAAGCGTCAAAGGTGTCGATTTTCAAAGGTTTGGGTAATTAAATAACGTTTTATTGTTCGGATTCTTAAACGCTCGATTATTGGGAACAATTTCATGAAAAATAATGTTTTGGAAACTCTTAAAGTAACAATGGTTATTAGTCGGATTTAATAAATATATTGTATTTTCTCAAAATGTAGTTTCCTTAAAATTAGTGTACGAGACAAATATATTATCCGATTTACGAGACGAGCTACGGCTCGGGATGAGTTATACGTTTCCTGGTAATAGTCCAATGTGGTTACACACGAATAGTAAAAGGTGCGCAACTTGGGTACTATGTCGTATGTGAACACATTAATTAAGATAAGTCACGATCGGTTCGTAGAGTTAGAACACTTAAGACTCGGGTTAGTACACACGAGTCAAGATAGTTGGATAAACTATCTTTTAACCAAAAGATAAGCTAGGCTTATATATATGATAGACTTTTAAGCTGTCCTTTGTTGCTAATTAGGGCATGAGGAAGTTGGGCAAAGCTTCGAGCTTTGTTTACTAGCTAAGCAAGGAAATCAAGGTGAGTTTCATGGCCCCTTTTTACTGTTTTTGTTTTGGGGGAAAGATATGTTTTGTCAAATTGTTGATACACGTTTTGTGGCTATCGCTTTGGATTAATAATAATAGGCGATTTTGTAATGAAGAATGAAGATCAAAAGACACATTCGACCATACGGTGGGTCGAATGTAGTTAATAGAAGGTCGAACGAAGATATTATCTATGTAATAGGTTGGTTTGAGCCTGGTAGAGGTCGAGCGTACACATTCGACCAATGCAAGGGTCGAATGTGCAGGTCTATATAAGGTTTATGTTTGTTTTGAATATCAAGTAGTTGTGTCATTTGCATGAGAGTTTGTGTGTGTTTCTAGTGTGTGTCTAGAAGGTTCTGAAAGTCAAGTTAATCATTGTAATTGAGTCTTTGAAGCTAAAACTTAATTGATTATGAATGATTAAGATGTTTATCATGGATTTCTCTGTGTCTGATTGATCTATTATCATATTGCATACGATTCATGGATTCCGCACCTGAATTGTTCCACTCGTGTGATATATTGTTAGTTTTCTATAAAAACGATCCTTTACGTAGTGGTATCAGAGCAGTGTTCAATCACATGATTGCAATTTGATAGTTTTTCATCAGATTATTACTCAAAAACATCAAAATTTTATCTGTTTTGCATGAGTTTTGGATGATCATGGAGATTGATTGATTTCGAGGTGTTTGTACGGATAAAATAAAAAACTCTTTAATGAAAGTTAATCTCTTACAAATCCGAAGCAAAACCTGCTAAAGATCATTGAAATCCATCAACATTTGACAAAATGTTGTTACATTATTAACTGATTTTTGAAAAATAACCATTTTTGAAATGGGTTAGGTCGAACCAGTGGTGTTTAGGTCGAAGGAGTGTGGATTTTAGGTCGAACCTGTTGTTTTTAGGTCTAACCAAGTGGTTTTTAGGGTCGAACCTGTGTTTGTTCATCATTTAGAGTTTGTTGGTGTTCATTCGAACCACATTTTTCTCATTCGACCATACGTGAGGTCGAATCAGCTTATTGCTTGGGTCGAACCAGAGTTTAGTACGTTATTTCTTTATCTGATCTTGCGTTAAGGGTTGAACTAGTGACATTTACTTCATTCGAACCCCCGGTTCTACAAGTTAGGTCGAACGTAAAGACAGATTGCATATTTTTCTAAGTGTTGTCATTCTATTCGTCATGGATAACATTTGGGATTTTCTGTATGCGCGTGAAAGGATCGGTAAGCTACAAAGACAATCAAACAATTTAGTTTTGGGTGCGGAATCCCCAAAACCAGTACAAAATGATAACTAATCAGATAAACACACACAAATCATCATTTTCAAACGTTTTCATTAATAATCAAACTTGAATACACGTAGAAAAGTAATTACAATCAAGGACTCGACGCAAAACAAGTTTATAAAAAGTTACAGAGAGAATTCAGAAAGTGGCGGGAAATAAATGACTTAAAGTTAGCTGCAAAAACTGAGTTTGCCTATTTATAGACTGCACATTCGCCCACTTTGTTCGTGCGAATGTGCAGGTTCGCCCACTTTGAGTGGTCGAACCAAACTCTATAATAAACATTCTTCATTCGCCCAAAAAGCTTCCTTCGCACCCTTGAAAACTCTCCTTCGCACCATCAAAATCTTTCCTTCGCACCAACGACAGGAAACAAAACATATGATTTATCCAATCCAAAGCATTAGTCGCACATATGCACCTACAAACTCCCCCTCGACTATTGCTTGGATTGTTGTCTTCTCTGTTCATCCATGTGCTTGTTCATTATTCTGATGTGTCGTATAATCTTTTGTTCTCTAGTCAGTTCCGGTTCCTGAAATGTCTTCTTCTTTGTTTTCTTCACAGGCACAGTCTTCTCAACAGTTTTACCCAACTTTTGTTCATAATCACATCCAGCGTTGATGTCGTATGCAAAGCACAGAAATACCACACGTTGGTATTTTCCTGCTTGCTCAGCATCTTTTGCGTCTGAGTAGATCGGATTATAGAATAGCATGATGATATCCTCATGTGAGCAATTGATTAGCCACATAGGATCAAAAATAAGCACCTTCTTATAATCCTTCTCACCGTCTTTTAACACAATCACGGCCTCTGCTCTCTTCCAATCATAGTACCACCATATAAAGTCTTTAGCAAAATGCTGAGGAATATGCAACAACGGAATTTTCTTCAGCACCCGCGGTGGTTTATACTTCAAAGTAACCTTGGGCAACCCAGTTATCTCGTTAATTTCCTTCTTGTGTTCAATCCTCTTTGGATACTGGGGTCTAAACAGATTCCACTCGGTTCGACTCTCACGGGTCATCTTCTCAGCTAAATAATCAATCTGGCTATTTGGCGCTCCCGTTAGACGGTGACGACAAATATCCCTGATTGCCCAGTAAGGAAGAGTCTTTAAGTGATGAAACTTCTCAAAGTATAGAATACCCTTCTCCCATTTCACCGCAAAACACCTAAGCTCTTTGACAAACTTCCAGGCCAAGGCACGGCCTTTGAACATACTGCTATGAAGTTTGTAGAAGCTTCCCTGAATATCAGCTTTAGGGCGGTTATTCTCCTTCTCCTTTAGTTTCCTCAACAACTCCTTCAAACTGTCTGTTTGTTCGAACCGAGGCTTTTCATGCCCTTCAAAGATGTGTTCTTCAAATATCTTACTCTTCTCTTTGGCTATTTTCTCAGCATGGTTTAGCAATTCGTCTGAGAAAGAAAATCCACATTCTTGATTTGTTCTGAAATATTGTGGATATTCATCGCTCGTAATATCTTCCATCTCGACTTCCTCGAATGCAGGAACATCACGATCATCCGAGTGATTTCCAGCTTCTTTCTCAGGAATCTTAGGAATAAAATTATCAGCAAGTAATTCTTCTAACGTTTTACCCACTTGCTTTGCTAAACCATCCAAAATTTCTTTTGAAATAGCTGCAGACACTTCCCCATCCTCAAGATCAGGGTCATCATATTCCAATTCGAAGAGTTTATTATCAGATTCAAATATTTCAGGAAACCTGCTAGTCATGTCTATCGTCCAGACTCGATCGGTTAACATCTGACGATACTTAGTCTTATCTTCTTCAGACAATGACTTTAATCTTTCGTTCCAAAAAATATCTTCATCATCAACATTCTCATCCAGAGCTTTCGAACTTGATTCTCCACCCTTATCTGTTTCACGCTTTTCATATGAAAACTGTTCAGCGTCATCATTATCATCATCACTATCATCAGAAGCAGAGCCGCTTTCACCTGAACCATCACTCGAACCATCATTACCATCATTATCATCTTTCTTCTTTTTCTTAGTATCGTTACCAACATCCTCATCTAACTCATCATCTTCATCCTCATCTGATGGTTCAAAATCAACCTGTTCTTCATCTAACTCTTTGTCTTCCTCACCAGCTTGAAGTTGAGGAGCCCGATTGTACAAGTCATGAATCAGATTATCCATTTTCTTGTTATTCTTCTTCAGTTCTTTGTTCTCCTCCTTCAAAGCCATTATCCTTCTAGTATTTCGTTGCTCATGCTTTAGCAACTTTCTGTTTTCCCTCTTCAACCTCTTGATAGTTTTCTTCATCAATGCACTATCATCCGCTGATGTGACTACAACCTCTAACATCTTTTTGTCATTCGATTTTAACTGTTCAATCTCACTCTGCTGTTTGTTAATGATATTCATCATTTTAGTCAGTCTTTGATTAACAGCATCCATAACATCACTATCAACAGAAACCTTTTTCTTAGCAGGTTGTTCAACAACTTCTTGCATTTTGCCTTTTCTCATTTTCTTCAGCACATTATCCAATGCTTCATTCACATCATCCATTGGAATTCCTTCTGGTTGTGGTGTGCTTGAAGTTTTTGTGGTTTTCTGTTTCTTCTGTACCTGCTCAGCAACCGGTGACTTTGAACTAGTAGCTGGTGGTAAATTCTTTCCAGCCATTAACATTTCTAGCTCTTTCTTTCTCTTCAAACTTGGTTTCTCTTGTTTCTTCTTTTTCTTTGCTTGAACAGGAGAACCAGCTTCAATATCATCCATATTCAGAATAACTTCAATTACCTCGTCCTGAATTGGACTCTTATCTCCTTGAACTTCAGCATCAGCAGACGCACCAGCCTCAGTGGCCTTGGGCAAGGTGGTCTCAACGGTTTCAGCTTCAGAATTCCATCTCTCATCTTCTTGTGTCTCTTCGGAATCAATAGACACCTCATCAACCAAATGTATACCTTTCTGAGCTTTACTCTTCTGCCTCCTCGGTGCAGACTTTGGTTTCTCTTTTTCAGGTTCAACGACCTTCAATACCACCTCTTTCTTCTTCATTTTACCACCTTTTGCACCCACATTCACTATCTGTCTCTTTCGCTTTGCATCAGGATCAAGATGATGTAAAGGATCATCAGGTTCAGAATTGCTATCATCATGTCTCACTAACCCTTTTCCTGGATCTTCATAATCAAGTCTTGCTAAGTGTCCAAATAAACGCCTAACAGGAGGACGTTCATCAGCTGATAAGCCTTTGTAAGCTTTCATTCTGGCAAGTATGTTCAATGTCATGTGTTCTTGGACAACAATATGTGTGGGATCCTTTTTCAAGTCTTTATATTTATTGTCGAACACCATTTGTAGAAAACGAGGATATAGCAAAAACTTCAGTGTTCTTGTGCCATTAACCGGCTCAAGTAAATGATCCATAAGCATGCCAGAAACATTGAACGGTTTGTTCAATATTAATGCAACCATCATAGAGCTTATGCTTTTCCTCATCAAGTCATATCCACCCGCAGCCGATCCAAATACATGAATCAAAACATGTGCCAAATATTTAAACTGAGGACACAGTTTTCCTTTATGTAGAGAACCATCGGTGATAGGTCCATTATATTTCATCCTCAAGAAACACTTACGCTGTTCCATGAATCCCAACTCTTTAGGGTCCGTCTTCTCATCATTCAAGTTCAACGCCTCTCGTAAATCTTGTTCACAAACAATTATTCTCTGTCCTTGAACCTTGCTTGTCAAACATGACACACAATTCCAAAAATCCAGCTTCGCGTTTAACCAAAACTCCTGCATAATATCTCGGTAAATGACGGTAGGTGTAGCAATCGCGTCAATTACTCTGCATCTCTTCAAAAACTCTATGATATCAGCAAATTCAGTGTGCTTCTTGACATCACCCAGATAAGCACAACAGTTGTGTGCGTTCTCGAAATCTAGCTGCTTTGGTGGTACCGTCTTAGCAGGTTGTGAAGATGATCCTGCTTGTTCGGTAGTTTTCTCTGGCTCGGACATGTTTAAAATCTGCAAAACAAATCAAAAACACATGTTAGAAATCATAAAATTTAAAAAATCAAAAATTTTGATATTACATTCTCATTCGCCCAGTCGGGGGTGCGAATGAGATTTTTATAAGGTTCGAATGTGAAATTTTGATAAACAGTTTTCATTCGACCATTTTCATACATTCGACCAGTTCTAAATGTTCATTCGACCAGTTTTTCTTCCTTCGCCCAAACGACAAGGGGCGAAAGTGACTGTTCAAATTCAAAATTTCAATACTGAAATTAACAAATTCTAAGCATGATCATTTGATTGCACAATGTCCTAACAATGCCAATTAAGCTTTTACACTAACAATTTTCAACCCATAATCATTATATGTGTGTTTTCTAATCAAAAATAGGGTTCGACAAGGGTTTTAATCAAAATCATCATTCTGATGTTAATGAACCCGTTTTTGTTGGATATTCTCCCCCTAAAACACACATAGAATGATTCTAAACTATCAATTGCAATTAAAAACAAACATTGAACAGTTTTTAGATCCTAGAGTTTGAGACAGAAAAACGCCGATTAATCCTTCAAATGATGATATTAACCTGTGAAATTAAAGGCAAAAGAATCAGTAGATGAATGCGAACACAATGAGATAAAATAAAACGATCGAGCAACAAGGTGACTTTAGATGAAAAATCTGTGAGAAAATAAATGAGGGTCGAATGAGCTGGAAAGCCTTATATAGACAGTCTCCTTCGCCCGTTTTGTTCATGCGAAGGAGAAGCTTTTGGCTCCTTTGACCCTACTGAAAGGGTTCGAATGAGGCAAAAGGGTTCGAATGAACATCAGTTCAAGAACTCTCTCCTTCGCCCGTCCAATTCATTCGAAAGAGCTGGAAAAATTTCTCATTCGACCAAACGAATGGGCGAATGTAAAATGGAATTTTTGAAAATTTTCCAAATCTCAAAAACGAATCCCGGTTCAATTATTTCTCAACTTTTAAGCATCCAATCATCATATTTTCACATTTTAAAGATCACAAAACTCAATTGGTGTACCAGGTTTTAGAAAATCGACATCAACCACCATCAGTTATAAAAAATAAGATGAAAATGAAAAATCTTTTTGGATTTTCTAAAGTTTATGCTAAAACACACCTAAAATCTTTTTGAGTTTTGTAATTTTTGACAGTAAAGTAAAATGCAAAAATGTAAATGAAAACTGTAAATATTTTTGTGATTCCGGTAAAGGGATCATATCAGTTTATGAGAAATCTGATCACACCGTTGATCTTTTTGAAATTATTATCATTAAAGACAATGTGTGATCTGGCAATTGCTGATATTGTGATCCACATAAACTCACATGCAGACTTTTGTGCAGTGCTTTATACTGATACTGATATTTATAGTATAAACTCAATTGTCTGTGGTTCCCACACACACGACATACTCCCGTATCAAGAAATAAATGCACAAAGACTCATTGTAAAGCGTGATTATGCTTTCATTGTCTGTAATTGTACAAGATATAATGCATAGAGGTATACAGGTCAGCAAATTAATGCAGCAGAGTAACATATGCACTATACCAGGTTGAGTACTGATATTAATCATGATTTGCATCAATGATCAATACGATGTAATAGATAATCTTTGATTATCATATAACATGGAAAGTTCCTCAATTCGGTAACTTTAGGATTTGGCATATAGCTCTTTTAAAAAGACACCCTGTCTGATCTAGGTCCGTAATGACTTACAGCAGAAGATCAGAGAGGCTATCCCCAGACAACTAATAACATAACGACCCTAAACCTCCGAGTTTTGTACAAATACCCTATCAAACGAAATTACGGTACTAAGACCATATGCCCATAAGGAGTGCATCCACACAACAAATCGTTTGATATGTATGTATCAGGCACGCAGTAATAGGTCTACGAAGCCTATCAGCACATCGCACAGACTCAGACACACGCCCTATATAGCATTACATTATTTAGAATGTGTCAGATCCCCACTGATGTACTATCATTTCCCTTTATACTCCAGGAAATCATTTTAAAATTTGTTGATTTTTATAGATTTTCGAATTTACTGTTCCCAAGGATAAGCTGGAGCATTTCAAATATGTGACTGCCCAGATATCGTTTGTTCACAGAAATCTGACGGCATTAATCTAAGGGAAGAAGATATAGCAGTCAGCAAAGAAATTTTCTAATTTTTATGGATTTTAAAATTTTTCAATGTTTTTGGATTTTCGAAATTTTTCTGAAAAGCAGTAAAAATTTAAACTAAAAGGTGATAGACTGAGGTGGTGATCAGTCCTGTTTTTCTTTAATACCATTAGCTTTTAAAAGATAATCAAATCTGGATTTGTCAAAAGCTTTGGTAAAAAGATCTGCGCGTTGGTAATCAGTGTGGATTTTGACCATATCGATCAACTCTTTAGCATAACAATCACGGATAAAATGATATTTAATCCGGATATGTTTAGCCTTTGAGTGATTTACTAAGTCTTTTGTTAATGCGATTGCGGCCTCATTATCACAGTAAATAGGGGTTTTAAGAAATTGCAAACCGTAATCCACCATCTGTTGTTGGATCCAAAGAACCTGTGAGCAGCAGCTCGATGCTGAAACGTATTCTGCTTCACATGTGGATAGTGCAACTGCGGTTTGTTTCTTGCATTGCCAGGTCACGAGCCTGCTCCCCATAAACTGACATCCAGCCGTTGTGGATTTGCTGTCTTTGTCACAGCCGCCCCAATCTGCATCACTAAAAGCGATTAGGTCAAAATTATCATCATGAGGGTACCATAGTCCTTTTGATGGACAACCCTTCAGATATCTAAGGATACGCTTCACGGCTGCTAAATGACTTTGTTTTGGCTTCGATTGATAACGAGCACAAAGACATGTCGCAAACATTATATCAGGCCTAGACGCTGTTAGGTACATCAGAGATCCGATGATTGCTCTGAATGTAAATGGATCTGTCAGCTCCCCCTTAAGGTCAACTCCAATCCCGTGATTAGGTTGTATCGGGGTATCCATCGGCTTGGAATCGTCCATCTGGAACCGGCTCAAGACTTCAGATACGTATTTGGTTTGGTGAATAAAGATCCCCGTTGGTCTTTGCTCCACCTGCAAGCCGAGGAAAAACTGCATTTCCCCCATAGTGCTCATTTCGAACTTCTCCAGCATAACTTGTTCAAATTCCCTGCACAGAAGTTCGTTAGTAGACCCGAAAATAATGTCATCAACATAAATGTATACTAGAAGCAAGTCATCTCCTGATCTTTTCGTAAACAGGGTGCAGTCAACCAATCCGCTTTTGAATCCTTTCGAGAGAAGATACGTAACAATTTAGTTTTGGGTGCGGAATCCCCAAAACCAGTACAAAATGATAACTAATCAGATAAACACACACAAATCATCATTTTCAAACGTTTTCATTAATAATCAAACTTGAATACACGTAGAAAAGTAATTACAATCAAGGACTCGACGCAAAACAAGTTTATAAAAAGTTACAGAGAGAATTCAGAAAGTGGCAGGAAATAAATGACTCAAAGTTAGCTGCAAAAACTGAGTTTGCCTATTTATAGACTGCACATTCACCCACTTTGTTCGTGCGAATGTGCAGGTTCGCCCACTTTGAGTGGTCGAACCAAACTCTATAATAAACATTCTTCATTCGCCCAAAAAGCTTCCTTCGCACCCTTGAAAACTCTCCTTCGCACCATCAAAATCTTTCCTTCGCACCAACGACAGGAAACAAAACATATGATTTATCCAATCCAAAGCATTAGTCGCACATATGCACCTACATTTTCTACTACACCGAGACCTGCTGTGACACAATAACAACACAACCGACACAACTGATGAATATCTGGGCCGTTTCTACACCACCTCAATCAGTTGCTAAACCTCCTCCATAACCAATGCCAGATTTTTGGGGAGTAGCAGCAACAGCAGCCGTCCAAAGTCAGACTACTAATGCCATTACAACATTGGTGAATGATCTATCTTCCGGAAATGGAACAAGACCACCAAAGTTACTTGATATGAATGAATAATATTCATGGCAAAGGAAGTTTAGGAGACATTTGGAAGGCATGGGACTAGATGGTGAGGAAGCATGGCAAATGATAGAGAAAGGATATGTGGCACCAACAATTGAGAACTCTACGAATCCAAATGCACTTAGTGATCTTTCTGATGATGAAAAGAAAAAGCTTGCAGCAGAGAAGAAAGCATTCTCACAGCTTTCTCAGGCATTGAATACAGACTTGCTACATCTGTTCGGGACATGTACTACTTCTAAGCAATTGTGGGATGTGCTAAAAAGTAGACATGATGGGAATGAAAAGAATCGAAGGCTGAGAACTGAGGAGTTGAAGAAGGAGTTTGAAAACTTCAGCTACATTGGGAATGAAACTTTGAAAGAAATTACTCCAAGATTCTTTCTTCTATTGGCAGAGTTATCAAGCTACCAAGTTTCCTATCCAATGACAGAGCTTGTGGAGAAGTTCACAGATGCACTACCACCGTACTGGAATCAGCATGTTGAAGTTTTAAAGGAAAAAGATGTTTACCAGTATTGGACGATTAGTGAGTTCATCCAGAAATTAGAGAACAAAGAGATAGAAGCAAAAAGGAAGGAAAAGAGAGTTATGATTCCACAAAACCCGGAATTATATTTTGCTACTACTTCTACAACATCTTCCATTCCAAGTGGAGGCATGGGTGTTGCACCAGCACCACAGACGGCTTTTGTTTCAAAGGTCGAACCACCTAACTACTTTGCAACACAATCCTACACACCTCCTCCATCTAATTTTCAAGTTCCAAATTACTTTGGAACATCATCTGTGACTATGCCACAACCTTAACCACAAAATCAGATTATCAGTCAAGCAATTACAAGTTCAGGACCAATTGTTTTGGAGACATCAAACATGAACAATGTAATAGTTGAAGTTGCACAACAACATGTTGTATTGGTTTCAGCTTTAATAGCTTCATACAATGGTTTGGTTGCGAGTCAAATTGGGAATAATAATCTTAATAATGAAGATTATGCCCAAATTGATAAAGAAGAAATGGAGTTGATTGATATACAATGGGCATTTGCGAGTGTTATGAGAAAAGCAACAGAGTTCATCGAGAAGACTGGGAGAACAGATCTTGCTACCACACCAAACACAACCTATGGTTTCAATAAAGCAAAAGTTACATGCTTTAATTGTGGAACTAGAGGTCATTTTGCTAGAGAGTGTACACAACCAAAACAACAAGGTAACCGAAACCCATTTAACTCAAACTATCAAAACCGTCAACCACAAAACTAAGTTACTTTCCAAAACCAAAACAACAACTATCAAAACCAAAATCAAAACCAAAATCAAAACCAACAAAACAACTCACAAAATCCCAACCAGAGACAAACAACTTTCATAGCCAACCAAAACCAAACTCAAACAACACCAAACCAAGTTAAAAGCATTATTCCAGTCACTACACCGAACATTCCATAGCAAAATGATAATTAAGCATTGGTGATTCAGAAAGACGAAGGATTTGATTGGAACACAATGCAATTGGGTGTTGAGGAAGTTACGAGTGGAAATGTTTCTTGTTTGGCTCAGCAAATGGAAAGTGAGAAGCCGGGGATAGTTGAGATAGACGTGGTTGATGAGGAGATTATTTCCGAGAAGGTAGAGGAGCCGGTGATTGAAGAAGTTGTTTCTGAGTCATCTAATGATAATGATTGTTCAGACAATGATAGTGGTTCTGATTGTGAATCAAGTGTTAATTCACTTAATGATGATATTGAGCAACTTCTGGCAGAAGCTGATTTTCTGATGATCAAGAAGTCATGCATGGTGGATGAATCTTTCCACAAAGTTGATTACTCAAAGTTCTTTGCAGGAGAGGAAGCTCACTTTGCATTGATGGCTATGACAGAAGCTCCAAAACTGGTAAGTTCTAAATCTCCATCTGCTAATCATGATAATTACTGTGGTTCATGTGATAGACTTGAAGAAGAGGTTAAGGACTTAAAGTATCAACTTGAAAGTACTAGAACCTGTATTCAGTCCTATCGCAAAAATGAAAATGATGTTAATAAGCTGCTAGATAACTACAAGAAAGACATTTTAGATTTAACTAAAACTTTGTCACAGAAACAAACAACCATTAATAACTATATTAATGAAATTGAAGAAACAAAGTTGGAAATGGCTAAAATGAAATGTTTTTCCTAAAAGATAAATAAAAAGCTTGAGAGTTATCTGAATGCAGCTTATGTTGTGGACCACATAATTGAGAAACCAAGCCTTACTGTGAGTTACAAATCAGTACCAGATCCGGTATTATTTGAGAAGCACAATTATAACAATGTGACACCGGAATGTTCTGATAAATATGGATCTACATCAGAAAATGAATCTAACACTTCTAGTGTTGGTGATCCAAATTCTGATGTAAACCCAATTTTGGGAATTAACAACGAGGGCGTTGTAGCAGTAACTGATGATTCTGATTCTGAGGATGATGTACCTAAAAAGAATGATGATATTCCTTTGGAAAATCATATACGAACCAATGAGTGTGACTCAAAAGTACAACATTCTCCAAAAGTTGAATCAAATCAGAATCAGTCGGTGAAGAAAATTGAGAAAACTAATGACAAACTGGTGAAAGTGTTTTATCAGATGGAAGGATCTGATAAAATAATTTCTAATGAGGAATATCCGATACAGTTCGCTAATTACTCTAAAATTGATAAAATTTGGCAAGAAAGCACAATCTGGTTTCCAAAATCTAAAAGAACAACCGGTATGCCACCCGAATTAATCAAGCGACTGTATGGTGATGATTCTAATTCATCAAAGGTTCATGTCACACAATTTGTGAGACCGAAAGATAAAGTAAATGGTTTTATTGAACCGACTTATTCACTAGAGCCCGCTCCTGAGAGTTTGAGGCAAAAGTGTAATAAAAATCAGTATCCGGTCAACACATTTGCTAGATTTGATGGTGAAAATTGTTTTGAAGAGCATAGAGCTTGTTTCAAGTGTAGAGAGAGAGGGAATTTACTTGCTCACTGTCCATACGTGAGACGAAAAAGGCAAGAGGTTGAACAGAGGCATTTTCATAGAAATTCGAATGTTGGAGTTCCTCAAAGAAACTTTTATCATCAAAACCGATTTCTAAATCAAGACAGTTTTTACCAAAGAGGAAACCGACTGGTTTTTTATGATAATTGAAATCGAATTGCTATGAATAATGGTAGCAGAAGACGTGTGATGAACCAAACTTTTGAGAAACAAAGGGTTTATTCTAAACCTTATGTCAATCAAAATGTTAGACCTTCGGTAGTTAAATCAACCAAGGTTTCTAAGACTGTTCCATCAAAGATTGTTTCTAAGAATACTAAGTTTGAACAACCAAAATTTCAAACTCAAGTTAGAATTGTAAAACGATCCGAACAATCTTGGACATCAAAAGGATCTCCAGGAGCCTCTGGTTCATCTACTAAACCGGTAAAAGAGATTCCTAAGAAAAATGTTTTGGAAAAACCGGTCAATGATAAAGAAAATGTTATTGAAAAGAAAAAGAACTCTTTGAATGTCTCATTTACTGATACTCAAATACCCAAGACCAACATGGCTTGTGTCCCCCGAAAGAACTAATCATGTTTGTGATTGGTGTAGGGAGTTCCAGCTGGCCCTGTGAGCAGTCATTGGATTGTTGACAGTGGAGCTTCCAGGCACATGACAGGAGATATGTCACTCCTTTTCGACATCAAGAACATCAATGGAGGGTATGTTGCATTTGCAGGAAATAAAGGAGGTTATATCACTATGGAGGAAAGTGTGAGTAATGGGATAGTGAGTTTTGAGAAGATTTCGTATGTCAAGCAGATTGATTACAATTTACTCAGCGTATCTCAGATTTGTGAAAAAAAGTTTTCTGTTCACTTTGATGAGATATCTTGCTACATTTAGAAACCCGGATTCGAAATACCCAAGGAGTGGACCATGCTTAAAGCTCCAAGAGTGAACAACTTGTACATTCTTGACATGAGCAAAGCTACCACGACACAAGGTCAAGTTACATGTTTTCTGTCGAAGGCTACCGAGAAAGAATCTATCATGTGGTATCGACGGATGGGGCATATTCACCTTCGAAAGATGAATCATTTGGTGAAAAATGGGCTAGTTGAAGGAGTTAATGTGAAACACTTTCATCTGAATGATAAGTGTGTCAGTTGTAAAAAGGGAAAACAGCACAAATAGTCCTACAAACCCAAGAAAATGAATTCAGTTACCATTCCGCTTGAGCGTTTGCATATGGATCCTTTCGGCCCGGTAAAACGCAAGAGCAATTATGGTGATCTTTATTGTCTTGTAGTTACAGATGACTATTCTCGTTTTTCGTGGGTGATGTGCATGCAACACAAGAGTGAAACATTCAACAATCTGAAAGTTCTGTTTACCCGTTTGGAAAATATCTATGGTTTGAAGATAAAACGGATACGAAGTGACAACGGGACGGAGTTCAAGAATTCTCAAATGGATGCATTATGTGAAAAGAAAGGAATTCATCACGAATATAGTGCACCATATACTCCTCAACAGAATGGTGTTGCAGAACGCAAAAACAAGACTCTATTTGAAGCGGCAAGGACAATGCTTGCAGATTCAAATCTTCCAGTAATGTTCTCGAATGAGGCTATTCATGCAGCTTGTTACACTCTGAATCGTGTGTTAACAGTGAAGAAGTTTGGAAAGACTTCTTATGAACTGCTTAACAGACAAAAGCTGAACTTAGAGTATCTAGAACCTTTCGGAGCACCTTGTACAATGCTGAATCCCACTGAAAAGTTTGGATCTAAAGTAGAAGAGGGATATATTGTTGTATACGCGACACCACTTAAACGTGTGTTTAACAAAAGAACTCGTCAGGTTGAAGAGTGGCGAATATAGATGTTCAGCGATACACTCAAAATGTTCAAGGAAGTGGGCCCAATTGGATATTTGATTATCAAGATTTCTTTGATTCATTCAATCTAGATAGTTTGGTTGAAGAGGCTGTATTACGCTTATATTACGAGTGTGAGAACACAGTGACTTCACCGTTGGTGCGTCCGATCACCGTAACTCCTCCAGCGGCTTCTAATGATACCAATACTCCTATGATAGAAGAAGAAATTTGTCAAGAAGCATCTACTATGTTTGATTCATCTGAATCAGAAGATGATGATGATGAAGTTTTCAGTGATGCTATCTTAGATCATGCTATAGTACCCCCTCCAGTGAACCCAAATCCAGATGTTGCATCTTCATCAAATACGGGTAATGATCCGGATACAGCAGAAAATCTGAATGTTCTAGCGGTGATTCCTGTACCTGCACATCCGAAATCTCGGATTCATCAGATTCACCCGCTAGGACAAGTCATTGGAGATCCTGGTAGCAGTGTGATGACACGTGGACAATTAAGACGTGCATCTTCGTCCGAAAATATTGGAGCCCTTGCCCTATATTCCCAGATTCATAAGACCGGTGAACAAAATAAATGGTCTTTTGCTTGTTATGTTTCGTAGGTAGAGCCGCGGACGTACAAGGATGCTTTATTGGATGAATATTGAGTGAAAGCTATGCAACAAGAACTTCAACAATTTCAGAAACTCGGAGTCTGGACGTTGACTGATTTACCACCAGACAGAAAGAAAGTTGGTACTCGATGGGTATACAAATGCAAGAAGGATGATAAAGGGGTTATTGTTAGGAACAAAGCTCGATTGGTGGTTCAAGGATTCAGCCAACATGAAGGAATTGACTATAACGAAGTCTATGCACCGGTTGCGCGCATTGAAGCAATTCGAATGTTTCTTGTATTTGCATCCTATAAGAAATTTAAGGTGTATCAGATGGATGTTAAAAGTGCTTTTCAATATGGTGTGGTGAAAGAAGAAGTGCACGTCAACCAACCACCGGATTTTGAAGATCCTATTCACCGGGATAAGGTCTATAAACTGAAAAAAGCTTTATATGGTTTACATCAAGCCCCAAGGTAGTGGTACGAAGAGCTGAGCAACTATCTTCTTTCCAAAGAATTCAAGAGAGGATTGGTAGACTGTACCCTGTTCATGAAAAGAACATAGGGTGATTTGCTTCTTGTGCAAATATATGTGGATGACATTATTTTTGGTTCTACTAATGAACTTTTATGCAGGGAATTTGCGAAAGTTATGCAGGAGAAGTTCGAAATGAGTGCTATGGGAGAAATGCAATTTTTCTTAGGCTTGCAGGTGGATCAATTGCCAATGGGCATCTTTATTCACCAAACGAAATATGTTTCTGAAGTCTTGAGCCGATTTCAGATGGATGATTCAAAGCCTATGGATACTCCTATACAACTCAATCATGGGATTGGAGTTGACGCTAAGGGGGGCTTACTAATCCCTATACTTATCGTGCCATTGTCGGATCTCTCATGTACTTAATTGCATCCCGGCCAGATACAATGTTTGCTACATGTCTCTATGCACATATTCAATCGAAGCCGAAACAAAGTCACCTAGTTGCATCCCTTCGTTATCTGAAGGGTACTCCATCACTCGGGTTATGGTATCCTAAGGACTATAACTTTGACTTTATTGCCTTTAGCGATTCTGATTATGCAGGTTGCGATGTTGACGCTAAATCCACAACGGCTGGATGTCAATTTCTGGGGAGCAGGCTCGTGACCTGGCAGTGCAAGAAGCAGATGTCGGTTGCTCTGTTTACATGCGAAGCAGAATACGTGGCAGCCTCAAGTTGCTGTTCACAAGTGCTTTGGATACAACAGCAGATGCGCGACTACGGTTTGCAATTTCTTAGAACCCCATTCATTACGATAATGAAGCAGCCATTGCACTCACTAAAGACACCGTCAATCATTCTAAGGCTAAGCATATCCGAGTCCATTATCATTTTATTCGTGATTGCTATGCTAAAGGATTGATTGACATGGTCAAAATCCACACTGATTACCAAAGAGCCGATTTGTTTACCAAAGCTTTTGATAAATCACGATTTGAATTTTTATTACAAGCTAATGGTATAACTGAAAAGCAAGAGTAATCTCCACATTTGTTTATCAAATTTTTTAGTTTTGTTTTTACTTTTTTAGAAAACTCAAAAACCCAAAAATATGTTTTCAATTTTACGCGGAGCTTTTATTTTCAGAAAAACTAAAAACATTGAAAAATTTGAAAAATCCTTAAAAAAATTAGAAAATTCAAAAATGATTTTCCTGGAGAACAAGAGGAAATGATAGCACATCAGTGAGGATCTGACACATGCTAAAGATTTATAAGAGTTTAATATGGCGTGTGTTGATTTAGTGTGATGTGCTGGTAGGCTTCGTGGACTTAATGTTGTGTGCCTGATACATACATATAAAACTAACTACTATGTGGCTGAACACCTCATGGGCATATGGTCTTAGTACTGTAATTTCGTTTGATAGGGTATTGTACAAAGTTCGGAGGTTTTAGGTCGTTATGTAATTAGTTATCTGGGGATAGCCTATCTGATCTTTTGTCGTAAGGTTTTACGGACATAGATCAGGCAGGGTATCTTAATAAAAGAGCTTTAATGGCAAAACCCAAAGTTACCGAATTGAGGAACTTTATATGTGTGATGATAATCAAAGATTATCTAATACATCGTATCTAATCACTAATGCAAATCATGATTGATATAAGACCTCAACCTGGTAGAGTGCCAATGTTACTTCGTAGCATTAATTTGCTGACCTGTACACCTCTGTGCCTCATACCTTGGAATAACAGATAACAACAGCATAATCACGTGTTACAATGGATATTTATGCAATATTTCTTGATACGGGTGTATGTCGTGTGTGTGGGAACCACATGTGAATGAGTTTATACTATAAATACTAGTATCAGTTCAAAGCACTGCATAACAGTCTGCATGTGAGTTTATGTGGATCACAATATCAACAATTGCCAAATCACACATTGTCTTTAATGATAACTATCTTAAAAGATCAACGGTGTGATCAGATTTCTCATAAACTGATATGATCCTCTTACCGGAAATCACAAAATGTTTACTGTTTTAAAATTTCCATTTTCTTCATATATACAAAAACTCAAAAAGATTTTTGGTGTGTTTTAGCATAAATTTCAGAAAATTCAAAATTTTTACATTACTGAGTTATTTTCGATAACTGATGGTGGATGATAGTCATTTTCTGAAGTTTGATGAACCAATCTGAGTTTTGTATCATTGAAATGAGAAATTATGAAAGTTAGAAGGTTTTCAAGGGTTAAAATGATAAAACGGGATTCGAATCGGACATTTGGTAAATTTTAATTTTTCCTAAATTTCGATTCGACCTTTCGTTAGGTCGAAAGAAGTTTTGTGGGTTACATTCGAACCATGTCAGGAGGTCGAATGGGAGAGTTCTCTTATTATTTCATTCGAGCCATCAGAATTTCCTTGGAACCTTTTAATAGGTCGAATGAAGCTTTGATATTCTCATCCGAACCCTGCAAGGGTCGAATGTGACGCTTATATATATATATATATATATATATATATATATATCATTTGCTCATTCGAACCTCATTTTGAAAAATGTTCAAAATTTGATTTTAAAGTCACCTTGTTGCTCAGATCTTTTGCACCTTATTATCTTGTTTCCTCGACATTTCTAATCATTTTTATATCAATTATACAGGTATTGATCCATGGAAACGAGCAAAATCATTGTTTGAATGTTTAAACCCAAATCAGTCGACTTTATGGTCTTAAACTGTGTTTGATTCAAAATTGATCATGGATTAATCAATATCGGTGGCTTTAGGGGGAGAATAACACAAAATCAAAGTTTTAAACACTAATTTGATCATATTTGATGTTTTAAACCCTAGATTTTGGTGAAAAACCAACAATATTGATTAATTGGTACAATTGAACCTTGGAATAGGTTGACCGGTCATGTTAGGGTCAATGTGAATCGAAAACAATGATTGAAATGGATTTAACAACGATTTGGTAATTTTCAATATGAACAGGTCTCATTCGAACCTATCGAAGGGTCGAATGAATACTTTTAGGTCGAATGTATTGATTTTAAGCACATTCGAACTACTAAAAACACATTCGAACCCACATTGGGTCGAATGAAACAACTTTTTGACCAAAATCTTGTTTTTATACGTTTTAACAAGTTTAAATGTTTTTGACTGTTTGTTTTGCAGATAAAATGGCTGAAGAGGCATCTCAAAGTGTTAAATGGATAGCACTCCAGGAAAAGAAAGCACCGAAGGAGTTAAACTTTGAACCGAAGCACAATTGCTGTGCATATCTTGGTGCAGTTGGGAAATACACAGAGGTTATGGAATGATTGCTTTTATGAAGAGATGCAGAGTCGTTTATGCTCTTGCACAGTCTATGACTATATACAGAGACCATCCAATTCAGTTCTGGGAGAATGCAGCTATTACATTCTGGGAGAATGCATCAGTTATCCAGAGCAGAATTCAAGGAAATCTTGTGTTAGTCTCAGAGCAGGATATCAGAGAAGCATTACAGTTAAGAGATTCTCTGATAGATCCAATTGAGTTGACTTGGATAGAGCAGAGGAAGTGCTTCTTGAGGATGAAGTACAATGGACCAGTTACAGATTGCATGATACACAAAGCGGAGCTGTGTCCACCTTACAAGTATCTGCTACATGTAATTTTGCATGTATTTGGACCAGTTAGTGGAGGGTACAATGTGCGGAGGAATACTTTATGTTCATTTGTGGTGGCACTGATTTTGAACAAGCCTGTCAATGTGTCGGGGATGATATTCCATCACATGAAAGAAGTTCTACAAGGCTTTGTTGGGTCTGCTGACCTGGAGAAGAACAGATGATCTGAAAAGCCAAAACTTACTATATATATGATCCATAATAAATCAGTGTTTTGAAGTTATTCCCCCCAAAAGACTGTTGACTTCTAACAACTGTTGTTCCTCCTAACAACTGCTGGTGTACAAGTGCTGATCACAAAGAACTGTTGAAGAAACAACTGTTGAGCTAAAGACTGTTGAAGACAAGGTATGTTGGAGCCAACAACACTTAGGCTCCAACAGTGGATACAAGCCATCAGAGTTTTACCCATCCGTTGTTTAGTCATCATAGCTTATCTATGTAATAGTGTCTGTATTCATCAGTTGTTATATATCTATTAGATGTCGTTGTCTTAGGTGATGTCAACCATAGGTCATCAGAGGTTTAGTTTGTCTATAAATAGAACAGTGCATGTATTGTTATATTCATCACTCCAAACATTCTCTCAGACAAACAACTGTGAGTGATCAGGCTGAGGGGGAGTAATTGTGTAATCATTCTAATTCGGGTTGAATAATGAGAAGATTGATTCTAAAACAATTATCCCATTTGTTTTGATTAATAGTTTACTATTTCCGCTGCACTTTCCATATTTGTTTATCTTCATTCGTATTTCATTTATTAACTATCAAAACAAATCAAACTCAGATCCTAACAATTGGAATCAGAGCTTGGTTAATTAAATTCGATCTAACCAATCAATTTAATATAAACAGATCAGCTCACAATTATTGATATCGTTTGTTTGTCGGATTGAAAACAGAGTAATAGTTTATTTATGTTCAAAGTTTTTTAAACACACTTTGTTTTAAAAACTATTAGAGAATGGCTTCAATCAATCACGATCCACATAACACTGGCACGAACAACAAGCCACCGATGCTTGTTAGATTTGAATACAATATCTGGCAACGTCAGATGAGCCATGTTCTAGCTCAACATAATACTGGGTGTTGGAAGTCGGTTATCTTTGAACCACATGTTCCGACGGTGCCGAGTACCGAAGATCCCAAGATTCAAGAGCCAAAGAAATTAGAAAACTACTCCGAGCAGGATTTTCAGAAAATTGAGTTAGATGCCAAGGCCTTCAGTATTGTGGCCATGGCTCTACCAAATGATATCTATGCTGGGCTGTTACACTGTAATAGTGAAAAGGAGTTGTGGGATGCTTTGAAAGAACAATTTGGTGGGACTGAGGAGGTTATTGAAAACAACCGTGAAATACTTAACCAACAATATGAAACATTCAGTCATGTGAAGGGAGAGTCATTAACTCAATAATTTGAGAAGTTTAATTGTCTAATTAATGAACTAAAACTGGTGGGTCTAACTTATCCTAATTCAACATTGAACCATAGGTTTTTGAGATCATTACCAGACAAATGGGACACTATTGCTATAGTTATGAGAAACTCAATTGGTTTCAAGGACCTATCTCTGACCCAGCTTCATGGTAAGCTCTTGACCTATGAGAGAGAACTTAACCAGAAAAAGTGTATGCGCGTAGGATGGTGTAAACAACAAAGATAATGATCAAACAAGTTCAATTCAGGTGCGGAATCCCTGAATTGATCACAAAATGATAATAAAACTAGCAAAACACAGAAATCATCATGAACATCTTTAATTCATTCACTTTCATAAACGATTACACTTGAAATCACGGTTTATAATGATTAAAAGACCTTTACAGACTCAACAATAAACCTAGGGAAAACACAGACAGGGAGGGAAAACAAAATGTCAAAAGTTGCAAATCAAAAATCAACTTCACCTTATATAGGCCTGCACATTTGCCCATTTGTGTTGGTCGAATGTGCAGGTGCGACCATTCGTTATGGTCGAATCAAGACATACATTCATCTATTTTCTACCTTCGACCTCCCTGTGCTCCTTCGCCCCTTTACTTCTTCCTTCGACCAGACAGAAAGCCACATTCGACTATCTATAATCACCTTCGACCATTCGAAGTTGAACAAAACATATGTTATTTGCAATCCAAAAGCATTAGTCGCATAATATGCATCTACAAACTCCCCCTCGACTATTGCTTGGATTGCTTACGTTCTTGGTCCATCATCTTGTTCATGAGCTTGATGCGTAGTAACGTCTTCTGTTCCTTGGTCATCACTGGTTCAAAAGTTTGTTTCGGCGTTTTCTTTTTAACTTCCCGCACTTCTTGAACTTTCACAAACTTTCCCAGTTTCATATCAAAATCACATCCAGCATTCACATCCCATGCAAAGCATAAGAATACCACACGTTGGTATTTGCTTGCCTGTTCACTATCCTTAGCTTCGCAGTAAATCGGATTATAATAGAGCATTATAATATCCTCATGCGAACAGTTGATTAACCATATAGGATCAAAGATGTGAATCTTCTTGAAGTCTTTTGCACCATCCTTCAACACTATAATAGCCTCTGCAGTCTTCCAATCGTAGTACCACCACATGAAGTCTTTAGAAAAGTGTTGTGGGATTTGCATCAATGGAATATGTTTCAACACTTTAGGTGGTTTATACTTTAACGTCACCTTAGGCATCCCAGTAATATCATCAATCTCCTTCTTATGAACAATTCTTTTCGGGTACTGGGGAGTAAACAAGTTCCACTTCGTTCTGCTTTCCCTTGAAATACGATCTGCAAAGTAAGCAATATGATCGTTCATGGAACCTGTTAACTCATGTCTACAAATGTCACGAATAGCCAAATATGGTAATGTCTTCAAGTCATGGAATCTGTCAAAGTACAGTATTCCTTTTTCCTATTTTACGGCTACACACTTCAACTGTTTCACGAACTTCCATCCAAGAGCTTTACCTTTAAACAAGTCATTGTGAAACTTGTAAAAACTACCTTGAACTTCTTTCTTTGGAAGGTTCGCCTCTTTCTCTTTAAGCTTTCTCAACAGATCTTTCAAAGCGTCAGATTGTTCAATGTTTGGCTTATTACAATCTGAAAACACTTCTTCAACAAATCTCTTACACTTTTCATGAGCAAGTTTCTCAGCCTGGCGAAGCAGCTCATCAATGAACTCAGGAAATCCAGAATCTTTGTTCTTCTTGTAGTATTCTGGATATTCCTCACTCGTGATATCTTCAATCTCAACTTCCTCGAATACTAGTACGTCTCTATCATCGGAGTGATTACCTGCTTCTTTTTCAGGTATGTTCGGTATCTGATTATCAATCATCAACTCCTCCAGAGTTTTACCGACCTGTTTTGCCAATCCTTCTAAAATCTCCTTTGACATGGTTGCAGAAACTTTTCCATCTTCTAAGTCAGGATCATTATACTGCAACTCGAATCTCATATCATTAGACTTAAATATCTCAGGAAATCTGCCAGTCGTCTCAATCGTCCAGACTCTGTCAGTCAACATCTGGCGATACATATTCTTGTCATCATCAGATAAAAATTTAATCTTTTCATTCCAAAAGATACTATCATCGTCAACTGTACCACCAGGAGCTTTCGAACTAGAACCTCCTGTATCTTTTCCTGATCCTCTCTTCTCACACTTGTATTTATCAGTGTCATCATCATCATCATCACTGTCAAAACTTGCAGAGCTATTACCTTCTCCTAAATCATCTCCTGAACCATCATCATCACCATCTTTCTTCTTCTTAGGATCTTTACCAGCATCCTCATCTAACTCAACATCTTCTTCTTCCTCTTCATCGGATGGTTCTAAATCAACTTCTTCTTCATCACGCTCCTTATCTTCTTCACCAGCTTGTAACTGAGGAGCTTTAGAGTATAAGTCTTTGATCAGATTATCCATACTCTTATTGCTTTCTTTCAATTTCTTATTCTCCTCTTTGATAGCAATGTATCTCCGGGTGTTTCTCTGTTCATGTTTCAACAACTTCTTGTTTTCTCTCTGAAGTTGTTTAATCTTAGCTTCCAGAGCTTCTTGATTCTCATGTGATGTTTCAACAACGTCTAACATCTTCTTATCATTGTTTCTCAACTGTTCTATTTCTGCTTGTTGCTGATTAATAATCTTCATCATGTCAGCAAGCTTCTGATTCACTGCAGTCATAACATCACTATATACAGTAACCTTCGGTAGTGTTGAAGCTTCAGCAGCAGAAAACTTTCCTTTCTTCAATTTCTTTAACACTCTGTCTAGTGCACTATTGAACTCATCAGTTGGTAACTCAGTTTGTTCAGCAGCAGATGATATCTTTTGCTTCTTCGCTGCTGGGGATGTGATTGGTGATTTGGAGCTAGATGCTGGTGGCAGTTTCTTTCCAGCAACCAAAAACTCAATGTCTCTAGCCCTTTTCTCCATCAGCTTCAATACTTTCTCTTTCTTTTTGTACCGTGGCTTCTTCTGTTTCTCACCTATCTTTGGCGATCCCACAAAGTCTTCGGATTCCAATCCTAAACCTTCATCAGTTTCATCTAACGCAATAGGACTTTTTGTCCTTTGCTCCTCAACAGATTTATTTAGACTCTCAGACTCACCAGCCACAGTGGCCTTGGGCGTGATGCTCTTAACAGTCTCACTATCAGAATCCCATCGTTCATCCTCCTGTGTCTCTTCTGAATCAACAAACACTTCATCAACTAAGTGTAAACCCTTCATAGCTACACTCTTCTTTCTCCTTGACACCTTCTTCTTAGCGGGTTCAGTATCATCTTCTTTCTCTTTACCCTTTCCTGTCTTTGCCCCAACGTTTACGACTTGACACTTTCTCTTTGCATCAAGATCAACTGGACAAAGAGGATTATCTGGATCTGAATCACTGTTATCATGTCTGACCTTATCCTTGCCTGGATCTACATACCCTGGGTTAATCAAATGACCAAACAGATTCTTGTTAGGTGGTCTTTCATTCAACGGCACACCCTTATAACCCTTCATTCTGACAAGAGTATTCAGGTTCATGTGATCCTGAACAACAATCTGGGTAGGATCTCTTCTCAGCTTCTTATGCTTCTTATCAAGTATCATCTGAATAAACCTCGGATAAAGCAAAAACTTCTTGTTCTTTAGGCCTCTAAGTGGTTCTAACATATGTTCCAGTATCATACCAGCTACATTGAACGGTTTGTTCAATATAAGAGCCACCATTAAAGAACTGATACTATTCCTCATCACATCATACCCTCCACTCACTGATCCAAATACGTGCAGCATCACGTGAGCGAGATACTTAAACTAAGGGCATAGCTTCCCTTTATGTAACGAACCATCAGTGATCGGTCCGTTGTACTTCATTCGTAAGAAGCACTTCCTCTGTTCTATCCACGATAATTCTCTAGGATCTGTCTTCTTCTCATCATGCAACTTCAATGCCTCAGGGATGTCGTCTTCAGAAATAATAACAAGCTCCCCCTGAATCATACTAACCACTGCGGATTTGTTGTTCCAGAAGCCCATTTTTGCATTCTTCCAGAACTCCTGTTGATGATCCTTATAAATGATAGCTGGGTTATCAAGTGCAACAATCACGCGGCTTCTTTTCAGGAAATCTACGATGCCGGTGAACTCTTGATGTTTCTTTAGATCACCCATGAATGCACAGCAGTTGTGCGCCAGTTCAAATGGTAAATCTTCCATTTGTTCCTTTCCAGTAGCCTTCCCAGAAGATCCAGCAGGAATATCAACACTTTCCTGTTCAGACATTATAAAACTGCAAAACAAATCAAGCAAACATGTTAAAAACGAACAAAATAAACAAAACTTGAAAATTTTTGGTTTTCAGATTCTACATTCGACCAGTCGTTGGTTCGAATGTGAAAACAAGAGTTCGAATGTGGAATAAACAGGTTCGAATGTGGAAAATATTTTGTTGTGACATCCGTCACTTTTTAATTATAATAATAATAATAATAATAATAATAATAATAATAATAATAATAATAAAAAAAAAATACAAGCCTTATTCCCACCAAAAATACTTGAGCCCAACTAACACCACTCTAACCTATTAACACAACCAAACCATAGCCCAAACCCCCCTTTTTATTCTTTAAAACGAAGCCCAGTAACGCAGCCCATTTAGAGTCTGGCCCAACAGCTTCCTCTCCTCCCTTGTCAGTTACAAAAAAAAAAAAAAAAACGCCCCTGCCGGGACTCGAACCCGCGCAGGAGCTGTAACACCAACACGCGTCTACACCACTATGCTACAGCTTGATATTGATTGAATCCCAACCCTAATAATATATAACCTATCTTAAACCTTATCCTGTCTTCTTCCTTTATTATTAATAATATATCTTAAATAAATTATTTCTAACTATCTAGAACTGAAATACAATTTTTAATTCAGAAATTCCTTAATTTTAATATTTTTAGATATTAAAGTCTTATTTTGACAATTTGAAATAATTAGATTAAATATTCTATTTTCAAGAAAATAATTTTATAAAAATTATTTTCATACTTAAAATCTTATGTTGTGACTATGTTCAACTTAAAATTTTACAAAAAGACTTTTATTTATTTATTCACTAAATTTCTTATATTTAATAAACAATTTGCTTATTAATCAAATAAACGTTTATTCCCAAATTCGAAGCCCTAGAAATACATATATCCTAGAGTCATTTCTCTTACACATTATCGAATACTTTAGGTTGATCATTTGGGAGTAATCTCAATTCATATTTCGTTGTCCAAGTTCAAATTCAAGTTATTACGTGAACCGTGAGTATTCCTACCCCTTTTTGCTTTTATACATTTTTGGGGTGTTACATGTACACTATTACAATTTCAAATACAAGTTTACATTTTTACAATACAATTCTAGTACTATGTGCATTGCTTACAATGTGTTTTATGCTTAGACATTACATGTGGATTACATTTGTACTTAGTGAAATCATTAACATGGTACAAGCCGACCTTAACATTGGATAGCGCTATTTGGATTGACAACCCGCCTAGATTGATTCTCCCCCTTTTTCATCGGAGAATCCGTGGCCAGTGTTAAGTTATCATCCATTTATTGGTTGAGTACACTACAGTTCATACAGTACATTATACAGTCACAGGGTTGATTTCGCTCATTTGTATGATACATAGTTTACATAATTGCACTGTAGCTTGCACTTGAATTGTATAACTTTTTAACCTACTATATATATCAAATCTAGGAATGCTCACCAACATTTCATATGTTGACCAAACCTATTTTTGTACATGTTTCAGGTGCAGTTTGATCTAGTGCTTTAGCAAGAGACTTTTAGTGCTTTGTTTTATTTCAGTCATTTCCATATTTACATCTCATTTAGACAATGTAATTTCCATTTCCCTGTAAGACAATTTTGATTATTCAATAATATTTACATTTTAGTACCATGAGCTTTTGAACAATCGTCACTACGTGACACCTCGATGATTCCGCCATCGGTTGGGGTGTTACAGATTGGTATCAGAGCCATGGTTATAGGGAACTAGGTTATTAGATAAAATTGCCTAGACTATAACCGAACTTCAACTTTCATGCATAATATTTCCTGAATTACCTTACCTCTCATTTCCCTCTACTTTCCTTCTTCTATCTTTTCCTTCTTCTCTCTCTCCATTCTTCTCATCTTTCAACATGGTGCATAGAGATGGTGTCCTACAAGGAGTGGAAAGTCTACATCATCATGGAACGGGAGCAGTACCTTTCATGAAGACACTCTTAGGCGTAATGCCAACTCTTATTTTTGCTCCTTCAAAGTTGTTGAACTTTAATGAGTGTGATAAGGACACGTGCAATCTGGAAGGGTGGACGCCTGTACACTAGGTTTTCTGGCATAGGCAAGCATAGCGCATAAATCCAATAACGGACCTGTTATGCTTACCTGGGGATTCCTGGAGTGAGTGTCCACTTATAGGCTAAAGCATGTCTTCTCTGATCACCATTGGGTTCAATTCCTTTGAAAAGTCAACGTTCTTGTTGGGCTTTACAGCTAGACAAGGGCACTCCAAGCATTTTATGCAAGCTTTTTCAATAATACTCTCTCGATTCATATACAATATTTTGTATTTCACGATTGTCATATATTGCTTACAAGTTCATACTTTCATAACCATCTATGGATTTCACAATCGCACTTCACCTTACCATCTTAGCCATTTTTTTTTATTCAACACCCTACCCAAATCATATTATTTCATTTCTCCACATGTTATTTATTTTAAAAACTATAACCTCATACCTTAGCACAAACTATAGATTTCTAAAAAAACTTGTTGTATTACCTAGTAACTTTACAAAGTACATATTTTCCTCGAACTTAAATTCAATTGATTATTTATTGACGTAACAAACGATTTTCTATATAATGTTTTAAACTATTTAACAACTTTTGCCTTAGGTACAAAACCAATTTTGAAAATAATTTTTTTTTTTTTTAGGAATAACATCTAGTCTCTAGATTCTCCATCGACACTCACTCATTTTCAACTTGTTCAAATTTTTACAATATTTGGCATATACCACAACCATGTTTTCTTATACACTTGATTATAACCTTTGATCCAAACCCCAAAATTTACACTGCTATATAATCTCCTTACTATAAAATAAACTCTTTATCAACTATCTTCACATTCACTATCTCTCACAACCTTGATTCTGCTTCAAAATTTTTCATCATCCTCTCAAGAACTAAATTCATATCCTTCACCTTCTCACACGTGAGCTAGTTACCCATGATAATCAAACTACTAAAAACCTGATACTTGATTCTACAGGATTGTCCCAAAACATCATTGTTTATGAAACTTGAAAATTTTTCCCTTAATTTGACAATCTATTGAACATTTAGTTATTCATGATACTCGTAATCTATTTCTATAGGCCACTAAGATAACACTTACACTTAATGGTTGCAGTACTTACAAACTTGCTTGCACGTGTGTATTATCCGCACAACTCTGATAAACATTTCATTTAAAGGGCTCCTCGGACGAGTGGTAGCCCATACTTAAATACAATTATGCTTACAAGTCATTGCAAACCAATGCAATTGACCTCATTATTACATGGCCTCATTTCATTGATAACATCTTATTGTAACTCAACGTGTTTGTTGTGTCATCTTCTTGTGAAACTTATTTGCTGTATGTGTGTTAGATTAGGATCATAGAAGGACATAAGACCCTAATGTAAGGTAAATTGATGATTCCGGTCCGGAACGAAATCATGAATTTACAGGTGCGTTAGGGTAGTGTGAAATTCTATTAGAGTTTTTGGGAAGACGTCCAGTACGTTTTCAAGGTATCAAAGGTGTGGTGGGTTAGCTGCGGTACACCCTGTATACAAACACTAATGATGCATTGAAAGTGAGACTGGAAGTCGGACCGGGAACAAACTCTAGTTACTTGGTAGTTCATTTAGTTTTTCTATAGTCAATCAACTCGTACATTTATTTTAGGGTTCCTAAAACTTACAATTTATTGACTCACTAGATTCTTATTCTCTTTATTATTCGAGACGAATCTAATCCAATCCTTAACTCACACCTATCAAACCTCATATCCAAATCATTCGAATTCTCCAAACCACAGTTACCTTAATTGTTACCCAAGCATCCATAACCCTATGTTTCTAATAACTTCGGGACGAAGTTTCTAAAAGTAGGGGATACTGTGACATCCGTCACTTTTTAATTATAATAATAATAATAATAATAATAATAATAATAATAATAAAAAAAAAAAAAAATACAAGCCTTATTCCCACCAAAAATACTTGAGCCCAACTAACACCACTCTAACCTATTAACACAACCAAACCATAGCCCAAACCCCCCTTTTTATTCTTTAAAACGAAGCCCAGTAACGCAGCCCATTTAGAGTCTGGCCCAACAGCTTCCTCTCCTCCCTTGTCAGTTACAAAAAAAACAAAAAAAAAACGCCCCTGCCGGGACTCGAACCCGCGCAGGAGCTGTAACACCAACACGCGTCTACACCACTATGCTACAGCTTGATATTGATTGAATCCCAACCCTAATAATATATAACCTATCTTAAACCTTATCCTGTCTTCTTCCTTTATTATTAATAATATATCTTAAATAAATTATTTCTAACTATCTAGAACTGAAATACAATTTTTAATTCAGAAATTCCTTAATTTTAATATTTTTAGATATTAAAGTCTTATTTTGACAATTTGAAATAATTAGATTAAATATTCTATTTTCAAGAAAATAATTTTATAAAAATTATTTTCATACTTAAAATCTTATGTTGTGACTATGTTCAACTTAAAATTTTACAAAAAGACTTTTATTTATTTATTCACTAAATTTCTTATATTTAATAAACAATTTGCTTATTAATCAAATAAACGTTTATTCCCAAATTCGAAGCCCTAGAAATACATATATCCTAGAGTCATTTCTCTTACACATTATCGAATACTTTAGGTTGATCATTTGGGAGTAATCTCAATTCATATTTCGTTGTCCAAGTTCAAATTCAAGTTATTACGTGAACCGTGAGTATTCCTACCCCTTTTTGCTTTTATACATTTTTGGGGTGTTACATGTACACTATTACAATTTCAAATACAAGTTTACATTTTTACAATACAATTCTAGTACTATGTGCATTGCTTACAATGTGCTTTATGCTTAGACATTACATGTGGATTACATTTGTACTTAGTGAAATCATTAACATGGTACAAGCCGACCTTAACATTGGATAGCGCTATTTGGATTGACAACCCGCCTAGATTGATTCTCCCCCTTTTTCATCGGAGAATCCGTGGCCAGTGTTAAGTTATCATCCATTTATTGGTTGAGTACACTACAGTTCATACAGTACATTATACAGTCACAGGGTTGATTTCGCTCATTTGTATGATACATAGTTTACATAATTGCACTGTAGCTTGCACTTGAATTGTATAACTTTTTAACCTACTATATATATCAAATCTAGGAATGCTCACCAACATTTCATATGTTGACCAAACCTATTTTTGTACATGTTTCAGGTGCAGTTTGATCTAGTGCTTTAGCAAGAGACTTTTAGTGCTTTGTTTTATTTCAGTCATTTCCATATTTACATCTCATTTAGACAATGTAATTTCCATTTCCCTGTAAGACAATTTTGATTATTCAATAATATTTACATTTTAGTACCATGAGCTTTTGAACAATCGTCACTACGTGACACCTCGATGATTCCGCCATCGGTTGGGGTGTTACAGATTGGTATCAGAGCCATGGTTATAGGGAACTAGGTTATTAGATAAAATTGACCAAACCTATGCTGTGACATCCGTCACTTTTTAATTATAATAATAATAATAATAATAATAATAATAATAATAAAAAAAAAATACAAGCCTTATTCCCACCAAAAATACTTGAGCCCAACTAACACCACTCTAACCTATTAACACAACCAAACCATAGCCCAAACCCCCCTTTTTATTCTTTAAAACGAAGCCCAGTAACGCAGCCCATTTAGAGTCTGGCCCAACAGCTTCCTCTCCTCCCTTGTCAGTTACAAAAAAAAAAAAAAAAAACGCCCCTGCCGGGACTCGAACCCGCGCAGGAGCTGTAACACCAACACGCGTCTACACCACTATGCTACAGCTTGATATTGATTGAATCCCAACCCTAATAATATATAACCTATCTTAAACCTTATCCTGTCTTCTTCCTTTATTATTAATAATATATCTTAAATAAATTATTTCTAACTATCTAGAACTGAAATACAATTTTTAATTCAGAAATTCCTTAATTTTAATATTTTTAGATATTAAAGTCTTATTTTGACAATTTGAAATAATTAGATTAAATATTCTATTTTCAAGAAAATAATTTTATAAAAATTATTTTCATACTTAAAATCTTATGTTGTGACTATGTTCAACTTAAAATTTTACAAAAAGACTTTTATTTATTTATTCACTAAATTTCTTATATTTAATAAACAATTTGCTTATTAATCAAATAAACGTTTATTCCCAAATTCGAAGCCCTAGAAATACATATATCCTAGAGTCATTTCTCTTACACATTATCGAATACTTTAGGTTGATCATTTGGGAGTAATCTCAATTCATATTTCGTTGTCCAAGTTCAAATTCAAGTTATTACGTGAACCGTGAGTATTCCTACCCCTTTTTGCTTTTATACATTTTTGGGGTGTTACATGTACACTATTACAATTTCAAATACAAGTTTACATTTTTACAATACAATTCTAGTACTATGTGCATTGCTTACAATGTGCTTTATGCTTAGACATTACATGTGGATTACATTTGTACTTAGTGAAATCATTAACATGGTACAAGCCGACCTTAACATTGGATAGCGCTATTTGGATTGACAACCCGCCTAGATTGATTCTCCCCCTTTTTCATCGGAGAATCCGTGGCCAGTGTTAAGTTATCATCCATTTATTGGTTGAGTACACTACAGTTCATACAGTACATTATACAGTCACAGGGTTGATTTCGCTCATTTGTATGATACATAGTTTACATAATTGCACTGTAGCTTGCACTTGAATTGTATAACTTTTTAACCTACTATATATATCAAATCTAGGAATGCTCACCAACATTTCATATGTTGACCAAACCTATTTTTGTACATGTTTCAGGTGCAGTTTGATCTAGTGCTTTAGCAAGAGACTTTTAGTGCTTTGTTTTATTTCAGTCATTTCCATATTTACATCTCATTTAGACAATGTAATTTCCATTTCCCTGTAAGACAATTTTGATTATTCAATAATATTTACATTTTAGTACCATGAGCTTTTGAACAATCGTCACTACGTGACACCTCGATGATTCCGCCATCGGTTGGGGTGTTACATTTGTAAAAGTATACATTCGACCGTTTGTTCCAGGTTCGACCGATTAAACATCTACCTTCGCCCAAACAGTCACATTCGACCGTTTGAAATTGGGCGAAGGAGACTGATCATCTCCTTGAACATCAAATTCTGATTTGGTCCATTTTAACATGCCATTTTGATTTAAATACATTCTAATGTGACCGATTAAGCATTTCCAACTAACAATTTCAATTATTAACCACTGATTATGTGTTTTCTACTAAAAACTAGGGTTCGAGTGGTTTAAATCATCAATTAATCAATCTGTTTTGAATTGAACCTTAGTTTTTGACTTATCTCCCCCTAAAACACATACACAATGGATCCTTAACAAAAAAATTGAACAAATAACAGGTTTTAATTAGAGTTTGATGTCAGTTAGGGCACGGTTACAAAATCAACGATTATGAACTATTCAGTGGATGTTAACCTGCAAATGATATGGAAAAATGATCAGTGATTCAAGACGAACACAATGGTATGAAAATTAAAACACGGGCAACAAAATCACTTAATCTCAGAATTTTTAAAATTTTTGAAAGTGAGGGTCGAATGTGTAGATATGGTATATATAGACTCCACATTCGACCGTTTGACTAGGGCGAATGTGAAGCTTTTTCCACCTTCGATCCTACTTAAAGGTTCGAATGTAGAAAAAGGGTTAGAATATGAAAATGTCACATGAACACTCACATTCGACAGTTTAAAAGGTACGAATGAGCAGACAAAATTCCACCTTCGACCCAACGAAGGGGTGAATGAAAATTGCAATTTTTGAAAATTTTACCAAATCTCAAAATCGAGTCCCGTTCAAAATATTTTTCAACTTTTAAGCATCCGACATTCATTATTTCACATTTAAAGATAACAAAACTCAAATGATCCATCAAGTTTTAGAAAATCATCATCAACTACCATCAGCTATCAAAAATAAGATAGAAATGTAAAATCTTTTTGAATTTTCTAAACTTTTTGTTAAAACACACCTAAAACCTTTTTGAGTTTTGTATTTTTGACGAGAAATGTAAATTCACAAAATGTAAAGATAAAACAGTAAATGTTTTGTGATTTCCGGTAAAGGGATCATATCAGTTATTGAGAAATCTGATCACACCGTTGATCTTTTGATTTATTATCATTAAAGACAATGTGTGATCTAGGAACTGCTGATATTGTGATCCATATAAACTCTCATGCAGACTGTTTTGCCGTGCTTTAGACTGATAATATTATTTATAGTATAAACTCAATTGTCTGTGGTTCCCACGCACACGACATACTCCCGTATCAAGAAGTAAATGCACAAAGACTCATTGTAACGCGTGATTATGCTTTCGTCATCTGTAATTTACAAGGTATGAGGCACAGAGGTATACAGGTCAGCAAATCAATGCAACAAAGTAACATGTGCACTCTACCAGGTTGAGGGCTAATATCAATCATGATTTGCATCATTGATTGGATACGATGTAATAGATAATCTTTGATTATCGTCATACATGGAAAGTTACTCAATTCGGTAACTTTAGGATTTGGCTTTAAAGCTCTTTTATAAAGACACCCTGTCTGATCTAGGTCCGTAATTACTTACAGCAGAAAATCAGAGAGGCTATCCCCAGACAACTAATAACATAACGACCCGAAACCTCCAAGTTTTGTACAAATACCCTATCAAACGTAATTACGGTACTAAGACCATATGCCCATGAGGAGTTCATCCACACAACAATTCGTTTGATATGTATGTATCAGGCATGCAGTAATAGGTCTACGAAGCCTATCAACACATCACACAGACTCAGACACACACCTTATATTGCATTAAATTTCTTTAGAATGTGTCAGATCCCCACTGATGTACTATCATTTCCCCTTTTTCTCCAGGAAAACATTTTGGGTTTTTCTAATTTTTATGGGATTTTGAATTTTTCAATGTTTTTGGTTTTTCTGAAAATAAATTCTATCTAAGAAATATAAAACATATTTTTGGATTTTTGTATTTTTTTGAAAAGCAATAAAAACTGTACTAAAAAGTGATAAACTGAGGTGGTGATTAGTCCTGTTTTTCTTTAATACCATTAGCTTTTAAAAGATAGTCAAATCTTGATTTATCAAAAGCTTTGGTAAAAAGATCTGCACGTTGATAGTCAGTGTGGATTTTGACCATATCGATCAACTCTTTAGCGTAACAATCACGGATAAAATGGTATTTGATCCGGATATGTTTAGCTTTCGAGTGATTTACTAAGTCTTTTGTTAATGCAATTGCGGCTTCATTATCACAGTAAATAGGGGTTTTAAGAAATTGCAAACCGTAGTCCACCATCTGTTGTTGTATCCAAAGAACCTGTGAGCAGCAGCTTGATGCTGAGACATATTCTGCTTCACATGTGGATAATGCAACTGCGGTCTGTTTCTTGCATTGCCAGGTCACGAGCCTGCTCCCCATAACTGGCATCCAGCCGTTGTGGATTTGTTGTCTTTGTCACAGCCACCCCAATCTGCATCACTAAAAGTGATTAGGTCAAAATTATTATCATTAGGGTACCATAGTCCTCTCGACGGACAACCCTTCAGATATCTAAGGATACGTTTGACAGTTGCAAGATGACTCTGTTTCTGCTCCGACTGATAACGTGCACAGAGACATGTGGCAAACATTATATCTGGTCTGGAGGCGGTGAGGTACATCAGAGATACGACGATTGCTCTGTATGTAAAAGGATCAGTTAGCTCCCCCTTAGCATCAACACCAATCCCGTGATTAGGTTGTATCGGGGTATCCATCGGCTCTGAATCATCCATCTGGAATCGGCTCAAGACTTCAGAAACATATCTCGTCTGGTGAATAAAGATCCCCGTTGGTCTTTGTTCCACCTGCAAGCCTAAGAAAAACTACATCTCTCCCATCGCACTCATTTTGAACTTTTCCTGCATAACACGTTCAAATTCTCTGCACAGAAGTTCATTAGTAGAACCAAAAATAATGTCATCAACATAAATCTGCACTAGAAGCAAGTCATCCCTTGTTCGTTTTGTGAACAGTGTGCAATCTACCAAACCTCGTTTAAATCCTTTGGACAGAAGATACGTGCTCAGCTCCTCATACCATTGCCTCGGAGCCTGGTGCAACCCGTAAAGAGCTTTGTTTAGAACATAGACCTTATCCCAGTGAATAGGATCCTCAAAGCCTGGTGGTTGACCTACGTAAACTTCCTCCTTGACCACACCATAAAGAAACGCGCTTTTGACGTCCATTTGATACACCTTAAATTTCTTATATGATGCAAACGCCAGAAACATTCGGATAGCTTCTAAGCGTGCAACCGGTGCATAAATCTCGTTGTAATAAATTCCCTTAACTTAATGAAAGCCTTGTACAACCAAACGAGCTTTGTTCTTGACAATCACTCCTCTATCATCTTTCTTACACTTGAACACCCATTTTTTTCCTATCTTTTTTCGTCCTGGAGGTAAATCTGTCAGTGTCCACACTCCGAGTTTCTGAAACTGTAATAACTCCTCCTGCATAGCCCCTACCCAAGCGTCATCCAAAAGAGCGTCCTTGTATGTCCGCGGCTCAACCTGCGAAACATAACAAGCAAAAGACCAGTCATTTTGAAAACCTGATTTTTGAATTTTGGCATATAAAGCAAGAGCGCCAAGGTTTTCTGGTGAGTTTGCATTCCTCAGTTGACCTCTCGTCATCACGCTGCTACCAGGATCACCAATAACCTGCTCGATCGGGTGAATCCGATGTATCTGAGATTCCGGATAATCGGGTACTTGAACTCCCGTCTGAGTAGCTAAGTTCTCTGTGGAATCTAGATCATTACCCTCATTTGATGATGAAGCACCATGTAGATTGGGATTCACTGGTGGTGTCTTTGTAGCAATATCTGGAACAGCTTCACTTGTTACATCATCATCATCTTCAGATTCCGATGAATTTAGAGTTGTGGAAGCTTCCTGAAATACTTCTTCTTCAGCTACAGGAGCATTGGTATTATTAGAAGCTATTTGGGGATTCACAGTGATCGGACGCACCAACGGTGATGTCACTGCGTTTTCGACCTCGTAATATAATCGTACTACAGCTTCTTCAACCAAGCTATCTAGATTGAATGATTCAAAGAAATCCTTGTAATCAAACATCCAGTCTGGACCGCTTCCCTGTACATTCTGAGTATATCTTTGTACTTCGACATTAGCCCACTCCTCGACCTGACGAGTTCGTTTGTTGAAAACCCGTTTGAGCGGGGTTGCATATCCAACATAGAATCCTTCTTCAGCCTTCGGTGCGAACTTCTCAGATGGATTAAGCATTGTACATGGAGCTCCAAACGGTTCTAGATACTCTAAGTTCGGCTTTCGTCGATTCAACAGCTCATAAGAAGTTTTACCAAACTTCTTCACCGTTAAAACACGATTAATAGTATAACAAGTTGCGTAAATTGCTTCCTTCCAGAACATTACCGGAAGATTTGAGTCCGCGAGCATTGTTCTTGCCGTTTCAATTAGAGTCCTGTTTTTGCGTTCAGCGACACCGTTCTGTTGTGGGGTATACGGAGGACTGTATTCATGATGAATGCCTTTGTTTTCACAAAAAGCGTCCATCTGTGCATTCTTAAACTCCGTCCCATTATCACTCCTAATTCTCTTGATCTTGAGACCATAGATATTTTCCAATCGAGTGAACAGAACTTTCAGATTATCAAACGTGTCACTCTTATGGTGCAAGCACATAACCCATGAAAATCTGGAAAAGTCATCGGTAGCCACAAGATAGTACAATTCTCCAGCATGACTTTTACGTTTGACCGGTCCGAACAAGTCCATGTGCAAACGCTCAAGTGGCAGTTCAACGGAATTGACTTTCTTTGGCTTATGGGATTGTTTGTGCTGCTTACCCTTCTTGCAACTCACACACTTGTCATTTAAATGAAAATGTTTAACATTTACGCCTGTGAAAAGTTCATTCTTCACCAATTGATTCATCTTTCGAAGGTGAATATGTCCCATTCTCCTATGCCACATGATTGATTCTTTTTCAGTAGCCTTGTAGAGGAAACATGTGACTTGGCCTTGTGTAGTCATTGCTTTTAACATATCGAGAATGTACAAGTTGTTCACTCTCGGCGCCTTTAACATCACCCACTCTTTTGGTAATACGAATCCCGGCTTGAGTATATAGCAAGATTTGTCATCAAAGTAAACTGAAAACTGCTTATCACAAATCTGACTGACACTGAGCAGATTATAATCGATTTGCTTCACATAAGAGATCTTCTCAAAACTCACCATTCCATTACTGACACTACCCTCCATGGTAATGTATCCACCCTTGTTTCCGGCAAATGCTACATAACCTCCATTAATATTTCTGATATCGAACAGTAGCGATAGATCCCCTGTCATGTGACCAGAAGCTCCACTATCAACAATCCAAAGACTGCTCACAAGGCCAGCTGAAGCTCCCTGCACATATCAAGTAAAAAGATTAGATTTTTCGGGGGACCCAAGCCTACTTGGTCTTGGGTCTTTGAACTTTGTGTTTCAAAGATTCTTTCTTACAATTAGATAGATTTGAATTGATCTTTTTCTGATCAATTAAATCTTTTTCAGTTTCAGCTTTGACATTCTCATTCACCTGTGAAGATGAAGCACCTTGTGAACCCTTTGGTGACCAATGCTGTTCCGAACATTTCAAGATCCGGATTTGAGATTTTGGGGTCTCAACCGGTTTCTTTACTTCGTCTTTGAACAAAACTTTCTTGGTTACCTTCTCTGATTTAACAGAGACAGGTCCAACTGTTGGTTTGACAGCAGGTTTAACTGGAACCTTTTTCTTGTCAACAGTTGTATTCACCATCGGTTTCTTAAGGGATTTTTCAGTTGCTATCTGGTTATGACGATCATATGTCATCGAATGATTATCCCTTCTTTGATAAAAATAATTTTGATTATAAAAATGTGATTGTTGAGGGACAACACGTTGTTGTGGATAACATTGATTATCGACTGGACTTTGATGCTTTTGATTCACTTCCACCTCGTGCCTTTTGTGTCTAATATACGGGCAGTGAGCAAGTAAATGCCCTCTCTCCCCGCATTTATAACACGCACGATATTCTTTAAAGTTATTCTTGGCATTCGACTTAGAGTATGTGGTGATAGGATATTGATCCTCCACACATTTCCTTCTAAGACTCTCAGGAGCTGGATCCAAAGAGTAAGTCGGCTCAAGAAAACTATTAGCCTTATTCTTTGGCTTGATGAATTCTGTGACATGAACTTTCGGTTCTTTAGGAATATCCAAGTAAATTCTTTCTAAAACCTCTGGAGGTACATCATTTGTTCGCTCATGCTTTGGGAACCAAATGGTACTCTCCTGCCAAATCTTTTTAATCTTTGAATAATTGGCGAACTTGATTGGATATTCCTCGTCAGACATAATCTTATCGGATCCAATCATCCGATAGAAAATCTTGACGGGTTTGTCACAAGATTCATTTTTCTTTTCATTTTTCTTTTCAACAGGCTTAACTGATTGATTCTTTCTATGAGCGTTAGCCATGGAATGCACAATCTGAGATGATGAAACAGGTTCGTTAGTGATTATGTGATTTTCATCAGGAATATCACACACCTTCTCAGATTGATCATCCTCAGAATCGGAATCATCAGTTACAACAACTACACCTTCATTGTTTAGTCCCAAAACTGGTCGAACATCAGAATTTGGGTCTCTCACACTAGAAGTGTTCGACTCATTATCCGATGTCGATTCAGACTTGACTGAGCTCTCCGGTGTTATTGAATGTAGAGTATGATTTTCAAATAACACTGGAGATGGGACGGCCTTGTAGTTTGCACTACTAGACTGTGAAGGCTCCTCTATTATATGATCAACAACATAAGCAATATGCTTATAACTCTCAAATTTCTTATTTACTTTTTCTGCAAAGCACTTGATGGTAGCCATTTCAAGTTTTGTGTTTTCTAAATCATTGATGTAATTATTTATGGCCAGTTGTTTCAAAGATAAAGTCTTTTTCAGGTCTGAAACATCTTTCTTATAACCATCAAGTACTCTGTTAAACTCTTTTGCTTCTTTTTGATAGGATTGACAATTGATTTTAGCACTCTCAAGCTGAACCTTGAGTTGCTTATTCTCATCTGTCAATTTATCACAAGCATCACAATGTTTATCACAAATTGAATTTGAAGTAGATTCAGTACTTACCTGTTTTGGAGGTTCTGTCATCGCCATCAGTGCAAAGTGTGCTTCCTTCCCAGCGAAAAACTTCGAATAATCAATCCTGGTACAAGCATTATCCACCATGCATGATTTGCGGGTCATCAAAAAGTCAGCTTCAGCAAGCAATTGGTCAATATCATCATCCAGTGAGTTAACACTAGATTCAGAATCAGATTCACTCTCCACATCAGAATAAGCCGAATCATACTGCTCTGGCACCTCAGTAACTGAATCAAGAATCAAACCAGATTTCTTCTCTCCACAATCATCACTTTCTTCACTCAACTCTTCGATTTTCATTTCAGACAACTTCTCAGTCACTATCTCTTCTTCAACACATACCGGCTCATCTAGATCCATTTTCTGCGCAACACATGCCACATTACCAGTGGTAATCTCCTCAACACCCAACTGCATACCCGTCCAATCAAAACCCTCGTCTTTCTGTATCACCAAGGCTTGGTTTTGATTATCTGATTGGGTTTGTGTGTTTGGTGTAGATATAGGAATGATTGTTCGGTTTGAATTTTGTTGTGTTTGATTTTGGTTCTGGTTTTGTGTTGTGGTTTGTCTAGGAGTGTTGTTTTGTGAAGTATTTTGACGGTTCTGGTAGGTATTTTGTGGTTGAAAACTTGAAAAATTAGGGCTTTGGTAAGATACCTGGTTTTGGGTTTGACGGTTTTGGTAGTTAGTGTTGAAAGGATTTATGTTCCCCTGCTGTGCTGGCTGTGTGCATTTCCTTTAAAAGTGACCTTTCCCATCACAATTGAAACATGTCACTTTGGCTTTGTTGAAGCCATATGTGGTGTTTGGGGAAGTAGAAAGATCAGTTCTTCCGGTCTTCTCAATGAATTCGGTAGCTCTTCTCATAACGCTCGCAAATGCCCACTGGATATCAATGAGCTCCATCTCTTCTTTATCAATCTGTGCGTAGTCTTCACTGGTCAAGTTGTTGTTCCCAATTTGACTCGCAACCAACCCGTTATAAGAAGCTACCATAGCTGACACCAATGCTACATGTTGCTGTGCAATCTCAACAGTAACATTGATCAGGTTCGAGGTTTCCAGCACGATTGAACTCTGAGTAGGTTGGGTTTATTCATCCGAGTTTGGTTCACTTGAGGAATGTATGATTGTTGTTGAGGTTGGTTTAGATTAGCAGAATAACAAGCTGCTTGTTGCATAGGTGAGAATGGTGGTATGAAAGTTGTAGTAGGATATGATGGTGGGGTATAAGATGAAGTTTGTGCAAGGTAATTGATAGGTGTTTTGGATGGTTCAACCTGGCTAGAAACGCACACAAAACATTTGAACTAGAACTTGAACCAGCAAGAGATGAAGATGCATTACCATGATATAAATCCGGATTCTGAGGAATTTGAGCTCTTTTTGCCTTCCTCTTTTCTTCCATCTCCTTGTTCTCAAGTTTCTGAATAAACTCGTTGATGGTCCAGTATTGGTACGCATCCTTTTCCTTCAATACCTCTATGTGCTGATTCCAGTACGGTGGCAACGCATCAGCAAACTTGTCCACCAGCTCCAACATTGGTATGTTTATCTCATAGCTAGAAAGCTCGGTCAGTAAATGACAATACCTAGGAATCAACTCCTTCAGCGTCTCATTCCCATATAGCTGAAGTTCTCAAATTCTTTCCTAAGTTCCTCCATCCTTAACTTCCACATCTTCTCATTCCTATCATGCCGATTTCGTAACATGTCCCACAACTGTTTAGATGTAGTGCAAGACCCAAACTGATGTAAGAGATCAGTATTAATGGCCTGGGACAGTTGAGAAAACGCCTTCTTCTCAATAGTAAATTTCTTCTTCTCATCCTCAGCAAGGTTTTCCAACGGAATTGGCTTACCCGTGTTTTCAAAGATCGGAGCCACATAGCCCTTAGCAATCATTTGCCAAGCTTCTGTTCCCTCTAATCCCATTCCCTCAAGATGTATCTTGAATTTGGTCTTCCATGTGTAGTAGTCGACCATTTCCATAAGCTTTGGTGGACGGCTTCCACTACCCGACGATAAGTCTTGAATAAGAGTCGAGATAGCGTTGGTAGTGTGAGAATGAACCGCGGCTGCTGCTACTCCCCAATAATCAGCCATCGGTTGTGGTTGTGGTTGTGCAACTTGTTGGGGCATAGAGCTAGTCATCGCCATGTAGTTAATCGGTTGGGATGGTTGACTAGACTTTTGAGCAGCCACCGACCAAGGATCCATGGTTGTCTACTGTTGTGGTGTTGTAATAGGTCGTGGTGTTGTAGGAAAATTCCACATATTGATCTGAAAATGATTAAACACGAAACGATTAGAAAAGTTTTATAACAGATTCTACGTTCGACCCTTTGTGATAGTCGCGTGGTCGAATGTGAAAATCAAACCACGTTCGATCGTTTGGAAAAGCTCGAATGTAGAAAATAACAAACTCAAGTTCACTTTCGACCGTTTACACCCACGTTCGACCACTCGATTGGTCAAATGTACTCAATAAGGTCGAATGAACAATATCAGACTAAAACTTTCTAGGTTCGACCAACTAACACTCCACTTTCGACCAAATAATCCCTGGTTCGACCAAATATTCTCACTTTCGACCAAATTTCCCTAGGTTCGACCCTTCATGTTTGAAAAACGGTTATTCTTTGAAAATCAGTTATTTTGATCAAAATTTTTAAAATGTTGATGAAATTTGATGATTTTAAGCAGGTTTTGCTTCGGATTGGATTTGAAACAAGTTTAACAAAGAGAATTATGAGTTTTATCCATGAAAACAAGTTTAAATCAATCAATTTAACACCAAATTCAGTTTATCAAGGAAAAACAGAAAGTTTTGATCAAAATATGGTCCAAATCAGCTGTAATATTATCAATTTGTGGTTGTTTGATCCAAATGGCTCTGATACCACTATGTATGCGCGTAGGATCGTCTAAACAACAAAGATAATGATCAAATGTAACGATCCCACATCAGTTGGGAAGGAGAACTAACACTTCTTTATAAGAGGTGGGATACCTTCCCTATCGTGACGCGTTTTGGCGTGGGAATTGCCTACGACCAATGCAAAATCGGGACATGCCCGGACAATATCGCGGTACGGGAGTGGGCTGTTACAAATGGTATCAGAGCCAGGGCCGGGCCGTTGTGCCAGCGAGGACGCTGGGCTCCTTAAGGGGGTGGATTGTAACGATCCCACATCGGTTGGGAAGGAGAACTAACACTTCTTTATAAGAGGTGGGATACCTTCCCTATCGTGACGCGTTTTGGCATGGGAATTGCCTACGACCAATGCAAAATCGGGACATGCCCGGACAATATCGCGGTACGGGAGTGGGCTGTTACATCAAACAAGTTCAATTCAGGTGCGGAATCCCTGAATTGAGCACATAATGATAATAAAACTAGCAAAACACAGAAATCATCATAAACATCTTTAATTCATTCACTTTCATAAACGATTACACTTGAAATCACGGTTTATAATGATTAAAAGACCATTACAGACTCAACAATAAACCTAGGGAAAACACACACAGGGAGGGAAAACAAAATGTCAAAAGTCGCAATTCAAAAATCAACTTGACCTTATATAGGCCTGCACATTCGCCCATTTGTGTTAGTCGAATGTGCAGTTTCGACCATTCATTATGGTCGAATCAAGACATACATTAATCTATTTTCTACCTTCGACCTCCCTGTGCTCCTTCGCCCTTTTACTTTTTCCTTCGACCAGATAGAAAGCCACATTCGACCATCTATAATCACCTTCGACCATTCAAAGTTGAACAAAACATATGTTATTTGCAATCCAAAAGCATTAGTCGCATAATATGCATCTACAAAAAGAAGCTTCAGGACTCTGGAAAAGTGTCTGATGATTATGTATTTGGTAATACAGCACTTTTGGGTCAGGATGAGGTGTCTAGTAATAATAAGGATCAGAGTTATGATCATTTCATTGACATAACTTCAGGTTTTAACTCTAGTTTTAACTCTGATTCTTATTCACCCAACTATTTTTTTACAGCAAGTGGTGGTGATATCCAGGCATCTGATAACATATCCTTTGAGTATAATGACCTTCAATATTTTGACCCTGATGACTTGGAATAAATGGACATAATGAACCAACTGGCTCTGCTCAGTGTTAGAACTAACAATTTCTACAAGAAATCTGGCAGAAGATTTCCAGGTTTAACTGGCAGGTCAAAGGTGGGGTTGGATAAATCTAAAATTAAGTGTTATAAATGTCATAGACTTAGTCATTTTGCTAGGGAATGTAGGAGTCAACATGGTAAACCTATGATTACCTATCCAAATCAAATGCCACAGACAAACACTTATCAAGTTTCCCATCATACCCCTGGACCAAATGTGCAAAACATTGCTCATTTTGCACAGTCCTCATCCACTGTTCCTGTCTATTATGTCCAAACCACTGTTCCTCATATTCACTATGTTCAAACCCCTATTGCTCAGGCACAAATGCCAATAACTTCTACTCAACCCTCTGCCCCTACAGAGACTAGTCAACAGAGCTTCTTCACACAAGGCTTTGTTGATTGGAGCAGTTTACCAGATGAGTTAACAGATGAGAATTTTGCTCTTGTTGCCAAAGCTGAAAATGAACCAGAAATTTTTTGTTTCATGGCTTTGGATACAATAGTAGAAGAAGTTGAATCTGAGGATGTGGTGTCTGAGTCTGAAAATGTGACTAATTATGTTGTTGATACAGTAGTTCCAGATGAAAAGTCTGAAGAAGAGGTTGTAAATCTCTCAGATCCATGGGGTGATAATGATTGTGAGTGCAAGTGTGATTGTGCATTGATGGCTACTGCTAAGGTATCTCCTCAAATCTTAATAGCATTTGCAAACATTAAGGAGGTGAATGAAAACCTTAGAAAGACAATTTAAGATGATGAAGTTCAATTTGAAAAAATTTCAAAAGAGTTAAAATTAAAATTGACTGAAAAAGAATCTAAAATCAGCAGTTTAAAACATGAAGCAACTATAACCAAAGACCAGCTCCAAACTATGATAACAAAATATCAGAGTTCTAAAAAGGTGCTTGAGTCCACCCAAGTTGAGTGTGAAAACTGGGTGGAATCATGTAGAGGTTTTGAGATGCTCCTCAACAAACCGACCAAAAGTCATGTGAAATTTGGCATTGGTTGTGAAACCACCGTTCAAGCTTTTCAAAACACTGACAAAAGGGAACTAAAGTTGGTTGAGGTTGTTGCAACTAATTTAGAGGGTCAAGAAATTAAAATCACTGAACCTAATGGTAAGAAAATTGTTCTTGAAAAACCTGAGGGTTCCTCATCTTTTACAGAACTTGAAAAATATGAGTTTAAACCAACTTGGTCAGATGAGTGTGCTGTTCTTGAAAACTTCAAACCAGTTGATTTTGAAACCCCTGATGGTAAGAAAGAACCACAGGCAAAGGTCATTCCCTTGAAAGATCTTCCAGCAGATGCTCAAACATCTGTTGAAAGGAAGGTTGAAAAAGGGAAGAAGAAAGAAAAGGGTGTACACTTGTTCTGTGATTTCTGTGAAAAGAAGAACCATGTTACTAAAAACTGTTTTCTTCTAAAAGCATATGATATCAACAAAGGAACAAGTGTGAGTGATTCTAAAACTACATGCTCAATATGTGGTAAAAAGAATCAAAAAACCAAAGAGTGTCTTTATCTAAAAAATTTGATGTCAATATACAAGAGTATAAAGCTAAAACTCAAGCAAGTCAAGTGGCTAATACTCCAAAAGGAAAGCCCAAACAGACTTTTGCACCAGCCCAAACATTTGTTACCAAAAGTCTTGAATCATCTGCTCCTAGGGATGTCCAAGTAACAGATGCTCCACCCTCAAACAAGAATCCAAGAGGACATGGACAACCACCTTGTCATAGTCTGTCACATGTTTATGAAGAGCCCAAGAGGCCTTCAAAACCAAGAGTGAACAGGAATCCTTATTGTTACAATCATCTGACAGGAAATGGTCAAACATCTGTTGCACCAAGTGTTGACATACAAACACTGGCAAATGGTCAGCAACAGTTGTTGAACTTGGTTCAAAGACTAGTTCAAACCACTGATCATTCTCCTAAGCTTGAGGCCGAAAAGTCTGGGAACTCATCCAAAGCCAACTTGGCTTTGGACACTCACCAAAACTAATCCATTACTGATGTGCAGGGAGCTTTTGCTTGCTTAGATAGTCTATGGTATGTAGATAGTGGAGGTTCCAGGCACATGACAGGATGTAGAGCCCTACTTCTGGACTTCTTAGCTCATGGAGAGGGTGATATATCCTTTGCTAATGATTCTAAAGGTAAAGTGTTGGGTTCAGGGACTGTTCAGGCTGGGAAACTCAAGTTTGAAAATGTCAATCTTATTGATAATCTTAAATTTAATCTTCTTAGTGTCTCACAAATGAGTGACAAATGCTATGGGTCATTCTTCACTAAGAAAACTTGTAAGATTATTGGGCCAGAAGTGGTTAAAAAGATTGACACCATCATTGCTGAGAGCAAAGCATAACTTGTTGCTCATAGGAGTGGCAATGTGTATGTAGTTGATATGTTGAAGGATAATCCTATAGCAAATGTCTGTCTGTTTTCTGCTGCCTAAACTAAAGAGACAAAATTGTGGCATAGGAGATTGGGTCACACCAACTTTCAAACTATCAACTCACTCTCTAAACAAAGCCTTGTGAGACGCCTTCCATCAAAAGAATTCAAATGTGATAAGCATTGTGTTTCCTGTTTAAAAGGAAAGCAACATAAAAGCTCTTACAAATCCATTGATGAGTCCAAAACAAGTCAATGTTTTCAATTGTTGCACATGGACTTGTTTGTCCTAGTTAAAATCATGAGTCTAAGAAGAAAAAGATTTTGTCTTGTCATAGTTGATGATTTTTCTAGGTTTACATGGACTTTCTTTTTACACTCTAAGTTTGAGACTGCAGGTATCTTGAAGGACTTTGTCACCAAAGTTGAAAAACAATATGACTTGCCAGTAAAAGTCTTTAGAAGTGACAATGGAATAAAGTTTAAAAATAATGAGTTGGATGATTTCTGTGTGTCAAAAGGGACTGTGAGGCAGTACAGTATTCCAAGAACACCAGAACAAAATGGGGTGGTTGAAAGAAAAAACAGAACTCTCATTGAGGCTGCAAGAACTATGCTAGCAGATTCTGGTTTGCCACTATCCTTCTGGGCAGAAGCTATAAACACTACTTGCTATGTTCAAAACAGAGTTTTAATTAACCCTAGACATCAAAAGACTGCTTATGAAATTATGTTCAAAATCAAACCACTGATATCATTCTTCAAAATCTTTGGCTGCCCATGTTTCATTTTAAATCTTAAAGATTCCATTTCAAAATTTGCAGCCAAAGTAGATTGTGGGTATTTTCTGGGATATTCTTCTACTGCCAAGGCCTATAAAGTGTTTAAAACAAGGACTAGGATAATAGAAGAAACTCTGAATGTAAAGTTCAATGAACTTTCATCCTTAAAAATCCCAGCAAATCCCGCTGAACTGTTTGATTTAGAAAAATTTAAATTTGAAGATATTACTGCTAAAACTAACAGTGCAGGTATTCCACAGTCTCCACAATAGGATTACAGATTTGATGTTGTGATTCCTACTCACTACAAAGTCACTTCTGCATCAGGAGAAGCAGATGTTCAAAACACCAGTCAAAACTCTGCCACAGGTGTGTCAATCACTGTTGACCAGTCTTACCCTCAAACCACTGCCTCATCCAGTTCAACCACTGTTCAAACATCTATTGACAAAAGTCAGTCCAACTTTACACCACTTGGACCCATTCCCCCACTTCCATTTCAAACATCTGTTGGCACTACAGAAGTGCAAACAAATGTTACAACAACAGAGTCACCAAACCTCTGTCCCTCACCTCAAAATGCCATCATACCATACCAGGGAGATCTAATCTATCTAAGAGCTCATCCAACAGACCAAATCATTGGTAACATCAGAGAGGGAGTGCTCATAAGGAGCCAATCCTCAAATATATGTCTTTTTGCAGGCTTTCTATGTCTCACACAACCTGTCAAGTACCAAGAGGCACTAAAAGACAACAGTTGGGTAGAGGCCATGTAGGAAGAGCTCCTTCAGTTCAAAAGACAACAAGTATGGTAACTTGTACCACTACCAAAGGATGTTTGTCCAATTGGCACAAAGTGAGTCTTCAAGAACAAAACTGATGAAAGGGGCATAGTTGTCAAGAACAAAGCCAGGCTTGTGGTTCAAGGCTTCAGACAAGAAGAGGGGATAGACTATGATGAAACCTTTACTCATGTAGCTAGGATAGAAGCTATCAGACTCTTCCTAGCCTTTATTGTCAACCACAACATCAAGGTGTATCAGATGGACATCAAATGTGCATTCCTTTATGACAAAATTCAGGAGGACGTCTATGTATGTCAACCACCTGGTTTTGAAGACACATTCCATCCTGATCATATCTACAAGCTCAATAAAGCTTTGTATGGACTAAAACAAGCACCAAGGGCCTGGTATGAAACTCTTTCCACCTTTCTCTTATCCATTGGTTTCACAAGAGGTAAAATTGATAAAACTTTATTTCTAAAATGGAGAGGGAAAGATTTAATGATTGTTCAAATATATGTGGATGACATCATTTTTTGGGTCCACATGTAACAAAATGTGTGAAGAGTTTAAGGAAGTCATGACAGTAGAGTTTGAGATGAGTGCCATGGGTGAACTTTAGTGCTTCCTTGGTCTCCAAGTTAAGCAACTGCAAAATGGTACATTCATTCACCAAAACAAGTATGTTAAAAACTTACTAACAAGATTTGAGATGAATGACTGTAAGCCATGTAGTACACCCATGAGCACTACCAAGCTACTCACTATTGATGACAAAGATGAACTGGTTGATCAGACACATTATAGGTGCATGATTGGGTCTTTATTGTACCTAACTGCATCTAGGCCAGACATTATGTTTGCCACATGTGTCTATGCAAGGTCCCAAGCATCACCTAGAAAGTCAAATCTTATTGCTGTGAAGAGGATATTCAGATACCTAAAAGGTGCTCCCACACTTGGTATCTGGTATCCTGCTAATGGAAACAATGAGCTTTCAGACTATTCAGATGGTGATTTTGCTGGTTGCCACACCATAAGGAAGTCTACATCAGGTGGGTGCCAATTTCTAGGGAATGCCTTAGTCTCCTGGCAAAGAAGAAAGCAAGCAGCCGTTTCAACCTCAACAGCAGAGGCTGAATACATTGCTCCTACAAGCTGTACAACCCAACTCATGTGGCTTCAAAATCAACTACTGGATTTTGGTATAACTGCACTAAGGACTCCACTCATGTTGGATAGCCAAGCTGCTGAAAATATCATCAAAAATCCAGTCTCTCACTCCACCACAAAACACATCGATATCAGACATCATTTTGTGAGAGATAGCTATGAAAAAGGTTTGATTTCTCTGCACCATGTTCCAACAAAGGATCAGCTGGCAGATGTGTTGACAAAAGCTTTAGACACATCTACCTTTGAAAAACTGATCTTTCGGATTGGTATGCTAAACATGGATTAACAACAAAAATGTTTCCTTAAAAAAACATTAAAATGTTTTCAGAAAATCAAAATCCATCCTTAAAAATAGCTTTTGGTTGAAAAATCTGTTAAAGATAAAACAACCATTGTTTCATTCATTCTATCATCTGTTGGTTGAAAAATCTATTTCAAACATTTGATCAGATAAAACAACCATTGTTTGGTTGAAAAATCTGTTTCAAACATCTGATCAGATAAAACAACTGTTTTCCATTATATATAAATATATATACATAAAAAACCATCAGTGCTTTGGCAAACCATCAACAGATGCTTGCCACGTATGCTCCATCAGATGTTTGCCATGTCTGCTCTCAAAAGCAGTGCTTTGGCCACATCAGCGGTTTCATCAGAGGCTATAAAAACCCTGTTTTTCCTAACAGTTGTTACACTGTCTCATTGTATTCAAAATACTGAAACTGCCTCCTTCATCCTCAAACCCTTATACAAATTCCTTCATTCATCTGACTCGAAATCCATTACCATGGATCTTCAAGCAAAAGCCCCCCACAATTACCTTCCGTATCTGGTTAAAATAGATGAAAACACTCCATTCCACACCATCATTAATGTCATCCTCAAATCCAAATACTTGCCCATTCTCACCGCAGACGCACCCATTTACATTGACACTCTTCAAGAATTCTGGTTAAATGCTGAGTTTCTACTTCAAGACAAAAGGCTAACAACCATTATTTCAAAAATTGGAGATACAAATGTCACCATAGCCCCCCAAACCATATCCACAACCTTCTCTCTAAATGACTTGGCATGTATGGATTCTTTTCCTAAGGCTGAACTTCACACAGAGTTCTTAGAAAGGGGTTGTGATTCACAAATGACTGGTGCAACAATTTACAAAAAATAATTCCCACCAGTCATGAAATTTTTCTTTCATACACTCCTTATCTGTCTCTCTGCTAAAACTACTTCTTTCAATGAAATCGTATTGAAAGTTCAGTACCTGGGATATGCAATGCTGTCAGAATCTGACAAAAATCTATCCCAAGCACTGTTTCTAGATTTAGTAGCAAATGTGAAGGGAGTCAAGTCTGGGTTAAACAATACTTTTTTTTTATACCCAAGAGTTCTAAGTTTTATCCTACAAAAGGTTTTACCTGAAAAGGATTTTAAAAGGGGAGAATCTTATAAAATTGAAGAGTCTCTCCCAAGAAACTTTTACAAGAATGTTGGGTCCAAACACCCAAGAAAAAGTATCAAAAGTTAAAGTTTCCAAAACACAAGCAAAGGGTGTTAAGACAACAACTGTTGTCAAAACCTCTGTTGCTGAGCCCACTGCTCCTGGTGATCATGACACTACATCCAGTGCTGTGAAACCCACACCAGCCACTTCGAAAAAGAAACTTCCATCCACCAAACCCCCCCAAGAAACCACAAAGGGGACCTCTGGAAGATGAGATACCAGAGGAAAACCCTGTTGTAGCACAAAAGCAACAACAAACCACTGTTGATACTTCCTCTCAACAGATGGATATATCTCCACCTAGCCAACCTCCTCATGAATCCTCACAAAAGGATCATGTTGTAAGCCAAGGGGACACACATCATTAAGCATATGAGTCACTTGACCATATGTTTAAAAGCCCTTCTCCCGGGGCGGCTTCTCTTTTCACTCTCCAACCTTCACTATCACATGTCCTCCCTACCATGCAACCATTGTTCGAAGCCATTGATAAAACTCAGGACAATCCCAGTTCCTCTCCATCACCTATCACTGAGAGCATACTTCAACAAGTGACTGGGTCTGGAAAAAAATCAATTGGCTAGCCTACGAATAGAGGAGGTTACACCTCTTGAGTTACATGTAACTCAAGGTGGTTTTTCAAGTGAAGCATCTACTACTGCTGTAGAGACCATTGTCTCACAACAGGACAGTGGTTCCATCCCTAAGACTTCCTTGAAGTAAACAACTGATGAGGCCACTATTGTGACCCCAAAATCAGTTGGAAGTCCCCAGAACCAAGACAAAGGAGCATCTGGTTCTTATTTTATGGACTCACCTCCTAGAACTGAACCAGTTACAACTACCACTTCTGGTAGGAATTCAGATGATCCTATTAACTTAGGTGATGGGTTAAAATACCAAGAATTGATGGAGAGAGTTACATCCATTGAAACATCTGTTGCTGAAATCAAGACTGATATCAAGACAATAATGCAATCTTTGGCTGTCCTCGCCAAAAGTCAACCATCCACAGAAGATATTGCTAGTGAGCTATGGAAGTCTGTCAGCCCCATCATCATAGCTCATCGAAAACTAGCAGATCAAACACATGAAACATATATGGCTCTATTCAGAACCATGGTAGATGCTAGGTACACAGATACCCAAGTAGACATTAAAGCCATCAAAGATCATCTGCCGAAGACCACTGGCTCTGCCCCTACAACTATCTTAATAGATGAAGATGTTGATGAATTCACTACTGATGATGCCAAAAAGGGGGATAGTGGCAAAGATAGATTGCCAAAGCTAGATCCCTTTGGATATCCACCTTCTCAAAAAGGTCAATCACAAAAGTCTGCTGCCAACAAACCAGGGTCTGCTCCAGCTCCACAACAACCCACTAATCAAACCACTGCTACTGCTGAATCTGCCAAAGCTGGTAAGGCAAAAGAAATTGATGAATCTGCCAACATCATTGCTGAAGAGGCTGCTGAAGCTAAGCAAAAAAGGTCTGATACTTTGGAAGTCAAGGCAGAGGCTCTAGTACTGAAAAAACAGGAACAACAGCAGGAAGTTGAAGATGTTGGTTCCTCTAAAAGGAAGAAAATGCCTGCAAAACATGTTAGGCAACCACCATCCAAAACTAAAACCTCTGCTCCCAAAACATCTGCTAGAACCACTGCTACCACCAAAACATCTGCTACCACCACAACCACTGAACCCATTACAACAATCACCACTACACCACCCATAACTATGCCACCCACATCACCATTACAACCCCAAACATCTGCTGGTCCTACACAAGTGCCAACAGATGTTAACACATCCACTACTACCCAAACACCATCATCACCTCTGATCCTGTACAAAAGGAAGAGAAAATCAACCTTTATGATATAGGATGAGAATATAGAAACCACACCAACTCCCATTTCATCATCAAAATCTACACCCACCACCATCCATCACACTATTGGCTGCTCAGTATCCTCTTGAGCTTGATCTACTCAAGGGGGAAATTCAATCCTTCTACAATACTGAGGATCCATCAAAAAGAACTTTCCAATCTCTCCCAAATATGCCTGTTCCCAGAAACATTAATGAATACTTAAAGTTTAAAGTAAAACAGACAGATTTGATCATCAAGAAAAGATGAATAGGAAAGGATGACATGACTATTCAAGGCATCCATTCGGCAAAGGTTAGCAAATTGAGAAGGATTGAAGATTTTGTTAAGACCCTGAGTAATTCTATGTCAAACATGCCACCTAGTAGTGATTTGGAAAGGGTAGTCAGGGAATCCATTCTTGATCAGATCTTGGCAACCATGCCTTACAAGGCAAATAAGAAACAATTTGCAGGCTGGACCACTCACGCCCTTCAAGAAGAACTATACAGAATTGAAGAGATGACCAAGAATCCTACTCAAAAGGCTTCTGCCCCTGATTTCAGAAAAGGCAGAGACCCAGCCAGAGCCTTTAAATATAAAAGAATGAGGGAAGAGATAGTGGCTGCTAAGTATGGAGAAATGAGGTCTGTGTAAAGATGGTCTGAGCTGGGACTGGTTGAAACATACAAGAAGCTTGAAGAGAATAGAAAAACTGATCCCACACTACCAAGAAAACCAAATTATTCTGATGCACCAGTGGTTAGAAGATCTCAACAGACCTTTTCACTTGATAACTTACCTGCAACATCTGATCTATCCATTGCTGCCTAGAAACAGTACAAAAGGCAGAAGCAGATGTTAGAAGAAGATGAAAAAAGAGTTTGCTAACACATTTGTGAAAGAAGGGATCTTCAACCAAGTCTATTACTTCTCTGACCCTATCTCTGAAGAACTTAGAAGAATCATTGGTAGACCTCCATAACCAAACTCATCCCAAATAATCTGCAACTCAAGAAATCCTCAGGTTCAAAAATTCTAAAGTGGAAGGTCAACAAAGACACCAACGAATTGACTCTGCTCAGATCTGATGGAGAAGCTCAGAAGTTAAGAATGGATGATGCATATGGTCTGTGTGAAAATGATCTCCAAGACCTTCTAAACTTAGAGCTTGAAAGTGATGCTGAAGACTTATTCTCCTTAAACTTTGAATTACAATTCAAAGGGCAAATTAGAGAAAGTCTGATGAGGAATAAAGATCAGTAATAAAGGTTGAGTTTTGGCATCATCTGTTCTAGGGGGAGATTGTTGGGTCTGCTGACCTGGAGAAAAACAGATGATATGAAAAGCCAAAACATACTATATATTTGATCCATAATAAATCAGTGTTTTCAAGTTATCTCCCCCAAAAGACTATTGACTTCTAATAACTGCTGTTCCTCCTAACAACTGCTGGTGTACAAGTGCTGATCACAAAGAACTGTTGAAGAACCAACTGTTGAGCTAAAGACTGTTGAAGACAAGGTCTGTTGGAGCCAACAACACTTAGGTTCCAACAGTGGATACAAGCCATCAGAGTTTTACCCATCAGTTGTTTAGTCATCAGAGCTTATCTATGTAACAGTGTCTGTATTAATCAGTTGTTTTATGTTGTTATATATCTGTCAGATGTCGCTGTCTTAGGTGATGTCAGCCATAGGTCATCAGAGGTTTAGTTTGTCTATAAATAGAACAGTACATGTACTGTTTTATTCATCACTCTAAACATTCTCTCAGACAAACAACTGTGAGTGATCAGGCTGAGGGGGAGTAAATGTGTAATCATTCTAATTTGGTTTGACTAATGAGAAGATTGATTCTAAAACAATTATCCCGTTTGTTTTGATTAATAGTTTACTATTTCCGTTGCACTTTCCATATTTGTTTATCTTCATTCGTATTTCATTCATTAACTATCAAAACAAATCAAACTCAGATCCTAATAGGCTTGAAGGGTGACAAGTTTCTGATGTACCCTAGATTCTTCCAGATGGTATTTGATCACAAACCCAAATCTGAAGAAAGATCCTCTACAAGTCATCAATCAGGATCATATTAAGTTTACTACTTTGAGCAGGATGATTGCATACAAAGGATTATCTGAAGCAGAGAAGCCCCCAAATAAGAATTTGTTTGGTCATTTGAGAGATGTGGGTTATACTGATCCAGGTGAAGATAAGGCTAGACATGCTAACAGTAATTCGGATTCTGACAGTCCTTTGTGTCCAGTTAATAAGACAGCCAAGAGGAAAAGACAGGTTATCAACAAAGGGGCAAAATCTGGGAAGGGTAAACAAAAGGTTGATGAAACAGAAACCAAAACAAAGAAGGTGACAAAGACAAAAGGCAAAGGTAAAGAGAAGACTATGTTAGTTGATGAAGCGGACAGTGAAGAGACTGAAGATGATGAAGAATGGGATTCTCAGACTGAAATTGTGAAGGGTATTGATCCCAAGGCCACTGAGATCACTACACCTGAAGCAATTGAGAAGTTATTTGAAGAACAGAACAAGAAGACTGTGGTAGAAGAGGATGCTGAAATGATATTGAACTTAGATGATTTTGAAGGTTCACCAGTAACAGGTGCAAAGACAGTTGGAGGTAGAAAGAAAACCATGTCCAAGAAGGAAAACCCAAGAAAGAAAAGGAACAGAGAGATTGATTTATTAGTTCTTGGAAAGAAAGTGTCGAAGCAACTAGTTCAAAAGCAACAACACCAGCAGCATCACGAAGCTTGAAGAAGAAGAAAACCACTGAAGCTACCACAACTGATCCAGCATTAGCATTAAGTCCTGATAACATTTCTGAAACTCTGAAGAATGTTTAAGTAAGATGGAAAAGAAATCAAAGAAACCTAGAGCTGAATTGAGTTCTACACCTAAAGTCACTGTTTCTGATGAAGTGATGGAATTGGTGAATAGACGAATTGGGAATGTTATAAAAGCTTTTAGTCAGCAACAAGAAGAGTTCAAGCAGATGAAAGAGAATGAAGCTAACTTTTTGAAGATTGTTTTGTCATCTCAGAAGCAACAGAAAGAGTTAGAAGAGACTATTGAGAAACTCGGAGCTTCTGATAAGAAAAACAAAAGAAAGATCAAGATGATTGAAAGCAAGAACAAAGAAATGAAGAAATTGATCGACAAGTTATATTATAAAGCACCACAACTAAAAGCTGGTGAAGAAGAGGAAGAGGAAGAAGAAGAACATGTCGATTTTGAGGATTCAGATGAAGAAGGTTCAGATGATGATGATAGTGATGAATCAGGTGATGATGATGATGATGATGATGATGATAACGTTGGAGGTAAAAGTTCAAAGAAAGACAAAGAGTCGGGTGATAAAGATTCGGATGATAATGATGATGATACCAGCAAATACAGATTCAAGAAGAGAGAATCGGAGAAGAGTAAAGGCGAATCTAGCTCCAGACAGAAGAAAAGTGGAGAAAATGTGGATGAAGATCAGTCTATCTTTTGGACTGAAAAGATTCGTGCTTTGACAAAGGAAGATAAGAATATGAACAGACAGATGCTTGAGAAACAAGTCTGGACAGTTGAGTTGACTGGTAGATTTCCTGAGATCTTTGAAAGTGAAGATATGAGGTATGAGATAGATTATCAAGATCCTAATTTAGAGGATGGTGAGTTATCTACTGCTATGTCTATTGAAGTACTTGAAGGACTAGCAAAGCAGATTGGGAAATCTCTGGAGGATATCATGAATGATCAACAGATTGAAGACAAAGAATGTGGTGATTCCTGAGATTAATGAGGAGAGCTTGAAAGAAGCTGAAAAGTTGGCCAAGAAGAAAGGAAAGAACGTTTTGGAAGAAGTGTTTGGAAAGGATGCAGATAAGAAACAACCTTTCAAACAATCTGAAGAGTTAAAAGAGTTGCTAAGAAAACTGAAGGCAGAAGAAGCTAATAGACCAATTGCAGGAGTTCAGGGTGCGTTCTACAAAGTGCATAATCAAGTGTTCAAAGGAAGAGCTTTAGGCTGGAAATACTTTCCACAGCTAAGGTGTATTGGAGTGAAATGGGAAAATGGAATTCTGTACTTCTACAGATTTCATGATATTAAAACGCTTCCTTACTGGGCTGTGAGGGACATTTGTAGACATACTTTGGGAGGAGCGTCTGTGAACAATGATGCAGTGGGTTATTTTGCTGACAAGATGAGTTGGTAGAGCAGAACAAGATGGAATTTGTTTAGGCCTCAATATCCTAAACGAATTGTCCATAAGAATGAAGTTGATCCCATCACAGGCTTGAATAAAGTAACTCTAAAGTATAAACCTCCAGTTGTGATGAAACGGATTCCTTTAATGCCGATCCAACAATACTTCAACAAAGATTTTCATTTGTGGTATTATGATTGGAAAACAACTGAAGCAGTAATCTTGTTGAGAGATATAGATCCAACTGTGATGTTCAAGAAGATCAGAGTTTTTCACCCGAAGTGGTTGATTAACTGTTCAGCTGATGATATCAAGATGCTATAATTCAATCTGATTTATTGTGAAGCTCAGGACGTAGAACAAGCAATGAAGTTCTACAGAGTAGTTTCTTTTTGTTTTGCGTATGATGTGAATGTTGGGTGTGAATACAATAAGTTGCTAGGGAAGTATGTGAAGCTCAAAGAAATGCCGAAAGCAGGTTCGCGCAAAAGACAACTTGAACCTGAAATGAGCAAAGAGAAAAAGAAGCAGTTGAAAATCAAGCTGATGAACAAGGCACTCGATCAAGAAAGAAAACAATCCAAGCAATAGCCAAGGGGGAGTTTGTTGATACATGTTTTGTGGCTATCGGTTTGGATTAATAATAATAGGCGATTTTGTAATGAAGAATGAAGATCAGAAGACACATTCGACCATACGGTGGGTCAAATGTAGTTAATAGAAGGTCGAACGAAGAGATTATCTATGTAATAGGTTGGATTGAGCCTGGTAGAGGTCGAACGTACACATTCGACCAATGCAAGGGTCGAATTTGCAGGTCTATATTAGGTTTATGTTTGTTTTGAATATCAAGTAGTTGTGTCATTTGCATGAGAGTTTATGTGTGCTTCTAGTGTGTGTCTAGAAGGTTCTGAAAGTCAAGTTAATCATTGTAATTGAGTCTTTGAAGCTAAAACTTAATTGATTATGAATGATTAAGATGTTTATCATGTATTTCTCTGTGTCTGATTGATCTATTATCATATTGCATACGATTCAGGGATTCCGTACCTGAATTGTTCCACCCGTGTGATGTATTGTTAGTTTTCTATAAAAACGATCCTTTACACAAACTCTTTCACATGTCAAAATGATTTTAAAAGTTAAAACGTGATAAGTGGCATGATGAGTACTTAGGTTTTGTTGTTTATACACAACTCGGGGTGAGTCCTCGCTACTGTAACCATTTACTCGTGTGTTGTGTGTGTTGAAATCGAGAACCGAAGGAATATTTGGATAGCACTATTGGTGCTTGACAAGGCACACCCCTATTCGATAGCGTCGATTATGCAACTGTGTATGCTAGGGGTGCACGTGAAAGAATTTGTAGGAGTTAGCTACTTATACAAAGGTCACTGCTTGTGTTCGTTCCGCACATGTTTTTGTTGTTAAAATGTTGTTAAATATTCTTGTTATGGAACTAAAACCTGTGAACTCACCAATATTTTATATATTGACGTTTTTTAAACATATCTGTGAGGTAACTAAGTGTTGCATAGATATGAGGCTAGTACGGTGGAATTTGGGATGTCGGATACTTGTCGGGGGTTCATCTATTTTTACCATTGGGTTGGGAAATAGACAGAAACAACCCATGTTGAAATTCATGTTTGTTGTTTTATTTAATGTTTATGACAAGGTACTGTTTTTCGACACATTAATAAATGATCTTTCCTAATTAATTGTAGTTTGTGTTAATCTTGACTCTGATATGCTTTCGAGCGTTACGCCACGTGTTTCCGCCATTGGCGTGGTGTGACAGAAGTGGTATCAGAGCCAAGGTTATAGCAAACTAGTATTTTTGAAAAATCTAGACTATAACCGGTTTTAGCTCGAAAACATGTGTAACACCCCAACCGATGGCGGAAACATCGGGGTGCCACGTATTGATGATTGTTCAGTGGCTCATGGTGAATAATAAGTTCCATTAAATGATTTAAATGAATTACATACAATTGTTCTAGAATTTGTACATCAAATTTGAATAAAACTATACACATATCTTCAAGCATCAATTCAAATCTTCAAGCAAATAGAACCTGAAACATGTTAAGTTGAAAAGGTTTTTGGGTCAACAAAAGTTGGTGAGAATTACATAGGTTTTTGATAATTGAATAAAAATGTTGTGCAATTCATGTGTCATGTCAATCTAGTCCATATGTGAGAACATACTAGAAATAAATCGAGTGCATAACCAACCCTGGTGACTGTTATAATATGATACATCCCATACGCTCATGGTTCACTTGAATATGTTATACGATAACAAACACCCACGCTACCTTTGTAGGAGGCACGTATCCGGGTGGGATTGTCAGTCCAATAGATCTATCAATGTATACCGTCGGCTTGTACGGAGTTAATGATTATGCTAGAATGGTGCTTACTCTAATCATGCTCAAGACATAATGCAACATAGAAAACGCATAGACACATTGATGATTGAATTGCATAAATGATGTTGTAACATGTTTCACTCCAAAAATGGTGATAAATAGAAAAAGGGGCTATGTAAAACTCACCTTGAAAAGTAATAGAATTGCTAGAATTTGACGGAAAACAATGAATTATGCTTGCACCTAATTAAAAACGATTATTTAGTATTTGAACATAGTATATATCTTTTGATTTATACTTTATTCGTTTCAGTAGTCGTTTTGTTGAATGACAACATTTTGTAAAATAGTTATTTTCAATTTACAATTTGGGAATATATAGATTTGACGTCATTTTATAAAAACAAAATACATATGATAATATGGTTTTTACTTTGTAGAATCGAAATGTATAACTTCATAAATACATTTATAAACTATCGTTAATACAACTTGGTAAAGTAGATTACTTATCACACTAATTAGTTTATTACAACTACTTTATATAAACAAATCATACCATAATCTCTTTCTTTTTTTTTTTGTCACGTAAAAACATATACAACTTTTAGAATTTAGACTTTAAAACCATTTGCTGTAGTCTACATGGTGCAAGAACACTTGAATTTTAATTGTTTTTTTTTTTTTAAAATTACATAATAATAATAACTCATTTGCTATACACCGAGTAGTAGTGTCGACATAACTGAGAACCCAAAAATTTACAATCCTAAAGTTTTTAATTCTCCAAGCCGTTAATCTTGGACGGTTAACAAAACAAAAAGGAGATGGTACCTGCGAACGATGGTCGGAGTAGGCGGCGGCGGGGATGTGAATTGGTGACGGTGGTGGTTTTTAATCCCGGCAGCGGCAGCGAATTTTGTTTCAGCAGGAAAGGTAGTGTGTGATGAACGGAAAGAGTGAGAGAGCCATGAGGTGATAGACTTTTGGGTGTGACTGGTCGAAAATCATCATATACTGGCAGTTTTGCTTTGTTCAAAACTAAGCATATAGTATAGAGTGTGAGAGATAGGTTATGGTTTATTGATACTTATAATTATAAGCAAGTATGTGATAGGAAAGGGAATGAAAATCGGTGCTGTTGACTTGGTATACTATATATTCCTATATTTAAGATTCTATCATCACTTATTCATTCCATTTCTCAAGCAAATGTCATTGAAATATTCCCCATTAATTCCTCAAATTTTACATAAATTACTTTTGAAACCATTTTCGTTTCAATGACTTACTATATAAATTTCATATTTATTAGTTGCCTTAGTGTTTATATTTATATATTTGCTTTAAACTTTTAAAAGGAAAAGAAAAAAAAATTACAAAATAAACTTGGCAAATCTAAATTTCTAACCTGACGTTGTAAATTGATTTGCCATGTTAGGATTTTTTTTTTTTAAATGTTACTTATAAGTATTATTGTTATTAGGAAAAAAAATAAACTAAATGAATAAATAAAAAGGTTTAAGATATGCATAGTTTATTGAGAAAACTTTGTAAATTATAATTAATTATAATTTTGACATGACTAAAAATTAAAATTTTAGGAATACTGAGTAATTAATATATGGCTATAAAATACATAAGAATGCCACATAGCGAATCACAACGGGAATTTTTATTAGTTTAAAATTTGGGGAAATTTACATAATGTTACAACATGGTATTCAAAACTAAAACACAACAAAATATTTTTAGAAAAGAAAGAAAATTGTACATGGGTTGTACAAGGTGAAATTCCGACTGACTAGCCATGTTTGTCAATATATTAAATGTTAGAAAATAAGGATAGGAATGTTTATGTCGTGTAGAGATCAGATGTTCTAACTAGGGCTAGTTAATGCATATAAGTAGGACAAATATTTTCCTGTGAGGATGTCGTGTCACGCCTCACCTTAGTCATCACTCTTGCATCGATCGCTGGTATCAGCAAGTAGGAAGGACGATGCGGTCTACAATGAACTCACTCGCTTACCTGTGGACGGGATGATCGGGAGGACCAATCTCTATCGCGCTAATGGATGTCTCCGTGTTGTTATAATATGGAGGCCAAACTAGAGTAAGTCATTTGTTGTGAGAATCCTATGTTTTTGGATCATAAAGCTCGGAACTAGCGGGCATTGAGATTACCTGGCAATGCAGATTATCATTACGGGTGCACACGTAATAATAATTTGGGGTGCACGGTAACATTGGTGGGTGCTAGGGCCGGGGTTGGTGATCACTCCTTGTCTTGTCTGTTCTTTTTCTTTAGGTTTAGACTTAGCTTTTGATTGGGCAATGGGTTAAAAAGGTAGGTCTTGTCGATATCCCTTGATTTCGATCCTTGCAAACCCAATGAGCTTTCTTTAGCATTACCTCTAAGATACGAATACAGAAGAGCTCGAACGTCTATTCATATGAGTAATTTGACGTAAACCCTCGCATCGGATAGGAACGGGAGACGAAAACTTCTTTGTATAGGAGTTAAATGCCTTCGCCACAAGGTCTTTCTTAAAGGAGCGGACGTATGAGGATGCACTGCCTACCGAAGCGACGATTGTCTGGTATGATGCGTGGAATGTAATACCCGGAAACCAGTGAAGACCTAGGGTGTGCCCTTGCAAAACTAGCGCGTTTTGAGCATGGGAACCTGTGTGGATCGGTTATGAGACTCGTGGCCCGTGTGCTGCAGTGTTGTTATTGTGAGTAAGTCATTCTCGACCTAACACATGCCCAAGTTGTCTTCGAGAACCGAGTGTTCCTTCTCCAGTTGAAGGACATGATCGACTTTACTGAGCTAAGGGGCTTGATCATCTTTATCTAGAAGGATCGATAGCCCTCGTTTGAATTAACAGTAGTGATTGTTCCTATGTAGTTGTGGATTGATTGTGAAGTCGTCCGGTTGTATCGCACATCTATGAGTCATAGGGTCTTGATAATTTTCAACAGTGTTGAAAATTTCAGCCATTGATCATAACCGAGGCAGCGTTGGTCAGTGTTATGATGACGGCGTGCAGTGGAAAAGCAAGCCCCAGCCTGTGTTTGGCTATGGACTCACTCAGAAATGCATACGATTAACCCATGGGAAGCCACTTACAGATGTAATTGGTGTTCACGTTTGGTTCAACATCCCCGCGGTAGCGCTGGATCGTATTCCAGAGGATAATATGAGATAGACTTATTAGTCTAATACTTATATCATGCTACTATCTAGAGATACGAAAGTCATTATGAGATTCCTCCACCTGTTTTTCGAGGATTTTGGGTAGTCTCGCGTGAGCCGGTGAACGCCCAAGTATGTTTGATGCGTGTACTGTGTCTGAATCCATTATAAATCCTGGAGAGTGGAACCACACTTCGGGAGTAGTAACCGTAAAGTGTCGTTCCGTGATTGTCAAATGTTGCACGATGCCTTATGCGGTCATTGAAATCCCCTCGAAGCTCAAATGACTAATTTCTGGGGGCGGTCGCGTTATTCTGTTACAATGTTGGATGTAGCCATCCTCGTAACGATGACGAGACTAGTTATATATATGGCCGACAACTAATGCAAAGTGTTTTTCATCAGTCCCTGTAGATACTAAGAAATTGCATTCCCTCGACTCGGTGGTTTGTAGACGGAGATTGCGGGACCCATTCGTTGTGGACAACGCGACTTGTCTAACCTCTTGTCGTATTTCAGTACTCCCCTCGTGTAGCCTATCAGGAGGAAAGTCCATCGGCCTCGTTTAAATGAAGAAAAAACGCATAAGCAGATGATTGTCGATGCTTGTGCCAAAGGAACATGGAAGAGGATCCCAGTTAGAAGGACGACTTGGCTGATTCCTCAGAGTCTGTATCATTTCCGTTTTATTGTGGTGTCTCGACAAATCATAATCCTTCTACCTCTACTTGTTGCTAACCTCGTTGTGACCACTATCTCTAATATTGGAATAGGTGTTGGTTGGTTTCTAGGTCCTATGGATCTTATTTGCCACATAACTAATAACTATGACGAGTCTAAGGCTCCCACCGAACCTGTTGTTGTTGCTGCTTTTATTCTTCTAAGGCTCAAGCGAATCTTGTTATCGTTCCTGAGTATGTAGCTCTTGCAGAGTGAGTTGATGTTGTTTCTTTTATTCTAGTCAAGCTTGATGTTGCTGTTGTTTTGGAGACTCCTGTTGAGTTTACTGTCGTTGACGTAGATGTCTCTATGACCCTTGCCAAGCCGCTATGACCATGTCTGTGTCACGGTGGAGTTCGTTGCTGTTGAACCATTCGCTATCATTCCCTGGACTCCTGCCAAGACTACCATTGGCGATGGTTTTCAGGCTTGGGTTGAGTCGGTCGATGCTGCATGTTCCATTATTCTAGTGACTTATATCGAGCCTACGGTCATTCTCTCTAAGAACAATACCGGCATGATAAGTCGGCTAAATTATGTGGAACCCGTCGTTCCCATTTCTTTTACGATGACGGATGCCCTTATTGATCCAATTGTTCCTACCCATGAGCCTATGGAGAATAAGTTTGTGGCGGAGGATAAGGATAAGGATTCTGCCACCATAAGTGAGCTGAAATGCACCGGGGTGCGTGCTCACCGTAATGGAGCTTATGGTAGTTATGTATAGTGGATTAGCTAGGTTGTGTGTCATCATGTTGGGATACCCCTAGCGATTGTGCATCCTTGTAGTTGCACAGGTTTCCCGACTGCGTATCCATGTGGTTGCGTTGTGCTGTCGATGATGCATGTCTGTTGTTGTGCTGCTTCTGATGCGGTATTTCCTTGTTGATGCGTTTCGCAGATGTGTTGCTATCATTTTCTTGTTGTCTTTGCTGTCGTGATGCGCCATGGACGTATTGCTATATCTGTTGGATTGACGTGATGTTGCGGCGACTTGTCGTCTATTTCACTCTAGGTTCCCCAAGGTTGGAGACACCACCCCAAACCCCCTCATTGTTGTCGTTGATCTGCTGATTGGTTGTGTAGTGTTGACATCGATAATGTGGGATTTTGGGTGTCTAACGGACATTCCGGGAGTCATACTAAGACACTCTAGTCTTAGTGTTAGCACGTGTATCTCCCTAAAGTCCGAATCTCGTGATCGTTTGGGTAATTGACCGAATCATGTGTCGACCCCTTTATATGCTCGCGCATTTCGTGAGCATTACATCTTCAAAATCTAAGGAACCAGTGACGCCCTATCCATCCTTAACCTTTACGCGCATCTTGATCGACTAACGATCGGCTATGCAAAACAATTTCGGGAAGAGATCATGTGATCCCCACATGACGAGGCGAGACTCGTCTTTGTGATAAGGTACTTCAAATGCGTCTCGAACCCTGAAGGTATCGAAGGAATGCAAGCAATGTTATGGCCCACACCTTTGGGACTAACAAGCGTTGAAGGACTCACTTCTTTATTGCTCGTCCTACTGGATTAATTTGAAATCATCTCTGTTGACGTATCACGCTAATGAGTACAGAAATACCAGAGTGGAGCCACCTATGGCGTCTGCTTTGGTGGAGTCCCTAATAGATGATGGCGGAGGTTTTATGAAACCCTGAAATCACATCCTGGAGGGCGTATAGTCTTATCTACTCTGTAAGTGTGCTACCCTACCATTATGAAATGGTCGATCAACTAAGCCCTCCGACTAATGTTGTTATTCCTCTGATGGTAGGTTTATCTTGTCTTGGTGTCGTTGCGTAGGTTCTTGGAATAGTGGAACCTTTTCGACCTTAGGTCGATACTGGTGTTCCCAGTTATCCTTTAGTAGCATTACGCGCGCTAGAGCAAAATCCCCTGTCTTTGACAGACACTGTTGGAGACACCATAGTAATGTGAACTGCCAGGTCAATGCGTTTAGTACCTAACTAATCAAGATAAGCTTGAAGGCTTATATATTGCACATATATGTGTGACTACCTGAGTCGTTGAATGGGATGCCTTATGGGAAGGCTCCAGACTATTGCTTGTGGTGCGATCTCGGTCGTTTATTTGTTTTAAGTAACGACTTTGGCGCATGAAGTCGTCAAGCCCCAAACGTGAAATCTATGCCAAATGCATTCATCTATGACTCGATTTCACCTTTTACCTCGAAAGATCCCGAAAAGATAGAACCTTCGGCGAGTGAGGATTCCAGTTTCAGGACTCCTTTCACTCAGATCTCTGCAAAGGATCTGATTGTCAATTCGAGGCCGAGTGGCATGTATTATTCATAATTGACTTACTAGGTTGCTAATGCCGATAGCTACCGGTGTTCTATATACCGTTTTGGTGGAGACCAATGTGTCGAGATGTTATCGAAACCCTTTCCCTTGTTTGTTGCGGCAACCATATCATGATGATTCATATACATCATTCCCATGTTGACCAATGTGATGAGGTGATGTGAGCCTCTAGTCATTTGTGTTTAAGTCGGCTTTTAATTCTCGCAGATTGTTGAATTGTACGGCCCATGTGTCAGACATACACTGTTTACTGTTTGGGGAACTGAGGGGTGAAAGTGACGGAAAAGCTTTCGACCCCCATCATTCAATACGAGGCGCCCAAGTACCATTAACCACAATCACTCATGCGAAAGGTTGTAAGTTAGTACATAGTGAATTCCAGTCCGTGTGAGGACACGGGTATACCATCCGCTACTACAAAAAACCTTGAGTGCCCTCGAGAATGTTGACTGCACTGTGATCCGGTAAGATCACCCGTGTTAGTAAGTCGAATTAGCGAATTTATTTATCATGTCGCCTGAGGCATCCTGTGGCTGTATCCACAATCATTCAATACGAGGCACCCTAGTACCATTAACCACAATCACTCATGCGAAAGGTTGTAAGTTAGTAATTAGTGAATTCCAGTCCGTGTGAGGACATGGGTATACAATCCGCTACTACAAACAACCTTGAGTGCCCTCGAGATTGTTGACTGCACTGTGATCTGGTAAGATCACCCGTGTTAGTATGTCGAATGAGTGAATTTATTTATCATGTCGCCTGAGGTATCCTTTGGTTGTAACCACAATCATTCAATACGAGGTGCCCTAGTACCATTAACTACAATCACTCATGCGAAAGGTTGTAAGTTAGTACATAGTGAATTCCAGTCCGTGTGAGGACACGGGTATACCTTCCGCTACTACAAACAACCTTGAGTGCCCTCGAGAATGTCGACTGCACTGTGATCTGGTAAGATCACCGGTGTTAGTAAGTCGAATGAGCGAATTTATTTATCATGTCGCCTGAGGCATCCTTTGGCTGTGATGTGACACGGGTAATGATTGATCGCCATTTGGAACCCTCGCATCCCTTACTCATTTGTAATACAATATGAGGCATATGGATAGCCACCTATACTCTCGGAAAGTCGTGGCTAAACACTAGATGCCAACTTCAATAATATTGGATTGCAGTAGTTATCCTACCTCAGGGTTCGCCGAACCTTTAATGCAAGCATGGGATACTCGATATGATATGAGTATGGCCTGTCATTCTCGAATGAACGAATTGAATGTCCTTGACGGAAGTGTCCCGTGTGATACGATTGACATCAGTGGCACCTCGAATTCGTGTGCTTCATCGCCAGAATTTCCTATGTGATAGGAAATATCACTCCAGCATTCGGGGTGTACTGCTCAAAGCCTTTGGAGGGCATACGAGTACATCCCTAGTACGTTGAATGACAGACGGATATAGACACTTAATCTGGATTGAGTTGTTCAAGAGATGGCCAATACATCTTGCAGTTTGAGACTGCCTGGATGAGATGCGAACCTATTAAACGAGACTTATATGTAAGCCCACGCGAGCAATTTATCCGCATTTCCAAATTAAATGAGATTTATACGTTTTGACGATTATATAATTTACACTTATATTTATATAACTATATAGTCCAATAACAACACAAAGTCACGCTCTTAATATACAAATTTATCATTTATTATATTGTCGGTTCGTTCGCAAGTTAACACTGTTTGTTATTCGTATTTATAGTTATATAATTTGTAAAATTAATCCACAAAATAAACACGAACTTATTATACCGAAACCACGTGCGTGTATCCCGATCTACGTGTTGATGATACTAGATCTGACCGTGGACTAGGTTTGACCGTGTGTTGACCAGAGTTGACCGCGTGTTGACCAGACCGAATCTGACCCATTTGACCCCGGGTTTACTAGATCTGACCGGATCTGGCCCGAGACTTGAATCGAACCACCGAAACAAACCCGATCCAGATCTGAAAACAAACAAACAACCCGAGACCCGAAATGAAATAGATCTAAACTCGGACCCGAGAATGAACCACGACCCGAGCTCCAAAACGGGCCCGAAGCTAACCCATCGAAACCCAACTCCTATCACGGTCACATTAACCCATCCACAGCCGGTCACCTTCCAAACCCAACACAACCACCACCGAGTCACTGCCGACCACCGGGACCACCATTTTAACCCCCACATAATTCACCACCACCGGAAACCACCTTAACCAACCTCGACAGGCCAACCCAACAACCAAAAACCATTGTCACTTACCACCAGACCACCACCATCCGACTTCAGCAACAAACCACCATTAGCCGTCTTCCATCTTGAAACCTCCACAACCTGCTACCCGACCACACCAAAATGAACACCAAGACCCATCACCCACAAACCACCAAAAACAACCCAACTCATGACCAAAACCACCCAGACGCTACCCCCAGAACACAAACAACCATTACCGACACTTGAGCACCCTCTTCGTCACTTGTGAATCATCATCGGGCAGAAAACATCACACTGCTACCACCAGGAGTGTTGGTGGTTGGCTGCATTCATGAAAGAGAGAGAGGGATATGGGTGGAGAGATAGAATGAGATAAGAGGGAGTAGAGTTTTAGAGAGAGAGAGAGAGAGCATTAGCGGCTGGAAGAATGAAGAAGAGATAGAGGGATAAGATCTTTTATACCTAGGGTTTGTGTTAGGTAGGGTATACTGTGTATCGAACCCATTTTAAACGAAAAACGCTTCGATTTATTATTAGGCTCAAAAATAAATTACAAAAATCATTCGGTTTTGTTCGTAATCATAAACAACACTCAACCGAGCAATTAAATTATTATTTTCATCGTCCAACGCGTGCTTTCGAAACACGCGTTTAAATCGCATCAATTGATTCGGTCGTGGTCTCTTTCGTTATAACGATCTGTTTCTTTCATTATACCTGAAGTCTTTCTTTAAAGACTTCAGGCCAACCATCAACTTCGAGAAGGACATTTAGGACTCATAACGGCTCAATTAATCCAAATTAACCTTAAACCAGGTTACTTAATCCAAAAGCATATATAATATTGCATTAAACATTGTACGAAATTTGTCGGTTATCACATTCTCCACCCGTTAAGAGAATTCCGTCCCGGAATTCAGTTCACGTTCTCCGATACATTAGAGTCCCATACTTGCGGGATTCATCAAGAGTCCCACTAAGCTCTTGCGATAGTTCGAGCTTATTCATCACGAGACCAATTCTGACCGATATCTCCGTGCCACTGGAGTATCAAAAATTTGCTTCATTATAATTTCTATTCTTATGAACACTCCCTCAAAGTACAACACTCAGTGAAAACCTATTACCAGTTCGAAGTTCCTAAGGCCCGCGCCTTGTTCGTACGACTTCTCAATAGGTTCGCATCTCATCCAGGCAGTCTCAAACTGCAAGATTTATTGGCCATCTCTCTTACAACTCAGAACAGATTAAGTGTCTTTCTCCGTCTTTCATTCAACGTACTAGAGATGTACACATATGCCCTCCAAAGGCTTTGAGCAGTACACCCCGAACGCTGGAGTGATATTTCCGACATCAATCGTGTCACATGGGACACTTCCGTCAAGGTCATTCAATTCGTTCATTCGAGAATGACAGGCCATACTCATATCAAATCGAGTATCCCAGGCTTGCGTTCAAGGTTCGGCGAACCATGAGGTAGGATAACTACTATAATCCGATATTATTGAAGTTGACATCTAGTGTTTAGCCATGACTATCTGAGAGTATAGGTGGCTATAAATATGTCTAATATTGTATTACAAATGAGTAAGGGATGCGAGGGTTCCAAATGGCGATCAATCATTACCCATGTCACATCACAACCAAAGGACACGTCAGGCGACATGATAACTAGATTTGCTCATTTGACTTACTAACACGGGTGATCTTACCGGATCACAGTGCAGTCGACATTCTCGAGGGCACTCAAGGTTGTTTGTAGTAGCGGATGGTATTCTCGTGTCCTCACATGAACTGGAATTCACTATGTACTAACTTACAACCTTTCGCATGAGTGATTCTGGTTAATGGTACTAGGGTGCCTAGTATACACTATGTACAAACAGTAGACAGTGAATGTCCGACACACGGGCCATACAATTCAACAATCCGCGAGAATTAAAAGCCGACTTAAACACAAATGACTAGAGGCTCACATCACCTCATCACATTGGTCAACACGGGAATGATGTATATGAATCATCATGATGTGGTTACTGCAACAAACAGGGGATAGTGTTTCGACAACATCTTGACACGTTGGTCTCCACCGAAACGGTATACAGAACACCGGTAGCTACCCAAAACGAGGGTATCCAGTACTTGTCCTGTTATATGAGACTCACGGGCACTAGTGTCCAATTGGCATTAGCAACCTAGTAAGTCAATTCTGAATAATACATGCCACTCGGCCTTGAATTGACTACCAGATCTTTTGCAGAGATCTGAGTGAAAAGAGTCCTGAAACCGGAACCCTCACTCGCCGAAGGTTCTATTTTTTCGAGATCTTTCGAGGGAAAAGGTGAAATCGAGTCATAGATGAATGCATTTGGTATAGATTTCACGTTTGGGGGCTTGACGGCTTCATGCGCCAAAGTCGTTACTTAAAACAAACAAACGACCGAGATCGCACCATAAGCAATAGTTTGGAGCCTTCCCAAAAGGCATTCCATTCAACGCCTCAGGTAGTCACACACATAGGTGAAATATGTAAGCCTTCGAGCTCATCTTGATTAGTCAGGTACTAAACGCATTGACCTGGCAGCTCACATTACTATGGTGTCTCCAACAGTGCCTGTCAAAGACAGTGGATTTTGCTCTAGCGTGCGCAATGCTACTAAAGGATAACTGGGAACACCAGTATCGACCTAAGGAGAAATGGTTCCATTATTCCAAGAACCTACGTAACGACACCAAGACAAGATAAACATACCATCAGAGGAATAACAACATTAATCGAAGGGCTGAGTTGATCGACCATTTCATAATGGTAAGGTAGCACCCTTACAGAGTAGATAAGACTATACGCCCTCCAAGATGTGATTTCAGGGTTTCTTAAAACCTCCGCCATCATGTGTCAAGGACTCCACCAATGTATAGGCCATAGGTGGGTCCACTCTCGTATTTCCGTACTCATTAACATGATACGTCAATAGAGATGATTTCAAATTAATCCAGTAGGACGAGCAATAAAGAAGTGAGTCCTTCAACACTTGTTAGTCCCAAAGGTATGGGCATTAACATTGCTTACATTCTTTCGATACCTTCGGGGCTCGAGACGCATTCGAAGTCCCTTATCCTAAAGACCAGTCTCACCTCGTCATGTGGGGATCACATGATCTCTTCTCCAAATTGTTTTGCATAGCCGATCGTTAGTCGATCAAGATGCGCATAAAGGTTAAGGCTGGACACAGCGTCACTGGTGCCTTAGATTTTGAAGATGTAATGCTCACGAAATGCGCGAGCATATAAAGAGGTCGACACATGATTCGGTCAATACCTCAAACGACCACGAGATTCGGGATTTGGGGAGATACACGTGGTAACACTAAGACTAGAGTGTCTTAGTATGACTCCCGGAAAGTCGTTAGACACCCAAAATCCCACATTATCGATGTCGACACTACACAACCAATCAGCAGATCAACGACAGCAACGAGGGGGTTTGGGGTGGTGTCTCCATCCCGAGGGAACCTAGAGTGAAATAGACGACAAATCACCACATCATCAAGTCAATTCAATAGCTGTAGCAATACGTCCACGGCGCATCACGACAGCAGGTACAACACAAAAAAGATAGCAACACGTCTGCGAAATGCATCAACAAGGGAATACCGCATCAGAAGCAGCACAACAACAGACATGCATCATCGACAGCGCAACGCAACCACATGGATACGCAGTCGGCAAAACTGTGCAACTACAAGGATGCACAATCGCTAGGGGTATCCCAGCAACATGAATTCATAACAACATGATGACACACAACCTAGCTAATCCACTATACATAACTACCATAAGCTCCATTACGGTGAGCACGCACCCCGGTGCGTTTCAACTCACTTATGGTGGCGGAATCCTTATCCGTATCCTCTGCCACAAACCTATTCTCCATAGGCTCAAGGATAGGAACAATTGGATCAATAAGGGCATCCGTCATCATAAAAGAAATAGGAACGGTGGGTTCCACATAATTTAGGTGACTTATCAAGCCAGTATTGTTCTTAGAGAGAACGACCGTAGGCTCGATATAAGTCAGTAGAATAATGGCAACTGCAGCATTGACCGACTCAACCCAAGCCTGAAAATCATCGCCAATAGTAGTCTTGGAAGGAGTCCAACGAATGATAACGAGTCGTTTAGTGAAAGTCACAAAGAAAGTGGAGTTAACAGCATTGAACTCCACCGTGACACAGACATGGTCATAGCGGCTTGGCAAGGGTCATAAAGACGTCTACGTCAACGACAGTAAACTCAGCAGGAGTCTCTAAAACAACAGCAACATCAAACTTGACAAGAACCAAAGAAACAACATCAACTCACTCCGCAGGAGTTACATACTTAGCAACGACAACAAGATTCGCTTGAGCCATAGAACAATAAGAGCAGCAGAAACAACAGGCTCGGCGGGATATTTAGACTCGTCATAGTTATTAGTTGTGTGGCAAATAAGATCCATACGACCTAGAAACCAACCGACACCTATTCCAATATTAGAGATAGTGGTCCCAACGAGGTTAGCAACATGTAGAAATAGAAGGATCATGATTTATCGAGACACCACGATAAAATGGAAATGATACAGACCCTAACGAATCAGCCAAGTCGTCCTTCTAATTGGGATCCTCTTCCAAGTTCCTTTGGCACAAGCATAGACAATCATCTGCTTATGTGTTTTACCGTCATTTAAGCGAGGCCGATGGACTTTCCTCCTGATAGGCCACGCGGGGAGAGTACCGACATACGACAAGAGGTTAGACAAGTCGCGTTGTCCATAACAAATGGGTCCTGCAATCTCCTTCAACAAACCACCGAGTCGAGGGAATGCAATTTCTTAGTATCTATAGGGACTGCTGAAACACACTTTGCATTAGTTGTCGACCATATATATAACTAGTCTCATCGTCGTGACGAGGATGGCTACATTCAACATTGCAATAGAATAACGCGACCGCCCCCAGCAGTCAGTCATTTGAGCTTCGAGGGGATTTCAATGTCCGCAGAAGGCATCTTGCGACATTTGACAATCACAGAACGCACACTTTACGGTTACTGCTCCCGAAGTGTGGTTCCACTCTCCAGAATTTATAATGGATTCAGACACAGTACACGCATCGAACATACTCGAGCGTTCACCGGCTCATGCGAGACTACCCAGAATCCTCGAGAAACAGGAGGAGTAATCTCATAATGACTTTCGCATCTCTAGATAGTAGCATTGTAACAGCCCACTCCCGTACCGCGATATTGTCCGGGCATTTCCCGATTTTGCATTGGTTGTAGGCAATTCCCACGCCAAAACGCGTCACGATAGGGAAGGTATCCCACCTCTTATAAAGAAGTGTTAGTTCTCCTTCCCAATCGATGTGGGATCGTTACAATCCACCCCCCTTAAGGAGCCCAGCGTCCTCGCTGGCACAACGGCCCGAACCTGGCTCTGATACCAACTTGTAAGACCCGCAAAAACCGGTGTCAAACAGTTGGGTTAATGTTCTTAAATTTGCCAAAACAAGAATAATTTTTTTCTTTGAAAGAGTATGTATACGCAGCGGAAAATCATTTAGAATGAAATTTACAAAAACACAAGAAAATATTTATTCAATTGTAACTCAAATTTAAGTTTGTCATGAGTAAACAAAAGTTGTCTTCCACTAGAAATGCCTTCAATTGCTGGGGAGCTTCTTGCATCGCCAAGCAGTCATCCAACCATCTCTCTTTTAACCTGAAATCAATCTAACGTATATGCAAAAAGTCAGCTACGCTGAGTGAGTTCAAGTTTTATAAATTTATATAAACAAGTAATTTGTCAAAATAAGATTTAACAAAACCTCAGAGTTAACAATAAGCGCAATCCGCTAATTTGTTTATTTTTTTTCCAAGCAATAATCAAAGTCTAGGATAAGCGCAATCCGCCTATTTAACCAAAACTTCAATTTCCAACTATAATAAGCGCATTCCGCTTATCAACGCAAAGTACAATCAAGTCTATTAAACTCAACCAAGTCTAGAGATCAAAGCAGGCATCTCCCACTTCTGTCCTAGCTCAGTTTACAATAACCCATATAATGTAAACCATGTAACAACCATGACACCAAACTAATACCATAAATCAAAGTAGGCGTATCCCACTTCTAATAACACATAAGCCATAAACTATGTTAACCATGACAAAAACTATACCATAAATCAGAGCAGGCCTATCCCACTTCTAATAACACATAAAACTCAAACCATGTAATAAAACATTAGGCGCATTCCGCCTACTCACGTTTCATACCAAAATAATATGTATGAGTTAATATGGATTTCATTCGTACACAAAATATTTTATAACTTCATAAAAATATTTTGTGACTTCAGAAAAATAATCTTGCTAGTTTAGCATTTACGTCAGCCAAAATTTTTTTTTTTTTTATTGCTATCCTTTTTTCATTCAATAATGACTGAGAAAATTACATCAAGATAGCAGGCAGGCGAGCAACAAGTTGCGCCGCCACTCAAAAAAAAATATTTAGAAAAATAATAACTAAAAGAGTGGGCGCAAGAACTCACAGGTTGCGAAGCTTTCCCTCCACAAGATAATAACCCGCAAACATAGAATTACGTAGGAACCTGTTGTCACGCAAATAAAATTACTAACAACCTATAGATCCTTACATACGATAACATTGAAACAACCCAATTTGATGGTTGCAAACCAAAATATATAAATTTTAAGGTGAGAAATTAAGGTATGTGAGCCTATTTAATTATATCAACAAGTGTTCCATCTTTTTTTCTCTTTGATTCTCGTATGATTTGAATCACACAAGCATACACCTTTCATGTAAGTCCCCATGTGAGAGAATTGAGGAGTGTGTGTGCTTCTTTAATTAAACACCAATCCTCTTTTTTTCCCTTCTAATATCCTACGAACCACCCACACAGACCTTATGATTTGTTATTCATGCAACAAGGCATCTGATGAGTACCTCGTAACAAACACACATTATCCCACTTTGTTCAAAAGCCAAAAACTATCATGATAACATAGCTCGGTTACCAGCCCACATACCCAAATCTAAGACTCACAATAAACCAAGACCCTTCTTAAAATGTGAGTTTGGGAATTACATGTAACTAGAACGTGGCCGAAGACTGATCAGGTAGCGGGGCTCAAGCTACACAACAATGGATCATTGACATCCCTTAGATATGCGGGAGCGAAAGCGTCAACCAAACGCCATAAACCTGGTCTTTAACTACCTTATTGGCGGCAAAAAGGACGCAGCCAACCCAAGCCACAATCTAATCTAAACTGAAAATAGCGAAACATGATAGTTACCTGGATCGACATCACAACCAAAGCCAGAGGATAATATGGATGATAGCTTCGATAGTGGTTCACGATTGCTGGTAACCATATCGTGCCAACAATTTCATAACACCTCCACCAATGCACACAGATCTTCATATATTTGACCTGTCGAGACGATTGAGTGTTTGACATAGAGATCATTTTCAATGGTTGCGGCAGTAGGGTTTATGAAGAATGACATGGTTGACAAGTTACACAAAAGCCCCTCAAAGTTTCATCCACATGATATCTTGTGTCTAAAGTAACCAATTCCACTTAAAAAAAATGAAGATCGGACCCCATTATTGCCTTTAAAACCGATACATGTTTGTCGAAACTCGCTTAACGACCCAACAAATAACGTTGTACATGTTTAAGCCCATTATCGGATCCACTTGATAAAACCCAGGTAGTTAATTCGTCTAAATGATTAAATGACGAAATTTCAGGGTGTTACAAGTATGATATAAGCATTAGACTAATTAGTCTATCTCATATTATCCTCTGGAATACGATCCAGCGCTACCGTGGGGATGTTGAACCAAACGTGAACACCAATTACATCTAGAAGTGGCTTCCCATGGGTTAATTGTATGCACTTCTGAGTGAGTCCATAGCCAAACGCAGGCTGGGGCTTGCTTTTCCACTGCACGTCGTCATCATAACACTGGCCAACGCTGCCTCGGTCGTGATCAGTGGCTGAAATTTTCAACACTGTAGAAAATTATCAAGACCCTATGACTCATAGATGTGCGATATAGCCGGATGACTTCATAATCAGTCCACAACTACATAGGAACAATCACTACTGTTGATTCAGACGAGGCCTATCGAGCCTTCTAGATAAATATGATCAAGCCTCTTAGCTCAGCAAAGTCGATTATGTCCTTCAATTGGAGAAGGAACACCCGGTTCTTGAAGACAACTTGGGCATGTGTTAGGTCGAGAATGACTTACTGACAATAACAACACCGCAGCACACGGGCCACGAGTCTCATAGCCGATCCACACAGGTTCCGGTGCTCAAAACGCATAGGTTTTGTAGGGGCATACCCTAGGTCTTCACTGGTTTCTGGGTATAACGCATCGTACCAGACATTCATCACTTCGGTAGGGAGTGCATCCTCATACGTCCGCCCCTTTAAGAAATACCTTGTGGCGAAGGCATTCAACTCCTATACAAAGAAGTTTTCGTCTCCCGTTTCTATCCGATGCGAGGGTTTACGTCAAATTACTCATATGAATAGACGGTCAAGCTCTTCTGTGTTTGTACCTTAGAGGTAATGTTAAAGAAAGCTCATTGGGTTTGCGAGGATTGAAATCAAGGGATATCTGTCACACCCTCAAATTTCCACTGCGGGGTTATACTGCGAGGCGCGTGACTGATCGCGTGTCGAGTGCTAATCAAAAAATATTTTAAGAACTCCTGAGCTACAAGGACTGCAGTATAGGGAGTAGGGTTGTCGAACCACGAGGAGTATGTGGTTAGTGTTACTAGCAATTTTATTAGTTAAACTAATTAATTAAAAATAATATTTTATGAAGTAGAATATTGTTTTGTTGATTAAATGATTCGAATAGAAAACAATAATAATAAAGAAGTAACTCTCTCTAAACTTCAGGTTCTATGTTTTACACAGTTTTCAATTTATAGATTGGGAACCACATAGACATGGTTCTGGAAATTAGTTAATTAACTCGTAGCACAAGTTCTTGTCATCAAACCTATTATCTACCCAATTGTAAGCGTCAAGTCAACCCTCTTTATGTCACCCAACCTGCTACTAAGTTTTGTCATCAACCGAACAAGTTGTAAAGAAAGGACTCGAAACACAAATCAATTGTTTAATAACTAATGCATCAATAATGTTTAAGATGTTTGTCACCACAAGCATAAACAAAATCCAATACTGAAAATAAATAGAAAAAGTGTGAAACCTATGCGAACCATTCGTTTAGAGGAAGTTACAAAGATTTAGCCTTGCATCTTGATCGTGTACATACCTCCTCTTTGTTTTTCTGTTCGTGCGATCATGCTCAGTGCCAAAAGTGCAGCCAAAGGCTGCGCCTCCTTTTCCCAATTCTCTTCGTCACCAAAAATAATATCCTCCCCAAAATATATCTCACCTCCCGAAATAATAATCCTCTTTTTCTTGCTTCTGTCAATTGGGCCTTGGGCCGTTAATTTCTTGTAAGTTTCTTTTATTATTATTATTATTATTATTATTATTATTATTATTATTATTATTATTATTACTCCATGCTCTTGTACCGGGTGTCTACGACTTGACCAAAGTTCGTTCGTATTAGGCTCATATCTCACGAACACCTACAAAACACATGTACACAAATAAATAATTAAGAACGCCTAAAAACACATAATAAAAGACTAAAATATATACAAAACTAACATATTAACAAGGTGTGTCCCACAACACGTCAGTGACATACCAGGATCCCATAGCCATAAGTCATAAGAACGACTCTAAATGCCCAAACCATTTAGTTCGTTATTGAAAATCAAGTTTAGCGTTTACCAAAGAGTTTAGTTAAGTTGCGGATGCGTAAATCAAACATAAACGTTTAAGTTCATGCGCAAAACAACACGCCCAAAATAAACCATTTAATGTAAAGCAAAGTATAAGTTAAGTAATGTTCACAACCCCTGAGACAATGATTCATGTCCTATCGTGCTCCGAACCTAGAGACCTGCAAAAGCATTCTAACGTGTGTCAACATAAAGTTGGTGAGTTCACAAAGTAAGGTAAGCAAAAGTGTAGGTTTCCCAAACCAAGAAATAGTAGTTAGATTTCCCAAACCCAAATGTAGTAATCAACAACCAAAACCAAGAACCAAGTACCACTAGTTCAGCGTATGCCAAGGGTAGCTAACCCATTCATGATAACTAAACAATGTTATACCGAATTGCTATTCAAACGTTGCACTCGCCCCGCGAGCTGGTTTTTGCCTCCCATCATTGCCTATCAACAATGATAAAATCTAAGGTCGTAGTTCACGCCCGGCTCCCAGCACGGTGTGAGGTTTGTCAAACCTAATAGCGCTATCAACTAGTAACCCCCTTGCCACCCGGCAACTCGTTCGGTAAATAGTGAAGGACTTCCATGATAGAGTGTAGTTTAGTTCATCAAGGACACAGAGTGTGAAACTAGCAAGGTCCGATTCCTACCAGGAATCAACCCATCCAAAAACCCGAGATAAAAATAGTAGTCCTAAACCTGGACTAGTACAGTAAGTAAGTTGTCTCCCCGAGACGCATGCTTTTAAGAAAAGAGTAGTAAAACTCACCTTAGTATGCAAGCAAGTAAATCCAAAATCCAAATTCCAAAGTAGGGTGTGCTACCGACTCCCCAATACATGTATCACTAAGTGAGTATATGTGTAATACCATTACACCGTATAACCCGTTTGTCCAACACGTTTAATTGTTCAAAACCGTGTAAGTGACACCTAGTGATTCTACATGCATAAGTAAACCCTACGGACCCGTTGGTGAATATGTTGATTATCATCAGTTTTACACTTCACATGCATCTCATATAAGTGTCCATTCAAGTTCATGTCAAATACATGCCACATAAGACTCCAAATAGTCACATAAACATACATTACACAATCTGCGTTTTTAGGACAGATTATGCGCCATGAAAACTAATTTATTAAAAATACTTATCCAGTGAGTTAGACTCCCAAAAATTTACTAAATATTCTAGGGGGTCTACTGGACAAATTCATATTTTTAGTTTGTGATAAAACCTTGTACAAAAATTATGAAAAATCACGCAAGACAGCTATGTCCAGAAAATACACACAACAGATCAGTTTAGTAGAAAAATTCCCAAAAATCGTGTATTCATCCAAACGGGATGAATCCACTTGGAAAAGCCAAGTTATTCCAATGTTAACCTACTGTCCAAATTTCATAAATTAATTAATTGAAAAACTCGAGTTATGATTGTTTACAGTTGACTCAGTTTGTTAATCTGAAAATCTGATATGACCTTTAATCAAAGAAAATTCCAAAAACATATCAAACGACATCTAAATCAGATGATTTTGCCCATTCTAAAAAGCTAAGACCATGTACAATCCATTCCTGCAAAGAACCGATCAAAACCATCATTCTGTCCAGATTTTATTCATGTATAAACTCTTATTTAAACGACCCACGTGTGCGTATAATCGATCAACAACAATCAATAATCATCACAAAACATTCATAAGACCTAGCATGATCAGAACCTATCATAACACATGTAAAATCATAAACCCTAACGATCAAATCATCACAAACTTGCGTAACAAGTAACCTATCATATCACCAATCGCATACCATCATGTTTAACCCGTTAAATCTTCATAAACTTCAAGTTTTAATCTATATAAAAAGGTTTCAGACCTGGACAAACTTAGTTATAAGGTTTTTATAACATATTAAGAAGATTAAAGCATTATAGATTAAGGATTATACCGCAAGCTCTTCGAAACAATCAACCGAACGCTCTTGAAGCTTCCCGATCGATGTTCTTGCGCCATAGCAAGTGTTTTGGGGTTAATATTTTGTAAATAGGGCAGTAGGGGCGATTAGGGTTTGAGTTTAGGAGATACAAGAGGCTTAAGGTTGCTTAAATAGTGTTTTAAGTCGGTTTGGTGATAGCTAGCACCTGCGCGCGGCTGCTCGGAGCCTGTGAGCGGCCGCTCACAGCTCCTCGGCCCGCGTTGGGTGGCCTGCTTCGTCGTATAACGTGTTTTTATCGATGTTTTCGCTATATTGGACCATAATAAGTGTAACCCCATGTGTTAAGACCCCAACCATCCTAATGGTCCACCTATTATGATTTTTATTAACGTTTTCGGTTTATGTTCACGTAATCCCATACAGTTTGCACGTAGTTTCACAGAGTATCATAGAAGCACGTAATTGCAATCAATCTCAATCAATTAATTCAAAATTATTTAACTTCATGGTTCACCAACGTCCGAGGTTCACTAATTATGTATACAGTCTGGTAATTCCTCGAATTACCACTTCATGTAGTTATTAACCTATAACTGTGCGACGTGTGATTTAACTAGCTAACCCTAGTTAAGTAGAATGCATAGAATGTAACTAGAGTTCAGTTAAAGTGAGAACATGAAATTGCGGGGTATCACATCATCCTCAAGTTGAAAAGAATTTCGTCCCGAAATTCAGTAAGTCACCAGTAAAGTAGGCGTCAAGTGAGTGTCAAGTGAGAAAATTCTGAAAAAATTTCTGGATGTCACAATATCGACAAGACTTCCCTTTTTAACCCATTGGCCAATCAAAAGCTAAGTCTAAAACTAGAGAACAAGAATAGACAAGACAAGGAGTGATCACCAACCCCAGCCCTAGCACCCACCAAGGTTACCGTGCACCCCAAATTATTACGTGTGCACCCGTAATGATAATCTGCATTGTCAGGTAATCTCAGTGCCCGCTAGTTCTGAGATTCCTGATCCAAAAACAAAGGATTCTCACAACAAATGACTTACTCTAGTTTCGCCTCCACATCACAACAAACACGGCGACATCCATTAGCGCGATAGAGATTAGTCCTCCCGATCATCCCGTCCACATGTAAGCGAGTCAGTTTATCGTAGACCGCAGCGTCCTTCCCACTTGCTGGTACCGGCGATCGATGCAAGAGTGCAGACTAAGGTGAGGCGTGGCACGACATCCTCACAGGAAAATATATGTACTACTTATATGCATTAACTAGCCCTAGTTAGAAAATCGGATCTCTACACGACATAAACATTCCTACCCTTATTTTCTAACATTTCATATATTGACAAACATGGCTAGTCGGTGGGAATAAAACATCACGTTGTGAATCATCGACTCGTGAGCACCCTCTTCGTCACCTGTGAATCATCATCGGCCATAAAACATCACGTTGCCACCACCAGGAGTGGTGGTGGTCGGCTGCATTTAGGAGAGAGAAGGATACGGGTCGAGAGATGGATTGAAATAAGAGGGAGTAGAGTTTTAGAGAGAGAGTAGAGAGAGAGAAAGAACATTAGTGGCCGGAAGAATGAAGTAGAGAGAGAGTAGAGAGAGAGAAAACATTAGCGGCTAGAAGAATGAAGAAGAGAGAGAGGGATAAGATCTTTTATACCTAGGGTTTGTGTTAGGTAGGGTATACCGCGTATCGAACCCGTTTTAAATGAAAAATGTTTCGGTTTATTATTAGGCTCGAAAATAAATTACAAAAATCATTCGTTTTTTTAATCATAAACAACAATAAACCGAGCAATTAAATTATTATTTTCGTCATCCAACGCGTGCTTTCGAAACACGCGTTTAAATCGCGTCAATCGATTCGGTCGCGGTTTCATTCATTATAACGATCTGTTTACTTTCGAAACTAAAAAAAATACATTATTTATAATAAATAATTATTCAGAAAGTTTGATAACGGATAAAACCACGCATTTCGACGTCCAAATCCCACGTCAGTTCCTCTCTGTGTTCTCCAAAATGTTCTCCAAAAGCATGATTAATATTGCGTTAAAAATTGTACGGAATTTGCCGGTTGTCACAACTGGCACATAAGTAGCATACGTCACGTCAGCAAAAACATAAATGGATTAACTTCCGGTTATTATAGGATCACTAAAGGAAAATATGTTCAAAGATTTGACCGTTGGTAAAGATTTCCCGAGTTGAGATTATTAAATAGCAATTTGGTACCCACTTTTTGGCATTTTCTGTGTCGGTACTTTTGGTTCGGTAGGGTACAGTATGAGATTTATTTTTACCTTTAACTAGCATACCATTCTAAACATTTTCGGTATCGGTACTCAATTTTGGGGATTCTTGGTGTGACACCCAGCAAACTCAGGTTAGTAACATCGACTAAACTAGTAAGTCTACCTTAGCGAGTCATGCATATTACGTACTTAACTGGCTCAGTCGAGTCGTTACGATGATTCAGGGGAATCATCAGGAGTCGGTCCATAACCATGTGTACAAGGATTGGTGATTCATAGAATCATCGGGTTTAATGCACACACGCAAGTCTCGAGTCCCGGGAATTGGTGAACGGACGTAAACGTGTTAGTTATTGTGATTATATGTTTGTAATCATTATGTGACTTATCGGTATGTGAATACATGTTTATATATGTTAAAATAGTGTTTAACGCGCCAAAAACCCAACCTGGTATGCTATAGGCGATTGGAGAAGATTGAGGGCGATTGGAGTCCTTAACCTATATATAGGCGATTAGGATTCCTAATCGCCTAATCCGCTTCCCTACTCGCCTGACCTGAGGTGCACGAGTCAAAAAACCTATAAATAGAACCCTTGACTCCACAAACACCCTTAGTGCAACCCTAACAGATCCTAAGCCTCCCACACACCTCAAAACTCTTCTGGAACTCATTTTGCTTCAAAACTCACCATTTCCAAGCTAACACACCTTTCTTTGATAAAATCCAAGGTGTGTTCTTCATCCCAAACATTTGTAATGTTATTGTTTTGGTTCCCCAAAAGTCCAGACCATGTTTTGCTAACTATGTGTCTTTAAAAACCTTTGAAATGAGTTCTAAAACAAGTCTACACCATAATACTTGCTATATGTGAAGTATTTATGCATATGATGATTTTTGGTGGTTATAACATGAATGTTTCTATGAAATTGATGTACTTATGATGCGTAGGAGTCATTAGGATGATTATCTAAGGATTTGAGCTATTGTTATAGTGTTTTGATGAAAGTTTGCATTTTGACCCATTTGGATGATTCTTGAAGAATTAGGATGTTATGATATGATTCAATGCTTGTTTGTTGCTAGGAATCACACTAGAATGATATTATAACAAATAGATGATGATTTGCAAGTTGTAGGAGGTGTAATCTGGTCTTTGCCATTTAAGGAAAGATTTCATAGTTAATGAAACCTAGTACTTTGCCGTTTTTGGAAATAATCGCACCGAGGCCATTAGAGCAGAGATAAATTGGGGGTTTTTGCTTGGAATGGGTTGGTTAATGGATTAGGTTTGATGTTGGGTGTTTTTACATGTTTCGGATCTGATTTAAAGGGTTTAACGCGCGAAAATTCGGGACAGCACTGCAGGGGGCGATTAGGATTCTAATTGCCACTCCTGACAAGCGATTACAGTCTAATCGCCTGATGTATCAGGCGATTACAGTCTAATCGCCTGATGTATTAGGCGATTAGCATTCTATTCGCCTGTTGACCTCCCCTACACACCAGTTGACTTTTCTTAATTGTATGTTAGTTTTCTAATCGCGTGTACTGCTGTTGTAAGCGTATTTTGACATCCCGGAACATGATTTGACACCTAGGAACATGATAGGAACCCCGGGATACGGCCAATGACTTATTAACACGTGTTCGGACTCGTTTATGCGTTAATTGAGCATTATGCTAGACTATGTGAACTCTTGCGTGTATTAAGTGTTTAATTCCATATGTTGCATGATGTCTTGTATTCGGCTAACACGTGGGATGTCGGGTCACCAATGGGATGTCGAGTCTTGTCTGGTACAGTCGGTTTAACAGTCAAAGGTGTTTTCAAACGTTTATGGTTATGGTCTGGACATTCGGGGATTAGTTAACCTGCGAGTTATTAGTCCGAATACTTATACACATCTTATGATAGGTCGCCGCTATTTGGGGCTATCATAGCATACTTATTTAACTGTTTTCAAGTAACGCAATATAAGGTGAGTGCCACAGCCCCACTTTTACTGTTTTACTTTCGGGGGTGAAACATGCTACATACTTACTTACTAAAGGTCATGTTATACTATGGTTACTTTATAATACTATACGGCTTTTATGGAAAGTCCTAGGGAGAAACCATGAATGTGTGGGGATGCACAACGGGGGAAATGTGGATAGATCTATTGGGCCTCACAAACCCCACTCGACGGCGGGGCCGGGCGGGTGCATATTGTCTCTTATTACTGGCTTACTGAGGCATCGGTTATAGTCAAAACGTCTGGGCATGATTCAACTACTTACACACGTATAGTAATGGGTTCCCAACTGTAGTAGTAAAAACACTTAACGTCTAGCTAAAGTTCTTATAACCTAGTAGTAACGGGAATGATCTTTTCAAACTTATAACAACTCTTTTATTAAAGAAAACCTGTGAACTCACTAGCATTATATGTTGACATTTTTTGGCATGTTTTCTCAGGTCGCTAAGGTAGCAGTTAATGGGCTAGGCGCACGGAGTCTTGCACAGCGTCTAGAATTTTGATGCATATTAAACAATGTTTTGTAAACTATAATATGCCTTTTGGTTGTAAACAAGAAATGCTTCCGCTGCTGGTTTACGGCTCAAAGCATGATATTTTGGTTTTAATATATATATGTATGCATGTTTGTTGTTCGTTTATTGTGATCGTTGACTGGGATCCTGGTGTTTCACGTGCCTCGCGGTAAAACCCCGCACGTGGAATTTGAGGGTGTGACAGATTGGTATCAGAGCCAACGTTGATAGTGAACTAGGACTGCATGTAGATTCTAGACTATAGCCGAGTCGCACACACTAGACAGTCACAGATGGTCGAGTCTTAACATGTGGGTAACATTATAACTTGTCGGGGTGTCGGTGTCATCATCTTCTACGCTACATCATCTGTTTACTCTTTATCATTCTATTTCTTAACCCATCCTTACCATGATTCGACAGCGAACGACATACTATCGAACCTTCTTGGCGGCGGTGTACATTGGGGTAGCTTCGGCACTCTCTTGAGATGTGTCCAGGGATTCGGACATCTCCCTTCTATGACCCAATAGACACGCTCGTCCTTATACATACTATCTTATACTTATACTTACGATAATACCATGATTGAGTGCTAGTGTTTGGTGACTTGAACTTCAAGCATAAGGTACACCTGGAGGACCACGTAGAACAGTTTATCATGTCGGGTGCACACGAGATCATAAACTGGAATGCATGGGAACCCTAGTGGACTTTGCGTTTGAACGGATGGACCCGAACTAGACCCGGTCTAGTTCCTTGAAATTCCTAATGGGTTATACCACGGGCAAGCCTAAGTCTTTTGTTTCATGTTGTGACAGAAGATGTCAGGAGCTCGTGGAGGTCGCAGAGGCGGCCGTGCTGGCGGCCGTGGTGGCGGCGGTGGCCGTGGAAACGTTAATATGAACCAAGCGGAGTTGGACAATCTGCTGCAGTAGCACGTGAACGTAGCCTTGGCTGCATTCCAAGCTGCTCACAATGCTATGGGTGGTAAGTCGATTTCCACCTATTCTACATTGTTCCAGGATACTGTATCTTGTCTCGTTGTTTACCTATGTGTCTTGTCCCAGGTGGTGCTGTCAATCCCCCTCCACCCCAGTGCTCCTACAAAAAGTTCATGGATTGCAAGCCCCACAACTTTAGTGGAACTGAAGGGGCAGTGGGACTGCTCAGATGGCTGGAAAAGGTTGAATCGGTTTTCTCCATGGGAAGTTTCCCGGCGGGCGACCGGGTGAAGTATGCTTCTGCGACCCTTGAGGGTCAAGCTCTGCCTTGGTGGAACTCCACCACCCGGACCATGGGTATTGGGGAAGCTCATGCTATGCCCTGGGCAGAATGCGTACAGCTTTTGAAAAATGAGTTGGCATCACAAGATGGTGGGGTCTGAGATTGAAGCTTACACAGCTAGACACAATGAGTTGGCGGTGTTGTGCCCGGATTTGCACACACCGGAATACAGGAGGATTGAGCACTATATTTCTGGGTTGGTGCCGGAGGTTGCAGGATTGGTAGCTGCGGGCAATCTCACTGTTTATTCTGAAGTTGTTCGGTCGGCTCACAAACTGACCAATATGAAGGTAGCTGAAGGAGTCATGCCACCCCGAGGCGCTACTATAAAGGCTCCCGAGAGCAACAAGCGAAAATGGGAAGGCGTGAGAAGAGGTTCGAGTTCAGCTCAGCCTCAGCAGGTAAAGAAATCTGATGTTAGGGGATCATCGTCTGAGCAGAAAACGAGGGGTTATCAGGGGAAGTTGCCGAAGTGTGAACGATGTTGGTTTCATCATACTGGTCTTTGTGACAAGAACCAGTGTCGTCGGTGCAACAGGGCTGGGCACGTATCTAAAGATTGTAGGGTTAACCTTCAGGGTAATCAGAACCCACCTGCTACACCTACCCCGGCTCCTCAGGTTACTGCTCCCCAGTGAAACCAGGGAAAACAGGGGTGTTATAACTGTGGTGAGCTTGGTCACTACAAGCGTGAATGCCCCAAGTTGAAGCAGGGCGAGGCTGGGAAGAATGGATCGGGTAATGGAAACAACGGGGGCGGAGGCAGGAATGCTCGCGCCTTTGTGATTGGCTCGAGCGGGGCTCGACAGGACCCTGACATTGTTACCGGTAAGTTTCTTCTTGATAATCGCTATGCTTCGGTTTTATTCGATTCTGGTGTCGATAAGAGTTTTATATCTCTTGGATTTAGTCAATTGCTTGATAGGGTTCCTACACCTTTAGAGGCTAAGTATTTGATAGAATTGGCTGATGGTAAGAAAGTTGAAGCGACGCACGTCCTTAGGGAGTGTCGCCTTGAATTGATGGTAAGAAAGTTGAAGCGACGCACGTCCTTATGCCAGTGTCCTTGGGTAGTTTTGATGTTGTTGTGGGTATGGATTGGTTATCTTTGTATCATGCTGAGATCGTTAGTTTCGATAAGGTCATTCGACTTCCTCTCCCCGATGGAGAAATTCTGTTGGTGCATGGTGAGAAAAGTGGTGTCCCTTTGAGTATCATTTCGTGTATGAAAGCCTATAAGTATCTTCGAAAGGGGTATTCTGCCATTCTGGCTCTTGTTTCGGTTACATCAGAGGAAGAGAGGAAGATGGAAGATATTCCTGTCGTTTGCGATTTTCCCGACGTATTTCCTGAAGATCTACCTGGCCTTCCGCCTTATCGTCAAGTCGAATTCGGTATCGAACTTACTCCAGGTGCAGCCCCTATTGCCCGAGCCCCATATCGCCTTGCACCTCCCGAGATGCAGGAGTTGTCTAACCAGTTGCAGGAGCTGTTGGAGAAGGGTTTCATCCGACCTAGTTCATCCCCATGGGGAGCCCCTATTCTCTTTGTCAAGAAGAAAGACGGAAGCCTGTGAATGTGTATCGATTACTGTGAATTGAACAAGGTTACCATCAAGAATCGTTATCCTCTTCCCCGCATCGATGATTTATTTGATCAACTTCAGGGTTCTAGCTTCTATTCGAAGATTGACTTGAGATCGGGGTACCATCAGTTGAGGGTCCAAGAAGCTGATATTCCGAAGACCGCTTTTCGAACTCGTTATGGCCATTTTGAATTCTTGGTCATGCCTTTTGGTCTCACCAATGCGCCTGCCATATTCATGGACTTGATGAACCGTGTTTGTAAGCCCTATTTTGATAAATTCGTGATTGTATTCATTGATGACATTCTAGTCTATTCCAAGAACGAAGTGGACCACCGGGAACACTTGCGTCTTGTCTTGGAACTCTTGAGGCGGGAACAGTTGTACGCCAAGTTGTCTAAGTGTAGCTTCTGGTTGCGTGAAGTCCAATTCCTTGGTCATGTGGTTAATGAAAAAGGAATTCATGTTGATCCAGCTAAGATAGAAGCCATCAAAGACTGGGAAGCACCAAAGATGCCATCTGAGGTGCTGCAATTCCTGGGTCTTGCAGGTTATTATCGTCGTTTCATCGAGGGATTTTCGAAGATCGCTCAACACCTCACCTCGCTTACCCAGAAGGACAAGAAGTTCGATTGGGGTGATTCGCAAGAGTCAGCCTTTCAGATGCTAAAGGCCAAACTCTGTTCTGCTCCTATCTTGTCCTTGCCTGAAGGCACGGACGATTTTGTGGTTTATTGTGACGCTTCTATTCGGGGTCTCGGTTCTGTGTTAATGCAGCGCGAGAAGGTCATCGCCTATGCTTCTCGTCAGCTTAAGGTCCATGAGAAAAACTACCCCACCCATGATCTAGAATTGGGTGCAGTAGTCTTTACTTTAAAGATCTGGAGGCATTACTTGTATGGTACCAAGTGCACCATTTACACCGATCACAAGAGCCTCCAGCATATCTTTGATCAGAAGGTGTTGAACATACGACAGCGTCGCTGGGTCGAGCTTCTTAATGATTACGAGTGTGCTATAAAATACCATCCTGGCAAGGCAAATGTGGTCGCAGACGCCTTGAGCAGGAAGGAATCCGCTAAGCCTTGTCGTGTTCGAGCTCTTCAGCTCACTATCCATTCTGGTTTACCTGAAAAAATCCGTTCGGCGCAGCAAGAAGCTTTGAAGGAGGAAAACCTTAAAGCTATAACCATGCATGGTGCCGATAGTCACCTTGAACTCAAGTCCGATGGCCTACACTATTTCGCTGAACGTGTTTGGGTCCCTTTATTCGGGGGCTTGCGGGAGCTCGTTCTTGATGAAGCTCACAAGTCCCGGTATTCCATTCACCCTGGCTCCGATAAGATGTATCAAGACTTAAAGATACTTTATTGGTGGCCGAATATGAAGGTGGACGTAGCTTCATATGTAAGCAAGTGCGTGACCTGTGCCAAGGTCAAGGTTGAATATCAAAAGCCGTCCGGCCTTCTGCAACAGCCTGAAATTCCCGAGTGGAAGTGGGAATGGATTACAATGGACTTTGTGACCAAACTCCCGAGGTCGTCCAGTGGTTGTGACATGATCTGGGTGATCGTTGATAGGTTGACAAAGTCTGCGCACTTCCTCGCTATCAAGGAAACTGATGGCCTTGAGCGTTTGGCTCGTTTGTATCTTAAGGAAGTGGTTTCTCGGCACGGGGTGCCTGTCTCTATTATTTCTGATCGTGATCCTCGGTTCGCCTCTAATTTTTGGAAATCCTTGCACAAGGCTTTGGGTACTCAGTTAGATATGAGCACAGCCTATCATCCGCAAACTGACGGTCAAAGTGAGCGGACAATTCAAACACTAGAAGACATGCTTCGGGCATGTGTGATCGACTTTGGCAAAGGGTGGGAGAGTCATCTACCACTGGTGGAATTCTCCTACAACAATAGCTACCATTCTAGTATCAAGGCGACTCCGTTCGAGGCTCTTTACGGGCGGAAATGCCGGTCTCCTCTTTGTTGGGCTGAGGTGGGTGAGAGCCAACTCACCGGCCCGGAACTGGTGTACGAGACTTCCGAGAAGATCGTACAAATTGGTAACCGCATGGCAGCAGCTCGGGACCGTCAAAAAAGCTATGCCGATCGTCGTCGCAAGCCTTTAGAATTTGAGGTTGGCGACAGGGTTTTATTGAAAGTAACTCCGTGGAAGGGCGTTATACGTTTTGGGAAGCGTGGCAAATTGAATCCTCGGTACGTGGGACCGTTCGCAATTCTGGAACGGATTGGACCGGTAGCATACAGGCTTGATCTGCCAGCTGAACTCAGTAACGTTCATAATGTCTTCCACGTCTCTAACCTCAAGAAGTGTCTGGCGGATGAATCTTTGGTTGTTCCTCTCGAAGAGATCAAGGTGGATGATCGTCTGCGTATCGTGGAAGAACCGGTTGAGATTCTCGATTATAAGATCCATAGCCTTCGCCGGAGTAAAATCCGCATTGTTAAAGTTCGTTGGAACTCAAATCGTGGACCGGGAGTTCACGTGGGAACGGGAGGATCAGATGAAAGCTAAGTATCCTCATTTATTTCCTAAGCGCGCGTTCGAATCAAGACATGTCTCTGCTGAAGCTGAATGAATCTCGGGTCAAGATTCCCTTCAACAGGGGGATGATGTGGCAACCAGAAAATTTTTCTTCTCTTTCGTCTCTTCTTTTTTGGCCTTGGGCAATTTTCGGGACGAAAATTCTTTCAACAGGGGGATGACGTGACACCCGGCAAACTCAGGTTAGTAACATCGAGTAAACTAGTAAGTCTACCTTAGCGAGTCATGCATATTACGTACTTAACTGGGTCAGTCGAGTCGCTACGATGATTCGAGGGAATCATCGGGAGTCGGTCCATAACCATGTGTACAAGGATTGGTGATTCGTGGAATCATCGGGTTTAACGCACACACGCAAGTCTCGAGTCCCGGGAATTGGTAAACGGACGTAAACGTGTTAGTTATTGTGCATTATATGTTTGTAATCATTATGTGACTTATCGGTATGTGAATACATGTTTATATATGTTAAAATAGTGTTTAACGCGCCAAAAACCCAACCTGGTATGCTATAGGCGATTGGAGAAGATTGGGGGCGATTGGAGTCCCTAATCGCCTATATATAGGCGATTAGGATTCCTAATCGCCTAATCTGCTTCCCTACTCGCCTGACCTGAGGTGCACGAGTCAAAACACCTATAAATAGAACCCTTGACTCCCCAAACACCCTTAGTGCAACCCTAACAGATCCTAAGCCTCCCACACACCTCAAAACACTTCTGGAACTCATTTTGCTTCAAAACTCACCATTTCCAAGCTAACACACCTTTCTTTGATAAAATTCAAGGTGTGTTCTTCATCCCAAACATTTGTAATGTTATTGTTTTGGTTCCCCAAAAGTCCAGACCATGTTTTGCTAAGTATGTGTCTTTAAAAACCTTTGAAATGAGTTCTAAAACAAGTCTACACCATAATACTTGCTATATGTGAAGTATTTATGCATATGATGATTTTTGGTGGTTATAACATGAATGTTTCTATGAAATTGATGTACTTCTGATGTGTAGGAGTTATTAGGATGATTATCTAAGGATTTAAGCTATTGTTATAGTGTTTTGATGAAAGTATGCATTTTGACCCATTTGGATGATTCTTGAAGAATTAGGATGTTATGATACGATTCAATGCTTGTTTGTTGCTAGGAATCACACTAGAATGATATTATAACAAAGAGATGATGATTTGCAAGTTGTAGGAGGTGTAATCTGGTCTTTGCCATTTAAGGAAAGATTTCATAGTTAATGAAACCTAGTACTTTGCCGTTTTTGGAAATAATCGCACCGAGGCCGTTAGAGCAGAGATCAATTGGGGGTTTTTTCTTGGAATGGGTTAGTTAATGGTTTAGGTTTGATATTGGGTATTTTTACATGTTTCGGATCTGATTTGGAGGGTTTACCGCGCGAAAATGCGGGACAGCACTGCAGGGGGCGATTAGGATTCTAATCGCCACTCCTGACAGGAGATTACAGTCTAATCGCCTGATGTATCAGGCGATTACAGTCTAATCGCCTGATGTATCAGGCGATTAGCATTCTATTCGCCTGTTGACCTCCCCTACTCACCAGTTGACTTTTCCTAATTGCATGTCAGTTTCCTAATCGTGTGTACTGCTGTTGTAAGCATATTTTGACATCCCGGAACATGATTTAACACCTAGGAACATGATAAGAACCCCGGGATGCGTCCAATGACTTAGTAACACGTGTTCGGACTCGTTTGTGCGTTAATTGAACATTATGCTAGACTATGTGAACTCTTGCATGTATTAAGTGTTTAATTGCATATGTTGCATGATGTCTTGTATTCGGCTAACACGTGGGATGTCGGGACACCAATGGGATGTCGAGTCTTGTCTGGTACAGTCGGTTTAACAGTCAAAGGTGTTTTCAAACGTTTATGGTTATGGTATGGACATTCGGGGACTAGTTAACCTGCGGGTTATTAGTCCGAACACTTATACACATCTTATGATAGGTCGTCGCTATTTGGGGCTATCATAGCATACTTATTTAACTGTCCTCAAGTAACGCAATCTAAGGTGAGTGTCACAACCCCACTTTTACTATTTTACTTTCGGGGGAGAAACATGCTACATACTTACTTACTAAAGGTCATGTTATACTATGGTTACTTTATAATACTATACGGCTTTTATGGAAAGTCCTAGGGGGAAACCATGAATGTGCGGGGATGCACAACGGGGGAAATGTGGATAGATCTATTGGGCCTCACAAACCCCACTCGACGGCGGGGCCGGGCGGGTGCATATTGTCTCTTATTACTGGCTCACCGAGGCATCGGTTATAGTCAAAACGTCTAGGCATGATTCAACTACTTACACACGTATAGTAATGGGTTCCCAACCGTAGTAGTAAAATCACTTAACGTCTAGCTAACGTTCTTATAACCTAGTAGTAACGGGAATGAACTTTTCAAACTTATAACAACTCTTTTATTAAAGAAAACCTGTGAACTCACCAGCATTATATGTTGACATTGTTTGACATGTTTTCTCAGGTCGCTAAGGTAGCAATTAATGGGCTAGGCGCACGGAGTCTTGCACAGCGTCTAGAATTTTGATGCATATTAAACAATGTTTTATAAACTATAATATGCCTTTTGGTTGTAAACAAGAAATGCTTCCGCTGCTGGTTTACGGCTCAAAGCATGATATTTTGGTTTTAATATATATATGTATGCATGTTTGTTGTTCGTTTATTGTGATCGTTGACTGGAATCCTGGTGTGTCACGCGCCTCGCGGTAAAACCCCGCACGTGGAATTTGAGGGTGTGACACTTGGTATCGGTGCATTCAATAACTCATCCCTACTTTGTATGGTTGAGCTAGAGATAGTTAAGCATTGGAACATGTTTGTTTGTCAAGATCAGTGTTCTACTATATTATTAAGCCTAGGAGGTGATACAGTGTTTGTTTGTCAAGATCAGTGTTCTACTATTATGATTTGCGTTGTTTGGTAGAAATTGAATGAGGGAGTTTTTCCATCAACATGTGGTCCTTGCAATCTCGAGTCATAGTCAATATAGTTAGATTATTACTCTACATGTCAGGCATCAATAGCCCTATCCAAATATTCCTTCGGTTCTCGATTTCAACATACACACACAACATACGAGTAAATGGTTATAGTAGTGAGGACTCACCCCGAGTGGTGTATAAACAACAAACCCCAAGTACTCATCATGCTACTTATCACGTTTTAACTTTTAAAAACATTTTGACATGTGAAAGCATTTGACAAAACATATCTTTCGCCCAAAACAAAAACAGTAAAAAGGGGTCGTGAAACTCACCTTGTTTCCTTACTTAGCTAGTAAACAAAGCTCGAAGCGTTGGCCAACTTCGTCGTGCCCTAATTATCAACAAAGGACAACTTAAAAGTCTATCATATATATAAGCCTAGCTTATCTTTCGGATAAAAGATAGTTTATCCAACTATCTTGACTCGTGTGTACTAACCCGAATCTTAAGTGTTCTAACTCGACGAACCGATCGTGACTTATCTTCATTAATGTGTTAACATAGGACATAGTACCCAAGTTGCGCACCTGTTACTATTCGTGTGTATTGAAAACGTTGTCCGAGATTGACTATTATAGTTACAAATAATTTTTATCAAAGCGTTGCGATTTTTTATAACTACATGTATTTAAAGCACTTGGAAACTTGTTTACGAAAACATACACAACAATATTAACTTAGTTGCGCTTCGGATTTTATAAAATTTCAGCAGAGTTTCCTCTGTTTTTTCGTACAAACTAGACAACACAAGTTGTCTACAATTTTCACAAATTCGATATCCAAATAAAAATCAATAATCAATTTATCCGCATTTCCAAATTAAACGAGACTTATACGTTTCGACGATTATATAATTTACACTTATATTTATATAACTATATAGTCCAATAACAACACAAAGTCACGCTCTTAATATACAAATTTATCGTTTATTATATTGTCGGTTCGTTCGTGAGTTAACACCGTTTAGTATTCGTATTTATTGTTATATAATTTGTAAACATAATCTACAAAATAAACACGAACTTATTATCCCGAAACCGCGTGCGTGTATCTTGATCTACGCGTTGACAAGACTAGATCTGATCGTTGACCAGGTTTGACCGTGCGTTGACCAGAGTTGACCGCGTGTTGACCAGACCGAATCTGAGCCATTTGACCCCGGGTTTACTAGATCTGACCGGATCTGGCCCGAGACTTGAACCGAACCATCAAAACAAACCCGATCCAGATCTAAAAACGAGCAAACAACCCGAGACCCAAAACAAAATAGATCTGAACTCGGACCCAAGACTGAACCATGACCCGAGCTCCAAAACGGGTCCGAAGCCAACCCATCGAAACCCAACCCCCATCACGGTCACGTTAACCCATCCACAGCCGGTCACCTTTCGAACCCAACACAAGCACCACCAAGTCACCACCAACCACCTGGACCACCATTTTAACCCCCACACTGTTCACCACCACCGGAAACCACCTTAACCAACCTCGGCAGGCCAACCCAACAACCAAAAACCATCGTCACTTACCACCAGACCACCACCAGCCGACTTCAGCAACAAACCACCATCGTCCATCTTCCATCTCGAATCCTCCACAACCTGCTACCCGGCCAAACAAAAATGAACGCGGGACCCATCACCCACAACCACAAAAACAACCCAACCCGTGACTAAAACCACCCAGATGCTACCCCTGAACACAAACAACCATCACCGACTCGTGAGCACCCTCTTCGTGACCTGTGAATCATCTTTGGCCATAAAACATCACGCTTCCACCACCAGGAGTGGTGATGGTCGGCTGCATTTAGGAGAGAGGGGGATACGGGTCGAGAGATGGATTGAAATGAGAGGGAGTGGAGTTTTAGAGAGAGAGAGAGAGAGGAGAGAGAGAGAGAAAGAACATTAGCGGCTGGAAGAATGAAGAAGAGAGAGGGGGATAAGAACTTTTATACCTAGGGTTTGTGTTAGGTAGGGTATACCGCGTATCGAACATGTTTTAAACGAAAAACGCTTCGGTTTATTATTAGGCTCGAAAATAAATTACAAAAATCATTTGTTTTTTTTTGTAATCATAAACAACACTAAACTGAGCAATTAAATTATTATTTTCGTCTTCTGACGCGTTCTTTCGAAACACGCGTTTAAATCGCGTCAATCAATTCGGTCGTGGTTTCTTTCTTTATAACGATCCATTTACTATCAAAACTAAACAAATCACATTATTTATAATAAATAATTATTCTGAAAGTTTGATAACGGATAAAACCACGCATTTCGACGTCCAAATCCCACGTCAGTTTCTCTCCGCGTTCTCCAAAATGTTGCGTTTTTGACCGTTTTTCGCACCGATTTCACATCCGATCGCATCACTAGTAAATATGTGTTGGATTTACATATATTAGCCTTATGTTGGTCCACTTTGAGAATATTTCACTGATGTCAGTTCGTTAACGTTGAATACCCGAAGTCTTTCTTTAAAGACTTCACGGCGTCCACGGACTTCGAGAAGAACATCGTATGACTCATAACAGCTCAATTAACACAAATTAACCTTAAACCAGGTTACTTACTCCAAAATCATGATTAATATTGCGTTAAACATTGTACGGAATTTGCCGGTTGGCACATAAGTAGTATACGTCACGTCAGCAAAAACATAAATGGGTTAACTTCCGGTTATTATAGGATCACCGAAGGAAAACATGTTCAAAGTTTGGACCGTTGGTAAAGATTTCCTGAGTTAGGACTAGTCCCAACCGATAGTTCAGAGTTGGGATTATTAAATAGAAATTTGGTACCCACTTTTTTGCATTTTCTGTATCGGTACTTTTGGTTCGGTACGGTACAGTATGAGACTTATTTTTACCTTTAATTACCGTACCATTCTAAACATTTTCGGTATCGGTACTCAATTTTGGGGATTCTTCGTATCGGTGCATTCAATAAATCATCCCTACTTTGTATGGTTGAGCTAGAGATAGTTAAGCATAGGAACATGTTTGTTTGTCAAGATCAGTGTTCCACTATATTATTAAGCCTAGGAGGTGATAGAGTGTTTGTTTGTCAAGATCAGTGTTCTACTATTATGATTCGGGTTGTTTGGTAGAAATTGAATGACTGAGTTTTTCCATCAACATGTGGTCCTTGCAATCTCGAGTCATAGTCAATATAGTTAGATTATTACTTTACATGTTTTTGTGTATTGTGATTGTTGAGACCGAGAGGAGATACGATCTTTGAGTACTTAAACATTCGATAGTTTGGTGAGACTGATAGGAGATCCAAACTTTACCCCGATGAGCTTCACACGTGTCCCTTAGGTTTATTTTGTTCGTGTTGGAACCGGGATATTTTATTAATTTAGCAGTTAAGTTTTCCAATAGGATTCCTTGTCTACTTAGTTGTTTTCTCCATTCTCGATACCCTTCGTGCGCTGGTTGATTTCTAACTTCTTCTTAGTCTTCTAGCTTAGCATTCATGTACTTCTCAGTTTGAAATTATTAGTTGTTAGTTCAAACCACCTTATTAATCAGCTTAGGAGTCGATAGCGGTTTACTACTGACTGGTGGCATGGCGTCCAACAACTTGATGATTTCTAGTTCTTAGTCTTTGCTATATTGCATATCAGTTGGTACACTTGACTTCGTGTGTAGTAAAATTCTTTGATGAAAACTCTTTTAAAATTGTTCGTGGTGGAACCGGGATATTTTATTAATTTTGCGAGATATTATTATATCGATAAATTATTAATTGAAAGAGTTGGCTTATATTCGTCAGCAACTCTCAAATGCATCGACCTTCAAAATTTTCATGTCTGTTCACTTTACCTATTACAATAAAACATAAACAAGAACATTCAAAATTCCTATGTACATTCACACATTAATGAACTTGTCAAGTTCAATGTACATATATCTCGGAAAATAACAACTTAGTTCAGAATACGTGCACCCCTGGCATACACAATTGCATAATCGACGCTATCGATTAGGGGTGGGACTTGTCAGGCACCAATAGTGCTATCCAAATATTACTTTTGTTCTCGATTTCAACACACACACAACACACGAGTAAATGGTTACAGTAGCGAGAACTCACCCCGAGTGGTGTATAAACAACAAAACCCAAGTACTCATCATGCCACTTATCACGTTTTAACTTTTTATAACATTTTGACATGTGAAAGCAATTGAAAAAACGTATCTATCCCCCAAAACAAAAACAGTAAAAAGGGGCCGTGAAACTCACCTTGATTTCCTTGGTTAGCTAGTAAACAAAGCTCGAAGCTTTGCCCAACTTCCTCGTGCCCTAATTATAAACAAAGGACAGCTTAAAAGTCTATCATATATATATATATATATATATATATATATATATATATATATATATATATATATATAAGCCTAGCTTATCTTTCGGTTAAAAGATAGTTTATCCAACTATCTTGACTCGTGTGTAGTAACCCGAGTCTTAAGTGTTCTAACTCGACGAACCGATCGTGACTTAACTTAATTAATGTGTTAACATACGACATAGTACCCAAGTTGCGTACCTGTTACTATTCGTGTGTAACCACATTGGACTATTACCACGAAACATATAACCATTGTTACTTTAAGAGTTTCCAAAACATTATTTATCATGAAATTGTTCCCAATAATCGAACGTTTATGAATCCGAACAATAAAACATTATTTAATTTCCGAAACCTTTGAAAATCGACACCTTTGAAGCTCGGCAAATACTATTCATTTGTATTGAAAACGTTGTCCGAGTTTGACTATTTTTGTTACAAATAATCTTTATCAAAGTGTTTCAATTTTTTATAAATACATGTATTTAAAGCACCTGGAAACTTGTTTACGAAAACATACACAACAATATTAACTTAGTTGCCCTTCGGATTTTAAAAAAATTCAGCAGAGTTTCCTCTGTTTTTCGTACAAATCAGATAACACAAGTTGTCTACAATATTCCCATATTCGACATCCAAATGGAAATAAATAATCAATTTATCCGCATTTCCAAATTAAACGAGACTTATACGTTTCGACGATTATATAATTTACACTTATATTTATATAACTATATAGTCCAATAACAACACAAAGTCACGCTCTTAATATACAAATTTATCGTTTATTATATTGTCGGTTCGTTCGCGAGTTAACACCTTTTAGTATTGGTTTTTATAGTTATAAAATTTGTAATCATAATCCACAAAATAAGCACGAACTTATTATACCGAAACCGCGTGCGTGTATCTTGATCTACATGTTCACGAGACTAGATCTGGCCATTGACCAGGTTTGACCGTGTGTTGACCAAAGTTGACTGTGTGTTGACCAGACCGAATCTGACCCTGGGTTTACTAGCTCTGACCGGATCTTGTAGTCCCGAAATACTAGATCTTGTTGAATGCAATAGATTGTTATCACTTAGAAACACCTATTAGTTAGGTGTTTCAAGTGATTAATCCAAGAAACAAATAAAACTAGATGAACATTGAAAGACCCGACACACACAATGAATAACATAATGATTCCATAGCAGATTTGAAGATGAATAACCTTGGAATATGATTAAGTACGCACGTATGCAAAGTGTGCTACAAAGATAAACTCCAAAACCCCAAACCTAGAGCTGTGCACACACTTTCTATATATAGGAGAACCCTGGGCCTGCGCACTTAGCATAAGTGCGCAGGGCCCGTGTATATAAGTGCGCAGCCCTAGGGTTTGTGTACAAAAACATGTGTTAATTACATTCTAAGCCCTTCAACTATAAGTCTTTACAATAAACACTCAAAAGTCTCTATTCTGGTAACTGTGGTCTCAAAATAACCCAACAATACTCCCCCTAGACCACAGCTACCAGTCTTCAATCTTATCAGTCAACCTCCACATCGCTTTCCTCCCCCTCAACCTGAGCAGGGGGGTCTTGTAAGTACAGTGTGACCGGATCTACCTCAGCTGCTGGAGTAGTTTGTGTAGATTCTGTTGTGGTTCCTTCAGGATTTGCTACTGATACAGGTTCTTCTGGAAGTACCTCTGATGCTGCAGTTTCTATAGCAGCAGCATCAGCAGTTTCTGTAACAGTAGCAGCAGCAGCAGCAGCCTTCTCCCTGTCTTCTTTTTCTTTATCTGCTGCGTTTATCCTGTCAACTAAATCCAGCAGCTCACTCTTCAATTTCAAAGCCCTATCTACTGCTCTTCTAAACAGCACGGCTTCTTCAAACAGTGTGTTTCCAGCACCAACATTGATCTGATTCGCAAAAAGCATATTCAGATCTGACAAGTTTAGTGCGAACACATCAACCGGATCCAAGATTCTCAACACCTCTGAATCATTTTCCAGCTTGATCACCGCTTCACCAGTGTTGCTGTCATAGAACCATTTCTTGAAGTTTCTTAGCATCACTGGAAGCTCGGGTCTGATCGGAACTCGTGTGACGACCTGAGGAGGGTCTATCACATAAGTTATCATTCCTCTTCCCGTTGCTGGATCGATTCTGGTCTTTGATATTCTTCTTCTAGGCTTTTGCGGCTTGAATATCTGGAAGTCACTTTCACATTCTTTCCTGATAAAGTTCTCAACCATGCCAGCTTGTGAGTCAAGAGAGGGATTAATGAATGGGGCCCTGCTAAGTTCCCTGATATCCCATCGGGGAAGAGATTTCAGCTCCTTCTGACCCTTGAAGTATTGGATTACCCCCCCTCTCCTTTTCACAGCAAACAGTCCCTTTTCAGCATCATACTTCCACGAGATAATCTTTTCTCGATGAGCAGACCTGGTATGATGAATGTTCTGATGTAAAGCAGGAATGGTAATTGGCTTTCTTGGGAACCATGCTGCTCTTTCAGGGTCTAGTTTGTGCCCATCAGATGTCTCATAGATGACTTCTTGATCGGTTCCCATCTCTACAAAACTGTCAGGCATCTCATCTTCACTGACCTCGTCCACTTCACTAGCCTCAGCCTCCTTTTCTTTCTCCTTTTCCGCCTCCAGAAACTTTCCAAAATCAAAGGTTTCGTCAAAAGTAGCTCTGGGAGCACCTGTTAACTGCTGCCTCAGATCCTGAAACATGTCAAACATCTGCACATGAACCTGATGTTGAAACTTAATCAGGTATCTTTGATCCTTGATCACCTTCTCCATTTTCTTGTTCAGACCTTGAGCTTTTTCACCTTCTTTCTTAGCTCCTGGTTATTGTGCACATCACTTTTCATTGTGCAGAATTCCCTGGCCGCAACCTTACCTATCTCCTTCACAAGCTTCTCGTATAGCTCCTGATGCACCGGTTTTCGACGAGGTGCAGCAGGAGCTGATGAAGAAGGTTCAGCTGATCGGTGGGTAGGAGCTTTGGGGGCTGATGCAGTGGCAGTGGAAGGCCCTGGAGCAGAAGTTGCAGCAGTAGAAGCCCCTGGTTGGTTTGGTTGTTCTTCCCCAAAAATCCGTTCCATGTACACTTGCGCCTCAACATCATCCGGTGTTATCACTCGAGGGATCTCAGATTCAGGAAGCTGTTGTCTTCTTTTCTTTCTAGCTTCCCTTTCATATTCAGCTACTGCTCGTACATTTTCTGCAGCTTCAATCTGTTCGGGTGTCAAAGATTCTCTCGATTCTTGCAGTAAGCCAGCTGGCCTTTTCTTCATGCTGGGCTTTGCTCGAGCCGGCTCAGATGCCACTCTTTTGCCTCTGGCCTTTTCTTGGGCGATCTCTTCGGCAGTTGGCTGAGCTGATGTAGTGGGTGCAGATGGTTCGGGTGTGGGAGCAGCTGTGGGTTGTTGTCGAGCCTGAGCAGCGTCTGCCTTTCTCTTATTGATCTTGTTGTAGATCTCTATGACAATCGGATATCGCTGAGCCGCATACATGTGCTCAAGCATTGGTTCCCAATCCGGTGTGTTGCATTCTGTGAAGAATCTAGCCCCTCTGGTGAAAATGTATTCATCACCGAGAGGCAGATTCTCGTGCTGAGTGTTGATCATCATCTGAATGAACCTGGGGTACATCGCCCATTTCCCCGACCCAGCTTCTGCATTCTTTATCAAGTAGTCAAAAATCATCCCGGATAGGTTGAACTTTTCATCTTTGCAGATCTTTATCATAGCCGTCGACCATTCAGTACTGAGTGCATTGTAGCCTCCCTTTCTGTGACCTAGAGACATAATGAATACATGACTAATGAGTCTCCAGTCTCTCGTCAGTTGTGTCTTCTTAACATCGCCCCTCTTGTCAAATTCGCCTTTGCAACCGAACCTCCTGAACTGTTCATGAATGTCTGCTTTTGCCATAAATCTGACGGTTCCTGGTTCATCCCGTAGTCTCAGCACTGTTCGAACTGTATCTTCAGTAATGAATAGAGGCCTGTTTCGGACTGTTGCTTTGATACGCTTGACTCTTTCAACTGTTTCAACTCGAGCAGAACGCCAGAAATCTTCAATGTGTGAAACGTACACTGGTTCGACGTTCTCCACAGCAAAACCGATTCGGCTGCGTCTAATCCAGGTCACAACGTCTTTGAACTGTACATCATCGGTATCCAGATTCATCGGCTGGTTGTGCATTCCTCTACGATCCCATTCAAGTTCCATCTGTTTAATCCAAGAGCACGAAACGCCAATTAGATCTCGGATAATTGATTTTAGACTTAAACTTACACGGACAACGAACTTAGACCTAGATCTTATTAATATTTTTAGATTTTGAATTTTAATGGTCATTGGATTAAGGATTGATGAATTGATGTTATTGGTGTCAATGGTACGTTTGAATTTTAGTTATTTGATTATTAAGGTCCGGTTTTGAGTTCGCAGTCCGTTAAAGTGTCTTAATAGTCAAAATGAAAGATGTGTGTGGTTTAGAGTCCAAGTGTTCAAGAGTGTCAAGTACTCAGTCCAGTTCAAGTACTCAGGCCCATTTTAGTTCGCAGGCCCATTTAAATACGCAGGCGAGTCCACCCGGGCATGGTAACCCCTTAGATCACATAGTCAAGTCTGCGTACTAAGCAAGTACGCAGACACTTGAACCTTCGTTCAAGATTTCAAGTTCACAGTTATGTACGCAGATGATTAGGGTTTCTGTGTACTTATATGACTATGAAACAAGTACGCAGTCTCTATGAGACAAGTGCGCACATGTTCATATGTCAAGTACGCAGATCTTCAAATCTTTAAAAACCCAATAATACAAGAACAACCAACATAAGATCCGTTTATAACCTGTAATCTCAACAAATAAATCATTAGAAACATAAGATCTACCTTGATAAACAGTAAATACGAGTCAATGAACACAGAAACAAGGTATGGTATGAGTGATTTGTGTGATTGTTGTGTGATTATGATGTTGATGATGATGAACGGTGAAGATGATTATGATGAACGGTAAAGATGTGGTGATTAGGGTTTGTAAAAAGCTGTTAAGGGTGATAAAAACTTTTGACCAACATTGACCTGGTATATATATACCTTCAACTAATGGGCCTGCGCACTTGAGTTAAGTGCGCAGGGCCCAACAAGTACGCAGATACCCATAATTTTGGCCCAAAGATAGAAAATAAAGCCCAAATCCTTTAGATTAAGGGGGTTTTTCCAAATCTTACCTTCTGCATTCAAGATCATACTGACCATACCTGCCGGAACCCGTTTCAACTTCCCGTTGGATAGCTGCAGCCTAAGAACAATTGTCGGTATGCTTGTCCACTTAAATCCATGCCCTTTCTCTTTCAACATGTGTTTGGTGATACTGTTTATCATGTTTTTCGGTAATATTGACGAAAATTTTATGGACCCCACAGTGTGCTAGGTATTGGCCTACCGATCCTCAAGGTTTATTGAAATATAATGATGAGAGCTTCAGGTCTATGTTACCATAAGCAGAGAAGATGATCATTATCTTGATCAGATGATGAGAGCTTCAGGTCTATGTTACCATAAGCAGAGAAGATGATCATCTGATCGTTTGGTGAGCTATCTATGTATGTTTGCACGTCACTAACATTGCGTGTCTTTTCTGCTCAGTTTCAAAAATTTTGTTTTTCTTAGCCCCGCATTGGTAGCTTGCACTCTTAGGTGTCTTTTGATTTGCTTATGCACAAAATTTTCTGTGTCTTTTAATTTCTCAACCTATGTATGACCGGACTCAGCTTGTGCAGACCTAAAGCACAGTGGGAATCCAGCTTTCCGTGTAGATCTTCATTGTTGATCACCTAGTGGCAGTTTACTTGATTTCAGGCTGAATCTACCGACATATCGTTGCTTGAGGCCACAACATCCTCTGGGTCCTATTCACATGCTGACGAGATATGATTAGTTCCTATCATTTCCTGAATTAATTTTGCAATAAGAATAGACCGGTTCACTTTCTCCCCCAAAAATCTTGTTTTAAAGGAAAATAAGATTTTTCTTTTTATAAAATATAAAAAAAATTTGTTTTTTTTTTTTTTTTTTTTTTTTTGTTTTTTTTTTTATTCAAAGTTGATCATCTCAAGCCATGAAACCAACTGATGAAACCGGGTTTTATCAAAAGCTTTTGTAAAGATATCTGCTTTTTGATCAGCAGTATCGATAGGCAACACCTGTATGTACCCTTTGTCGTGTGCATCGCGAATTGAGTGAATCCGAATTTCAATGTGTTTGGTTTTAGAGTGGTCAATTGGATTCTTCACGATGTCACGACATGCATCATTATCAATGAAAATAGGTGTATGCATGACATTCAAACCGTAGTCCAAAAGCTGATTTTGGATCCATAACACCTGACAGCAACAACTGGAAGCAGCTGTGTATTCGGCCTGAGCAGTAGAGATTGACACGGTGGTCTGCTTCTTGCTTTGCCAAGACACTAGCCGGTTACCCAGAAATTGACAGCCACCAGAGACAGATTTTCTGTCTATCCTACAACCTGCATGATCACTATCAGAGTAAGCGATTAGATCAAAGTTATCGCTCTTAGGATACCATAAACCAAGTTTAGGTGTTCCTTTGAGGTAGCGGAAGACTCTTTTTACTGCAGTCTCATGCGATTGCTTAGGATTAGACTGAAAACGCGCACAGCATCCAACTGCCCACATTATATCTGGTCTGCTAGCTGTAAGATACATCAGAGAGCCAATCATTGATCGATATGTATGAGGATTCACTGAAGGCCCCTGAAGATCTGGTACAAGTGTTGTTTGGGCCGCAAAAGGAGTATTGGACGGCTTGCAATCGGTCATGTTGAATTTTGCCAAGATGTCTCTTGTATACTTCGCTTGATGAATTAGAATTCCGTCTTCTTTTTGCTGTACTTCCAAGCCTAAGAAAAACGATAATTCTCCCATCATGCTCATTTCAAACTGAGACTTCATGATGCTTTCAAATTCCCTGCACAAATTTTCATCAGTGGAACCAAAGATAATATCATCAACATAAATCTGAACAAGGATAGAGTGTTTATTGACTTCTTTGGTGAATAAGGTCATGTCGATCTTCCCCCTAGTATACCCATTCTGCAGCAAGTATGACGATAAGGTCTCATACCAAGCTCGTGGAGCTTGATGAAGTCCATAGAGAGCCTTATCCAGTTTGTAATACTTATTGGGATGATGGGGATCTTCAAAACCTGGGGGTTGACACACATAGACTTCTTCTTTGATCTTCCCGTACAGAAATGCACTTTTCACATCCATCTGAAAGACTTTGAAGTTCTTGTATGAGGCGTAAGCCAGGAAGATACGAATAGCTTCAAGTCTAGCAACTGGAGCGAACACTTCCTCATAATCAATGCCCTCCTGTTGACGAAATCCCTGAACGACTAAACGAGCCTTGTTCTTAATTACCACGCCTCGTTCATCCATTTTGTTGCGAAAAACCCACCTTGTTCCAATAGGATACTTTCCTTCAGGTAAATCCACAAGCTCCCAAACCTTTAGCTTCCTAAACTGATACAGCTCATCCTGCATGGCTTCAACCCAACTTGCATCTCTGACAGCATCTTCAATACTGAAAGGTACCGTCTGAGATAAGAAGGCTGAAAGTGCAATATTCAGTTTGTCTGCCTGATTTCTAGTAAGAACACCCTCAGAGATTGGTCCAATGATGTTCTCCACAGGGTGATCCTTAAAAGATTTAAATCCCATGTTCGGTTCTTCTTGAATATGGGAAGGCAGATTGGAAAGATGATCTGTAGGAGTTGACGAACTGGATGGATCATTTGCAGACTGTTGTGCTGAAGATGTTTCTTCTGAAGCTGGAGTAACTTCAGGAGATGTAGTGGTATCAACAGTTGCATCACCATTTGTGGTTTGAAGGGGAACAATTGGATCAGCTACGAGTGGAGAGAAGCGGGTGGTGAAAGGTGTTGCATCGTCTTCTGAAGAGTAAAGAGTATCTTCAAGAGGAGAAGGATCGGCTGCTTGATTTTCAGCTGGTTGTTCATCTATGATGCTAAAATTGTTGAAAACAACATCCACATCAAAGAACCAGTCAGGACCGGCTCCTGTATTAGTAGAGTTGGATTCCTGCCAATCAACATAAAAAGACTTGAGAACCATTTTGGTTCGTTTGTTGTATACTCTATAAGCTTTTTGACTCGAGGAGTATCCAACAAAGAAACACTCATCACCAACTGCATCGAACTTCATTATGTTCTCGAAATTGTTAAGCAGCGTGCATGAGCATCCAAAAGGCCTGAAGTAGTCAATCAAAGGTTTTCTCTTAAAAAGCAACTCATAGCCTGTTTTCCCGCGCGTCTTTACGATTAAGACTCTGTTAAGAACATAACAGGCGGTATTAACAGCTTCAGCCCAGAAAATGATCGGCAGTTTGGAGTCGATAAGCATGGTTCTGGCCGCCTCAATAAGTGTACGATTTTTCCTTTCAGCAACACCGTTCTGTTGAGGAGTTCTCGTAGCACTGTACTGAAGATGAATTCCTCTATTGTTGCAGAAAGTCACGAAACTTTGATTTTTGAATTCGGTTCCGTGATCGCTTCGAATTAATCTAACTTTTGTCTTTATAATGTTTTCAATAAGAGGAACAAACAGCATCAGAATCTCAGCAACTTCACTTTTGTATTCCAGAAAGTACACCCATGTGAATCGGGAAAAATCATCTGTTATCACCAAGCAATAAGACTTTTTAGCTAAACTTTTAACACTAATAGGACCAAACAGATCCATGTGTAATAAATGAAGAGGTGAGTCTATAGAATTCACAACTTTGGACTTATGCGACTTTTTGTGTTGTTTTCCTTTGGCACATGCTAAACATTTTTCAGAAAAGGGGAATTCCTTAGAAGGAAGACCTCTTACAAGGTTTAGTTTTGAAAGCTTATTAATGTTTTTGAAGTTAACATGTCCTAATCGCCTGTGCCAAAGCAGTGACTCTGACTCGGATGCTTTAGAAAGTAAGCATGTCATTTGACATTCAGACTTTGCATCCCTCATATTTATCACGTAAGTATTATTTTGTCTAGGAGCTTTAAGCATAATCATGTTGGTAGGAGGAATGAATCCTGGCTTTAGAAAGATGCACTCCATGTCATTAAATAACACTGAGATTCCTTTGTCGCAGACTTGTGATACACTCAGCAGATTGTAACACAATTCTGGAACGTAGTTCACATCTTCTAAAGTCAATGCATCAGAAATCACGTCCCCTATCCCGACTATCTTTCCACCCTTCTCATTGCCGGCAAAAGCAACAAACTCTCCATCAATGAATCGATAGTTTTTAAGGAGTTCTTTCAGTCCCGTCATGTGCCTTGATGCCCCGCTATCAACGTGCCATAGATATCTCATCAGGGCAATCAACCACTTTTGTAGTTTATTCTGAAAAATACATAAGACAACAGAAATATACAGATAAATATATGAGACACTATGTACAAACACGACTCAGACCACCCGTTAAGTAACTTTTGGAATCCAGGTCTGTTTTAGTTTTAATTTGTCGTGATTTTCCCCCGACACAAACTCTTGCCTTTTCCAATTTTTAGTGACCTTAACAAAACTTTTTATGGTTTCTTGAAGATCTTTAATTTGAACCGCAAAAGATTTTTGGTTATTGGTATCAGTTTGTGGTTTGGGTTGCAAATGACACTTTTTAACCACATGTCCTTCATTTCCACATCTAAAACATTTAGAGTGTTTAGGTTTGATCTTTGAAGAAGATCTGGATGATGATGGTTGTGATGTTCTTCTTTTGTTGTTGCTTGAATTGAGGCTGTCTGTTGAACATGCTTCATCACTTTTGTTGTTGCTTGATTCTTCGTTTGTGTTGCATTCTGGCTCGCTGATATCACTTTCTGTATCACTTTGTGATTCTTCAGAAATTGTGTTATCTGTTTCACTTTGTGACTCTTCAGAACATGACACATCTGTTGATGATGGTGTAAATTCTGGAATTTCTTCAGTAAGAAATTTTCCAAACCTGTTTCTTTTTAGTTCTGGAACAAATGGAGATGGTCTATATACATTTTCATTATCACAGAATGCATCATTAAGATCAACACAAACAGGCACAACATTTTCAACACAAACATCCGATCGTTTGATAGGATTCATCCTATCATTTGGGTCCACAACACCCTTTAAATCAAGTTTAGAGGTTAGAGTAATACAGTCATCCGGCCTAGATAAACTATTACAGTTATCCATCCTAGATAAACTATTACAGTCATCCAAATTAGTTAAGTTATTACAGTCATCCGAATTTAAAGAAATGTTTGACTTATCATGGTTCCAGATGAACCAATTCACTGTGGAGTAATTGGCACCTGGGTGACCTAACCCCATTGTTTGACCACCACAACTGTCATCATCGTCCACCTGATCCTGTTGGGTCATATCTGCACTACTTTTACTTATATTAGAGTGTGACTCAGATGTGACACATTCTTTTTCAAAAAGATCATTTTTTGGATGTGGTTTTGGAATGGGTATATATTCACTTTTGCTCAAGGGTAAAAACAGGGATTTTACAATTCCCTTTTTATCCTTATACCCGATTCCATCTTTGACAAAAGATTTCCTTGAACAATCAAGGATATCAGTATGAGCATGCTTGCTTACGTTCCATTTGTCCACAACAATTTGGAGATGATTGGTTTCATTTCTGGATTTTTCTAGTTTTTCAGTTAAGTCATTTATTAAAAAATCTTTTCTGAGAATAAATTCTTTTAGAGTGTGCATTTCAGCAATTGTTGCATTTAACTTTCGCTGATAGGCTAACTCGTTTTCTTTCATTTCAGTATTGATTTTCCGTATGTCATCCATTTCTCTTAAAATTCTCCTATTGTGGGACAAACAGTAAGCAACGGCTGTAACACACCTTGGTGAGCACAGCTTTGATTTTATTTCGAGAGGAATACTTACCAGGTCTCTCTCTTCAGCTTCCTTCTTCATGCTCTGTGATTGCTGATTGTCCTTGCTTGTGGAGGTCTTTTCAGCAACAAAGGCTTCCTCAGCAGCAGTCTCCTTCCCTTTCTCCACACTCAACACGCCTTTTAAACCAGCCTTCTCTATCTCTTCTCTTTTTGGCATTTCAGCTGAGGACCCCTCCAGAGAGCTCACACCAAGAGGTGACTTTGTGCAGATCTTTGCCATCAGTGCTTTATTAACTTCAGCTTCTGCCACAGTGACTTCCTCTCCCCAATCGAAATCCTGAACCACAAGCGCCTTCTGCTGGTTACCTTCTCCTCCTTCTGTAATTGCCACCACTCTCTTTGCTGGTTTGGCTTCAACTTGATTCAGAGTTGGACATTCATACTTGAAATGTCCGAGAATTTTGCAGTTATAACACCTGATCTTAGATTTGTCAAACCCAGCTTTCCCCATGCCGACTCTTCTACCGGTTCTATCTTGAAACCTCTTCACCCTCAAAGTGATCATGGCCATCTGCCATTTCAGATCCATTTCCTCCATATCGTCTGGATCAACTTGATACATGTCCTCAGGACTCATCATATCACTTTTTAGATCACCAGTCTTTAAAGCTTCAAAGCTCGTCATGAAAGCGTTGAAAAGTTCAACGTGTTCAGTTGCCAGCTTCGTCTGTTGAGGATTGAGAGTTGACGGCTGAGGGTTAGTGACACTGGGTTGAGAGTATGGGACAGCTTTTCCTGAACTTGAACTACCACCAATTGTTCCATCAGCATACACGTGAGATGAGCTTGAACCCATGTTCCCCACTGGAGTCATTAGCGCTAAGTTCTTCATTGCAGTGATAGGAACTGCCTTTGGATTGGTCTGATTCATCTCCCTTTTTGTAATGTCCATCTCAAAGGACTTCAATGTGTTGATGAGATCAGCCAATGTAGACTGGGCATCAAGATATTCTTTTCTGATTAGCATGCATTGGATGCTCCATTCTTTTGGTAATGAATCCAGCAGCTTCTTGATAGAATTTCTGTTGTTCACAGGAATTCCAGCCTTTTTCATTTTTGTTAACATACTCATAAACCTATCAATGTGCGAGCTCAGACTCTCCCCACGAATGCTACCGAACATATCATATTCTTTTTGCACCATGTCTTGCTTGTATTGGCGCATCTCTTCATTGCCTTCGTAGTATTCATTCAGTGCAAACCACAGATCATGTGCCGTTCCATACTCTTCAAACATGTTGTAAACATCATTAGATAGGGCCATGGTTAGAGCACCATAAGCCTTATGATCTCTTTGAAGTAATTGTTTGTCAACATCGGTATAGGTTGTTGGATCAGGGTTGAATTCTTCTCCAGTGGCAGTGGTTCTCATGGGAATGTGTGGGCCCAACTGGATGGAGTTCCATTGGGTAAAGTCAGTCACGTAAAAGAATGACCTCATTCGGTTTTTCCATGTCCCGTAATCTTCAGCACCTTTTAACTTAGGTACTCTTGTAGTAGTTCCGGTTTCAAGATCTTGTTGTGTGATAGGGTTAACAGTTGATTGATTATTGTTACCAGCCATGTTTTAGATGAGTTTTAGAAACGTGGTTCAACAGATTTTAATTATCAGTCCAAAAGATTGTCCAAGTCCGTAAGTACACAGCAAGTTCGCAGTTAAGTGCGCAATTAAGTTCACACTTAAGTTCACAGCAGTCTGGATCAGTATGCAGCAACCTGTAAGAATATAAACATCCTTGTCAAGTTGTAGTCTTAGTTAAGTGTGCAGCTTGGAAGTATACGTGTGGCTATAAGTACGCAGATCAGTTATCATTTGGGCATTATAAGTGCTCAATGTTTACTGATCAGCCTGCGCACTAAATTAAGTGCGCAGACTCACTTAAACTCTCGTTTAAGATTTTAAGTTCGCAGAAACCCTAGCCAAGTACTCAACACTGCACCTTCAGTAAGTGCGCACAGATCCAAGATTTCTGTTTAAGTATGCAGAAACCCTAGATAAGTACTCAAGACAATGAAATGCTATAAACAAGTGCGCAGAGACCAAATAACTTAGGTAAGCAAGTGCGCAGAGACCAAATTCAAAAACAGCAAGTGCGCAGGGATCAATTCAAAGGAATAAGTGCGCAGAAACCAAATTCAAAAGCAACAAGTGCGCAGAAACCCTAGATGCGTACAAAATGACAAGTACTCAAACTAAGAAATAAGTGCTCAGCTTATGAGATATGTGCGCAGTATATATGAAATAAGTGCGCAGATACGAGCTGTAGCAAACATGAAATTCAGCTGAATCCTTTCCAAACCATTTTCTGATCAAAATAATATACTCTAAACATTTAGAAACACGATTTTCACAAGATTTGAAACCAAAATATGAGAAAAACACCTAAATTTTAAAGTTTACAAAAAAAATAATCTTGATAATAAAAGCTTAACAAGATGAGGGTTTTGGTATCTTAAAGTAGATACAATCTAGAGCACAATGGCTCTGATACCAAATTGTAGTCCCGAAATACTAGATCTTGTTGAATGCAATAGATTGTTATCACTTAGAAACACCTATTAGTTAGGTGTTTCAAGTGATTAATCCAAGAAACAAATAAAACTAGATGAACATTGAAAGACCCGACACACACAATGAATAACATAATGATTCCATAGCAGATTTGAAGATGAATAACCTTGGAATATGATTAAGTACGCACGTATGCAAAGTGTGCTACAAAGATAAACTCCAAAACCCCAAACCTAGAGCTGTGCACACACTTTCTATATATAGGAGAACCCTGGGCCTGCGCACTTAGCATAAGTGCGCAGGGCCCGTGTATATAAGTGCGCAGCCCTAGGGTTTGTGTACAAAAACATGTGTTAATTACATTCTAAGCCCTTCAACTATAAGTCTTTACAATAAACACTCAAAAGTCTCTATTCTGGTAACTGTGGTCTCAAAATAACCCAACAGATCTTGGCTGAGACTTGAACCGAACCACCAAAACAAACCCGATCCAGATCTGAAGACGAACAAACAACTTGAGATCCGAAATGAAATAGATCTATACTCGGACCCGAGACTGAACCACGACCCGAGCTCCAAAACCGGCCCGAAGCCAACCCATCGAAACCTAACCCTCATCACGGTCACATTAACCGATCCACAGCCGATCACCTTCAGAACCCAACACAACCACCATCGAGTCGCCGCCGACCACCTGGGCCACCATTTTAACCCCCACACTATTCACGATCACCGGAAACCACCTTAACCAACCTCGACAGGCCAACCCAACAACCAACAACTATTGTCACTTACCACCAGACCACCACCAGCCGACTTCAGCAACAAACCACCATCGGTCGTCTTCCATCTCAAAACCTCCACAACCTGCTACCTGACCAAACCAAGACGAACGAGGGACCCATCACCCACAAACCACTGAAAACAACCCAACCCAACCCGTGACCAAAACCACCCAGAGGCGACCCCCGGAACACAAACAACCATCATCGACTACTGAGCACCCTCTTCGTCACCTGTGAATCATCATCGGCCAGAAAACATCATGCTGCCACCACCAGGAGTGGTGGTCGTCGGCTGCATTAAGGAGAGAGGGGGATACATGTGGAGAGATGGATTCAAATGAGAGGGAGTGGAGTTTTAGAGAGAAAGAGTAGAGAGAGAGAACGAGCATTAGCGGCTGGAAGAATGAAGAAGAGAGAGAGGGATAAGATCTTTTATACCTAGGGTTTGTGTTAGCTAGGGTATACAGCGTATCGAACCCCTTTTAAACGAAAAACGCTTCGGTTTATTATTAGGCTCGAAAATAAATTACAAAAATCCTTCGGTTTTGTTCTAAATCATAAACAACACTAAACTGAGCAATTAAATTATTATTTTCGTCGTCCAACGCGTGCTTTTGAAAAACGCGTTTAAATCGCGTCAATCGAAATGGTAGCGGTTTCTTTCATTATAACGATTCGTTTACATTCGAAACTAAACAAGTGACATTATTTATTATAAATAATTATTCTGAAATTTCGATAACGGATAAAACTACGCATTCGACGTCCGATTCCCACGTCAGTTCCTCTCCGCGTTCTCCAAAATGTTGCGTTTTTTACCGTTTTTCGCGTCGATTTCACATCCAATCACGTCACTAATAAATATGTGTTGGATTTACATATATTAGCCTTATGTTAGTCCACTTTGACAAATTTTTACTAATGTTAGTTCGTTAACGTTGAATACGCGAAGTCTTTCCGTAAAGACATCAGGGCATCCACGGACTTCGAAAAGGCCATTGTATGACTCATAACGGCTCAATTAATCCAAATTAACCTTAAAACAGGTTATTTACTCCAAAAGCATGATTAGGATTGCGTTAAACATTGTAAGAAATTTGTCGGTTGTCACAACGGGCACATAAGTAGTATACGTCACGTCAGCCAAAACATAAATGGGTTCACTTCCGGTTATTATAGGATCACTGAAGGAAAATATGTCCAATGTTTGGACCGTTGGTAAAGATTTCCCAAGTTAGGATTAATCCCAACCAATAGTTCAAAGTTGGGATTATTAAATAGCAATTTGGTACCCACTTTTTGACATTTTCTGTATCGGTACTTTTGGTTCGGTACGTACAGTATGAGACTGATTTTTACCTTTAAATACCGTACCATTCTAAACATTTTTAGTACCGGTACTCAATTTTGGGGATTCTTGGTATCGGTGCATTCAATAACTCATCCCTACTTTGTGTGGTTGAGCTAGAGATAGTTAAGCATAGGAACATGTTTGTTTGTCAAGATTAGTGTTCTACTATATTATTAAGCCTAGGAGGTGATAGAGTGTTTGTTTGTTTGTCAAGATCAGTGTTCTACTATTATGATTTGGGTTGTTTGGTAGAAATTAAATGAGTGAGTTTCTCCTTCAACATGTGGTCCTTCCAGTCTCGAATCATAGTCAATATAGTTAGATTATTACTTTACATGTTTTTGTGTATTGTGATTGTTGAGACCGAGAGGAGATATGATCTTTGATTATTTAAACATTCGATAGTTTGGTGAGACTAATAGGAGATCCAAACTTTACCCCGATGAGCTTCACACGTGTCCCTTAGGTTTATTTAGTTATGTTAGTGAGACCGAGACAAGATATAGCATACCTTAGTGATTATCCATTTCCCAAGCAGTTAAGTTTGCCAAATGGATTCCTTGTCTAGTTAGTTGTTTTCTCCATTCTTGATTCCCTTCGTGCGCTGGTTGATTTCTAACTTCTTCTTAGTCTTCTTGTTTAGCATTCATGTATTTCTCAGTTTGAAATTATTAGTTGTTAATTGAAACCACCTTATTAATCAGCTTAGGAGTCGATAGCGGTTTACTACTGAGTGGTGGCCATGGTGTCCAACAGATTGATGATGTGTTAGCTATATTGCATATCAATTGGTACACTTGACTTCGTGTGTAGTAAAATTCTTTGATGAAAACTCTTTTAAAATTGTTCGTGTTGGAACCGGGATATTTTATTAATTTAGCGAGATATTATTATATCGATAAATTATTAATTGAAAGAGTTGGCTTATATTCGTGAGCAACTCTCAAATGCATCGACCTTCAAAATTTTCATGTCTGTTCGCTTTACCTATTAGAATAAAACATAAACAAGAACATTCAAAATTCCTATGTACATTCACACATTAATGAACTTATCAAGTTCAATGTACATATATCTAGATTGATCACTATAAAATGTCTAATGATACAGATGAACTCAATATATATTTGAAGTTTACAACCAAAAAAAAAAACCAAGTGACTATAGATTCATTTTTTACTAGATAAACCTAGAATTTTGGAATATTTTAGTAATATATAATTTATAGTTTTGTTGGGACCAATATATTTACTTTGGGATTTCAAAAAAAAATATTATCTTATTATTTTATCGATTGGGGTCCAAATTTGTGTTGGTCACAAGTTGGGACCAGACAAATTATTAATTTTATCGAAGTTATTAATTTATCGAGTATTAAGTTATGGAGGTTCTACTGTATATATACTTTTACACACATCAACTGAAGCACCAAAACTAACCGAAAACCCATCTGACAAATCCGTTGCTACTAGCTCGCCCCAACCTGCATGGCTCCGAGTTAGATGCCCCCTTCTCCCTGACTAAGTGGATTCATTAAATCAGTCAATTTAGGTAGAAAATCATAGGGTTGTTGACACAATTATGATGTTGGAATAAATATACATTAGTTTGTATATTTATCTATATAGCCATCACAATCATTTATCTAATGATAGTCAATTACTAATATATCCCTAAGTCAATAATAGGTTATTCTTTGATGGACGGAATTACCTTAATGACATAATATTAGGGTGTCCCTTGTGTGTATAGATAGAGGGATTATATGAGGTTGATGGTTAGACAAATAACATAACACCATAAACCTATTAGTCGTCCCCTTCCTTTCTCTCTCTCTAATATGACCACCGTATTATCATTAGCCATCAATATTGTACACACTAAAGGGAACCCGATCACACTGACAAGGATGCCGTCTTCCAATACGCTTACAACATCAGTCTCAGGTCTCACCAATTTTACAGGTATTATTATTATGTTTTCCATTACATACAACCAAAACTAATCAATATGTGGTACGAGAGCGATGTTGCTCAATCAGTTTTGATTGTTTTCCATTAAGATCGGGAATTAAAATCAGAAAACAATTATGTTAAAACCTGATAATGGTGTTAACGGGTTCCTATAATTTTCGGCTCGTGATTATTTTTTTACCATTAAAGTTTTTCTAAAAAATCATGTTCATTAATCTCACCAAGTTTTTTTCGAGATGTTCATGAAATATGTTTTTTTCGAAATCTATTTATAAACAATAAAGTTATTAGGTTTCGATTCCAGATTATGTTATGTTTTAATGTTTATGGTAATTTTTGGATGATGTTCTTTAAAAACATCATAATTTTTTTGAAAATTTCATTATGTTTTGGATCAAGATTGGATTAAAATCTTGTTTCCGGTATTTTAGAATAAAGCTTAATGTTGAAGGAATTTTGAAATCATATTGATAAAGTTAACGATTTCAAACTATTCGAAAATCTTTGGAGATAATTAGGGGCGAAGCTTAGTTGGGGCGGGAGGGGGCGGCTGACCCCCTGAATTTTTGCGCAGAATTTCTGATTATATAGTATTCGTATAGAAAATTTTGGAAATATAGGGTTTCGACCCCCGAAACTAGTGACTTCCGACCCGTGACTTCCGACCCGAACCTTCGGTTCAAGCTTCGCCACCGGAGATAATTATTTCTATTTAAAAAAACTGGAAACATATATTAGTTAATCCCTAAAATTTCGAATCATTATCAGTATTAGTTTGTTTCGATAATAATGAGTTGGTTTCGGTTTTAAGGATTAACGAACTTTTTGGTTCTCGAATTATCAGTTGATTCCTGAATTAAGGTTCTCGAATTTTTTCTAAGTTCTCGGTTTTAAAGTTTTCAATCAGGTTCACGAACAGGAGTTCTCGGTCAAGGTCTTCATCTTCGAAAACCATAATGTTTTTCGAGAACCTATAATGTTTTCGAGAACCTATTATATTTTCGAGAACTATCATGTATTCGAGAACCAATATTTTTTCGAGAACTATTAAAGAATCCGAGAACTATTAAAGTTATCCGAAGACATAAGTTATTCGAGAACTCATAATGTATTTGAGAACTCATTAATGAATCAAGAACTAGAACTCATCACGACATCTGAGAACTCATCAAGATATTCAAGAACTCATCATGATATCCGAGAACTCATTAAGTATTTGAGAACTCATAAAATTTTTCGAGAACTCATAATTTTTTCGAGATCTCATAAGTTTTCTGGGAACTCGTCATTTTTCGAGAACCCCTTATGCTATTCGAGAACTCATAAAATCTTTGAGAACACATTATTAATTCGAGAACTCATAAACTTTTTTGAGAACTCAAATTTTTTAGAACACATTATTATCGAGAACTCATAAGATTACTAAGAACCCATTACTTTTCGGGATCTCTAATAAAATTTAGAGTTTTAATAAAACCTAATGTATCAAGTTTATTCAAAACATTATAAAACCTTGCTTAACTTGAAATAACATTTTACGTGTCACTTCTGCCCAAAGGTGATGTGTCACATTAGTTCATTATGTAAGATCTCGTTAAGCATTGTAGCTCGGTTAACATAATTTCCATAAGGTTTCACTTCTGCCCAAGGTGATGTGTAACAGATTATGTTAGTGAACTAAGTGTATTGCATTAAAACTTTGAATTTTTCACTTCTGCCCGAAGGTGATGTGTTATATTCACTGTTTGAAACTTAATACTTAAATAAATAGCGTATAACCAAAGCTAGATCATGTTATTTAAGTAGCTTATGATTTGGTGTTATAATTAGTTATCACAGCTTCATTAGTATAATAGTCTTTGTCCTGCCTGCCTTAGATAATTACTTGCCCCTCAGATCACTATAAGTTCTTATCTAACTTAGTATCTTACTATTCTCATCTTTTTCCACTATTAGCTCCCAATTGCGGCATCACTACCTTAACTAGTGATAACTTTGCTGCCTGGAAAGATTCACTAATGTTGACTTTGGGGTTGCTGGATTCCGATTATGCACTGAGAGATGATGCTCCTCCCGAACTCACTGACAAAAGCATTGCTGCTGATAAAATGGTGCATGAGAAATGGGAAAGATGTAACCGTATGTCTCTCATGTTCATTAAGAACTCCATTAGCATGCCTATTAGAGGATCTATTCCAAATTCTAATATTGCTAAAGACTATTTGGCTTCTGTGGATGATCAGTTCAAAGGAACCTCAAAGGCGCATGCTTCCACTCTAATTCTGAAACTTGTGACTACTAAATATGACGCGAGAAGCGGTATTCATGAGCACATTATGACTATGAATGACATGTCCCATAAGCTCAAGGGATTAGATATCGAGATCAGTGACGGTTTCCTGGTGCATTACATCATGACTTCGCTCCACTCTACTTATGACGCTTTCAAGATCAACTACAATACACAGAAAGAAAAGTGGATAATGTAGCAGTTGATCGCTATGTACGTACAAGAGGAGGAGCGGAAGAAGCCGGAGAAACCTGAAGTTGCTTACCTTACGACTGCTAATCCAAAGAAGAGGAAGAGGCAATCTAACAAGAATCATAACGCTAAAACTCAGAGGAATGATACAATAAGTTTTGTAAGAAAGGACATAAGCAGAAGGACTAGGGGTGAGCAACTAACGGGTAAGACCCGTCAGAACCACATACCCAAACCGTTAGAACCATAGGATAGAACCGATTTAGATATAGGGGTCAATCCAAAGGACTTAGAAATCCAATATAAACAGTTCCGGGTCAGTTCCGATTCCGACCCGTGAGAAACCTAATAAAAACCGTTTGACCCGTATGAATTTTCATAATCAAGAAACAATTGATATGATATTATGTATATAATATATCCACATCGTTTCCTCCTATCCAAATTGTAACTCATTCTCAACAACAGACCATTCATTCAATTTATCGATCACCTCATCGTCATCCAATACCCGGCATCAACTTTGTTACTTGTATGTATTCGATTTTATTTTATGTATATGATATTCGTTTAAACCTGCAACTCAATCTCAAGATATCATTGAGTTATGTTTTTGTGATTTGAAAATATTAATATACTCTTTTTATGTTGTTTAGGTTCAATGATTTGTATTTATTTGATGCATGTAGTCATCTTTGTTCTAAGACGTATATTTATTTGAAGCATGTTATATATATATATATGTGTGTGTGTGTGTGTGTTTCAAGTATCCATCTAAGAAGTGCATGTATATATTTGATGCATGTTAATTCAAGTCGACGCCTTCTGTCACTACAAGAAAACTTGTCTGATACGTCGACCTATCCCGCGACAAGTCGCTGGCAAAACCTTTAGTGGTGACGACAAGTCATCGGGAAAAGGTTCGTCCTCACAGATTCGACGCCATAGGTTAATTAAGTCGTCGGTTGATGGTTGATGATTGATGATTGATGATATGAGATTATGTGTAGGTATGTCTGATCACTTTGACTTGTAAGTTATTGAAATACAATAAAAATAATTATGTGTGTTCTAACGTATACATGTATATGTTTGTGTTGTGATGTATATGTAGAATGGATCCGCATAATGTTTCGAGTAATGAGAATGAAGAAACCGCTAAAAAAACAAATGTCGGGAAACAAAAAGTGAGTACAAGAAAAAGGAAGCTTACAGGGTTTTGTTGGAACCATATGACGGAATTCTATGACGAGGATGGTAGAAGAAAAGGTAGATGCAACTATTGTTCCGCGGAGTTGTGTGCGGATTCCAGACCGAACGGAATCTCATTCTTAAATAAGCATGTTAGAAACTATAAAGAGAATCCAGAAAATCAGGCAAAAGATCAGCCTAAGTTGGTGATTAAGAAAAATGAAGACGGACAAGGTACGTTAAAAACGTGGAAGTTTAATCCAGTTAAGGTTAGAAAGCTACTTATTAAAATGATTATTGTCGACGAGCTTCCTTTTTCTTTTGTTGAACGAGAAGGGTTTAGGGAGTTTATGGAAGCTTTGTGCCCTAGTTTTAAGGTCCCATCACGTTTCACAGTAGCCTGTGACATACTTGACTTATATTTGGTTGAGAAAAAGAAACTTAGAGATTTTTTTTGTTAAAAATAAGCAACATGTATCTTTTACTACTGACACGTGGACATCAATCCAACGTATTAATTATATGTGTTTGACTGCTCACTTCATTGATGAAAATTGGCAATATCATAAAAGAATTATAAACTTTAAGCCAATATTTAGTCATAAGGTTGAGGATATCGCGACGTCCCTTCAGGAGTGTTTTGATGAATGGGGATACAACGGGTTATGACCATTGCCATGGATAATGCATCATCAAACGATGCTGCGGTTGAAATATTAAAATCTAAGCTATCAAATTTGGTAAATAAAGGCAAGTATTTGCACGTTAGATGTGTGGCCCATATCATTAACTTGATAGTTCAGGATGGCTTGAAAGTGCAAAATAACACCATTGATTGTATACGTGATGCCGTTAAACACATAAGAGCATCACCATCTCGGCTTGACACGTCCAAAACATCTGTTGTTTCTTCAAAAGTAGAGACAAAAGGTTTGTTGTCTTTAGATGTTAGCACTAGATGGAATAGCACCTATGATATGTTGGAGAGGGCTATTCAATTAGAAAAGGCTATTGATTTGTTTGGTCGTAAGGAAAGTAGTTTTCGTAATGTTGGTCCAAGTCGTACGGATTGGATTTTTGCAAAAAAAAAAAAAAATGACAGCAATACTAGAATTGTTTAAACATAAAAAAATTGATTTGTCATGTTCAAATTATGTGATAGCACATGAGGTTTATGCCGAGGTTAAAGAAATTGGTGATAGCCTTGATCAAATGTTTGATGAAAAGGACCAGCATGTTGATTTTTTAACGATGATATCAATGATGTGAAAAAAATTTGAAAAATATTATGAAGATGATAGTGATAGATGTAATAAGTTGTTTGAGTTTGCGGCTATCTTGGATCCGCGAGTAAAACTTACGATGGTAGAGCATAGTTGTGCAAAAAGTTGCAAGTTGATGAAACTACATTTGTTGAAGACAAAAGAAGAGTTTCAAGTAACTGTTAAGAAAATGGTTGATGAGGTTAAAGGTGAGATGAAACAACTGTTACGAGAATATGTGGATTTGGAACCAACCGGTTCAAGCATTCCAGTTAGTCAAAGGAATAGAACTGAACAAGGTCGGGGTAAAAAAACATGGATGAATAAACTTGAACAGTTTCGGGTGTTGATGGTCAGTCATCTGGTAATATGACAGAATTTGATAGATATCTCCTAGAAGATGTGGAGTTGATGAGCGATGAGTTTGATATCTTACTTTGGTGGAAGGTAAATTCAACTAGATATCCTACCCTGGCGCGGAAGGCGAAAGGTAATAGTTTTTATTTATATGAAGTATTATATTTTATAAATACAAGTTCAACTAATTGTTTTTTTTTTTCAGATGTGTTGGCAATTCCGGTTTCAACTGTAGCTTCTGAGTCTGCTTTTAGCACCGGCAGACGGGTAGTAAAGTCCTACAGAAGTTCCTTATCACCCACCATTGTTGAGGCGTTAATTTGCACCCAAGACTGGATTCACAATGGGAGAAAAGAAATACACGAGGAGGAAGATGAGAAATTCGACGAGTTCGCAAAAGGTAAAGCTTAGTACTTTCTCAAACAAATTCATGTGGTTCTTTTTATTTTGTATATTTCTAAATGCTTGTTTTATGTAGATGTTTTTGAGAAGCTCGAAAAGATGAAGATCGAATGAATACTCATGGAATAACATATTGGAGATCAAAGAGGCAACAAAGATATAATTTATTTAAACAGTTAATTTGAAAAATTAATCTATCGTTTTATTTATTTCTATACTTTGAACTTGAAGGTTGGTTTGATTAATGCTACTTATTTCTATTGTTTTTTTATTTATTCTACTCTTAACAATAATGTTATGTTATTATTCGTCTTTTGGTTTTGTATTGGTCGCAGTTCATATTTCAATTGTTTGTCTTTTGTTTTTTGCTTTCATATTGAATATTGCAAGAGGCCATTAAAAAATTAAAAAAAAAAAAAACACAGGTCCAGCCGAACCATATGGGTCTAGGACCCGTTAGACCCTTTTAGGACCCGACCCTTTACATTACTAATCGGTTTGGGTAAGGTTCTAATAAATTTAATATAAATGGTTTCGGGTCGAGTCGGTTCCGGGTCGGGTCCAAGAGGGCCGGACCCGTTGCTCACCCCTAAGAAGGACTACCATGAATTTAAGGAGTGGCTAACTAAGAAAGGTAATCATCTATTTATGATACTTGAGTCCTTTAACTTAAATGTTCCATCTAATACTTGGTGGTTTGACTCTGGTTCTATGGTCCATGTGACCAATTTTTCTTCAAGGATTTCATACAGTCCATAAGCTGGCAAGAAACCAAAGAACACTTAACATTGGGAAGGGGAAGTCACTTATTGTTGAAGCCGTGGGAACATTAGAACTAAAATTCAAAACTGGTTTATGTATTACGCTTTATGATACCTTATATATTCCCGAGATTACTCGGAATCTTGTATATGGACCAAAATTAGACATGAATGGTTTAGACGTTTCTCACGGTCATGGCAAACTTACGATTACTTATGATTCCCAAGTGTATGGTCATGGTTTTCTGGATTGTGGTATCTATAAGTTAGAAGTAGATGATGATTTTTCCAAGTCTTTGTTATCATGTAACGTTAATAAATTACTAACAAAGAAGAAACGCAAGAGAGACTTAGAAACTTAATCCATGTTGTGGCATCAACGTTTAGGCCATAGTTCACGAGAAAGGTTAACCATACTCGTGAAGGATGGGGTAATACCCTCTCTTGATTTTGATCATTTTGAAACATGTGTCAAATGCCTCAAGGGGAAAATGACATCAGCAATAAGAAAGGTGCCACTAGGAGCTCTAATTTATTAGAACTCATTCATATTGACATTAATGGCCCTTATAACGTTGTTGGGATAACTAGACACACTTCATTTATCACCCTCATTGATGATTATTCTTGTTACATGTACTTGTGTCTCGTTAAGGAAAAGTCTGAATAATTAACAACTTTTAAAGATTATAAGGCTGAAGCTGAAATGCAATTAGATCGTCAGATATAAGTTATTAGATCAGATAGACGAGGTGAATATTATTGTAGACATACTGATGTGGGTCAAGCTCCTAGCCCATTTTATGAGTTTTGTAAGAGCCAGGGGATTGTGAACCAATACACCATGCCAGGTACTCCTCAGCAGAATGGTGTACCTGAGCGAAGAAATAGAACCCTAATGAACATGGTGCGCACTATGTTAGCCAACTCAGGTTTACCTTCATTCCTCTGGACTGAGGCCTTAAAGGTAGCTGTTCATATTTTCAATAGAGTTCCTACAAACTCTGTCCCCAAAACTCCTTATCAACTTTGGACAGGTAGGAAACCGAGTCATAGATATATGAAAGTACGGGGTTGTCTTCCCGAAGCTAAATTATGTAACCCTTTCTTACGAAAACATGACATGAAGATCGTCAGTTGTTTCATCATTTGATATCCCGATCACTCTAAGAGTTATAGATTCTATTGTCCTCCCCATGTCACTCGTATTGTGGAAACCAAGCGTGCTGCATTCCTAGAGGATTTCAAGGTCAGTGGGAGTAATGAAAATCCTTATGAAGAATTGTGAGAAGTACGAGATGTAGGGGAGACAGATTCATCGCTTACAATAAGTCCGATGATTTCTCTTATACCTAATGCCAATTCTGATCCTAATGCCACCGGACCAACACCTTCACAGCCAGATCTTCACGAACCAGCTAATGAAGGCCCATCAAACACTCAACATGTCACACCCCGCCAAGGCAAAAACACGGGGATGTGATTCGAAAGGTTTTCAAGCACACGGTTCGAGCAACCCATAAGATGTAAATTAAGTAGATACCATCAAATGAAAATTTAAGTCTTATATAATTAAGATAAATATAATATTGTCTGAAATCACTGGATCAAACGTTAAAAACATATCATGACCAACGTTATTAAGTCTTGGCTTGTGATGGTGATGATACCAGAGGATTTGCACTCGAACCCCTCCCTCAAGTTCCCATTCTCCATGATCAATTACCTGAAAAACATGCATAAAAGTTTTGTCAACATAATGTCGGTGAGTTCACAGGTTTTATTGTATTATGTAAAGTGCTTTTGAAATTCGTGTATGACCGATCAAAGCTAGCTAAGCTAATGATTACTGTGCCAACCATGAGTCCTATAACCAAAAATCTTGACTGTTGTGCCTCGCGCATTATACAATAAAGACAAAGTATATATATAGTAGAATACTAACACTCTCTTGTATGTAACAGGTTAGAGCGACTAATAGAGAGTGGGGGTGTCAACCCAATAGATCTATTTAAGTTTTCCATGGCTGATGTTAGCTAATGGTTACAGTGTAAATGTAAGTATGAGGACTCTTGAGCTCATGAACTGAATGTCTAATGTTTCACATGGTAGTCATAATAGAAATTCACCTAAAATGTAATGTTCTAGAAATGTAGCATGTTTATCCCCAAAACATGTAAATCAGTAAAATGGGCCCGTGAAACTCACCTGATGACTGAAGATAAAGTCTAATGAAGCAGAAAAGTGGAATAGCTATTGTCCCAAAAAATGAAACCCTATGATTATCAAGGACATAGTAAGCTGTACATTTTTGTCATTTACCATACAAGTTGTTCACCTGACTTGTGGCCCCACACGGGCCCCACACGTCATCATAGGTTATGGAAAACGTACATATTGTTAACAAAACGGGCCCCACACGACATCATAGGTTATGGAATATTTCCCAATCTAACATGTCTGGTGTTTTCTTGGAAAAACAAGTGTATTAACATAGGTTCTAATATTATAGTGTTAAAGTTGTAATTATAACATGTTAAGGTTATTTTAACATATGTTGTATCGATAGCCGAAACTTTTGTATATTATATTGTTCTAAATCCGATTTGTGTGGAGTATGTTCGATCCCCATGAACTCGTATGTGGTGCTATATGGACTCATGAACATATAGGTCTTTAATACCATCGATTATTGTGTATATATATGGTTTAAAAACCGAGTTATGTTAAGTGTGTTTACTCATTTTTTTAGTTTCAAAACCAGATTTACTTGCCAATTCTCATGTCAATATACACACATACTTATTCGTCCTGGTGAACCGTACATGTTTAGGGTTGATCCATTCATGTGTGTGTTATTTGTGTGTGTATGCGAGTGTATATAATAACATATGATGAGTTTTGTAAACAAAGATCAATGTGTTGAAAGTTTGTGATATAAGCATACTACATTGTGTTATGTTGGGCCGATTATGCAAGATCAAAGGGTAATGGGTAGGGTTTGTCATTGAGGCCGATTACTAAGAAGAGTATTATGTAGGTAAGGAGGTTATTTAACATACCTAGAGTTTTCTTGGTCTTGTACTAGCTTGATAAAGCCTTGTTGGTCTTCAAGTGGCTTGATGATGATGTTGTTGGTGTGTTTGGCCGAGAGAAAAGGGACAGGTCTGGTGGTTTGGTGAGGGTCGATTGAAAAGGAAAGGAAAAGAGAGCTTGTGAGTCTTTGGTGTGTGAAATGAAGGGTGTGGTTGATTCCTTTATATAGCCAAAAATTTGGAAGGCTCATCCTATGAATCCTTGTAGTTCTTGATATTACCATTCCTTCCTAGTGATAGTGTTTGACAAGATAATGGTGTGTTTTGTTTCTTAGGATTGCCCGAATGGATGGGACACGAAGATCTCCTATTTTGGGAGTGGATCAAGACTAAGAATAGGTTGAGTTGGATGGTAAGAGTACATAAGGGTGTAAGAGAGGTATGTTTGTCTTTTTTATCATGCATGGCTATTGATGACAAGCTTCATTAATTGGTGATCAAAGGTGTGTGTTGTGGTGAGGTGTCATCGGCCGCAAACAAGGAGAAGAAGATCTATCATTCTTTTTGGACTATGATCATGCTAGTGAAGTGTTGTGTCATCATCCATAGGCTTCCAAAAAGGTATATGAAAATTTTCATAAGGTGGGGTGTGTTGTGTGGTGTTTGGCCGCCAAGCATAGGGAAAAGGAAGGGTAGTTTTGTTGATTGTTGGTTAACTAATTAGGGTAAAGGTGGGTCTTGGAAATGTATGTTATATTGAGGTTATAGTTCCATTGGGTGAAAGGTAGAGGCAAATATTATCCTTGTTCTTCTTCATGCTAGGCGATTATGTGGGGTTTGATAAGAAATGAGATGTGTTGACTTGTAAGTGATTGGTAAAGGTTTGTCATGAAAGTATAAGGGTGTAAGTGAGTTGTAGTTCATGAGTTGTACATACATACATATATATCCGTATATATAGGTATAAGGGTGGATATACGCACTTTGTTGTTTAGTCTAAACACATGTGTATGTATGTATAGCATCGTGTGTGTGTATGTGTGTGTAATATATATGTAGGTGTATTTGTTAGTTAATTATAACACATATTTAGGTATCGAAGATTAACTAGGTTAGTTTGGTATCTAGGTAAAATGGATATATGTATGTGTTTATGTATAGCCAAACCTTCATATGTGTGTGCATAGGTTTGGCCGAACATGTATATCTATACGTGTACATAATAGAATATTGAAAATCTTATCATCCATGATAAAGAGATAACCTTTCAAGTGTTAACATAGGTATGTGTATGATTCTGGTGTGCTAATAACATGTGTTGATGTAATAATAATATTAACCATGGTGCCAATACATGTGTTAATTGATGATGAACATGTGTTGTTGGGTGATATTAACTCATGTTAATATATGTTTGTGTTCTAGACCATGTTCCATGATTTTTGTGTGTTATTCCCATGGAACATATTTAGAATTACTAGGATTTGGAGTGGAATTGTGTAATTTCTCACTTAGGTATTGTCATGTGTGTTGTTGTTTTCTCTGTACGTAGTAATTGGATATCCGGTTGCTCTCTGTTGGACATGTGAGTGGCTTGATTGTTCAATGCCAATTGTCTCGGATATTTTGGGTATTGTATGCGTAAACGGATAATCCATTGAATTTCTGCAATAGTCTGGGCTTTACTAGACTAGGGATGGTATAGTAGTTGCTAAAAATGTCTAATATGCACATGAAATGACACGGTTAAGTGAAATGTGTATGGATCTTGACCTGTTTCGTTCACTGGTGTCACATTCTGTCACACCCTCAAAATCCACTTGCGGAGTTTTACCGCGAGGCGCATGACAAACCAGGATCCAAACCAACGATCACAATAAACAAGTCTAAAATGAACATAATGCAATTTTCAAAACAATGTTTAAAATCCCCGTTTACAGCGGAAGCTTATTCAAAACAATATTCAATAGTAAACCAAATGTTCAACGTATGTAAAACCATGCAACCCTAACTAGACGCCGTGCAGACGCGTGCGCCCTAGTCCAGTCGTGCTACCTTAGCGACCTGAGAAAACATGTAAAAGTTTACGTCAGCACAAAAATGCTGGTGAGTTTACAGGTTTTGTAATCCAAGCACCAAGTCAACCTGTCCATACTATAACAAATCGAAAACCAGTGTACGCTAGCTAGGCGTATGTTTTGTTACTACCACGATTGGAAAACCATTACTAACTCGTAAACCAAATGTGTGCCCGATGTAGTAAACCTGTTGTTCCTGTTGTTCCTGTATGAGACAATATGCACCCGCCGACCCTCCAAGTCGACGAGCGGGGTTGGTCACTCCCAATAGCGCTATTCACATTTCCCCGTTGTGCAAACCCGCACATTCATGGTTCCCCCGGGACTTCCAAAGATCGTGTAGTATACAATAGAAACCCATAGTATGACAGTAGTTACCAAATAATCGTTTTAACACATGTTTTCTCCCCCGAAATGTGAAACCAGTTTAAAAGAGGGGCCGTAAACTCACCTTAAGTTGCGTTACTCCTTAACACGAATAAACTCAGCTGCTATGCTAGTCCCGTAAAGCGGTGACCTAACATATGACAGTTACAAGTACTTAGACTAATAACCCGCAGGTTAGTTAGTCCCTAGATGTCCAGACCATAACCAAGTTCGTTTGAAAACACCGTGACTGTTTAACTGACCCAAAGTACAAGACTCGGCATCCCATTGGTGACCCGAGACTCCCCGTGTTATGTTTACGCTCTCAAACATACAATCATGCAATCACACTTAACATACGTTAACGCACAACAAGTTATAGCACATAGCTCACGTATCACATAATTACATCCAAACATATGTTACCCAGTTATTAGATATGTTACGGGGTTCCTAGCATGTTCCTAGATGTCAAATCGGGTCTCGGAATGCTAATTTACACTTACAGCAGCAGTATACGCGATTAGGAAAAGTCAACTAGCATTTAGGTTGGTCAACAGGCATTTAGGAAGGCTATTCGCCTCTATTATAGGCGAGTAGGGCTATACCATATGTAATTCTATGAGCTTATAGGCGATTAGGCTATCCCACATGCAATTCAGGGCTTAACTAGCATTTAGGATCGTAAATGCCTGAAGTAAAGGGGAATAGGATCCTATTCGCCTATACTATAGGCGATTAGGGCTCCCCTTCAGGCGAATGGGCTCCTAATCGCCTATAGTATAGGGGATTAGGATTCCTATTCGCCTATAGCACGTCTGTTCCGGTTTTTCGCGCGTTTAACACTCCAAATCCAATCCAGAACGTGTGTAAACATCAAACATCAATCAAATAACTATATCAAACATATATTAATCAAAATCCTTCGTTTAACCTTGTTCTATCAGCCCTGCATGCAATCATGTATCCCAAAAACAACACATATAGCATGAATCATCATATTAACACGCATAACCGCAACCCTAATTAACAACAACTCAGATTCATCATCATGATAACATTATTATTCTGAAACTAACTTAATAACATGCTAATCACTCATCTTGAATCATAAAAACCCTAGATATTAATCATAAACACACATAACACATGTATGATTGTTAGAATCCGATTAACAACACTTATTAACGATTTTCAGAAAGCTTTTTCGTTTTAGAACAGGTCTGGACCATTAGGGATTGAATAAAAACGTTTATAAAGATTGCATGGATGGAAACCAAACCTTAGATTTGTGAAAGAATGATGAATTAAGCTTGAAACCTTGTGTTTTGATCAAAAATCGCGTTCCAGAGGTTGTGTGTGTGTTGGGCGGGTTATGGGACGACTAGGGTTAATAATATGATGTTTAGGAGGTCAAGTATTGTATTTATAGGCGTTTTTAGTCGTCCAGCACGTTATAGGCGATTACGCAGCATTATCAGGCGAATAGGGATCCTATTCGCCCTTAGTATAGGCGAATAGGGCCTATTCGCCCCTTTGATAGTCCTATTCGCCCCCCTATAGGCGATTAGGACCCCCTATTCGCCTATAGGGGTTGATTCCGTGTGTTTTGCGTGTTAAATCCCGTTTTAACATATGTTAACACATTTTCACATACCGACAAGTCACATAATGATTGTAAACACATAATACTTGCAATTACACATATTCACACTCGTTCACCAATTCCCGGGACTCGAGACTTGTATGTTCCGTATGACCTGACGATCCTACAAATCGTCACCATTTGTACACTTGGTTAAGGACTGACATCTAACGAACCTCTAGACCAACATCCAATGATCTTCTAGACTAAACCGATAGTTCCCGAACCATAACCTGACTTAACTAACCCAGTTAAGTATAATATACGCGTGACTCGCTAAGGTAGACTTTTATCTAGACAACGTTGCTAACCAGAATTTGCCGGGTGTCACATCATCCCCACGTTAAAAGAATTTTCGTCCCGAAAATTGCGCAAGTAACAAAAGAACAAAAGAAATAACGAAGGGAACAAACAAAAGATAGAAACCAAGAGAGAGATTTACCCGAGTTGTCACATCATCCCCACGTTAAAAGGAACCTCGCCCCGAGATTCATTCAGCTGCAGAAGAGACATATCTCGACTCGAACGCTTCCTTAGGAAAGAGATGAGGATACTTAGACTTCATCTGATCCTCCCGCTCCCAAGTGTACTCTGGTCCCCGGTTCGAGTTCCACCGAACCTTAACGATGTGAATCTTGCTGTGACGTAGGCTACGAATCTTGTAATCAAGGATCTCCACAGGTTCTTCCACAATCCGAAGACGATCATCAACCTTGATCTCTTCCAGTGGAACAATGAGAGACTCGTCAGCCAGGCACTTCTTCAAGTTGGACACATGGAAGACGTTATGTACGTTACCGAGCTCCGTCGGTAAATCAAGACGATATGCCACCGGTCCAATCCGTTCCAGGATCGTAAATGGGCCGACATACCGCGGATTGAGTTTGCCACGCTTCCCAAAGCGTATGACGCCCTTCCATGGTGAAACTTTTAGAAGTACTTTGTCATTGACTTGGAATTCCAATGGTTTGCGACGCTGATCGGCATAACTCTTTTGCCGGTCCCGTGCCGCTGCCAACCGGTTACGAATCTGTACGATCTTTTCCGAAGTTTCGTACACTAGCTCAGGCCCAGTGAGTTGACTCTCACCCACTTCAGCCCAACAAAGAGGAGAACGGCATTTCCGTCCGTACAGTGCCTCGAACGGAGCCGCCTTGATGCTCGTGTGATAACTGTTGTTGTACGAGAATTCTACTAACGGTAGATGAGCTTCCCAACCCTTGCCAAAATCGATTACACACGCCCGCAGCATGTCTTCCAAAGTTTGAATCGTGCGCTCACTCTGACCGTCAGTCTGTGGGTGATAAGCTGTACTCATGTCTAGTTGGGTACCCAAAGCCTTGTGCAAAGACTTCCAGAAGTGAGAAGTAAAATGGGAGTCACGATCCGAGATAATAGAAACTGGCACCCCGTGCTTAGAAACAACTTCCTTCAAATAAAGACGAGCCAAACGATCCATGGTGTCGGTCTCCTTAATAGCAAGAAAATGGGCTGATTTCGTCAACCGATCGACAATCACCCATATCTTGTCATTCCCGCTTGGTGATTTAGGAAGTTGCGTGACAAAATCCATTGTAATCCGTTCCCATTTCCATTCCGGAATTTCAGGTTGTTGCAAGAGACCCGACGGTTTCTGGTATTCCACTTTGACCTTAGCACAGGTCAAACATTTACTCACGTATGAAGCTATATCCGACCTCATGTTTGGCCACCAGTACAGCACCTTCAGATCTTGGTACATCTTATCCGAACCAGGATGAATAGAATACCGGGACTTATGAGCCTCATCTAGGACAAGCTCCCGTAGTCCCCCGAATAAAGGAACCCATATGCGTTCTGCGAAGTAGTGCAGGCCATCAGGCCTTCGCTCGAGGTGCTTGTCGGCACCGTGCATAGTTTCAGCTTTAAGGTTTTCCTCCTTCAAAGCTTCTAACTGGGCAGAACGGAGTTGATCAGGTAGGGATGAATGAATGGTGAGCTGCAACGCCCGAACGCGACGAGGTTTAGTTGATTCCTTCCTGCTCAAGGCGTCTGCTACAACATTCGCCTTGCCAGGATGGTACTTAATGGCACAATCATAGTCGTTCAGAAGTTCAATCCAACGACGCTGCCGTATGTTCAAATGTTGTTGGTCGAAAATATGTTGAAGACTCTTGTGATCGGTGTAGATGGTGCATTTGGTACCGTACAAGTAATGTCTCCAAATTTTCAACGTGAAAACCACTGCACCCAACTCCAAGTCATGGGTGGTGTAGTTCTTCTCGTGCACCTTGAGTTGACGAGAAGCATATGCAATCACCTTCTCGCGTTGCATCAACACGCAACCGAGACCATGAATAGAAGCATCACAGTAAACAACGAAATCATCAGGGCCTTCAGGTAAGGACAAAATAGGAGCAGAACATAGTTTGGATTTCAGTTCTTCAAACGCTGACTCTTGTGGTTCACCCCAGTCGAATTTTCTATCCTTCTGAGTAAGAGTGGTGAGGGGTTGAGCGATCTTCGAGAACCCCTGAATGAAACGACGATAGTAGCCCGCAAGACCTGGGAATTGCCGCACCTCAGTTGGCGTCTTTGGTGCTCCCCAGTCCTTGATCGCTTCGATCTTAGCTGGATCGACATGAATTCCTAGTTCATTAACCACATGTCCTAGGAATTGAACTTCGCGTAGCCAAAAGTCACACTTTGAGAACTTGGCGTAAAGTTGTTCTCGTCGCAAGAGTTCCAAAACCAAACGCAGGTGTTCCTCGTGTTCAGTCTTGTTCTTGGAGTAAATCAGGATGTCATCAATAAACACAATGACAAACTTGTCAAGATATGGTTTGCAAACGCGGTTCATCAAATCCATGAAAACCGCCGGTGCGTTTGTAAGACCGAAAGGCATGACCAAGAATTCGAAATGGCCATAATGTGTTCGGAAGGCAGTCTTTGCAACGTCAGCTTCCCTTACGCGCAACTGGTGATAACCGGACCTCAAATCAATCTTGGAATAGTAACTAGAACCCTGGAGTTGATCGAATAGATCATCAATACGTGGAAGAGGATAACGGTTCTTGACGGTCAATTTGTTCAGTTCTCTGTAGTCCACACACAATCGGAAACTTCCATCTTTCTTCTTGACGAATAGAATCGGGGCTCCCCAAGGGGAAGAACTCGGCCTAATGAAACCCTTGTCCAAGAGTTCCTGTAACTGACTAGACAATTCCTGCATCTCGGGAGGTGCAAGACGGTAGGGGGCCCGAGCAATAGGAGCAGCTCCTGGTACAAGATCAATACCAAACTCAACCTGACGATGGGGAGGAAGGCCAGATAAATCATCGGGAAAAACATCAGGAAACTCGCGTACAACTGGAATATCGTCGATCTTCTTCTCATCGCTAGAGGAAACAGATAAAAGTGCCAAAACGGCCGAGTAACCCTTTCGAAGACACTTAAGGGCTTTCATGCTAGAGATGATGTATAGCGGAACACCACCCTTGATACCGTACACAGAAAGGAATTCTCCATCAGGGAGAGGAATCCGAATAACCTTATCGTAACAGACAATCTCTGCGCGATACAAAGACAACCAATCCATGCCTACCACCACGTCAAAACTACCCAAAGGTACCGGCATAAGGTCGATGGGGAACGATAAACCTGACAACTCTAATTGACACTCCCGAAGGATACTAGTAGCTTCAATCTTTTTACCGTCAGCCAACTCAATAATATACTTAGTCTCTAATGGTACGGGTACTACATCTAGCAGTCGACTAACTTCCATGGATATAAAACTCTTGTCGGCACCAGAATCAAATAATACACTAACAGAACGGTTATTGAGAAGGAACGTACCGGTAACTGTGTCAGGATCCTGTCTAGCCTCAGCGGCTCCAATGACGAAGGCACGTGCATTCCTGTCGCCGCCCCCGTTGTTTCCGTTACCGTTGTTCCCGCCCTGCTTCAGTTTCGGGCAATCCTTCTTGTAATGCCCAGTCTCGCCACAGTTGTAACATCCTTGTCTTCCCGTAGTTCCTTGAGTAGTAGTAGAAGCCGAGTTAGTAGTCGGGGCCTGGGTCGATGGAAGTGTAGCCCGACAATCTTTAGCAAAATGCCCAATTCGCTGGCAGCGATGACAACGGTTACTGTCGCAGTTCCCTTGATGATGACGTCCACACTTGTTACATTTAGGCAGTTTCTCCGCATAACCACTCTGTTTGTTACCCGAAGAAGAAGAACCCCCATTATCGAACCTCTTACCCTGCTGTGCTGGCCCAGATCCTTTCCCTTCATTATCCCACTTGCGCTTGTTGTTCTCTGGGGCCTTGACAGTCGAACCCTTAGCAGGCAAAATACCCTCATTCACCTTCAAGTTGGTCATCCTATGAGCCGATCGAACCACCTCTGAGTATGTAGGATGATTTCCCCCAGCCACTAACCCTGCGATTTCTGGTACTAACCCCGAGACATAGTGTTCAATCCTTCTGTACTCTGGCACATGCAGATCAGGACACAGCACTGCCAACTCATTACGCCTCACCGTATACTTCTCAATTTCAGACCCAGTCATCTTGAGGTTCCACACCTCGTGCTCTAGCTTTTGCACCTCTTCCCTTGGACAGTACTCACGCTTCAGCAGTTGCACAAAATTCTCCCAAGGCATAGCATACGCCTCCCCAATACCCATATTCTGGGTGATGTTATTCCACCAAGTCAAAGCAACATCCTGGAATAACGCAGCAGCATACTTAACTCGATCTTCTGGGAGACAGTTACACATCAGAAACACTGACTCCACCTTCTCCAGCCACCTAAGCAAGCTCACCGCACCCTCAGTGCCAGAGAATTCCTGGGGCTTACAGTCCCGAAACATCTTGTAGGTACACATGGGTGGGGGTGGGTTAACAGGACCACCTGCAATGAAACGCGTGAGGGAACACGACGAATGTAAACAAGGTTTACCAATGAGGCAAAGAAAATGGATAAATCAACTTACCACCACCATTGTGCCCTAACTGGAAGGCAGCTTGGAGCAAGTTGTTCAGATCATCCTGCGATAGGTTAATACCTCCACGACCACCAGCACCACCGCGACCACCACCACGTCCACCATTGCGACCACCTCCACGTCCTCCTCGTACTCCAGACATGATTCTGGCAGAAAGAACGAGAAAATTTAGTTTCGCAGATAAAGATAACCACTAATGTTTACAAGATCAAAGCTAGATCCAATCCAGGACTATCCCTTCAAACCCAGAGCTCACTAGGGCTTCCATGCATTTCGGTTTATGATTTTGTGTGCACCCAAAATGATAAACCGCTCTACATGGTCCTCCAAGTGTTCTCCTAGTTCAAAGTTCAAATCACCGAACATAGACTCTTAGCTATACACCGTAATGCTACGGTAGTTTATAACAAGTGTTTCTATTGGAGTATAGAAGGGAGATGTCCGAGCCTTGGACAAATCTCAAGAGTATACGAGTTACCCCAATATACTACACTGCCTAGAAAGCAAGTAACCCAACCTAAGATAGAACGGATGATGTAACATAGAAAGATCAGATGATTTAGGAACACCCCGACAAGCCCATACGTAAACTACCATAATGTTTTTAGTACCATGTGATCGTCTAGTGTGTGCGACTCGGCTATAGACTAGACTCTACATGCAGTCCTAGTTCACTATAACCATTGGCTCTGATACCAATCTGTCACACCCTCAAAATCCACTTACGGAGTTTTACCGCGAGGCGCATGACAAACCAGGATCCAAACCAACGATCACAATAAACAAGTCTAAAATGAACATAATGCAATTTTCAAAACAATGTTTAAAATCCCCGTTTACAGCGGAAGCTTATTCAAAACAATATTCAATAGTAAAACAAATGTTCAACGTATGTAAAACCATGCAACCCTAACTAGACGCCGTGCAGACGCGTGCGCCCTAGTCCAGTCGTGCTACCTTAGCGACCTGAGAAAACATGTAAAAGTTTACGTCAGCACAAAAATGCGGGTGAGTTTACAGGTTTTGTAATCCAAGCACCAAGTCAACCTGTCCATACTTTAACAAATCGAAAACCAGTGTACGCTAGCTAGGCGTATGTTTTGTTACTACAACGATTGGAAAACCATTACTAACTCGTAAACCAAATGTGTGCCCGATGTAGTAAACCTGTTGTTCCTGTATGAGACAATATGCACCCGCCGACCCTCCAAGTCGACGAGCGGGGTTGGTCACTCCCAATAGCGCTATTCACATTTCCCCGTTGTGCAAACCCGCACATTCATGGTTCCCCCCGGGACTTCCAAAGATCGTGTAGTATACAATAGAAACCCATAGTATGACAGTAGTTACCAAATAATCGTTTTAACACATGTTTTCTCCCCCGAAATGTGAAACCAGTTTAAAAGAGGGGCCGTAAACTCACCTTAAGTTGCGTTACTCCTTAACACGAATAAACTCAGCTGCTATGCTAGTCCCGTAAAGCGGCGACCTAACATATGACAGTTACAAGTACTTAGACTAATAACCCGCAGGTTAGTTAGTCCCTAGATGTCCAGACCATAACCAAGTTTGTTTGAAAACACCGTGACTGTTTAACTGACCCAAAGTACAAGACTCGACATCCCATTGGTGACCCGAGACTCCCCGTGTTATGTTTACGCTCTCAAACATACAATCATGCAATCACACTTAACATACGTTAACGCACAACAAGTTATAGCACATAGCTCACGTATCACATAATTACATCCAAACATATGTTACCCAGTTATTAGATATGTTACGGGGTTCCTAGCATGTTCCTAGATGTCAAATCGGGTCTCGGAATGCTAATTTACACTTACAGCAGCAGTATACGCGAATAGGAAAAGTCAACTAGCATTTAGGTTGGTCAACAGGCATTTAGGAAGGCTATTCGCCTCTATTATAGGCGAGTAGGGCTATACCATATGTAATTCTATGAGCTTATAGGCGATTAGGCTATCCCACATGCAATTCAGGGCTTAACTAGCATTTAGAATCGTAAATGCCTGAAGTAAAGGGGAATACGATCCTATTCGCCTATACTATAGGCGATTAAGGCTCCCCTTCAGGCGAATGGGCTCCTAATCACCTATAGTATAGGGGATTAGGATTCCTATTCGCCTATAGCACGTCTGTTCCGGTTTTTCGCGCGTTTAACACTCCAAATCCAATCCAGAACGTGTGTAAACATCAAACATCAATCAAATAACTATATCAAACATATATTAATCAAAATCCTTCGTTTAACCTTGTTCTATCAGCCCTGCATGCAATCATGTATCCCAAAAACAACACATATAGCATGAATCATCATATTAACACGCATAACCGCAACCCTAATTAACAACAACTCAGATTCATCATCATGATAACATTATTATTCTGAAACTAACTTAATAACATGCTAATCACTCATCTTGAATCATAAAAACCCTAGATATTAATCATAAACACACATAACACATGTATGATTGTTAGAATCCGATTAACAACACTTATTAACGATTTTCAGAAAGCTTTTTCGTTTTAGAACAGGTCTGGACCATTAGGGATTGAATAAAAACGTTTATAAAGATTGCATGGATGGAAACCAAACCTTAGATTTGTGAAAGAATGATGAATTAAGCTTGAAACCTTGTGTTTTGATCAAAAATCGCGTTCCATAGGTTGTGTGTGTGTTGGGGCGGGTTATGGGACGACTAGGGTTAATAATATGATGTTTAGGAGGTCAAGTATTGTATTTATAGGCGTTTTTAGTCGTCCAGCACGTTATAGACGATTACGCAGCATTATCAGGCGAATAGGGATCCTATTCGCCCTTAGTATAGGCGAATAGGGCCTATTCGCCCCTTTGATAGTCCTATTCGCCCCCCTATAGGCGATTAGGACCCCCTATTCGCCTATAGGGGTTGATTCCGTGTGTTTTGCGCGTTAAATCCCGTTTTAACATATGTTAACACATTTTCACATACCGACAAGTCACATAATGATTGTAAACACATAATACTTGCAATTACACATATTCACACTCATTCACCAATTCCCGGGACTCGAGACTTGTATGTTCCGTATGACCTGACGATCCTACAAATCGTCACCATTTGTACACTTGGTTAAGGACTGACATCTAACGAACCTCTAGACCAACATCCAATGATCTTCTAGACTAAACCGATAGTTCCCGAACCATAACCCGACTTAACTAACCCAGTTAAGTATAATATACGCGTGACTCGCTAAGGTAGACTTTTATCTAGACAACGTTGCTAACCAGAATTTGCCGGGTGTCACATCATCCCCACGTTAAAAGAATTTTCGTCCCGAAAATTGCGCAAGTAACAAAAGAACAAAAGAAATAACGAAGGGAACAAACAAAAGATAGAAACCAAGAGAGAGATTTACCCGAGTTGTCACACATTCTCCCCTTGTTTTTGGAATTTCGTCCGCGGGAGTTATCTTACAGGTTTCAGCAGTCTTTGGAAAAAGAGCCTGATACTTGCATCTAGATGATCATCACGTTCCCATGTAAATTTGGGTCTGCGTTTTGCATTCTATCTGACTTTGACAAGTTTAGTTCTGCTGCTTCTTAATTTCCTGTCACACCCCGCCTAGGCGGAAACACGGGGTGTAACCACGAAAGGTTTTCAAGCACAAGATATGAGCAAACATTCATATTTATTTATTTATAAAAGTACCAAACGTGTTCGACAACAACCAATTTCACAAGATACATTTTAAAACCCTTCGCGGGGTCAAAAGCTTTGATGACATGATACGTGGTGGTCGTGAATGATTGCCCAATCGTAACCTAAGTTCCATCCATGATTTAGTTACCTGAAAAACATGCATAAAACTTTGTCAACAAAATGTTGGTGAGTTCACGGGTTTTGTAAACCAAATGTAAAGTTTAATGAAATCCTTGAATGACCCATCATGAGTCCATAACCAAACCTCGACGAGTGGTGCCTCGCACATTGCACAACAAAGGCAATGAATCGTCATAAAAGAAATGCAAGCACTCTCAAATCGTATAAACCGGTTAGAGCGACTAACCAAGAGTGGGGGTGTCAACCCAATAGATCTATTCAAGCGTTTCTAGGCTATATCCATAGCTAATGGTTATGATAAACTAATAAACGAGGGCTTTGATGAGTACTCTAAACATATCGTCTCATGTACACCGGTCAGCTAGGAATTCATTCTAAAACTAGTAAACAATGCATGCTTTTCCCCAAAATAGAAAACAGTAAAAAGGGGCCGTGAGAACTCACCTCAAGTCCGCGTGTAGTCTAGCAAAAGTGTATGTCCGACAACTAGGTATCTCGTCCTATATACATACATGGGTACCTTAGATTTATACAAATAGGTAATCCATGGCACTCGTGGTTCACCCAATCCTTGGTGGTATGTTGGTTTAGCTTTCCTTGGTGGCATCTATATATATATATATATATATATATATATATATATATATATTGTTTGAAAATAATAGTTTGGATAGGAAAAATAGATCTTATTTCCTAACACATTTTCCTTTTCATAAAGTATATGTTCCTTTTGAAAAAGAGTTATTTAGTTCACAAATACACTTAGTCTTTACTATACCAAGTTTCATATACACATGTATTCACACCTACATATGCGTTCCTCTATACTTATATTTACATGTGTGTATTTCCACACAAGACCATAGATAAGGATGTCTATGAGATCTACACTTGTACATACATACCCATATACATATGCGTCCTTGTAGTCCATACACATTACTATCTATGCTTTTGAGTTTGTTCTACACATACATATATACTATGTATATACACGCAGGCATGCATATGTATGTACACACATGGACTTTGTTTTCATTACTAGAGTAAAGTAACATTATAACTTAGGTTCTTACATGTCTAAACACATACACATACACATGTGCACATGCATATATATATGTCACGCATATACACATACATATGTATGTATATTCACGCACACATACATACATATCACGCACGCATACATACATTCATACCTACTTATGGTGATGTTTTATTATGAATGATAAACCATGAACTAAGGTGAACCATGTGATAATTAATCAAAGTAAAGAAGTAAATGTGTTAAGGTTTATACCTCCTAGTGGATCCAAGATAGAATGCAAGATGCTAGAACTCCTTGGTTGCTCCTAGAACTTGGATGGATGTATGTGTGTGTATTTCGAAATCTAGGAGAGGGTAAGAGAGGTTTGTGGTGTGGTGAAACTCTTGCGCAAAGGGCTCCTTATATAGTGGTGGGGTGGGAAGGGATTAGGAAGATGCTTAACACTTTGGGTAAGTCAACTTCTATGGATCTTGGAGTTAGAGAATCTTACCTAGTTTGGCTAATAATCTACTTATGTTTCATATCTTGCTAGCATATCCAAGGTCCAAATCACACTTTAGAAGGTCACTAATCTCATGATTATGTTGGTTAGATGCCAAGCATATGTGACATTACATGAATTCAACTATGGAAGAAAATCAACACATGCCAATATAGAGTTTGACTTGGATTAAAAAAAAGATTAGAGAGGGCATAGGGGGCGATAGTTTGGGGAAAGGAACAAGAAAGAGGGTTGCAAGTTATTTTGGGTAATGATCTTCCCTAGTTCTTGGTGAATTAAGGAATCATACTATGTTTGGTTAATGATCCTTTCCTTGTCCCAAATCTTGCAAGCAAATCAAAGGTCTTAATCATATCTTAAGGTTGACTAAATACTATGATGATGTTGGGTAAGACTTGATCTAATGTGACAACACATGGTGGATTCTAGAGATTGTATATAACATGTGATAGATTAGTTTAAAAAAAAAAGATTATTATGGATACGGGGGGTATAATCGACCGAAAGAAAGAAAAGAAAAAGAGGAATGGACACTTAACCAATGTGGTAAACCCAACATTATAAATCTAAGATGTTTAAGGAATCTTGCCATATGTGGTTAAGCCACCAAATCTATATTTATTTTGTCTTAGAAAGAATAAGAGGATTTGACACTTCATTGATGATGTTCCAATTGTCTAGTACAAACAAAACATTAATCAAAGTGGTGGTGATCATTTTTGGCTAGTAGATTTTATAAATCCTAGTGTTGATCACTTGTTTCACCAAATATAGTTAAGTTTATAATTAAAACTTGTTAGTTCATTTAAAATGGAACAAAAAGAATATGTAAGAGCTAGTTATAAATGTGTTTACTAGCTTCTTGTATTCATGTACATATATATATATATGTGTGTGTGTGTGTGTGTGTGTGTGTGTGTGTTTGTGTGTGTGCCGTAAAATATATAAATGTGTGTGTGTGTCGTGTACACATATACACATATGTGTAGGTATGTTAGTTGAATAAATACTAGGATTTTATACATAAAATCCATGATGCTTCCCATTGTATTATTAAATAAATGTGCATCTATACATGATTTTGGAAAATCACTTGTAATCGTATAAATTTGTGTCACCAAGGTTCGTTGATATGGGTGAAATTATACTCGTTCGGACATTGCTAGACTATCTCAGGGGACTTATGCATATAAAATGTCATGAATAAGGCATGTAAAATTAAACGTTGACTAGAAAGTGTACGGATTTTGACCTGGCTAAGTGGCGAGTGTCACATTCTCCCCCTGTTGAGGAAATTTCGTCCGCGAAATTCGACGTCAGTCTGGGGATGGTAAGCCGTACTCATGTCCAATCGAGTACTGAGGGCTTCGTTCAGCGTCTGCCAGAGCCTAGAAGTAAACCGACTATCACGATCCGAAATTTTGGAAACTGGGATACCGTGTCTAGATACAACCTCCTTAATGTAGAGTTTTGCCAATTTATCCAATCTATCAGTTTCCTTGATTGGCAAGAAGTGAGCAAATTTGGTCAATCGATCCACAATTACCCCAATTGCATCGTGACCGCTTGCCGTCCTTGGCAACTTAGTTACAAAATCCATCGAAATCTGCTCCCACTTCCACACGGGTATCTCAGGTTGTTGTAACAAGCCTGAGGGTTTCTGGTACTCAGCTTTGACCTTAGAGCACGTGAGGCACTTTCCCACGTACATAGCAATACTACCTTTAATGTTAGGCCACCAATATAGTTCCTTCAAATCCTTGTACATCTTATCGGCTCCTAGATGAACCAAATATCTTGACTTATGGGCCTCTTCGAGTACCAATTCCCTCAATCCACCAAATAATGGAACCCAAATCCTATTAGCGAAGTACAACGTTCCATGGGTCCTGGGTTCCAATAGTCTAACCATGGCGTGCAAAGCTTCCTCCTTGATGTTGGCCTCCTTGAGAGCTTCCTGCTAGGCTTCACGAATGCGGTATGTGAGATTTGAATGGATCGTCAATCCTAGTGCGCGGGCACGTAGGGGTTTGATGTGTTCCTTTCGACTTAAGGCATCCACTACGACGTTTGCCTTTCCCGGGTGATACTTGATCTCACAGTCGTAATCGATCAGCAATTCAACCCATCTTCTCTGCCTCATGTTCAAATCCTCCTTCTGATCGAAGATGTGTTGCAAGCTTTTATGGTCTGTGAAGACAATACACTTGGTTCCATACAAGTAATGTCTCCAAATCTTGAGTGCAAAAACTACAGCGCCTAACTCCGAGTCATGCGTAGTGTAATTCTTCTCGTGAACCTTGAGTTGACGAGAGGCATACGCACTCACTTTATCCCTTTGCATCAAGACACAACCAAGACCTTGGTGTGAAGCATCGCAATAGACCACAAAATCATCCGTACTATTGGGCAGAGACAAAATTGGTGCACTGCACAACCTTTGCTTAAACAACTGGAAGGCAGATTCTTGCTTGTCACCCCATTCAAACTTCTTATCCTTCTGAGTCAAAATGGTTAAAGATTGAGCTATCTTAGAGAAGTTCTCAATAAACCGTCGATAATATCCAGCAAGTCCTAAAAATTTTCGCACTTCCGTTGGCGACATGGGCGCTTCCCAATTCTTAATTGCTTCAATCTTTGCTGGATCGACATGGATACCTTTTGCGTTCACTACATGTCCAATAAAGTGAACCTCGCGAATCTAAAATTCGCACTTGGAGAACTTAGCATATAACTTCTCATTTTTTAATAGCTCAAGGATCAACTTCAAATGTTGCTCATGCTCCTCTTGAGTTCGTGAGTATATCAATATATCATCAATAAAGACAATCACGAACTTGTCCAAATACGGCTTGCACACTCTATTCATCAAATCCATAAACAATGCCGGTGCATTGGTCAATTGAAAAGGCATCACCATGAACTCATAATGACCATAACGCATCCTAAAAGCCGTTTTAGGTGTGCTTTCCTTTTGCACACAAAGTTGATGATATCCAGACCTCAAATCAATCTTAGAGTAGTAGCTAGAGCCGTGCAGCTGATCAAACAGATCATCAATCCTTGGGAGAGGGTAGCGATTCTTGATAGTGAGCTTCTTCAGTTCACGGTATTCTATGCACATCCGGAAGGATCCATCCTTCTTCTTCACAAACAACACAGGTGCGCCCCATGGGGAGAAACTTGGTCAAATAAAACCCTTGTCCAACAACTCCTGCAATTGGCCTGAAAGCTCCTGCATCTCTGATAGCGCTAGGCGATTGGGGGAACGGGCGATAGGTGCAGATCCCGGAGCTAAATCCACCACCACCGTCCACCACCACCACCACCATGGTCCACCACCGTCCACCACCATCGCCCACCGTCCACCGCCACCACCCACCACCACCACCATCGTCTACCACCACGGTCCACCACCACTACCACCACCAACCACGATCCACCACCACCACCTACGACTGTCCACCACCACCGACCACCACCACCGTACACCCATCCACCACCACCGTTCTCCACCACTATCCACCACCATCGTCTACCGTCCACCACCACCCACCACCGTCCACCACCACCACCACCCACCACCGTACACCCATCCACCACCACCGTCCACCACCACTGTAAAAAATCAGTTTATTTAAATTTCAGTTTATTTCAGCAGCCTGCAGACATTAACAAACAAACAGTCTTCTTCATGCAGACTGCAGACCTTTGGTCCACCTCTTCTCCTGCAGATATCTGCAGATGTAGTCCGCAGATTGCAGACCTTTTCATGCAGAAAAAACAAACAGCACCTAAGAAACAATATGGAGCGTAGGATTAAATTTGATAATCAGGGGCACGATCGTAATTTCTTAGCGTCATTATAGTTCCACCCCCATTTTTAAAGCGGCCATAACTTTTTCATACGACATTATTTTAAAAAAAATTACACTATAAAAACAAGCTTTTCATCCTCTTTTCATTTCCATACCATATTAATTGCTATACTTTTTTTAAATATATTTTTGTTGGGTTGATAATACTTGCGTTTTATTGAGGGTATACTTGCGTTTTAGAAACGCAAGTTATACCTGATAAGACAACCTGGTAAAACGACCTAATCAAACACAAGTTACAAATGATAAAACGCAAGTTATACATGCTAAAACGCAAGTAAGTAATATCAAGTTTTTACATTTAGACGCAAGTTATTATTGTTTAAACGCAAGTATGTAATATCAAGTTTTGAGAATATGAGATTCTTGGACTGAAGGAAAGATCTGCATAACACCAACAAGTGGAGTTGAAGGCACATCTCAAAGACATGAATACACACAGTAGACATAGCCATCAAAAAGTATGACGTACTTTTTGTGATCAAAAAGCATAAAGCATAAAAAAAAGCATAAAAACACATCATACAGCAATAAACTCAATCAATCAACCAAACTATGATCCAAATAATTAACAAACAACAATAACAACAACAAAACCAACAACAACAACAATAATAATAATAATAATAATAAAGACCAATGACGAAAAGAAAACTGACTAGTGATTACAAGAACTCTGGGCTTAGCCATCTGACCCTTGCCAATTTTGGCTGGTTTCCCCCAAATTCCTCAACTTTTCTCCACCCGAATCGATAACACAACCTCCTGTCTACTTCCCTTCATTGCAGTTTCACAGGCTCGTTGGAGTTCAGCATCGTCTAACTTTCCCATGATATTAGAACCCAACTAAAAAAACAAAAAAAAAAAGCTATTATTACATTCAGAATGTTTAAACGCAAGTAATAATATCAACTGTTTACATTTAGACGTAAGTACTATCAACCCTGCAAAAAAAATATTTTTTTCAAAGTATAGCAATATGGTATGCAAATGAAAGAGGATAAAATGCTTGTTTTTATGGTGTGTTTTTTTTTAAATAATGTCGTATGAAAAAGTTATGTACGTTAAAAAATGGGGGTGGAACTCAACCATTATGGGTTATACCTAATTTGCCCTTCTCCTCCTTTTTTAGAAACTCAACATATATTTTTCCCCTTTCAATCTCATCCATTGATTTATTTTGATTAAAGGCCCAAAATACTTCTTACACTTTGTACGTTAAACCATAAATATGTTTTAGCGGTAGTTGAAACTGTGCCCTTCTCCTCCTTTTTTAGAAACTCAACGTATATTAAACTACTTTTTACACTAAACTTTATTGATTTCGTAAAAAATAAAGTTTTGCTTTTTGTTTTAGCGGTAGTTGAAACTGTGTCGTGTAATGCTTGGTTAAGTAGCATATTTATTAGTGATGATGTCACAAGTTTATAGTACATAATGTAAATAAATGTCTATATATACCCTTCATATCTTAGAATAGTTGGATCAAACTACTAAAAACCCAAACTCCACTTTAAAGCATGGATACTAAACAAGATGAGGTTATTCGCCCACTGGCTAACTTTCATCCACATCTTTGGGGAGATCAGTTTCTTGTCTATGATGAGGTATGTATGCTGCTAATAGGATAACATATTTATAGTTTAAAGTTATAGATAGTGTATATATAAGTGCATACGAAGTTGCAATGTCTATAGATTATATATAGTTATAGATAATGTATATATAATTGCTTACGAAGTTGCAATGTCTTTAGTTTATAGTTATAGATAATGTATATACAAGTGGTTATGAAGTTGCAATGTCTATAGCATTCTTACAATGACTTTTGGTAATGATTCTTGGACAAATTTAGCAAGAAGATCAGCAAGAGGAGGTAGATCAAATAATCGAAAGTTTGAAAATAGAAGTGAGGAAAGAAATACTTATAGCTTTGGATGCCACGGAACACACAAACTTGTTGAAATTAGTCGATGCCATCCAACGCCTAGGCATAGCCTACTATTTCGAAAAGGAGATTGACCAAGCCTTGCAGCATATTTATAATCTATATGGTGATGAATGGAAGGGCGGTAGCCCTTCCCTTTGGTTTCGTCTCCTACGAGACAATGGCTATTATGTTTCCTCAGGTATGTGCATACTGACCTCATTAGATTATTACTAACTTTATAGGTTAAGTAATTAGTTGATCACCTTTAGTTTATGTAAATCATGCAAAGCAGATTGTTTCAGTTACTACAAAGACAATAGAGGATCATTTAAGGAGTCCTTAACCAATGATGTCGAAGGCTTGCTTGATCTCTATGAAGCCGCATATTTTAGGGTGCAAGGCGAAGTCATACTTGATGATGCTCTTGTTTTTACAAAAACTCATCTTGAAAACATTGCTAAGGACCCCCTTCGGTGCAACTCTACTATTTCTAGGCACATACAGGATGCACTAGAGCGCCCTATACGTAAAAGGTTGCCAAGACTAGGTGCAATTCGATACATACCTTTCTACGAACAACAAGTTTCTCATAACAAGTCGTTACTAAAACTTGCAAAGTTGGGGTTCAACCGGCTACAATCTCTACACAAGAAGGAGCTTAGCCAACTATCAAAGTATACATTTTTGGGTTTCATTCTCATTAGTATATATATTGTTATTGTCTTTATGTTTTTAATTATTGTAGGTGGTGGAAAGCTTTTGATGTCCCAAATAAATTACCTTATATCAGAGATAGATTGGTCGAAAACTACTTTTGGGTATCAGGTGTCTACTTCGAACCTCAGTATGCACGTTCTAGAACATTCTTAGGAAAAATGTGTGCAATGGCGACAATTATGGATGACACGTATGACGCTTATGGTACTTATGAAGAACTTAAGATCTTCACCGAAGCAGTTCAAACGTATGTCACACATGTCTACATCAAGCGGACCTTTTTTTCATGTGTTAGAAAGTTGTGATTTTTGGACTCAAATATAAAATTATAATTCACTTAAACATTAATTATAGATGGTCAGCAACCTGCATAGATTCGCTTCCAGATTACATGAAACCAATATACAAAGGCCTTTTGGATGTTTTTGAGGATATGGAGGAAACTTTGGCAAAGGAAGGACGAGCATCTGAAGTTAACTATGCTAAAGATTCGGTTAGTTAATCTGAGTGCATTTAATTATGCATCTGATACGTCATGTCCTTTTATAAAATTAATATTGTTAACAGATGAAGGAGCTCAACAGAAATTATATGATGGAAGCGAAATGGAGACACGAAGGATATGTGCCAACAGTTGACGAGCATATATCGATAAGTTTCATGACTTGTGGTTACAAAATGCTTGCAACTTCAAGTTTTGTTGGTATGAGTATGACCACAAAAGAGGCATTCAAATGGATTAAGACCTATCCTCCACTTGTCAAAGCTTCGTGTACAATTTGCAGGCTTATGGATGATCTTGTTGGTTACAAGGTACATACTTTTTTTAAGTGCTAGACTAATTAATCCAATTAAGTAGTACATTTAATTTGATAATTAATGTTTTGTTAATGTAGGAAGACAAACAAAGAAACCATGTTGCGTCGACTGTTGATTCTTACATGAAGCAACATGATACCAAGGAGGAGCAAGTTTTTGATTTGTTAAACCTACAAGTCGAAGATGCATGGAAAGAAATCAATCGGGAATTACTTGTATGTAAAGACATTCCTCTACGGCTTATTATGAATGTGATCAACTTGGCACGCGTAATTGATACATTATATAAACATGACGATAATTTCACACGTGTTGGAGAAGAATTCAAAGATAATATCAGGTCTTGCTTCGTTCATGCCATGAGTCTCTGAGTTCTACTCCCTTCATGGTGAATAATATTTGATAGATCGGGAAGTTATCTGTTGATGCTTCTTGTGATTGATGATTATGGTTCTCTATTGTTGAATAAGACCTCAAGATTGTTATTTAAATGGGGTTTGTATTTTCATGGTTTTGTAATATATGTGATAATAATAATCTGGTCCATGTACGCAGCGATATTTAGTTATGGTTTGTAATTTCATGATTTCTAAATAAAATCCATTTTATGTTCTGAATTATTATTTATTTTGTTTTATCAACCAAACTTTATTCAACACATGTGAGATTCCTAATCTAGCTAAATGGGATGGAGTGAAAATACATATGTTAACCTTTTTTTTTTATTGAACTACATAGATATGGTTACTATCAAATACTATTAAAAAACTGTTGGGGAATAACCGTAACAAACGAACAAAACCGGATAACAGAAATCTCTGAAGGCACGTGATCGCTTTCAGATTGAATCAATTCGACGGTTCTATCGAATATTCAACCGGATACAATCAGAGATTGAGAATTTTCTGTATGTTTTGATTGAGAATTTTGAGAACCAGAGAGATTATGACCAAGAATAAGAATTCGTAAATCAAACAATTGGACCATTAACTGCCTTTTAGGCAGTTTTCCAAGGTTTTCGAACTTGCCAAAATAGTCCCTCTATTTCTGAAATTTAATTTTCGGAGACATTTTTACCACAACAATTTTAATGGAAATATAGCTTTTTTTTTGTTGTTGCAAAAACACTTAACCACCAAGATATCCCATTTGAGACTTCTAATTGTTGATTTGCGAGTGCCAAACTCGATTCAATAATCATCAAAATCCAATTATTTTTATTTTAATTTTTTTTTTTTTGCAGCTCGACCCCAGCCAGGGGCTCTGCCCCTTGGACCCCGCCAGGGGCTGCCGCCCCTTGGACCCTGCTCCCAGGGGCGCTGCCACCGGACCCCGTTCCTTAGGGGCTTCGCCCCTAAGTTCATAATAAATTCAAATAGGCGTGCACTTCGCACCACCATACCTATTTGATGTATTATTATGAACGTATTGGTCAAACAGTCAATCCAATTACACTAAAATATCCAACAAAAACTGAAGACATTATACTTTTTAATTCCATTACTCACCGGCCCCCGTATGCCTACTTTGAACATTTGAACATTACCCCGTTCAAAGGAAAGAGGACATGCCCACATGTTTGATATATATAAGGAAGCAAGGCATTTTCTAACTTCCTAAGAAATTTTCTAAGAGTAATTCCTAAATTTTATAAATACATCAATACATGCATCTTGTACGTAGGATTGAATATAGCTTTTTTTTGTTGTTGCAAAAACACTTAACCACCAAGATGTCCCATTTGAGACTTCTAATTGTTGATTTGCGAGTGCCAAACTCGATTCAAGAATCATTAAAATCCAATTTTTTTTTATTTTAATTTTTTTTTTGCAGCTCGACCCCAGCCAAGGGCTCTGCCCCTTGGACCCCGCCAGGGGCTGCCGCCCCTTGGATCCTACTCCCAGGGGCGCTGCCCCCGACCCCCGTTCCTTAGGGGCTTCGCCCCTAAGTTCAGAATAAATTCAAATAGGCGTGCACTTCGCACCACCATACCTATTTGATGTATTATTATGAACGTATTGGTCAAACAGTCAATCCAATTACACTAAAATATCCAACAAAAACTGAAGACATTATTTTTTTTATTCCATTACTCACCGGCCCCCGTATGCCTACTTTGAACATTTGAACATTACCCCGTTCAAAGGAAAGAGGACATGCCCACATGTTTGATATATATAAGGAAGCAAGGCATTTTCTAACTTCCTAAGAAATTTTCTAAAGGTAATTCCTAAATTTTATAAATACATCAATACATGCATCTTGTACGTAGGATTTAATATAGCTTTTTTTTTTTTTTGTTGTTGCAAAAACACTTAACCACCAAGATGTCCCATTTGAGACTTCTAATTGTTGATTTGCGAGTGCCAAACTCGATTCAAGAATCATCAAAATCCAATTTTTTTTTATTTTAATTTTTTTTTTGCAGCTCGACCCCAGCCAGGGGCCCTGCCCATTAGACCCCGCCAGGGGCTGCCGCCCCTTGGACCCGGCCCCAGGGGCGCTGCCCCCGGATTATGAACGTATTGGTCAAACAGTCAATCCAATTACACTAAAATATCCAACAAAACCTGAAGACATTATTTTTTTTATTCCATTACTCACCGGCCCCCGTATGCCTACTTTGAACATTTGAACATTACCCCGTTCAAAGGAAAGAGGACATGCCCACATGTTTGATATATATAAGGAAGCAAGACATTTTCTAACATCCTAAGACATTTTCTATGAGTAATTCCTAAATTTTATAAATACATCAATACATGCATCTTGTACGTAGGATTTAATATAGCTTTTTTTTTTGTTGTTGCAAAAACACTTAACCACCAAGATGTCCCATTTGAGACATCTAATTGTTGATTTGCGAGTGCCAAACTCGATTCAAGAATCATCAAAATCCTATTTTTTTTTTTATTTTAATTTTTTTTGCAGCTCGACCCCACCCAGGGGCTCTGCCCCTTGGAACCCGCCAGGGGCTGCCGCCCCTTGGACCCTGCTCCCAGGGGCGCTACCCCCGGACCCCCGTTCCTTAGGGGCTTCACCCCTAAGTTCAGAATAAATTCAAATAGGCGTGCACTTCGCACCACCATACCTATTTGATGTATTATTATGAACGTATTGGTCAAACAGTCAATCCAATTACACTAAAATATCCAACAAAAACTGAAGACATTATTTTTTTTATTCCATTACTCACCGGCCCCCGTATGCCTAGTTTGAACATTTGAACATTACCCCGTTCAAAGGAAAGAGGACATGCCCACATGTTTCATATATATATATAAGGAAGCAAGACATTTTCTAACTTCCTAAAACATTTTCTAAGAGTAATTCCTAAATTTTATAAATACATCAATACATGCATCTTGTACGTAGGATTTAATATAGCTTTTTTTTTTTGTTGTTGCAAAAACACTTAACCACCAAGATGTCCCATTTGAGACTTCTAATTGTTGATTTGCGAGTGCCAAACTCGATTAAAGAATCATCAAAATCCAATTTTTTTTTATTTTAATTTTTTTTTTGCAGTTCGACCCCAGCTAGGGGGTCTGCCTCCTTGGACCCCGCCAGGGGCTGCCGCCCCTTGGACCCTGCTCCCAGGGCGCTGCCCGGACCCCGTTCCTTAGGGGCTTCGCCCCTAAGTTCAAAATAAATTCAAATAGGCGTGCAATTCGCACCACCATACCTATTTGATGTATTATTATGAACGTATTGGTCAAACAGTCAATCCAATTACACTAAAATATCCAACAAAAACTAAAGACATTATTTTTTTTATTCCATTACTCACCGACCCCCGTATGCCTACTTTGAACATTTGAACATTACCCCGTTCAAAGGAAAGAGGACATGCCCACATGTTTGATATATATAAGGAAGCAAGACATTTTCTAACTTCCTAAAACATTTTCTAAGAGTAATTCCTAAATTTTATAAATACATCAATACATGCATCTTGTACGTAGGATTTAATATAGCTTTTTTTTTTTGTTGCAAAAACACTTAACCACCAAGATGTCCCATTTGAGACTTCTAATTGTTGATTTGCGAGTGCCAAACTCGATTCAAGAATCATCAAATTCCAATTTTTTTTTATTTTAATTTTTTTTTGCAGCTCCACCCCACCCAGTTGGCTCTGCCCCTTGGACCCGCCATGGGCTGCCGCCCCTTGGACCCTGCTCCCAGGGGCGCTGCCCCCGGACACCGTTCCTTAGGGCTTCGCCCCTATGTTCAGAATAAATTCAAATAGGCGTGCACTTCGCACCACCATACCTATTTGATGTATTATTATGAACGTATTGGTCAAACAGTCAATCCAATTACACTAAAATATCCAACAAAAACTGAAGACATTATTTTTTTTATTCCATTACTCACCGGCCCCCGTATGCCTACTTTGAACATTTGAACATTACCCCATTCAAAGGAAAGAGGACATGCCCACATGTTTAATATATATAAGGAAGCAAGACATTTTCTAACATCCTAAGACATTTTCTAAGAGTAATTCATAAATTTTATAAATACATCAATACATGCATCTTGTACGTAGGATTTAATATAGCTTTTTTTTTTTTGTTGTTGCAAAAACACTTAACCACCAAGATGTCCCATTTGAGACATCTAATTGTTGATTTGCGAGTGCCAAACTCGATTCAAGAATCATCAAAATCCTATTTTTTTTTTATTTTAATTTTTTTTGCAGCTCGACGCCACCCAGGGGCTCTGCCCCTTGGAACCCGCAAGGGGCTGCCGCCCCTTGGACCCTGCTCCCAGGGGCGCTACCCCCGGACCCCCGTTCCTTAGGGGCTTCACCCCTAAGTTCAGAATAAATTCAAATAGGCGTGCACTTCGCACCACCATACCTATTTGATGTATTATTATGAACGTATTGGTCAAACAGTCAATCCAATTACACTAAAATATCCAACAAAAACTGAAGACATTATTTTTTTTATTCCATTACTCACCGGCCCCCGTATGCCTAGTTTGAACATTTGAACATTACCCCGTTCAAAGGAAAGAGGACATGCCCACATGTTTCATATATATAAGGAAGCAAGACATTTTCTAACTTCCTAAAACATTTTCTAAGAGTAATTCCTAAATTTTATAAATACATCAATACATGCATCTTGTACGTAGGATTTAATATAGCTTTTTTTTTTTTTGTTGCAAAAACACTTAACCACCAAGATGTCCCATTTGAGACTTCTAATTGTTGATTTGCGAGTGCCAAACTCGATTCAAGAATCATCAAAATCCAATTTTTTTTTATTTTAATTTTTTTTTGCAGTTCGACCCCAGCTAGGGGCTCTGCCTCCTTGGACCCCGCCAGGGGCTGCCGCCCCTTGGACCCTGCTCCCAGGGCGCTGCCCGGACCCCGTTCCTTAGGGGCTTCGCCCCTAAGTTCAAAATAAATTCAAATAGGCGTGCACTTCGCACCACCATACCTATTTGATGTGTTATTATGAACGTATTGGTCAAACAGTCAATCCAATTACACTAAAATATCCAACAAAAACTAAAGACATTATTTTTTTTATTCCATTACTCACCGACCCCCGTATGCCTACTTTGAACATTTGAACATTACCCCGTTCAAAGGAAAGAGGACATGCCCACATGTTTGATATATATAAGGAAGCAAGACATTTTCTAACTTCCTAAAACATTTTCTAAGAGTAATTCCTAAATTTTATAAATACATCAATACATGCATCTTGTACGTAGGATTTAATACAGCTTTTTTTTTGTTGTTGCAAAAACACTTAACCACCAAGATGTCCCATTTGAGACTTCTAATTGTTGATTTGCGAGTGCCAAACTCGATTCAAGAATCATCAAATTCCAATTTTTTTTTATTTTAATTTTTTTTTGCAGCTCCACCCCACCCAGTTGGCTCTGCCCCTTGGACCCGCCATGGGCTGCCGCCCCTTGGACCCTGCTCCCAGGGGCGCTGCCCCCGGACCCCGTTCCTTAGGGCTTCGCCCCTAAGTTCAGAATAAATTCAAATAGGCGTGCACTTCGCACCACCATACCTATTTGATGTATTATTATGAACGTATTGGTCAAACAGTCAATCCAATTACACTAAAATATCCAACAAAAACTAAAGACATTTTTTTTTTATTCCATTACTCACCCGCCCCCGTATGCCTACTTTGAACATTTGAACATTACCCCATTCAAAGGAAAGAGGACATGCCCACATGTTTGATATATATAAGGAAGCAAGACATTTTCTAACTTCCTAAGACATTTTCTAAGAGTAATTCCTAAATTTTATAAATACATCAATACATGCATCTTGTACGTAGGATTTAATATAGCTTTTTTTTTTTGTTGTTGCAAAAACACTTAACCACCAAGATGTCCCATTTGAGACTTATAATTGTTGATTTGCGAGTGCCAATCTCGATTCAAGAATCATCAAAATCCAATTTTTTTTTATTTTAATTTTTTTTGCAGCTCCACCCCACGCAGGGGATCTGCCCCTTGGACCCCGCCAGGGGCTGCCGCCCCTTGGACCCTGCTCCCAGGGGCTTTGCCCCCGACCCCCGTTCCTTAGGGGCTTCACCCCTAAGTTCAAAATAAATTCAAATAGGCGTGCACTTCGCACCACCATACCTATTTGATGTATTATTATGAACGTATTGGTCAAACAGTCAATCCAATTACACTAAACTATCCAACAAAAACTGAAGACATTATTTTTTTTATTCCATTACTCACCGGCCCCCGTATGCCTAGTTTGAACATTTGAACATTACCCCGTTCAAAGGAATGAGGACATGCCCACATGTTTGGTATATATAAGGAATCAAGACATTTTCTAACTTCCTAAAACATTTTCTAAGAGTAATTCCTAAATTTTATAAATACATCAAAACATGCATCTTGTACGTAGGATTTAATATAGCTTTTTTCTTGTTTGTTGCAAAAACACTTAACCACCAAGATGTCCCATTTGAGACTTCTAATTGTTGATTTGCAAGTGCCAAACTCGATTCAAGAATCATCAAAATCCAATTTTTTTTATTTATTTATTTTTTTTTGCAGCTCGACCCCAGCCAGGGGTTCTGCCCCTTGGACCCCGCCAGGGCTGCCGCCCCTTGGACCGTGCTCCCAGGGGCGCTGCCCCCGGACCCCCGTTCCTTAGGGGCTTCGCCCTAAGTTCAGAATAAATTCAAATAGGCGTGCACTTCGCACCACCATACCTATTTGATGTATTATTATGAACGTATTGGTCAAACAGTCAATCCAATTACACTAAAATATCCAACAAAAACTGAAGACATTATTTTTTTTATTCCATTACTCACCGGCCCCCGTATGCCTACTTTGAACATTTGAACATTACCCCGTTCAAAGGAAAGAGGACATGCCCACATATTTTATATATATAAGGAAGCAAGACATTTTCTAACTTCCTAAGACATTTTCTAAGAGTAATTCCTAAATTTTATAAATACATCAATACATGCATCTTGTACGTAGGATTTAATATAGCTTTTTTTTTTTGTTGCAAAAACACTTAACCACCAAGATGTCTCATTTGAGACTTGTAATTGTTGATTTGCGAGTGCCAAACTCAATTCAAGAATCATCAAAATCCAATTTTTTTTATTTTAATTTTTTTTTTGCAGCTCGACCCCACCCAGGGGCTCTGCCCTTGGACCCTACTCCTAGGGGCGCTGCCCCCGACCCTCGTTCCTTAGGGGCTTCGCCCCTAAGTTCAGAATAAATTCAAATAGGTGTGCACTTCGCACCACCATACCTATTTGATGTATTATTATGAACGTATTGGTCAAGCAGTCAATCCAATTACACTAAAATATCCAACAAAAACTGAAGACATTATTTTTTTTATTCCATTACTCACCGGCCCCCGTATGCCTACTTTGAACATTTGAAAATTACCCCGTTCGAAGGAAAGAGGACTTGCCCACATGTTTGATATATATAACGAAGCAAGACATTTTCTAACTTCCTAAGACATTTTCTAAGAGTAATTCGTAAATTTTATAAATATATCAATACATGCATCTTGTACGTAGGATTTAATATAGCTTTTTTTTTGTTGTTGCAAAAACACTTAACCACCAAGATGTCCCATTTGAGACTTCTAATTGTTGATTTGCGAGTGCCAAACTCGATTCAAGAATCATCAAAATCCAATTTTTTTTTTATTTTAATTTTTTTTGCAGCTCCACCCCACCCAGGGGCTCTGCCCCTTGGACCCCGCCAAGGGCTGCCGCCCCTTGGAGCCTGCTCCCAGGGGCTTTGCCCCCGACCCGCGTTCCTTAGGGGCTTCGCCAGCCCCTAAGTTCAAAATAAATTCAAATAGGCGTGCACTTCGCACCACCATACCTATTTGATGTATTATTATAAACGTATTGGTCAAACAGTCAATCCAATTACACTAAAATATCCAACAAAAACTGAAGACAACATTTTTTTTATTCCATTACTCACCGGCCCCCGTATGCCTAGTTTGAACATTTGAACATTACCCCGTTCAAAGGAAAGAGGACATGCCCACATGTTTGGTATATATAAGGAATCAAGACATTTTCTAACTTCCTAAAACATTTTCTAAGAGTAATTCCTAAATTTTATAAATACATCAATACATGCATCTTGTACGTAGGATTTAATATAGCTTTTTTCTTGTTGTTGCAAAAACACTTAACCACCAAGATGTCCCATTTGAGACTTCTAATTGTTGATTTGCAAGTGCCAAACTCGATTCAAAAATCATCAAAATCCAATTTTTTTTTATTTTTTTTTTCCAGCTCGACCCCAGCCAGGGGTTCTGCCCCTTGGACCCCGCCAGGGCTGCCGCCCCTTGGACCCTGCTCCCAGGGGCGCTGCCCCCGACCCCCGTTCCTTAGGGGCTTCGCCCCTAAGTTCAGAATAAATTCAAATAGGCGTGCACTTCGCACCACCATACCTATTTGATGTATTATTATGAACGTATTGGTCAAACAGTCAATCCAAATACACTAAAATATCCAACAAAAACTAAAGACATTATTTATTTTATTCCATTACTCACCAGCCCCCGTATGCCTACTTTGAACATTTGAACATTATCCCGTTCAAAGGAAAGAGGACATGCCCACATGTTTGATATATATAAGGAAGCAAGACATTTTCTAACTTCCTAAGACATTTTCTAAGAGTAATTCCTAAATTTTATAAATACATCAATACATGCATCTTGTACGTAGGATTTAATATAGCTTTTTTTTTGTTGTTGCAAAAACACTTAACCACCAAGATGTCCCATTTGAGACTTCTAATTGTTGATTTGCAAGTGCCAAACTCGATTCATGAATCATCAAAATCCAATTTTTTTTTATTTTTTTTATTTTTTGTTTGCAGCTCGACCCCAGCCAGGGGTTCTGCCCCTTGGACCCCGCCAGGGGCTGCCGCCCCTTGGACCCTGCTCCCAGGGGCGCTGCCCCCGACCCCGGTTCCTTAGGGGCTTCGCCCCTAAGTTCAGAATAAATTCAAATAGGCGTGCACTTCGCACCACCATACCTCTATGATGTATTATTATAAACGTATTGGTCAAACAGTCAATCCAATTACACTAAAATATCCAACAAAAACTGAAGACATTATTTATTTTATTCCATTACTCACCAGCCCCCGTATGCCTACTTTGAACATTTGAACATTACCCCGTTCAAAGGAAAGAGGACATGCCCACATGTTTGATATATATAAGGAAGCAAGACATTTTCTAACTTCCTAAGACATTTTCTAAGAGTAATTCCTAAATTTTATAAATACATAAATACATGCATCTTGTACGTAGGATTTAATATAGTTTTTTTTTGTTGTTGCAAAAACACTTAACCACCAAGATGTGTCATTTGAGACTTCTAATTGTTGATTTGCGAGTGCCAAACTCAATTCAAGAATCATCAAAATCCATTTTTTTTTTTATTTTAATTTTTTTTTGCAGCTCGACTCCACCCAGGGGCTCTGCCCCTTGGACCCCGCCAGGGGCTGCCGCCCCTTGGACCCTGCTCACAGGGGCGCTGCCCCCGGACCCCGTTCCTTAGGGGCTTCGCCCCTAAGTTCAGAATAAATTCAAATAGGCGTGCACTTCGCACCACCATACCTATTTGATGTATTATTATTAACGTATTGGTCCAACAGTCAATCCTTTTACACTAAAATATCCAACAAAAACTGAAGACATTTTTTTTTATTCCATTACTCACCAGCCCCCGTATGCCTACTTTGAACATTTGAACATTACCCCGTTCAAAGGAATGAGGACATGCCGACATGTTTGATATATATAAGGAAGCAAGACATTTTCTAACTTCCTAAGACATTTTCTAAGAGTAATTCCTAAATTTTATAAATACATCAATACATGCATCTTGTACGTAGGATTTAATATAGCTTTTTTTTTTTTTGTTGCAAAAACACTTAACCACCAAGATGTCCCATTTGAGACTTCTAATTGTTGATTTGCGAGTGCCAAACTCGATTCAAGAATCATCAAAATCCAATTTTTTTTTATTTTAATTTTTTTTTTTGCAGCTCGACCCCACCCAGGGGCTCTGCCCCTTGGACCCTGCTCCCAGGGGCGCTTCCCCCGGACCCCGTTCCTTAGGGGCTTCGCCCCTTAGTTCAGAATAAATTCAAATAGGCGTGCATTTCGCACCACCATACCTATTTGATGTATTATTATGAACGTATTGGTCAAACAGTCAATCCAATTACACTAAAATATCCAAAAAAAACTGAAGACATTATTTTTTTATTCCATTACTCACCGGCCCCCGTATGCCTACTTTGAACATTTGAACATTACCCGGTTCAAAGGAAAGAGGACATGCCCACATGTTTGATATATATAAGGAAGCAAGACATTTTCTAACTTCCTAAGACATTTTCTAAGAGTAATTCGTAAATTTTATAAATATATCAATACATGCATCTTGTACGTAGGATTTAATATAGCTTTTTTTTTTTGTTGTTGCAAAAACACTTAACCACCAAGATGTCCCATTTGAGACTTCTAATTGTTGATTTGCGAGTGCCAAACTCGATTGAAGAATCATCAAAATCCAATTTTTTTTTATTTTAATTTTTTTTGCAGCTCCACCCCACCCAGGGGCTCTGCCCCTTGGACCCCGCCAAGGGCTGCCGCCCCTTGGACCCTGCTCCCAGGGGCTTTGCCCCCGACCCGCGTTCCTTAGGGGCTTCGCCCCTAAGTTCAAAATAAATTCAAATAGGCGTGCACTTCGCACCACCATACCTATTTGATGTATTATTATGAACGTATTGGTCAAACAGTCAATCCAATTACACTAAAATATCCAACAAAAACTGAAGACAACATTTTTTTTATTCCATTACTCACCGGCCCCCGTATGCCTAGTTTGAACATTTGAACATTACCCCGTTCAAAGGAAAGAGGACATGCCCACATGTTTGGTATATATAAGGAATCAAGACATTTTCTAACTTCCTAAAACATTTTCTATGAGTAATTCCTAAATTTTATAAATACATCAATACATGCATCTTGTACGTAGGATTTAATATAGCTTTTTTCTTGTTGTTGCAAAAACACTTAACCACCAAGATGTCCCATTTGAGACTTCTAATTGTTGATTTGCAAGTGCCTAACTCGATTCAAAAATCATCAAAATCCAATTTTTTTTTATTTTTTTTTCCAGCTCGACCCCAGCCAGGGGTTCTGCCCCTTGGACCCCGCCAGGGCGGCCGCCCCTTGGACCCTGCTCCCAGGGGCGCTGCCCCCGACCCCGTTCCTTAGGGGCTTCGCCCCTAAGTTCAGAATAAATTCAAATAGGCGTGCACTTCGCACCACCATACCTATTTGATGTATTATTATGATCGTATTGGTCAAACAGTCAATCCAATTACACTAAAATATCCAACAAAAACTAAAGACATTATTTATTTTATTCCATTACTCACCAGCCCCCGTATGCCTACTTTGAACATTTGAACATTACCCCGTTCAAAGGAAAGAGGACATGCCCACATGTTTGATATATATAAGGAAGCAAGACATTTTCTAATTTCCTAAGACATTTTCTAAGAGTAATTCCTAAATTTTATAAATACATCAATACATGCATCTTGTACGTAGGATTTAATATAGCTTTTTTTTTGTTGTTGCAAAAACACTTAACCACCAAGATGTCCCATCTGAGACTTCTAATTGTTGATTTGCAAGTGCCAAACTCGATTCAAGAATCATCAAAATCCAATTTTTTTTTTATTTTTTTTATTTTTTGTTTGCAGCTCGACCCCAGCCAGGGGTTCTGCCCCTTGGACCCCGCCAGGGGCTGCCGCCCCTTGGACCCTGCTCCCAGGGGCGCTGCCCCCGACCCCCGTTCCTTAGGGGCTTCGCCCCTAAGTTCAGAATAAATTCAAATAGGCGTGCACTTCGCACCACCATACCTCTTTGATGTATTATTATGAACGTATTGGTCAAACAGTCAATCCAATTACACTAAAATATCCAACAAAAACTAAAGACATTATTTATTTTATTCCATTACTCACCAGCCCCCGTATGCCTACTTTGAACATTTGAACATTACCCCGTTCAAAGGAAAGAGGACATGCCCACATGTTTGATATATATAAGGAAGCAAGACATTTTCTAACTTCCTAAGACATTTTCTAAGAGTAATTCCTAAATTTTATAAATACATCAATACATGCATCTTGTACGTAGGATTTAATATAGCTTTTTTTTTGTTGTTGCAAAAACACTTAACCACCAAGATGTGTCATTTGAGACTTCTAATTGTTGATTTGCGAGTGCCAAACTCAATTCAAGAATCATCAAAATCCAAAATTTTTTTTATTTTAATTTTTTTTTTTGCAGCTCGACCCCACCCAGGGGCTCTGCCCCTTGGACCCCGCCAGGGGCTGCCGCCCCTTGGACCCTGCTCACAGGGGCGCTGCCCCCGGACCCCGTTCCTTAGGGGCTTCGCCCCTAAGTTCAGAATAAATTCAAATAGGCGTGCACTTCGCACCACCATACCTAGTTGATGTATTATTATTAACGTATTGGTCCAACAGTCAATCCAATTACACTAAAATATCCAACAAAAACTGAAGACATTTTTTTTTATTCCATTACTCACCAGCCCCCGTATGCCTACTTTGAACATTTGAACATTACCCCGTTCAAAGGAATGAGGACATGCCGACATGTTTGATATATATAAGGAAGCAAGACATTTTCTAACTTCCTAAGACATTTTCTAAGAGTAATTCCTAAATTTTATAAATACATCAATACATGCATCTTGTACGTAGCATTTAATATAGCTTTTTTTTTGTTGTTGCAAAAACACTTAACCACCAAGATGTCCCATTTGAGACTTCTAATTGTTGATTTGCGAGTGCCAAACTCGATTCAAGAATCATCAAAATCCAATTTTTTTTTTATTTTAATTTTTTTTTTGCAGCTCGACCCCACCCAGGGGCTCTGCCCCTTGGACCCTGCTCCCAGGGGCGCTTCCCCCGGACCCCGTTCCTTAGGGGCTTCGCCCCTTAGTTCAGAATAAATTCAAATAGGCGTGCATTTCGCACCACCATACCTATTTGATGTATTATTATGAACGTATTGGTGAAACAGTCAATCCAATTACACTAAAATATCCAAAAAAAACTGAAGACATTATTTTTTTATTCCATTACTCACCGGCCCCCGTATGCCTACTTTGAACATTTGAACATTACCCCGTTCAAAGGAAAGAGGACATGCCCACATGTTTGATATATATAAGGAAGCAAGACATTTTCTAACTTCCTAAGACATTTTCTAAGAGTAATTCCTAAATTTTATAAAAACATCAATACATGCATCTTGTACGTAGGATTTAATATAGCTTTTTTTTGCAGCTCGACCCCAGCCAGGGGCTCTGCCCCTTGGACCCCGCCAGGGGCTGCCGCCCCTTGGACCCTGCTCCCAGGGGCTTTGCCCCCGACCCCTGTTCCTTAGGGGCTTCGCCCCTAAGTTCAAAATAAATTCAAATTGGCGTGCACTTCGCACCACCATACCTATTTGATGTATTATTATGAACGTATTGGTCAAACAGTCAATCCAATTACAATAAAATATCCAACAAAAACTAAAGACAACATTTTTTTTATTCCATTACTCACCGGCCCCCGTATGCCTAGTTTGAACATTTGAACATTACCCCGTTCAAAGGAAAGAGGACATGCCCACATGTTTGATATATATAAGGAAGCAAGACATTTTCTAACTTCCTAAAACATTTTCTAAGAGTAATTCCTAAATTTTATAAATACATCAATACATGCATCTTGTACGTAGGGTTTAATATAGCTTTTTTTTTGTTGTTGCAAAAACACTTAACCACCAAGATGTGTCATTTGAGACTTCTAATTGTTGATTTGCGAGTGCCAAACTCAATTCAAGAATCATCAAAATCCAATTTTTTTTATTTTAATTTTATTTTTTGCAGCCCAACCCCACACAGGGGCTCTGCCCCTTGGACCCCCCCAGGGGCTGCCGCCCCTTGGACCCTGCTCCCAGGGGCGCTGCCCCCGGACCCCGTTCCTTAGGGGCTTCACCCCTAAGTTCAGAATAAATTCAAATAAGCGTGCACTTCGCACCACCATACCTATTTGATGTATTATTATTAACGTATTGGTCCAACAGTCAATCCAATTACACTAAAATATCCAACAAAAACTGAAGACATTTTTTTTATTCCATTACTCACCAGCCCCCGTATGCCTACTTTGAACATTTGAACATTACCCCGTTCAAAGGAATGAGGACATGCCCACATGTTTGATATATATAAGGAAGCAGGACATTTTCTAACTTCCTAAGACATTTTCTAAGAGTAATTCCTAAATTTTATAAATGCATGAATACATGCATCTTGTACGTAGGATTTAATATAGCTTTTTTTTGTTGTTGCAAAAACACTTAACCACCAAGATGTCCCATTTGAGACTTCTAATTGTTGATTTGCGAGTGCCAAACTCGATTCAAGAATCATCAAAATCCAATTTTTTTTTTTTAATTTTTTTTTTGCAGCTCGACCCCACCCAGGGGCTCTGCCCCTTGGACCCTGCTCCCAGGGGCGCTTCCCCCGGACCCCGTTCCTTAGGGGCTTCGCCCCTAAGTTTATAATAAATTCAAATAGGCGTGCACTTCGCACCACCATACCTATTTGATGTATTATTATGAACGTATTGGTCAAACAGTCAATCCAATTAAACTAAAATATCCAACAAAAACTGAAGACATTATTTTTTTTATTCCATTACTCACCGGCCCCGTATGCCTACTTTGAACATTTGAACATTACCCCGTTCAAAGGAAAGAGGACATACCCACATGTTTGATATATATATAAGGAAGCAAGACATTTTCTAACTTCCTAAGACATTTTCTAAGAGTAATTCCTAAATTTTATAAATACATCAATACATGCATCTTGTACGTAGGATTTAATATAGCTTTTTTTTGTTGTTGCAAAAACACTTAACCACCAAGATGTCCCATTTGAGACTTCTAATTGTTGATTTGCGAGTGCCAAACTCGATTCAAGAATCATCAAAATCCAATTTTTTTTTACTTTAAATTTTCTTTTGTAGTTGACTATACTCAAATTTTAGATTAAACTTCCAAACTTTAGAATTCTGTTTTTTTTTTTTTTAACTGTGACTAAAGTTATCAATATTCTCTTATATATTAAAGTAGCAAAACTTTAATAGTGTGGCTTTACTAAATTGCACCACCTGTGGTGCTAAAGAGCACCATCATTTAAATATCTATTCTTATGGATTATCATTGGACATCAGGTCCTGCTTTTTCATTCTTTTTTTTTTTTTAGAGATGAGAAATTCGTACCGACTACTCATAGCAAACCTTGTCTCGCGGCAACACACAAGTGTAAACCACGTCCCACGACAACACACGGGTAACTACGGCTCTATTTATGGTTTATACTTGAGTTTTATTCAATTATTAACCTAGTTAATTAAAAATATCAAACCTTATAATGTTTAATAGTGCTTTAGAATATAATGTGGTGGTAAATATATAAAACACTTGTATTCTTCAGAATTTTCACTGTGCTTCTTATGTTGATAATTTGCTACCAATCCTTTGCACGCTTTTTTTTTTTAAAAACATAAACCCCAAAAGTGAGCTAGCATCAGTGTTTTCATAACCGGACTCTTCAACCATTTTCGACTAGGACAACCAGTTGAGGTGGTTGGACTAGATTTTTAATTTTTTTTCTTCCAACATCTCATCTACTTATTCCATTGGGCCTAATTAATGGATCGATTATATATAAACTACTTCGTATACACAAGAAGCGGTAACAAAACGAAGTATATCAATGATTTTGTGTGAAGAATGAACCGGTTCGGATTGTTTCTGCATTAATGGGGTGTTTACAAGTGGTGATGACATTGCCTATTGTGAATCCGTTTGAGGATCGTAATCAAGAAACGTGATCTCACGAATATCAACCGTAGGGTGCGGAATCCCCAACGATCGTGCAAAATGATTCAGAAATAAACGATAAAGATCGTGATGAAAACAGATAACGAATCACCGAGCAATTTCCATAACATTAATCTTTGTATTAGATCAAATCAAGATGTTTACAAATGAAATCTCAGACCTAATACAGAGAAAAACACACATACACACTCTAGGGAAAAGGCTCAAATGATAACTCTCTCTCAAAATTACAAACATTTCCCTTTATATAGGATCCCACCTTCGCCCCTTTTAGGAGGTCGAAGGTGTTCATTCGACCCTTTTAAGGGTTCGAATGAATCCTTCTTCTTCATTCAATCTTCATTCGACCAAAGATAACTACATTCGACCATACGACTGGTCGAATGTAACTTTAAGCTAAAACCTTGGTCGTTTTACTGATTATCTGAACCTTCGACATTCAGTACTGGATCACTAGCTGGGGACATACATGAATAATGCACTTACAATCTCCCCCTTGGACCTAGCTAGTGATGTACCAAATCAGAAAGCTATCATTTCTTCAAGTCTTGCAATCATATCTTGAACGAATTGAAAACTTTCCATTTTCATGCACGTTTGTGTCGAGGTTCTTGTCTATCTCTGCAATAAGCTTTGAAATCTCAGACAGACTCAAGAAATCTTGGCTTTGTCTTTTGTTGGTCCAGAGATGAAGACAGACATCAAATCTTGAATTCTTCGATCTTTAGTCTTTTCTTTAACAAACTCTAACTGGTTTCTGTTGTTCTAGTGATCTTGATGTTCAGGTTTGGGTCTTTTTCAGTTACACACTTTGTCGATGAATCTTGAGCAGTGCACCTGTTGTGTTTGATGTTGCAGAAAAATTTACTAAAAACTGCACAAACTACAACCAGCGTTAGACACGACAAAAATCTCGGAAGTACTCTTCACATTCCTTTTGACCCTCAATAGTTCTCCCCCTGAACTATTAAAAATTTTTAATATGCACCAGAAACTTGAAAATCTGTAGTCTTTTTCAACTTTTAAGTATCTGAGTATTCACATTAAGTATCCCATCATCGGTTATCAAAAATGAAGTAAGAACCAAACATTTTGATTTTTCAAAGTTTATGCTAACACACACCAAAAATCTTTTTGAATTTTCAAATAAATTTGCATAAAAATAAACTAAACATATTTTTGTGAATTTTCCGGTAAGAGGATCATATCAGTATTGGAACAGTCAGTCAAAACTCTTTTTGATCAATTTTCTGCTTTTTAACATTGAGCATCCTACAACCATTACCAGTATGTTTGTCCACTTAAACTCAAAATCATTATTCATTGTTCAGCATTTCAGATACATTATGGTAATATTAGATACTAAAAAAAATCTATGGTCCCCACACACGCGACACATTCCCGTATCAAGAATTGCACAAAGTTTCATCGTAACGCGTGATTATATTGTAGTTATCCGTTAGCTACAAGGTATGAGGCACAACGGTGACAGGTCAGCAAATTAATGCTTCAAAACGACTTATGCACTCAACCAGGGTGAGGACTAATATCATACATGATTTTCATCATAGTATTGATACGATGCATTAGATAATCTTTGACTATCATCACACATGTTAAGTTCCTCATTCGGTAACTTAAGGATTTGTCATTAAAGATCTTTTATTAAGATACCCTGACTGATCTAGGTCCGTAAATCAATACGACAAAAGATCAGTTAGGCTATCCGAGATAACTTTCAATATAACGACCTGAAACCTCCGATTTTGGCAATCTATCAAACGAAATTTCGGTACTAAGACCATATGTCAACGAGACGTTGATCCACATGATTATCAGTTAATGTTTTTATGTTTATATCACCATGCTGAAATTTAAACTTTGATTTCAGGCCTACCAATATATAATTGTAGTGGCTACTCAATGTTTATCAATACATTTTGTTTTCAGAGTAATCTGACAGTTCACTGATGTACTATCATCTCCTCTTTTTCTCCAGGAAAACTCATTTTTGATTTTCTAATTTTTATTTTGATTTTTCTGAATTTTTTTTTCTTCCCCTAAAAATCTAAAAATAAGCATATTTTTGGATTTTTCAACTTTTGAAGAAAAACAAAACAAAATGATATCCGATGAGGTTTACTCATTGAGTTTCAAAAATCATTTTCCACTCAGATTACTTTCCTCACAAAGATCTTTCAAATTAGTAAAATCACTAACAAAAATAAGAGAGTTTAGAATAAACCATTTTGTCGCATCTGTTGTAGAAATCCAAAACCTGAAACAGACAACAAACACTCTCCTCTCTTTTGACATTATTCTTTCTTTCTCAAAATCCTTTCCTTGACCTTCTCCTCTTCAATAAATAGCTTATATACAGATGCTCCACTATCAACTATCAAAAGATAGCTAATAGGTCTGTCTGGAACAATCTGCACACTTATTAAACAATTAGCACGAGAGAGGCACCCATCCCTTCACAATGATAGGTCGTCCAAGGTCATCAATCCTCGGAACATCAATCCATTCTCCTTTTGAAAAATCAATTGGTTTTTCAATGGATTGATTTGAAGTAGAAATTGCTATTGATTTAGAAAGTGATTTGGGTTTCCAAACACGTTCAGAGTTTATTTTAGACTTTGTTGAAATTGCTTTTATTGTTGACTTTTCAGATTTCTCATTTGAAACCTGCTTCTGAACTTTGTTTGGAACCTTCTCAGACTTAACTGATAAAGGTCCAGGTTTAGAGTTATTCTTAGGCTTAGCCTTAGAACTCCCCCTTACCTTAGCAACCCGTTCACTATCTACATTTTTGTTCAAGGCAATCTTGTTACGATTGTCATACACAACCTGTTTCCCTTTTTGTTTCTTGATTGATTTTGGGGATACAGACTTTTTGAGATTGCCTGAATTTTTAGCAAATTTCACTTCGGTCTTTTTCTGTTTAACATACGGATAGGAAGCAACTAAATGCCCACACTCTCCGCAGTTATAACAAGACCTGTATTCCACAAAATCACATGCATACCCTTCATCCCAATACCAGTAGGGACAATAAGCAGCAATATGACCAACTTCACCACATTCAAAACAGCTTCTCCGTTCAACATAACCATGAGAATACTGTGGTGAGTTGTTTCTCCAATAACCATCAAATCGAGAGGTATATGAATAATCATAAGAGTCATATGATCTAGATGAAAAATTTCTTGAATTCTTTTGATGAGAGTTTTTCATCTGATCATTTCCTTTCGATTTGTTTGGTTTCGGTCCTTTTACTTTAGAACCTTTCTTATTTTCAACATTTTTCTTTTCAATGTTTTTCTTTTGATCCTCATGTTGGTTAGGATTTAGTTCAAACGACAAATGCCCAAATTGATTTGTAAATTGATTTAACAAATCGATATTATCAACATATATACATTTAAGTAAAGATTGTTCGATATTATCAATTGGAAAATCTTTATTGAGAATCAACTTGTCATGTCCTGCCAACATATAAGATCCTTCCACTCCATCAGGAAATTTAAATATGGTTTTCTCTTCAGACTCAGGTTCTGAAATGACTACCACATTTTTATTTTTCTGACTAGAATCGGACTTCACCTCAGAGTTTGAAACTTCAACACAAGATGTTATGTCTTTCAACTCTGATGTGATGTTATTCATTGAAACACTTTTATTTATTTCTAAAATTTCTTGCTTTAAAGATTCAATTTTATTTAACAAATCTTTTTCATTCTTTTCAAAAACTTTATTTTGGTTTTGACAATTTTCTAGTTCATTTGCTTGGTTCTGTTTGTCCTTAATAAGTGTCATCAATTCACATTTCAACTTGACACATTCAGAACAACTAGCACAGTCAATACTAGATCTTACCTCATCATCTGAATTATTACCATTCTCAGAACCATTCTCAGAATTTACATCAACATTTGATGCATCACTTCCTCTTGATTCACTCTGTTTTGAACTCGTATTAGAACTCCAATCACTCTTTGACATTTCACTTGAATCATCATTTCCCATTTGTTTGACAAGACACACAATATTACTTTTAACACTTTCTCTGTTAACACACTCATTCACATTAATCATTTTATCAGTTGGTTGTACAGCTGGTCGTGTAACAGATTGTTGAATCTTAGATGCAACAACTTGTTCCCATGTTAGCTTTTGTTGCATTGCAGCTTTTATCTGATCATCAGTTCTTGACATAGCCAAGTAATTCATCATTTTTCAACAAAAATTATTTCAAAAATTTTCTAAAACAGGCTAATTTTCGAAATTTTTTACACCTTAAAATTTGAAAATATACGTTCGACCCTTTTCAATTTTCGAGTGGTCGAATGAGCCAAAATGATCTCCTTCGACCGTTTGAAAAGATACGAAAGAGATGTATGACAAACACTAATCTCTTTCGACCCTTTAACTCTCTTTTGACCGTTTGATTTTCTCCTTCGACCGTTCGAATGGTCGAATGAGACAAAATGGTCGAATGAACAAAATAACACTGATAAACTCTAGATTCGACCGGTTAAAACTCCACGTTCGACCAAAAAATGCTACGTTCGACCCTCAAATCTCACCTTCGACCGTTTCTGGTCTTTTCATCATCTTCAACCTCAAGAACACGAATCTGATTGGTTTTTGATAAAATTTTCACCAAATGTAATGAAATTTGATAGGTTTTGTTCGGATTTGAATTTAGACAAACATTTGTGAAAGAATTTGTGAAAATAACATCAAATTCAACTCCAATTCAATCAAAAACCATGTTTTTATGAAAAGCTTCAAAATTTCTTGGGTTTTTAACTTTTAAACCAGAATTCTAATCAGTTTTCATCAATTCAGATCAATTTGCAATCGTGAAATCGAGCCTAAGCTCTGATACCACTTGTGAATCCGTTTGAGGATCGTAATCAAGAAACGTGATCTCACGAATATCAACCGTAGGGTGCGGAATCCCCAACGATCGTGCAAAATGATTCAGAAATAAACGATAAAGATCGTGATGAAAACAGATAACGAATCACCGAGCAATTTCCATAACATTAATCTTTGTATTAGATCAAATCAAGATGTTTACAAATGAAATCTCAGACCTAATACTGAGAAAAACACACATACACACTCTAGGGAAAAGGCTCAAATGATAACTCTCTCTCAAAATTACAAACATTTCCCTTTATATAGGATCCCACCTTCGCCCCTTTAAGGAGGTCGAAGGTGTTCATTCGACCCTTTTAAGGGTTCGAATGAATCCTTCTTCTTCATTCAATCTTCATTCGACCAAAGATAACTACATTCGACCATACGACTGGTCGAATGTAACTTTAAGCTAAAACCTTGGTCGTTTTACTGATTATCTGAACCTTCGACATTCAGTACTGGATCACTAGCTGGGGACATACATGAATAATGCACTTACACCTATTTATACTTGCCGGAGGAAACCATTGGAACTGTCACGATGTTTCCAAAATATACGTGATGCATCGGTTTATTTACCACTAATTACACATTACACTTACAATAATTACATTTAGGGCACTAACTTAACTTTCTAACTAAACAAACAAGATAACTTATTTGTTATGGACATGCTCTATACTTTGTTTAATTTAGACATCCTCATATATTTTGTCAACATAGGAAGTTGCACTTAAAATTAGAGTAGATCCATATTTGGTTTTAAATGTTAAATCATAGATCCAATTTTGAAATCTATCCTACCGGTAGATGAGTATGGAGCAAATAATCATATATTGCCAACCCTTCAAAATTTCTTGAAGGATCATTACGTCGCGATAATCACAGTGACGTAAATGAGACTCTTGAAGATGGTCACATGATCAGGCATAAACTTTTTCTTATCGATCTTCCTTTTGGATGTTTTTGAATCAATATATTATCATTTGATTCCTTCTGTATTACATTATTGTTCGTATATTGCTTGTGATCGACCAACATATCTGGTATCAGAGACTGTTCGAAAAATTACAACAAGGAAAAAATTGATTCATCATTTAAAAGGAGGGGGTATTAAAACATAGTACGAAGAAATCAGTTTGAAGACATCAATTGGAATAGAAGAAATTATCGGAAAAGGGAAGAAATCGACGTGGAAACACACATGAAGGATCACGAAAATCTCAAACGGCAATTCAGGGAAGAAACAAGATCTCTCGGTATTATTTTAGGAATTTCCAGAAACAGGGGGTCTGAATTTATCATCGTTACAGAGGAGGATTCTTACAGAACATCACAAACATGAAAGAATTGAAATCTCATATGTGTGATCAATTGTTTACGATTTAGTAGTAGGATTATTGTTTTTCCATATACAAGAACACATATAGAAATATTCAGGATCATATATCTTAACCATAAGCAAACTCTGTTTCATTCGAAAAAGACAGAAACTCGTAAACAAATTGTAAGCGTAAATAAAGGATAGTAAAAAAACATCCAGACTGTAACAAAGGGAATCATGACAACACAAGCCGAAATTCAGACACAAGTTCCAAAATTGTTGGGGAAAATTATTATCATTGGCACATTCAAATGAGAGTGTTATTGGAATCTCAAGATTTATGGAATGTTGTTGAAGAAGGAATCAGAGAATTACCCACAGAGAAAATAATTTAAGGAACAAAACAAGCGTGACAAGAAAGCATTACACTATTTATTCCAAGCATCAACCGAAGCCATATTCGAAAGACTTGCTAATGCTAGGTCATCTAAGGAAGCATGGGAAATATTACACAAATCATATCATGGAGAAAAGCGTGAAAACGGTAAAATTACAAACCCTTAGATGTGAATTTGATGCATTGATAATGTTAGAAACCGAGTCTATAGAGAGTTACTTTGATAGAGTGACATCCGTAGTAAGCCAATTAAGAATGAATGAGGAGCAATTAAGAGTTGTAGAAAAGATACTATGTAGCATGACTAGAAAATATGAATCGGTAGTGGTAGCTGTAGAAGAATCAAAGGATTTAGAATCTATGTCTATTGAGGAACTCATGGGAATTCTACAATCGCATGAACTAAGATTAAAAACAATATAAAACAAATGTCATTGATCAAGCATTTCAAATACAAAGTAGTAATCAAGGAAAAAACAAAGGAAATAGGTTTAATAACAGCTACAGAGGCAGAGGAAGAGGAAGAGGTAGGTCAAGAAGATACGGACCTATAGTATGCTACAATTGTCGAGGATTAGAACATATAGCCAGAAATTGTCCTAACAAAGAGGAAGAAGAAAAGGATGGATCTCTAATGGTCTGTCAAGATGCAGAAAAGGATAAACCAGAGCAAGAATAAATGTTTATGATTTTTAATATGGAAGAAAATAGGGATTCAAGCTGCTCATATTTAGATAGTGGGTGTAGTAATCATATGACAGGAAATAAGAAAATATTCGTCACTTTAAATGAACAAGACAGACGAGAAGTAAGAACCGGAGATGACAAGAAACTACTAGTGTTAGGAAGTGGAGAAGTAAACATAAAATTAAACAATACCATGAACAAGATACGAAATGTGTTTTATGTGGAAGGATTGAGACATAATCTTCTAAGTGTGGGACAGTTACTTCAAAGGGGTATAATGTGACGTTTGAAGATAAAAAGTGTTTCATTAAAAATCATGAAGGAAAATTGATTACAAAAATTTCTATGACAGAAAATAAGATGTTTCCTTTATACCCAAGTCAGAATCTACCAAAGGAATTATATACGTCCATCATGAGTGTCTCAGATTTATGGCATCAAAGGTTCGGTCATATCAACTATGAAACATTAATTGAAATGGAACATAAGAATACAGTACGAGGATTACCAAAGATATATAGAGAAGAAAATATATGTGAAGGTTGTGCCTTAGGAAAACATGCAAAAAAACCTTTTAGTAAACAAGCAATGTGGAGAGCAGCACATCTATTATGGCTTATACACTCAGATATTTGTGGACCAATGAGAACACAGACTATAGGAGGTTGTAGATACTTCATAACATTTATTGATGATCATACAAGGAAAACATGGGTCTATTTTCTCAAAGAAAAGGCACAAGCACTACACTTCGTTAAAATATTTAAGGGTTTAGGAGAAAATCAATCAGATAAAAAGATCAAATGTTTAAGAACCGAGAGAGGAGGAGAATATTGTGGAAATGCCTTTCAAGGATACCTGCAAGAACATAGGATACATCATCAACTGACCACTAGTTATACTCCTTAACAAAATGGAGTTGCAGAATGTAAAAACAGAACATTGATGGAACTAAGTAGGAGTATGTTATAATCAAAGAAACTCCTAAACACATATTGGGGAGAAGATATAAGTTGTACAACTTATCTTTTGAATAGAACTACAACTAAAAGTGTTAGTGAAAAAACTCCTAAAGAAGCTTGGACAGGAATTAAGCCAGATGTATCGAACCTGAAAGTTTTCGGGTGTCTTGCCTATGCACATGTCCCAGAACAAAAGAGAGGAAAGCTTGATGATAAAACTAAAAAGGCAATTTTTTTTGATATAGCGAAAACAGTGAGGCATACAAACTATACAATCCAATCACAAAAAGAATTATAGTTAGTAGAGATGTCATATTTGATGAAAGAAGAAAATGGGAATAAAATGGAGAAGAAGACATCATCCAATTAAACGAAGACGAAGACAAGGAAAGTAATGAAGAAATTGTCGAAAATCCAGAGTTAGGAAATGAAGCTGAAATACCATTTCAAGATGGCCCATAAATAGAAGAACAAGACGAACATAATGCACAAATCTCAGATGATAGTTTAGATGCAACAACATCCGGTCAATGCCCACTTTTGAAAGTAAGAACCTTAACTGATATTCATAATAGATTACAACCTCTTAGTAGCCCGGAAGTACGAAAATTATATAGAAAAAATGGAGAAGCAGCAAATTATGTGTTCTACATAGACTCAGATCCAATTGATTATGAAGAAGCTAGCAAACATGAAAAATGGAACGAAGCAATGAAAAAGGAAATTGAATCAATTCAAAAGAATAAAACCTGGGAGTTGGTTGATCTACCAAAGAACCAAAAACCAATAGGAGTGAAATGGATATACAAGACTAAATATGATGAACATGGAAATATAGACAAGCATAAGGCACGACTGGTAGTCAAGGGATAAAAACAGAAATATGGTATAGATTATCAAGAAGTATTTGCACCAGTAATATGTTTTGAAACAATCAAACTAGTGCTAGCCTTAGCAGCTTAAAATAAATGGCATCTACATCAAATGGATGTAAAGACAGCATTCCTGAATGGAGAACTAAAAGAACAAGTGTTTATTGAACAACCGTTGGGTTTCATCCAAAAAGGCAAAGAATATAAGGTTTGTCATTTAAAGAAAACACTTTATGGATTAAAACAAGCACCCAGAGCCTGGTATAGTATAACCAATCACTACTTTGAGTTACATGGTTTCAAGAGATGCACATTTGAACATACTTTATTTCTGAAGAAAACAAAAACAACCAGATTAGTAGTATGTCTATATATGGATGACTTAATTATAGCTAGTGACAACATGGAAGAAATTATTGCATTTAAGGAATCAATGGAGAAGGAGTTCGAAATGACAGACATGGGGATACTACATTATTTTTTTAGGAATGGAGGTAACATATGACCAAGAAATAATAAGAATCTCCCAAACAAAATATGCAAGAAACATATTAGAAAGGTTTAATATGAAGGATTGCATCAAAGCTTCAACACCAATGGAATACGGATTAAAATTGCAAAAGGATAGTAATGATGAATATGCTGATCCAAGTTTATATCGAAGTCTCGTAGGGAGTCTTATATATTTAACAAACACAAGACCGGATATAATGTTCGCAGTAAGTAAAATTAGCAGGTTTATGGATCAACCGCGAAAATCACATTGGGAAGCTGGAAAACATAGTTTAAGATATATAAAGGGTACGTTGGAATATGGAATTGCATACACAATATATAAATTTGAATTAAAGGGTTTTAGTGATAGTGACTATGCGGGAAATATAGATGACAGTAAAATCACGTCTGGATATGTATTCAACATAGGATCAGGAGCAGTATCTTGGCAATCGAAGAAAGAAAAGGTGGTAGCATTATCATCAACTGAAGCTGAATACATTTCACTATCACTAACCGGGTGTCAAACATTATGGATCAAAGGAATACTAATGGAACTAGACTTTGACACAATTACCACAATTCCATTATACTGTGACAATAAGTCCACTATTAACTTGACGAAGGATCCTGTGTGTCATGGAAAGAGCAAACATATACGAGTAAAATATCACTTCATTCGAGATCTAGTCAAAGCTGGGGATGTAGAGATTAAGTATTGTGAGACAAAGAATCAAGTAGCCGATATTTTTACAAAGGCATTGCAACCAAGAGACTTCACAAGACTTCATGATATGCTAAATGTTCTCCCACTCTAGCTTAAGGGAGGGTATTAGACGTATATAAATATATATATATATATAAGCTAGATATATAATAAGTTATAATATTAAACACGTCGGTCAATGAAGGAACATGTCGGTCAACATCAATTCGACGATTAATAACATTCCGACAGTTATAGTAGTTAATAATCATTATGTATATATATGTATTGTATTGTATCATTATGGGTTATCAAGTTTCTATTGAAACCTACGAACAGAAAACCGAAAACATTGTATCTTCAATCTTAATTATCAATATATTATCAGTTGATACCTTCTGTATTACATTATTGGTCGTATATTGCTTGTGATCGACCAATAATATATTATCTTCACCCACTTCATTTTTTAAACCAAACCACTCTACATACATTCATATTATCATTCTTTTTATGTATTAATCACCTAATGGCAAACAAAAACCCAAATCCAAACCCAATTCCACACCCACAAAACCCAATCCGAATATAACGTTGGACCGTGGAGGAAGAAGTTGCGTTGGTCAACCGTTATATTACCACATTTAAAGAAGGTGGACATGAGACTACAAAAACTTTTTGGAGCATGGTTGTGACTAGATTCCGTCAACAAACGAGTGACAAACATCGTTCTAGGGAAGTCTTAACATAAAATTTATGGCTTTACGGACAAACTGCACATTATTTGAGAGGTTATTCGTAAGTGCGTTGAACCACAATGCAGGTTTAAATGAAGACAGGGCGATAGAGGAGGCCCGTAACAAGTACCATTTCATGCACAACGATAACTATCCGAACATTGCTGTATGGAGAGCTATGAGACCTCGCTTTCAACAATAGTCGCGTCTTTAATATTTGTTTGTGGTTTTAAATATTTATGTGATGTTATTTTATTTTTAATTACGTTTAATGTTTTAAGTCTTAGTTATTTAATTTGACTTCTAAACAAAAATAAAAATAAAAAACTAGATAAAGCCATCGCTCAAAATGAGCCACAACAAGGTTAAGTGACTTGAGCAGAAGCTTTATCCAGTGTCAAGTCAGCATCCAGTTAGCATGATATGATAGGATAATTTTTGTGCTCAAGGCAAAATTAGAAAGTCTATGCTAAGCATAAGTTGGCTATGATTCCATTCTAAGTTGTTTCATTATTTATTTTTTTATTTTTATTTTTATTTGACATAAATAATATAGGCATGACTAACTTGCACCGCTTGTGGTGCTAACGAGCACCATCATTTAAATATCTATTCTTAAGGATTATCATTGGACATCAGGTCCTGCTTTTTCTTTCTTTCTTTTTTTTTAGAGATGAGAAATTGGTACCGACTACTCATAGCAAACCGTGTCTCGCGGCAACACACAAGTGTAAACCACGTCCCACGACAACACACGGGTAACTACGGCTCTATTTATGGTTTATACTTGAGTTTTATTCAATTATTAACCTAGTCAATTAAAAATATCAAACCTTATAATGTTTAATAGTGCTTTAGGATATAATGTGATGGTAAATATATAAAACACTTGTATTCTTCAGAATTTTCACTGTGCTTCTTATGTTGATAATTTGCTACCAATCCTTTGCACGCTTTTTTTTTAAACATAAACCCCAAAAGTGAGCTAGCATCAGTGTTTTCATAACCGGACTCTTCAACCATTTTCGACTAGGACAACCAGTTGAGGTGGTTGGACTAGATTTTTAATTTTTTTTCTTCCAACATCTCATCTACTTATTCCATTGGGCCTAATTAATGGATCGATTATATACAAACTACTTCGTATGCACAAGAAGCGGTAACAAAACGAAGTATATCAATGATTTTGTGTGAAGAATGAACCGGTTCGGATTGTTTCTGCATTAATGGGGTGTTTACAAGTGGTGATGACATTGCCTATTTATACTTGTCGGAGGAAACCATTGGAACTGTCACGATGTTTCCAAAATATACGTGATGCATCGGTTTATTTACCACTAATTACACATTACACTAACAATAATTACATTTAGGGCACTAACTTAACTTTCTAACTAAACAAACAAGATAACTTATTTGTTATGGACATGCTCTATAGTTTGTTTAATTTAGACATCCTCATATATTTTGTCAACATAGGAAGTTGCACTGAAAATTAGAGTAGATCCATATTTGGTTTTAAATGTTAAATCATAGATCCAATTTTGAAATTCACTATGTACTAACTTACAACCTTTCGCATGAGTGCTTCTGGTTAATGGTACCAGGGCACCTAGTATACACTATGTACAAACAGTAGACAGTGAATGTCCGACACACGGGCCATACAATTCAACAATCCGCGAGAATTAAAAGCCGACTTAAACACAAATGACTAGAGGCTCATATCACCTCATCACACTGGTCAACACGGGAATGATGTATATGAATCCTCATGATATGGTTACCGCAACAAACAGGGGATAGTGTTTCGACAACATCTTGACACGTTGGTCATCACCGAAACGGTATACAGAACACCGGTAGCTACCCAAAACGAGGGTATCCAGTACTTGTCCTGTTATATGAGACTCACGGGCACTAGTGTCCTATCGGCATTAGCAACCTAGTAAGTCAATTCTGAATAATACATGCCACTCGGCCTTGAATTGACTACCAGATCTTTTGCAGAGATCTGAGTGAAAAGAGTCCTGAAACCGAAACCCTCACTCGCCGAAGGTTCTATTTTTTCGGGATCTTTCGAGGGAAAAGGTGAAATCGAGTCATAGATGAATGCATTTGGTATAGATTTCACGTTTGGGGGCTTGACGGCTTCATGCGCCAAAGCCGTTACTTAAAACAAACAAACGACCGAGATCGCATCATAAGCAATAGTCTGGAGCCTTCCCAAAAGGCATCCCATTCAACGCCTCAGGTAGTCACACACATAGGTGAAATACGTAAGCCTTCGAGCTCATCTTGATTAGTCAGGTACTAAACGCATTGACCTGGCAGCTCACATTACTATGGTGTCTCCAACAGTGTCTGTCAAAGACAGTGGATTTTGCTCTAGCGCGCGCAATGCTACTAAAGCATAACTGGGAACACCAGTATCGACCTAAGGTCGAAATGGTTCCATTATTCCAAGAACCTACGTAACAACATCAAGACAAGATAAACTTACCATCAGAGGAATAACAACATTAATCGAAGGGCTGAGTTGATCGACCATTTCATAATGGTAAGGTAGCACCCTTACAGAGTAGATAAGACTATACGCCCTGCAGGATGTGATTTCAGGGTTTCATAGAACCTCCGCCATCATGTGTCAGGGACTCCACCAATGCACAGGTCATAGGTGGGTCCACTCTGGTATTTCCATACTCATTAACATGATACGTCAACAGAGATGATTTCAAATTAATCCAGTAGGACGAGCAATAAAGAAGTGAGTCCTTCAACGCTTGTTAGTCCCAAAGGTATGGGCCATAACATTGCTTACATTCTTTCGATACCTTCGGGGTTCGAGACGCATTCGAAGTCCCTTATCCTAAAGACCAGTCTCGCCTCGTCATGTGGAGATCACATGATCTCTTCTCCAAATTGTTTTGCATAGCCGATCGTTAGTCGATCAAGATGCGCATAAAGGTTAAGGCTGGACACGGCGTCACTGGTGCCTTAGATTTTGAAGATGTAATGCTCACGAAATGCGCGAGCATATAAAGAGGTCGACACATGATTCGGTCAATACCTCAAACGACCACGAGATTCGGGCTTTGGGGAGATACACGTGGTAACACGAAATGCGCTGCCACAACGGCCCGAACCTGGCTCTGATACCAACTTGTAAGACCCGCAAAAACCGGTGTCAAACAGTTGGGTTAATGTTCTTAAATTTGCCAAAACATGAATAAATTTTTTCTTTGAAAGAGTATGTATACGCAGCGGAAAATCATTTAGAATGAAATTTACAAAAACACAAGAAAATATTTATTCAATTGTAACTCAAATTTATGTTTGTCATGAGTAAACAAAAGTTGTCTTCCACTAGAAATGCCTTCAATTGCTGGGTAGCTTCTTGCATCGCCAAGCAGTCATCCAACCATCTCTCTTTTAACCTGAAATCAATCTAACGTATATGCAAAAAGTCAGCTACGCTGAGTGAGTTCAAGTTTTATAAATTTATATAAACAAGTACTTTGTCAAAATAAGATTTAACAAAATACCTCAACCTCAGAGTTAACAATAAGCGCAATCCGCTAATTTGTTTATTTTTTTTCCAAGCAATAATCAAAGTCTAGGATAAGCGCAATCCGCCTATTTAACCAAGACTTCAATTTCCAACTATAATAAGCGCATTCCGCTTATCAACGAAAAGTACAATCAAGTCTATTAAACTCAATCAAGTCTAGAGATCAAAGCAGGCATCTCCCACTTCTGTCATAGCTCAGTTTACAATAACCCATATAATATAAACCATGTAACAACCATGACACCAAACTAATACCATAAATCAGAGTAGGCGTATCCCACTTCTAATAACACATAAGCCATAAACTATGTTAACCATGACAAAAACTATACCATAAATCAGAGCAGGCCTATCCCACTTCTAATAACACATAAAACTCAAACCATGTAATAAAACATTAGGCGCATTCCGCCTACTCACGGTTCATACCAAAATAATATGTATGAGTTAATATGGATTTCATTCGTACACAAAATATTTTATAACTTCATAAAAATATTTTGTGACTTCAAAAAAATAATCTTGCTAGTTTAGCATTCACGTCAGCTCAAATTTTTTTTTTTTTATTGTTATCCTTTTTTCATTCAATAATGTCTAAGAAAATTACATCAAGATAGCAGGCAGGCGAGCAACAAGCTGCGCCGCCACTCAAAAAAATATTTAGAAAAATAATAACTAAAAGAGTGGGCGCAAGAACTCACAGGTTGCAAAGCTTTCCTTCCACAAGATAATAACCCGCAAACATAGAATTACGTAGGAACCTGTTGTCACGCAAATAAAATTACTAACAACCTATAGATCCTTACATACGATAACATTGAAACAACCCAATTTGATGGTTGCAAATCAAAATATATAAATTTTAAGGTGAGAAATTAAGGTATGTGAGCCTATTTAATTATATCAACAAGTGTTCCATCTTTTTTTCTCTTTGATTCTCGTATGATTTGAATCACACAAGCATACACCTTTCATGTAAATCCCCATGTGAGAGAATTGAGTGTGTGTGCTTCTTTAATTAAACACCAATCCTCTTTTTTTCCCTTCTAATATCCTACGAACCACCCACACACACCTTATGATTTGTTATTCATGCAACAAGACATCCGATGAGTACCTCGTAACAAACACACATTATCCCACTTTGTTCAAAAGCCAAAAACTATCATGATAACATAGCTCGGTTACCAGCCCACATACCCAAATCTAAGACTCACAATAAACCAAGACCCTTCTTAAAATGTGAGTTTGGGAATTACATGTAACTAGAACGTGGCCGAAGACTGATCAGGTAGCGGGGCTCAAGCTACACAACAATGGATCATTGACATCCCTTAGACATGCGGGAGCGAAAGCGTCAACCAAACGCCATAAACCTGGTCTTTAACTACCTTATTGGCGGCAAAAAGGACGCAGCCAACCCAAGCCACAATCTAATCTAAACTGAAAATAGGGAAACATGATAGTTACCTGGATCGACATCACAACCAAAGCCAGAGGATAATATGGATGATAGCTTCGATAGTGATTCACGATTGCTGGTAACCATGTCGTGCCAACGATTTCATAACACCTCCACCAATGCACACAGATCTTCATATATTTGACCTGTCGAGACGATTGAGTGTTTGACATAGAGATCATTTTCAATGGTTGCGGCTGTAGGGTTTATGAAGAATGACATGGTTGACAAGTTACACAAAAGCCCCTCAAAGTTTCATCCACATGATATCTTGTGTCTAAAGTAACCAATTCCACTTAAAAAAATGAAGATCGGACCCCATTATTGCCTTTAAAACCAATACATGTTTGTCGAAACTCGCTTAACGACCCAACAAATAACGTTGTACATGTTTAAGCCCATTATCGGATCCACTTGATAAAACCCAGGTAGTCAATTCGTCTAAATGATTAAATGACGAAATTTCAGGGTGTTACAAGTATGATATAAGCATTAGACTAATTAGTCTATCTCATATTATCCTCTGGAATACAATCTAGCGCTACCGCGGGGATGTTGAACCAAACGTGAACACCAATTACATCTGGAAGTGGCTTCCCATGTGTTAATTGTATGCACTTCTGAGTGAGTCCATAGCCAAACGCAGGCTGGGGCTTGCTTTTCCACTGCACGTCGTCATCATAACACTGGCCAACGCTGCCTCGGTCGTGATCAGTGGCTGAAATTTTCAACACTGCAGAAAATTATCAAGACCCTATGACTCATAGATGTGCGTAGCCGGATGACTTCATAATCAGTCCACAACTACATAGGACAATCACTACTGTTGATTCAGACGAGGCCTATCGAGCCTTCTAGATAAATATGATCAAGCCTCTTAGCTCAGCAAAGTCGATTATGTCCTTCAATTGGAGAAGGAACACCAAGTTCTTGAAGACAACTTGGGCATGTGTTAGGTCGAGAATGACTTACTGACAATAACAACACCGCAGCACATGGGCCACGAGTCTCATAGCCGATCCACACAGGTTCCGGTGCTCAAAACGCACTGGTTTTGTAGGGGCATACCCTAGGTCTTCACTGGTTTCCGGGTATAACATTCCACGCATCGTACCAGACATTCATCGCTTCGGTAGGCAGTGCATCCTCATACGTCCGCCCCTTTAAGAAAGACCTTGTGGCGAAGGCATTCAACTCCTATACAAAGAAGTTTTCGTCTCCTGTTTCTATCCGATGCGAGGGTTTACGTCAAATTACTCATATGAATAGACGGTCGAGCTCTTCTGTGTTCGTACCTTAGAGGTAATGCTAAAGAAAGCTCAATGGGTTTGCGAGGATCGAAATCAAGGGATATCTGTCACACCCTCAAATTTCCACTGCGGGGTTTATACTACGAGGCGCGTGACATACCAGGATCCCATAGCCATAAGTCATAAGAACGACTCTAAATGAACAAACCATTTAGTTCGTCATTGAAAATCAAGTTTAGCGTTTACCAAAAAGTTTAGTTAAGTTGCGGAAGCGTAAATCAAAGATAAACATTTAAGTTCATGCGCAAAACAACACGCCCAAAATAAACCATTTAATGTAAAGCAAAGTATAAGTTAAGTAATGTTCACAACCCCTGACACAATGATGCATGTCCTATCGTGCTCCGAACCTAGAGACCTGCAAAAGCATGCTAGCGTGTGTCAACATAAAGTTGGTGAGTTCACAAAGTAAGGTAAGCAAAAGTGTAGGTTTCCCAAACCAAGAAATAGTAGTTAGGTTTCCCAAACCCAAATGTAGTAATCAACAACCAAAACCAAGAACCAAGTACCACTAGTTCAGTGTATGCCAAGGGTAGCTAACCCATTCATGATAACTAAACAATGTTATACCGAATTGCTATTCAAACGTTGCACTTGCCCCGCGAGCTGGTTTTTGCCTCCCATCATTGCCTATCAACAATGATAAAATCTAAGGTCGTAGTTCACGCCCGGCTCCCAGCACGGTGTGAGGTTTGTCAAACCTAATAGAGCTATCAACTAGTAACCCGTTTGCCACCCGGCAACTCATTCGGTAAATAGTGAAGGACTTCCGTGATAGAGTGTAGTTTAGTTCATCAAGGACACAGAGTGTGAAACTAGCAAGGTCCGATTCCTCCCAGGAATCAACCCATCCAAAAACCCAAGATAAAAATAGTAGTCCCAAACCTGGACTAGTACAGTAAGTAAGTTGTCTCCCCGAGACGCATGCTTTTGAGAAAAGAGTAGTGAAACTCACCTTAGTATGCAAGCAAGTAAATCCAAAATCCAAATTCCAAAGTAGGGTGTGCTACCGACTCCCCAATACATGTATCGCTAAGTGAGTATATGTGTAATACCATTACACCATATAACCCGTTTGTCCAAGACATTTAATTGTTCAAAACCGTGTAAGTGACACCTAGTGATTCTACATGCATAATTAAACCCTACGGACCCGTTGGTGAATATGTTGATTATCATCAGTTTTACACTTCACATGCATCTCATATAAGTGTCCATTCAAGTTCATGTCAAATACATGCCACATAAGACTCCAAATAGTCACATAAACATACATTACACAATCTGCGTTTTTAGGACAGATTATGCGCCATGAAAACTAATTTATTAAAAATACCTATCCAATGAGTTAGACTCCGAAAATTTTACTAAATATTCTAGGGGGTCTACTGGACAAATTCATATTTTTAGTTTGTGATAAAACCTTGTACAAATATTATGAAAAATCACGCAACACAGCTATGTCCAGAAAATACACACAACAGATCAGTTTAGTAGAAAAATTCCCAAAAATCGTGTATTCATCCAAACGGGATGAATCCACTTGGAAAAGCCAAGTTATTCCAATTTTAACCTACTGTCCAAATTTCATAACTTAATTAATTGTAAAAATCGAGTTATGATTGTTTAAAGTTGACTCAGTTTGTTAATCCGAAAATCTGATATGACCTTTAATCAAAGAAAATTCCAAAACAATATCAAACGACATCCAAATCAGATGATTTTGCCCATTCTAAAAAGCTAGGACCATGTACAATCCATTCATGCAAAGAACCGATTAAAAACATCATGTTTAGGTCATGTAACAGACCCTACAAGTTGACCTAAACATTCTGTCCAGATTTTAATCATGCATAAACTCTTATTTAAACAACCCACGTGTGCGTATAATCGATCAACAATCAATAATCATCACAAAACAATCATAAGACCTAGCATGATCAGAACCTATCATAACACATGCAAAATCATAAACCCTAACGATCAAAACATCACAAACTTGCGTAACAAGTAACCTATCATATCACCAATCGGATACCATCATGTAACCCGTTAAATCTTCATAAACTTCAAGTTTTCATCTTTATAAAAAGGTTTCAGACCTGGACAAACTTAGTTATAAGGTTTTTATAACATATTAAGAAGATTAAAGCATAGTAGATTAAGGATTATACCGCAAGCTCTTCGAAACAATCAACCGAATGCTCTTGAAGCTTCCCGATCGATGTTCTTGCGCCTTAGCAGGTGTTTTGGGGTTAATATTTCGTAAATAGGGCACTAGGGGCGATTAGGGTTTGAGTTTAGGAGATACAAGAGGCTTAAGGTTGCTTAAATAGTGTTTTAAGTCAGTTTGGTGATAGCTGGCACCTGCGCGCGGCCGCTCGGAGCCTGTGAGTGGCCGCTCACAGCTCCCCGGCCCGCGTTGGGTGGCCTGCTTCGTCGTATAACGTGTTTTTATCGATGTTTTCGCTATATTGGACCATAATAAGTGTAACCCCATGTGTTAAGACCCCAACCATCCTAATGGTCCACCTATTATGATTTTTACTAACGTTTTCGGTTTAAGTTCACATAATCACATACAGTTTGCAAATAGTTTCATAGAGTATCATAGAAGCACGTAATTGCAATCAATCTCAATCAATTAATTCACAATTATTTAACTTCATGGTTCACCAACGTCCGAAGTTCACTAATTATGTATACAGTCTGGTAATTCCCCGAATTACCACTTCATGTAGTTATTAACCTATAACTGTGCGACGTGTGATTTAACTAGCTAACCCTAGTTAAGTAGAATGCATAGAATGTAACTAGAGTTTAGCTAAAGTAAGAACATGAAATTGCGGGGTATCACATCATCCTCAAGTTGAAAAAATTTCGTCCCGAAATTCAGTAAGTCACCAGTAAAGTAGGCGTCAAGTGAGTGTCAAGTGAGAAAATTCCGAAAAATTATCTGGGTGTCACAATATCGACAAGACCTCCCTTTTTAACCCATTGGCCAATCAAAAGCTAAGTCTAAACCTAGAGAACAAGAATAGACAAGACAAGGAGTGATCACCAACCCCAGCCCTAGCACCCACCGAGGATACCGTGCACCCCAAATTATTATTACGTGTGCACCCGTAATGATAATCTGCATTGTCAGGTAATCTTAGTGCCCGCTAGTTCCAAGATTCCTGATCCAAAAAACAGAGGATTCTCACAACAAATGACTTACTCTAGTTACGCCTCCACATCACAACAAACACGGCAACATCCATTAGCGCGATAGAGATTAGTCCTCCCGATCATCCCGTCCACATGTAAGCGAGTCAGTTTATCGTAGACCGCAGCGTCCTTCCCACTTGCTGGTACCGGCGATCGATGCAAGAGTGCAGACTAAGGTGAGGCGTGACACGACATCCTCACAGGAAAATATATGTACTACTTATATGCATTAACTAGCCCTAGTTAGAAAATCGGATCTCTACACGACATAAACATTCCTACCCTTATTTTCTAACATTTCATATATTGACAAACATGGCTAGTCGGTCGGAATTTCCCCTTGTACAACCCATGTACAATTTTCTTTCTTTTCTAAAAATATTTCATTGTGTTTTAGTTTTGAAAACTTTGTTTTCGAGCCGAAACCGGTTATGGTCTAGATTTTTCAAAAATACTAGTTTGCTATAACCTTGGCTCTGATACCACTTCTGTCACACCACGCCAATGGCGGAAACACGTGGCGTAACGCTCGAAAGCATATCAAAGTCAAGATTAACACAAACTACAATTAATTAGAAAAGATCATTTATTAAGGTGTCGAAAAACAGTACCTTGTCATAAACATTACATAAAACTACATACATGAAGTTCAACATGGGGTTTCCATCTATTTCCCAACCCAATGATAAATATAAATGAACCCCCGAAAAGTATCCGACATCCCAAACCAAGCAATCCCTTGAGCCCATAGCCAAACCAAAACTAATATTGCCTCGCGAGAAGTAGTTGTTTCTCAGAAAATAAAAACTTAGTTCAGAATACGTGCACCCATGGCATACACAGTTGCATAATTGACGCTATCGATTAGGGGTGGGCCTTGTCAGGAACCAATAGCTCTATCCAAATATTCCTTCGGTTCTCGATTTCAACACACACAACACACGAGTAAATGGTTACAGTAGCGAGGACTCACCCCGAGTGGTGTATAACCAACAAAACCCAAGTACTCATCATGCCACCTATCACGTTTTAACTTTTAAAAACATTTTGACATGTGAAAGCATTTGACAAAACATATCTTTCCCCCAAAACAAAAATAGTAAAAAGGGGCCGTAAAACTCACCTTGATTTCCTTGCTTAGCTAGTAAACAAATCTCGAAGCTTTGCCCAACTTCCACGTGCCCTAATTATCAACAAAGGACAGCTTAAAATTCTATCATCTATATAAGCCTAGCTTATCTTTCGGTTAAAAGATAGTTTATCCAACTATCTTGACTCGTGTGTAGTAACCCGAGTCTTAAGTCTTCTAACTCGACGAACCGATCGTGACTTATCTTAATTAATGTGTTAACATACGACATAGCACCCAAGTTCCACACGTGTTACTATTCGTGTGTAACGACATTGGACTATTACCAAGAAACGTATAACTCATCTGAAGCCGTACCTCGTCTCGGAAATCGGATAATATATTGTCTCGTGTACTAATTTTAAGGAAACTACATTTTGAGAAAATACAATATATTTATTAAATCCGACTAATAACCATTGTTACTTTAAGAGTTTCCAAAAAAATTATTTTCATGAATTTGTTCCCAATAATCGAACGATTATGAATCCGAACAATAAAACATTATTTAATTACCGAAACCTTTGAAAATCGACGCCTTTGACGCTCGGAAAATACTATTCATTTGTATTGAAAACGTTGTCCGAGATTGACTATTATAGTTACAAATTATCTTTATCAAAGGGTTGCGATTTTTTTATAAATACATGTATTTAATGCACTTGGAAACTTGTTTACGAAAACATACGAAACAATATTAACTTAGTTGCACTTCGGATTTTATAAAATTTCAGCAGAGTTTCTTCTGTTTTTAGTACAAACCAGACAACACAAGTTGTCTACAATTTTCCCAAATTCGACATCCAAATACAAATCAATAATCAATTTGTCCGCATTTCCAAATTAAACGAGACTTATACATTTCAACGATTATATAAATTACACTTATATATATTTATATAACTATATAGTCCAATAACAACACAAAGTCATGCTCTTAATATACAAATTTATCGTTTTTTATATTGTCAGTTCGTTTGCGAGTTAACACCGTTTACCATTCGTATTTATAGTAATATAATTTGTAAACATAATCCACAAAATAAACACGAACTTATTATACTGAAACCGCGTGTGTATATCTTGATCTACATGTTGACGAGACTAGATCTGACCGTTGACCTGGTTTGACCGTGCGTTGACCAGAGTTGACCGCATGTTGACCAGACCTAATCTATGCCATTTGACCTCGGGTTTAATAGATCTGACCGGATCTGGCCCGAGACTTGAACCGAACCATCAAAACAAACCCGATCCAGATCTGAAAACGAACAAACAACCCGAGACCCAAAACGAAATAGATCTGAACTCGGACCCGAGACTGAACCACGACCCGAGCTCCAAAACGGGCCCGAAGCCAACCGATCGAAATCCAACCCCCTTCACGGTCACATTAACCCATCCACAGCCGGTCACCTTCCGAACCCAACACAAGCACCACCAAGTCCCCTCCAACCACCTGGACCACCATTTTAACCCCCACACTGTTCACTACCACCGGAAACCACCATAACCAACCTCGACAGGCCAACCCAACAACCAATAAGCATCGTCACTTACCAACAGACCACCACCAGCCGACTTTAGCAACAAACCACCATCGTCCATCTTCAATCTCGAAACCTCCATAACCTGCTACCCAACCAAACAAAAACGAATGCGGGACCCACACCCACAACCAACAAAAACAACCCAACATGTGACTAAAACCACCCAGACGCTACCCCCGAAACACAAAAAACAATCACCGACTCGTGAGCACCCTCTTCGTCACCTGTGAATCATCATCGGCCATAAAACATCACGTTGCCACCACCAGGAGTGGTGGTGGTCGGCTGCATTTAGGAGAGAGAAGGATACGGGTCGAGAGATGGATTAAAATGAGAGGGAGTAGAGTTTTAGAGAAAGAGTAGAGAGAGAGAAAGAACATTAGTGGCTGGAAGAATGAAGAAGAGAGAGAGTAGAGAGAGAGAACATTAGCGGCTAGAAGAATGAAGAAGAGAGAGGGATAAGATCTTTTATACCTAGGGTTTGTGTTAGGTAGGGTATACCGCGTATCGAACCCGTTTTAAATGAAAAACATTTCGGTTTATTATTAGGCTCGAAAATAAATTACAAAAATCATTCGTTTTTTTAATCATAAACAACACTAAACCGAGCAATTAAATTATTATTTTCGTCATCCAACGCGTGCTTTCGAAACACGCGTTTAAATCACGTCAATCGATTCGGTCGCGGTTTCTTTCATTATAACGATCCGTTTACTTTCGAAACTAAAAAAATACATTATTTATAATAAATAATTATTCCGAAAGTTTGATAACGGATAAAACAACGCATTTCGACGTCCAAATCCCACGTCAGTTCCTCTCCGTGTTCTCCAAAATGTTGCACTTTTGACCGATTTTCGCGCCGATTTCACATCCGATCGCATCACTAGTAAATATGTGTTGGATTTACATATATTAGCCTTATGTTGGTCCACTTTGATAAATTTTTATTGATGTAAGTTCGTTAACGTTGTATGTCCGAAGTCTTTCTTTAAAGACTTCAGGGCGTCCACGGACTTCGAGAAGGACATCGTATGACTCATAACGGCTCAATTAATCCAAATTAACCATAAACCAGGTTACTTACTCCAAAAGCATGATTAATATTGCGTTAAAATTTATATGGAATTTGCCGGTTGTCACAACTGGCACATAAGTAGCATACGTCACATCAGCAAAAACATAAATGGGTTAACTTCCGGTTATTATAGGATCACTGAAGGAAAATATGTTCAAAGATAGGACCGTTGGTAAAGATTTCCCGAGTTAGGATTAGTCCTAACCAATAGTTCAAAGTTGAGATTATTAAATAGCAATTTGGTACCCACTTTTTGGCATTTTCTGTGTCGGTACTTTTGGTTCAGTAGGGTACAGTATGAGACTTATTTTTACCGTTAACTAGCGTACCATTCTAAACATTTTCGGTACCGGTACTCAATTTTGGGGATTCTTGGTATCGGTGCATTCAATAACTCATCCCTACTTTGTATGGTTGAGCTAGAGATAGTTAAGCATTGGAACATGTTTGTTTGTCAAGATCAGTCTTCTACTATATTATTAAGCCTAGGAGGTGATAGAGTGTTTGTTTGTCAAGATCAGTGTTCTACTATTATGATTTGCGTTGTTTGGTAGAAATTGAATAAGTGAGTTTTTCCATCAACATGTGGTCCTTGCAATCTCGAGTCATAGTCAATATAGTTAGATTATTACTTTACATGTCAGGCACCAATAGCGCTATCCAAATATTCCTTCGGTTCTCGATTTCAACACACACACACAACATACGAGTAAATGGTTACAGTAGTGAGGACTCACCCCGAGGGGTGTATAAACAACAAACCCCAAGAACTCATCATGCTACTTATCACATTTTAACTTTTAAAAGCATTTTGACATGTGAAAGCATTTGACAAAACATATCTTTCGCCCAAAACAAAAACAGTAAAAAGGGGTCGTGAAACTCACCTTGATTTCCTTACTTAGCTAGTAAACAAAGCTCTTAGCGTTGCCTAACTTCGTCGTGCCCTAATTATCAACAAAGGACAGCTTAAAAGTCTATCATATATATAAGCCTAGCTTATCTTTCGGTTAAAAGATAGTTCATCCAACTATCTTGACTCGTGTGTACTAACCCGAGTCTTAAGTGTTCTAACTCGACGAACCGATCGTGACTTATCTTCATTAATGTGTTAACATACGACATAGTACCCAAGTTGCGCACCTGTTACTATTCGTGTGTAACCACATTGGACTATTACCACGAAACGTATAACTCATCCCGAGCCGTAGCTTGTCTCGTAAATTGGATAATATATTTGTCTCGTATACTAATTTTAAGGAAACTACATTTTGAGAAAATACAATATAATTATTAAATCCGACTAATAACCATTGTTACTTTAAGAGTTTCCAAAACATTATTTTTCATGAAATTGTTCCCAATAATCGAACGTTTTTTTTAATACGAACAATAAAACATTATTTAATTACCGAAACCTTTGAAAATCGACACCTTTGACGCTCGGAAAATACTATTCATTTGTATTTAAGACGTTGTCCGAGAATGACTATTATAGTTACAAATAATTTTTATCAAAGCGTTGCGATTTTTTATAACTACATGTATTTAAAGCACTTGGAAACTTGTTTACGAAAACATACACAACAATATTAACTTAGTTGCGCTTCGGATTTTATAAAATTTCAGCAGAGTTTCCTCTGTTTTTCTTACTAACCAGACAACACAAGTTGTCTACAATTTTCCCAAATTCGACATCCAAATAAAAATCAATAATCAATTTATCCGCATTTCCAAATTAAACGAGACTTATACGTTTCGACGATTATATAATTTACACTTATATTTATATAACTATATAGTCCAATAACAACACAAACTCATGCTCTTAATATACAAATTTATCGTTTTTTATATTGTCAGTTCGTTTGCGAGTTTACACCGTTTAGTATTCGTATTTATAGTAATATAATTTGTAAACATAATCCACAAAATAAACACGAACTTATTATACTGAAACCGTGTGTGTATATCTTGATCTACGTGTTGACGAGAGTTAACACCGTTTAGTATTCGTATTTATAGTAATATAATTTGTAAACATAATCCACAAAATAAACACGAACTTATTATACTGAAACCGTGTGTGTATATCTTGATCTACGTGTTGACGAGACTAGATCTGACCGTTGACCTGGTTTGACCGTGCGTTGACCAGAGTTGACTGCGTGTTGACCAGACCTAATCCGAGCCATTTGACCTCGGATTTACTAGATCTGACCGGATCTGGCCCGAGACTTGAACCGAACCATCAAAACAAACCCGATCCAGATCTGAAAACGAACAAACAACTCGATACCCAAAATGAAATAGATCTGAACTCGGAGCCGAGACTGAACCATGACCCGAGCTCCAAAACGTGCCCGAAGCCAACCGATCGAAATTCAACCCCCATCACGGTCACATTAACCCATCCACAGCCGGTCACCTTCCGAACCCAACACAAGCACCGCCAAGTCCCCACCAACCACCTGGACCACCATATTAACCCCCACACTATTCACCACCACCAGAAACCACCTTAACCAACCTCGACATGCCAACCCAACAACCAATAACCATCGTCACATACCACCAAACCACCACCAGCCGACTTTAGCAACAAACCACCATCATCCATCTTCAATCTTGAAACCTCCACAACCTGCTACCCGACCAAACAAAAACGAACGCGGGACCCACACCCACAACCAACAAAAACAGCCCAACCTGTGACTAAAACCACCCAGGCGCTACCCCCGCAACACGAAAAACGATCACCGACTCATGAGCACCCTCTTCGTCACCTGTGAATCATTATCGGCCATAAAACATCACGTTGTTACCACCAGGAGTGGTGGTGGTCGGCTGCATTTAGGAGAGAGAAGGATACGGGTCGAGAGATGGATTGAAATGAGAGGGAGTAGATTTTTAGAGAAAGAGTAGAGAGAGAAAGAACATTAGTGGCTGGAAGAATGAAGAAGAGAGAGAGTAGAGAGATAGAAAGAACATTAGCGGCTGGAAGAATGAAGAAGAGAAAGAGGGATAAGATCTTTTATACCTAGGGTTTGTGTTAGGTAGGGTATACCGCGTATCTAACCCGTTTTAAATGAAAAACGTTTCGGTTTATTATTAGGCTCGAAAATAAATTACAAAAATCATTCTTTTTTTTTAATCATAAACAACACTAAACCGAGCAATTAAATTATTATTTTCGTCATCCAACGCGTGCTTTCGAAACACGCGTTTAAATCGCGTCAATCGATTCGGTCGCGGTTTCTTTCATTATAACGATCCGTTTACTTTCGAAACTAAAAAAAATACATTATTTATAATAAATAATTATTCCGAAAGTTTGATAACGGATAAAACCACGCATTTCGACGACCAAATCCCACGTAAGTTCCTCTCCGTGTTCTCCAAAATGTTGCGCTTTTGACCGTTTTTCGCGCTGATTTCACATCCGATCGCATCACTAGTAAATATGTGTTGGATTTACATATATTAGCCTTATGTTGGTCCACTTTGATAAATTTTTATTGATGTAAGTTCGTTAACATTGTATGCCCGAAGTCTTTCTTTAAAGACTTCAGGGCGTCCACGGACTTCGAGAATGACATCGTATGACTCATAACGGCTCAATTAATCCAAATTAACCATAAACCAGGTTACTTACTCCAAAAGCATGATTAATATTGCGTTAAAAATTGTACGGAATTTGCAGGTTGTCACAACTGGCACATAAGTAGCATACATCACGTCGGCAAAAACATAAATGGGTTAACTTCCGGTTATTATAGGATCACTGAAGGAAAATATGTTCAAAGATTGGACCGTTGGTAAAGATTTCCCGACTTAGGATTAGTCCCAACCAATAGTTCAAAGTTGAGATTATTAAATAGCAATTTGGTACCCACTTTTTGGCATTTTCTTTGTCGGTACTTTTGGTTCGGTAGGGTACAGTATGAGACTTATTTTTACCTTTAACTAGTGTACCATTCTAAACATTTTAGGTACCGGTACTCAATTTTGGGGATTCTTGGTATCGGTGCATTCAATAACTCATCCCTACTTTGTATGGTTGAGCTAGAGATAGTTAAGCATTGGAACATGTTTGTTTGTCAAGATCAGTCTTCTACTATATTATTAAGCCTAGGAGGTGATAGAGTGTTTGTTTGTCAAGATCAGTGTTCTACTATTATGATTTGCGTTGTTTGGTAGAAATTGAATGAGTGAGTTTTTCCATCAACATGTGGTCCTTGCAATCTCGAGTCATAGTCAATATAGTTAGATTATTACTTTACATGTCAGGCACCAATAGCGCTATCCAAATATTCCTTCGGTTCTCGATTTCAACACACACACAACATACGAGTAAATGGTTACAGTAGTGAGGACTCACCCCGAGGGGTGTATAAACAACAAACCCCAAGTACTCATCATGCTACTTATCACATTTTAACTTTTAAAAGCATTTTGACATGTGAAAGCATTTGACAAAACATATCTTTCGCCCAATACAAAAACAGTAAAAAGGGGTCGTGAAACTCACCTTGATTTCCTTACTTAGCTAGTAAACAAAGCTCGAAGCGTTGCCTAACTTCGTCGTGCCCTAATTATCAACAAAGGACAGCTTAAAAGTCTATCATATATATAAGCCTAGCTTATCTTTCGGTTAAAAGATAGTTCATCCAACTATCTTGACTCGTGTGTACTAACCCGAGTCTTAAGTGTTCTAACTCGACGAACCGATCGTGACTTATCTTCATTAATGTGTTAACATACGACATAGTACCCAAGTTGCGCACCTGTTAGTATTCGTGTGTAACCACATTGGACTATTACCACGAAACGTATAACTCATCCCGAGCCGTAGCTTGTCTCGTAAATTGGATAATATATTTGTCTCGTATACTAATTTTAAGGAAACTAAATTTTGAGAAAATACAATATATTTATTAAATCCGACTAATAACCATTGTTACTTTAAGAGTTTCCAAAACATTATTTTTCATGAAATTGTTCCCAATAATCGAACGTTTTTTTAATACGAACAATAAAACATTATTTAATTACCGAAACCTTTGAAAATCGACACCTTTGACGCTCGGAAAATACTATTCATTTGTATTGAAGACGTTGTCCGAGATTGACTATTATAGTTACAAATAATTTTTATCAAAGCGTTGCGATTTTTTATAACTACATGTATTTAAAGCACTTGGAAACTTGTTTACGAAAACATACACAACAATATTAACTTAGTTGCGCTTCGGATTTTATAAAATTTCAGCAGAGTTTCCTCTGTTTTTCTTACTAACCAGACAACACAATTTGTCTACAATTTTCCCAAATTCGACATCCAAATAAAAATCAATAATCAATTTATCCGCATTTCCAAATTAAACGAGACTTATACGTTTCGACGATTATATAATTTACACTTATATTTATATAACTATATAGTCCAATAACAACACAAACTCATGCTCTTAATATACAAATTTATCGTTTTTTATATTGTCAGTTCGTTTGCGAGTTAACACCGTTTAGTATTCGTATTTATAGTAATATAATTTGTAAACATAATCCACAAAATAAACCCGAACTTATTATACTGAAACCGTGTGTGTATATCTTGATCTACGTGTTGACGAGAGTTAACACCGTTTAGTATTCGTATTTATAGTAATATAATTTGTAAACATAATCCACAAAATAAACACGAACTTGTTATACTGAAACCGTGTGTGTATATCTTGATCTACGTGTTGACGAGACTAGATCTGACCGTTGACCTGGTTTGACCGTGCGTTGACCAGAGTTGACTGTGTGTTGACCAGACCTAATCTGAGCCATTTGACCTCGTGTTTACTAGATCTGACCGGATCTGGCCCGAGACTTGAACCGAACCATCAAAACAAACCCGATCCAGATCTGAAAACGAATAAACAACCCGATACCCAAAACAAAATAGATCTGAACTCGGAGCCGAGACTGAACCACGACCCGAGCTCCAAAACGGGCCCTAAGCCAACCGATCGAAATTCAACCCCCATCACGGTCACATTAACCCATCCACAGCCGGTCACCCGAACCCAACACAAGCACCGCCAAGTCCCCACCAACCACCTGGACCACCATATTAACCCCCACACTGTTCACCACCACCAGAAACCACCTTAACCAACCTCGACAGGCCAACCCAACAACCAATAACCATCGTCACTTACCACCAGACCGCCACCAGCCGACTTTAGCAACATACCACCATCATCCATCTTCAATCTCGAAACCTTCACAACCTGCTACCCGACCAAATAAAAACGAACGCGGGACCCACAACCAACAAAAACAACCCAACCTGTGACTAAAACCACCCAGACGCTACCCCCGGAACACAAAAAACGATCACCGACTCGTGAGCACCCTCTTCGTCACCTGTGAATCATCATCAGCCATAAAACATCACGTTGCTACCACCAGGAGTGGTGGTGGTCGGCTGCATTTAGGAGAGAGAAGGATACGAGTCGAGAGATGGATTGAAATGAGAGGGAGTAGAGTTTTAGAGAAAGAGTAGAGAGAGAGAAAGAACATTAGTGGCCGGAAGAATGAAGAAGAGAGAGAGTATAGAGATAGAAAGAACATTAGCGGCTGGAAGAATGAAGAAGAGAGAGAACGATAAGATCTTTTATACCTAGGGTTTGTGTTAGGTAGGGTATACCGCGTATCTAACCCGTTTTAAATGAAAAACGTTTCGGTTTATTATTAGCCTCGAAAATAAATTACAAAAATCATTCTTTTTTTTTTAATCATAAACAAGACTAAACCGAGCAATTAAATTATTATTTTCGTCATCCAACTCGTGCTTTCGAAACACGCGTTTAAATCGCGTCAATCGATTCGGTCGCAATTTCTTTCATTACAACGATCCGTTTACTTTTGAAACTAAAAAAATACATTACTTATAATAAATAATTATTCCGAAAGTTTAATAACGGATAAAACCACGCATTTCGACGTCCAAATCCCATGTCAGTTCCTCACCGTGTTCTCCAAAATGTTGCGCTTTTGACCGTTTTTCGCACCGATTTCACATCCGATCGCATCACTAGTAAATATGTGGTGGATTTACATATATTAGCCTTATGTTGGTCCACATTGATAAATTTTTATTGATGTAAGTTCGTTAACGTTGAATGCCCGAAGTCTTTCTTTAAAGACTTCAGGGCGTCCACGGACTTCGAGAAGGACATCGTATGACTCATAACGGCTCAATTAATCCAAATTAACCATAAACCAGGTTACTTACTCCAAAAGCATGATTAAGTAAATGGTTACAGTAGCGAGAACTCACCCCGAGTGGTGTATAAACAATAAAACCCAAGTACTCATCATGCCACTTATCACGTTTTAACTTTTAAAAACATTTTGACATGTGAAAGCAATTGAAAAAATGTATCTATCCCCCAAAAAAAAAACAAAAACGGTAAAAAGGGGCCGTGAAACTCACCTTGATTTCCTTGGTTAGCTAGTAAACAAAGCTCGAAGCATTGCCCAACTTCCTCGTGCCCTAATTATAAACAAAGGACAGCTTAAAAGTCTATCATATATATATATATATAAGCCTAGCTTATCTTTCGGTTAAAAGATAGTTTATCCAACTATCTTGACTCGTGTGTAGTAACCCGAGTCTTAAGTGTTCTAAATCGACAAACCGATGGTGACTTAACTTAATTAATGTGTTAACATCCGACATAGTACCCAAGTTGCGTACCTGTTACTATTCGTGTGTAACCACATTGGACTATTACCACGAAACGTATAACCATTGTTACTTTAAGAGTTTCCAGAACATTATTTATCATGAAATTGTTCCCAATAATCGAACGTTTATGAATCCGAACAATAAAACATTATTTAATTTCCAAAACCTTTGAAAATCGACACCTTTGAAGCTCGGCAAATACTATTCATTTGTATTGAAAACGTTGTCCGAGATTGACTATTATTGTTACAAATAATCTTTATCAAAGTGTTTCGATTTTTTATAAATACATGTATTTAAAGCACTTGGAAACTTGTTTATGAAAACATACACAACAATATTAACTTAGTTGCGCTTCGGATTTTAAAAAAATTCAGCAGAGTTTCCTCTGTTTTTTGTACAAACCAGATAACACAAGTTGTCTACAATTTTCCCATATTCGACATCCAAATGGAAATAAATAATTAATTTATCCGCATTTCCAAATTAAACGAGACTTATACGTTTCGACGATTATATAATTTACACTTACATTTATATAACTATATAGTCCAATAACAACACAAAGTCACGCTCTTAATATACAAATTTATCGTTTATTATATTGTCGGTTCGTTCGCGAGTTAACACCTTTTAGTATTGGTTTTTATAGTTATAAAATTTGTAAACATAATCCACAAAATAAGCACGAACTTCTTATACCGAAACCGCGTGCGTGTATCTTGATCTACATGTTGATGAGACTAGATCTGGCCATTGACCAGGTTTGACCGTGTGTTGACCATAGTTGACTGCGTGTTGACTAGACCGAATCTGACCCTGGGTTTACTAGCTCTGACCGGATCTTGGCCGAGACTTGAACAGAACCACCAAAACAAACCCGATCCAGATCTGAAGACGAACAAACAACGTGAGATCCGAAATGAAATAGATCTGTAATCGGACCCGAGATTGAACCATGACCCGAGCTCCAAAACCGGCCCGAAGCCAACCCATCGAAACCCAACCCCCATCACGGTCACATTAACCAATCCACAGTCGGTCACCTTCGGAACCCAACACAACCACCACCGAGTCACCGCCGACCACTTGGGCCACCATTTTAACCCCCACACTATTCACGATCACCGGAAACCACCTTAACCAACCTCGACAGGCCAACCCAACAACCAACAACTATTGTCACTTACCACCAGACCACCACCAGCCGACTTCAGCAACAAACCACCATCGGTCGTCTTCCATCTCAAAACCTCCACAACCTGCTACCTGACAAAACCAATACGAACGAGGGACCCATCACCCACAAACCACTGAAAACAACCCAACCCAACCCGTGACCAAAACCACCTAGAGGCGACCCCCGGAACACAAACAACCATCACCGACTACTGAGCACCCTCTTCGTCACCTGTGAATCATCATCGGCGAGAAAACATCATGCTGCCACCACCGGGAGTGGTGGTCGTCGGCTGCATTCAGGAGAGAGAGATACGGGTGGAGAGATGGATTCAAATAAGAGGGAGTGGAGTTTTAGAGAGGGAGAGTAGAGAGAGAGAGAACGAGCATTAGCGGCTAGAAGAATGAAGAAGAGAGAGAGGGATAAGATCTTTTATACCTAGGGTTTGTGTTAGGTAGGGTATACAGCGTATCGAACCCCTTTTAAACGAAAAACTCTTCGGTTTATTATTAGGCTCGAAAATAAATTACAAAAATCATTCAGTTTTGTTCTTAATCATAAACAACACTAAACTGAGCAATTAAATTATTATTTTCGTCGTCCAACGCGTGCTTTTGAAAAACGCGTTTAAATCGCGTCAATCGATTCGGTCGCGGTTTCTTTCATTATAACGATTCAATTACTTTCGAAACTAAACAAGTGACATTATTTATTATAAATAATTATTCTGAAACTTCAATAATGGATAAAACCACGCATTCGACGTCCGATTCCCACGTCAGTTCCTCCCCGCGTTCTCCAAAATGTTGCGTTTTTTACCGTTTTTTGCGTCGATTTCACATCCAATCGCATCACTAATAAATATGTGTTGGATTTACATATATTAGCCTTATGTTAGTCCACTTTGACAAATTTTTACTGATGTTAGTTCGTTAACGTTGAATACGCGAAGTCTTTCCGTAAAGACTTCAGGGCATCCACGGACTTCGAGAAGGCCGTTGTATGACTCATAACGGCTCAATTAATCCAAATTAACCTTAAAACAGGTTATTTACTCCAAAAGCATGATTAAGATTGCGTTAAACATTGTAAGAAATTTGTCGGTTGTCACAACGGGCACATAAGTAGTATACGTCACGTCAGCAAAAACATAAATGAGTTAACTTCCGGTTATTATAGGATCACTGAAGGAAAATATGTCCAATGTTTGGACCGTTGGTAAAGATTTCCCGAGTTAGGATTAGTCCCAACAAATAGTTCAAAGTTGGGATTATTAAATAGCAATTTGGCATCCACTTTTTGACATTTTCTGTATCGATACTTTTGGTTCGGTACGGTACAGTATGAGACTGATTTTTACCTTTAAATATCGTACCATTCTAAACATTTTTAGTACCGGTACTCAATTTTGGGGATTCTTGGTATCGGCGCATTCAATAACTCATCCCTACTTTGTGTGGTTGAGCTAGAGATAGGTAAGCATAGGAACATGTTTGTTTGTCAAGATTAGTGTTCTACTATATTATTAAGCCTAGGAGGTGATAGAGTGTTTGTTTGTCAAGATCGGTATTCTACTATTATGATTTGGGTTGTTTGGTAGAAATTAAATGAGTGAGTTTTTCCTTCAACATGTGGTCCTTGCAGTCTCGAATCATAGTCAATATAGTTAGATTATTACTTTACATGTTTTTGTGTATTGTGATTGTTGAGACCGAGAGGAGATATTATCTTTGAGTACTTAAACATTCGATAGTTTGGTGAGACTAATAGGAGATCCAAACTTTACCCCGATGAGCTTCACACGTGTCCCTTAGGTTTATTTAGTTATGTTAGTGAGGCCGAGACAAGATATAGCATACCTTAGTGATTATCCATTTCCCAAGCAGTTAAGTTTGCCAAATGGATTCCTTGTCTAGTTAGTTGTTTTCTCCATTCTTGATTCCCTTCGTGCACTGGTTGATTTCTAACTTCTTCTTAGTCTTCTTGTTTAGCATTCATGTATTTCTCAGTTTGAAATTATTAGTTGTTAAATGAAACCACCTTATTAATCAGCTTAGGAGTCAATAGCGGTTTACTACTGAGTGGTGGCCATGGTGTCCAACAGATTGATGATGTCTATTTCTTAGTGTTAGCTATATTTCATATTAGTTGGTACACTTGACTTCGTGTGTAGTAAAATTCTTTGATGAAAACTCTTTTAAAATTGTTCGTGTTGGAACCGGGATATTTTATTAATTTAGCGAGATATTAGTATATTGATAAATTATTAATTGAAAGAGTTGGCTTATATTCGTGAGCAACTCTCAAATGCATCGCCCTTCAAAATTTTCATGTCCGTTCACTTTACCTATTAGAATAAAACATAAACAAGAACATTCAAAATTCCTATGTACATTCACACATTAATGAACTTATCAAGTTCAATGTACATATATCTAGATTGATCACTATAAAATGTCTAATGATACAGATGAACTCAATATATATTTGAAGTTTACAACCAAAAAAAAAACCAAGTGACTATAGATTCATTTTTTACTAGATAAACCTAGAATTTTGGAATATTTTAGTAATATATAATTTATTGTTTTGTTGGGACCAATATATTTACTTTGGGATTTCAAAAAAAAATAAAATATTATCTTATTAATTTATCGATTGGGGTCCAAATTTGTGTTGGTCACAAGTTGGGACCAGACAAATTATTAATTTTATCGAGGTTATTAATTTCTCGAGTATTAAGTTATGGAGGTTCTGCTGTATATATACTTTTACACACATCAACTGAAGCACCAAAACTAACCGAAAACCCATCTGACAAATCCGTTGCTACTAGCTCGCCCCAACCCGCATGGCTCCGAGTTTGACACCCCCTTTTCCCTGACTAAGTGGATTCATTAAATCAGTCAATTTAGGTAGAAAATCATAGGGTTGTTGACACAATTATGATGTTGGAATAAATATACATTAGTTTGTATATTTATCTATATAGCCATCACAAACATTTATCTAATGATAGTCAATTACTAATATATCCCTAAGTTAATAATAGGTTATTCTTTGATGGACGGAATTACCTTAATGACATAATATTAGGGTGTCGCTTGTGTGTATAGATAGAGGGATTATATGAGGTTGATGGTTAGACAATTAACATAACACCATAAACCTATTAGTCATCCCCTTCCTTTCTCTCTCTCTCTAATATGACCACCGTATGATCATTAGCCATCAATATTGTACACACTATAGGGAACCCGATCACACTGACAAGGATGTCGTCTTCCAATACGCTTACAGCATCAGTCTCATGTCTCACCAATTTGTCAGGTATTATTACTATATTTTCCATTACATACAACCAAAACTAATCAATATGTGGTATGAGAGCGATGTTGCTCAATCAGTTTTGATTGTTTTCCATTAAGATCAGGAATTAAAATCAGAAAACAAATATGTTAAAACCTGATAATGGTGTTAACGGGTTCCTATAATTTTCGGCTCGTGATTATTTTTTTACCGTTAAAGTTTTTTTAAAAAATCATGTTCATTAATCTCACCAAGTTTTTTTCGAGATGTTCATCTATATGTTTTTTTTCGAAATCTATTTATAAACAATAAAGTTATTAGATTTCGATTCCAGATTATGTTATGTTTTAATGTTTATGGTAATTTTTGGAAGATGTTCTTTAAAAACATCATAATTTTTTTGAAAATTTCATTATGTTTTGGATCAAGATTGGATTAAAATCTTGTTTCCGGTATTTTAGAATAAAGCTTAATGTTCAAGGAATTTTGAAATCATATTGATAAAGTTAACGATTTCAAACTATTAGAAAATCTTTGGAGATAATTATTCCTATTTAAAAAAAACTGGAAACATATATTAGTTAATCCCTAAAATTTCGAACCATTATCAGTATTAGTTTTTTTCGATAAATTATCAACTACAACACACAGAAAGAAAAGTGGATAATGTAGGAGTTGATCGCTATGTACATAAAAGAGGAGGAACAGAAGAAGCCGGAGAAACCTGAAGTTGCTTACCTTACGACTGCTAATCCAAAGAAGAGGAAGAGGCAATCTAACAAGAATCATAACGCTAATACTCAGAGGAATCATGCAATAAGTTTTGTAAGAAAGGACATAAGCAGAAGGACTAGGGGTGAGCAACTAACGGGTAAGACCCATCAGAACCACATACCCAACCTGTTAGAACCATAGGATAGAACCGATTTAGATATAGGGGTCAGTCCAAGGGTCTTAGAAATCCAATACAAACAGTTCCGGGTCAGTTCCGGTTCCGACCCGTGAGAAAACTTTTAAAAACCGTTAGACCCGTATGAATTTTCATAATCAAGAAACAATATCGCGTTTTTTAGGAAAGTGAATTTCATATCAAATACAATTGATATGATATTTTGTATATAATATATCCACATCGTTGCCTCCGATCCAAATTGTAACTCATTCTCAACAACAGACCATTCATTCAATTTATCGATCACCTCATCGTCATCCAATACCCGGCATCAACTTCGTTACTTGTATGTACTCGATTTTATTTTATGTATATGATATTCGTTTGAACCTGCAACTCAATCTCAAGATATCATTGAGTTATGTGTTTGTGATTTGAAGATATTAATATACTCTTTTTATGTTGTTTAGGTTCAATGATTTGTATTTATTTGATGCATGTAGTCATCTTTGTTCTAAGACGTATATTTATTTGAAGCATGTTATATATATATATATATGTGTGTGTGTGTGTGTGTGTGTGTGTGTGTTTCAAGTATCCATCTAAGAAGTGCATGTATATATTTGATGCATGTTAATTCAAGCCGACGCCTTCTGTCACTACAAGAAAACTTGTCTGATACGTCGACCTATCCCGCGACAAGTCGCTGGCAAAACTTTAGTGGTGACACGTCATCGGGAAAAGGTTCGTCCTCACAGATTCGACGCCATAGGTTAATTAAGTCGTCGATTGATGGTTGATGATTTATGATATGAGATTATGTGTATGTATGTATGATCACTTTGACTTGTAAGTTATTGAAATACAATAAAAATAATTATGTGTGTTCTAACGTATACATGTATATGTTTGTGTTGTGATGTATATGTAGAATGGATCCGCATAATGTTTCGAGTGATGAGAATGAAGAAACCGCTAAAAAACAAATGTCGGGAAACAAAAAGTGAGTACAAGAAAAAGAAGCTTATAGGGTTTTGTTGGAACCATATGACAGAATTCTATGACGAGGATGGTAGAAGAAAAGGTAGATGCAACTATTGTTCCGCGGAGTTGTGTGCGGATTCCAGACCGAACGGAATCTCATTCTTAAATAAGCATGTTAGAAACTGTAAAGAGAATCCAGAAAATCAGGCAAAAGATCAGCCTAAGTTGGTGATTAAGAAAAATGAAGACGGACAAGGTACATTAAAAACGTGGAAGTTTGATCCAGTTAAGGTTAGAAAACTACTTATTAAAATGATTATTGTCGACGAGCTTCCTTTTTCTTTTGTTGAACAAGAAGGGTTTAGGGAGTTTATGGAAGCTTTGTGCCCTAGTTTTAAGGTCACGTCACGTTTCACAGTAGCCTGTGACATACTTGACTTATATTTGGTTGAGAAAAAGAAACTTAGAGATTTTTTTTGTTAAAAATAAGCAAAGTGTATCTTTTACTACTGACACGTGGACATCAATCCAACGTATTAATTATATGTGTTTACCCGGCATATTTGGCTTAAACATTTTAGTAACATCTAAGTCTACCTTAGCGGGAAACGTTTATAAACGGACTTAACTAGGTTAGTTGAGTTGGGTCAATTTAGGATTGTCCGGGGTTCAATGATCTGGAGGATCATTGGGAGTCGTTTTGGGAATACACTTGTACCGGGTCCCGTTGTTGGTGAAATTACATAAACTAATTAAGTGTATGTGTAGATTAATTGTTGTGTGGTGGATTATATGCATAGATGTGTTTTGAACGATGTGTAGATAATCATCCATGCTTAAATATGTTAAACATAGACTAAGGTTGCATGCTTATATGTTAAGGTGCGTTAAAATGCGTTAAACACGACAAATTGGAAAATTGGAAAAACATAAGCCCTGGTTCGACCACATCGAGTGGGCGAACCTGGGAAATAATCTTGGTTTGACCCTTATCAAAGGGGCGAACCTGGAATGTGGAAATGAAAGAGTTTCATTCGACCAGAACATGCACATTCGACCCTGTGAAAGGGGCAAATGTGGGTACATTCGCCCAGGTAGAAGGGGCGAATGTGGACTAGTATAAATACCAAACTTTGTCATTTTTCACCATTTCACAAACCCTAACCGTCTCAAAACACTCTCAAACGATTTTACTCATTAAGGAAGGAGTTTTTGCTCTTCTTTTTCATAATCTAACCTATCAACAACATCTAATCAAGAATCCAATGTGTGTTCTTAATTCTAAACCTTGTTCAAGTATTTTAATTCGTTTTTATCTAACCCTAAATGTCCAGATCTGTTCTAAGGAAGTTTTTATCAATAAAAATCTTTTAAACATCTTTCTAAACCTAAACCCTATCATTAAATATAGGTTTTCATATTAAAAACATATGTTAATTGTGTGTTATGTGATATTATGTGTTGTTTAATGATTTGCTACTGTGCTAATGCTAGAAACATGATCTAGGGCTGCTATTGATGATAGTTTAGGAGTATAAAAGGTTATAATTAGATAGATGATGATATCAAGTCTAATTTGGGTCGGTCTAGTGTGTCGGTTAAACACTTAAACACGTTTTAAAACATATTTGGTTACGATCTGGACAATCGGGGACTAGATAACCTTATGGTTATTAGTCGGAACACTTATGTGAACATTTTGATAGATCTTCGGTAGAGGGATTATCAAGGACTTAGCATTTTACTATTTACCAAGGAACACAATTCAAGGTGAGTTCACGGCCCCACTTTCATAGCTTTAACTTTTGGGGGAGAAAACATGCGCTAAACTATTTTGGTAACATATGTCATACTATAGTCTTAAATTGCATTGCTATACGATCTTTTAAAGTCCGGGGGAAAACCATGAATGTGCGGGGATGCACAACGGGGGAAGTGTGGATAGATCTATTGGGCGTGACCTGCCCCACTCGTCGGCCTGGAGGGTCAGGCGGGTGCATATTGTCTCAAACTGGTAACATTGGTATCATGCTGAACATTTGGGCTGAACATTGCTAAACATTGCTAAACGTGTCTAGTAATGGTTTTCCAATCGTAGTAGTAATAAAACATACGCCTAGCTAGCGTACTTGGTAACATTGGTATAGTATGGACATGGTAACGCTTTGGTAACTATTTTGGTAACATATTGAACAAACCTGTGAACTCACCAGCATTATATATGTTGACGTCTTTTGGCATGTTTTTCTCAGGTTGCTAAGGTAGCATCGGTTGGACTAGGCGCACGGGTCTGCATTGGCGTCTAGGCTTAGTGGCATATTTTACATAAGTGTCTTGAAACATTTTGGGACACAGTTTGTAATATTTAAATGCTTCCGCTATATTTTAATGGTTTGATAACCAAGTTTTGAGTTACGTATTTCATATAGTGTTGTTTATTGTGACCATTGACTTGGATCCTGGTTTGTCATGCGCCTCGCGGTAAAACTCCGCAAGTGGAAATTTGAGGGTGTGACAGATTGGTATCAGAGCCAATGGTTATAGTGAACTAGGACTGCATGTAGAGTCTGGTCTATAGCCGAGTCGCACACACTAGACGGTCACATACTTTGAGTCTATTAGTGGGATAAGTACTAACTTTGTCGGGGTGTCCTTACATCATCATCATACTTATTTGTTACATCATCCGCTTTTATTTGGGGTTCTTACCTACTCTTGACTTCTTCTTCGGGGTTGAAGAGGAAGAGGCTGATTTGTTGACTCTAGCACACACATGCTTTCTTACACTTGCACCTATCGTAACACGTTACTAGGCGACGACATTTGGTGACCGGAGTCTGGACTAGGAGTACATTTGGAGGACCATGTAGAGCAGTTTATCATTTCGGGTGCACATGAAATAATAAACTGAAATGCATGAAAATCTTGGTGGACTTTGAGTTTAGATGTACAGTCCTGAATTTGTCCCTAAGTTAACTCTTGTAAAATTTCTAGTGGTTGACACTAGAGGTGAATCTGAATCCCTCTATTTCTTGATTTGTTAGATCATGTCTGGTGCTCGTGGTGGTGGACGTCGTGCTGGCGGCGGTGGCCGTGCTGGCGGCGGTGGCCGTGCTGGCGGCGGTGGTCGTGGTAACATCAACATGACCAAAGCTGAACTGAATAACTTGTTACAGCAGCAAGTGAACATGGCTATGGCTAATTTTCAGGCTGGGATTAATGCCATGGGTGGTATCGCTGCCAATCCACCTCCACCTCAGTGCTCTTATAAGAAGTTTCGGGACTGTCAGCCCCATAACTTCGCTGGGACTGAGGGAGCGGTGGGACTGCTCCGATGGCTGGAGAAGGTAGAATCTGTGTTCGTCATGTGTAACTGTCCCGCTGGGGACCGGGTTAAGTATGCTACTGCGACATTCGAGGGGCCTGCATTGTCGTGGTGGAATGCTACTGCCCAGAACATGGGATTGGGGGAGGCTATTGCTATGCCTTGGGCGGACTTTGTGCATTTGTTGAGGAGCGAGTACTGTCCGAGGGAGGAGATACAGAAGTTGGAACATGAAGTCTGGAGTTACAAGATGGTTGGGTCCGAAATAGAGGAGTACACTGTGAGGAGGAACGAGCTGGCGGTGTTGTGCCCTGATTAGCACACACCCGAGTATAGGAGGATTGAGCACTACGTATCTGGGTTAGTGCCAGAGATTGCTGGGTTGGTGGCTGCTGGGAATCTTCCCACTCTTGCTGAAGTTGTTCGATCAGCTCATCGGATGACTAACTTGAAGGTGGCAGAGGGTGTTTTGCCTCCTAAGGGTACTGCTGTGAAGGTTTCTGAAGGGAACAAAAGAAAGTGGGATAATGTGGGGAAGAGTGCCGTGCCAACGCCATCTCAGCCGGCAAAGAAGTTTGATTAATCTGGGTCTTCTTCAGGGCAGAAGTCGGGAGGGTATGTTGAGAAGCATCCCAAGTGCAACAAGTGTGGTTTTCACCACTCTGGGAATTGTGATCGGGCTCGCTGTCATCGGTGCCATCAGTTGGGGTATCATGCTAAGGATTGCAGGGTGACACTTATTTCAACTCAAACTCCTGCTGCTAATCCTACTCCTGCTGCTCAGGGGACTCCAGGAAAGCAGGGGTGCTATAACTGTGGTGACGCGGGACACTTCAAGCGTGAATGTCCTAAGCTGAAGCATGGTGATAATGGGAGGGGCGGGAATGGTAACGGGAACAACGGCGGCGGAGGCAGGACTGCACGTGCTTTCGTCATTGGATCTGCAGAGGCTAGGCAGGATCCAGACACAGTTACCGGTACGTTCCTTCTTAATGATCGCTATGTTTCTGTCTTGTTTGATTCTGGTGCCGATAAGAGTTTCGTATCTATGGACATTAGTCAATTTCTAGATATAGTACCCACACCTTTAGAGGCTAAGTACTTAATAGAATTGGCTGATGGTAAGAAAATCGAAGCGACGCACACCCTTAGGGAATGTCGCTTGGAACTGTCGGGTTTGTCTTTCCCCATTGACCTTATGCCAGTACCCCTGGGTAGTTTTGATGTCGTTGTCGGCATGGATTGGTTATCGTTGTATCGTGCGGAGATCGTTTGTTTCGATAAGATTATTCGGATCCCTCTCCCTGATGGAGACACTCTTTCGGTTCATGGCGAGAAAAGCGGTACCCCGCTGAGTATTATTTCTAGCATGAAAGCCCGTAAGTATCTTTGGAAGGGTTGTTCGGCCATTCTGGCACTTGTTAACGTTTCGACTGACGATGAGAAGAAGATCGAGGATATTCCGGTGGTTCGTGATTTTCCCGATGTGTTTCCTGACGATATACATGGTCTTCCTCCCCATCGTCAGTTTGAGTTTGGTATTGATCTTACTCCGGGTGCAGCTCCTATTGCTCGAGCTCCGTATCGTCTTGCACCTCCCGAGATGCAAGAGTTTTCCAGCCAGTTACAGGAACTCTTGGAAAACGGTTTCATCCAACCGAGTTCTTCCCCGTGGGGAGCTCCTATCTTGTTTGTGAAGAAGAAGGACGGAAGTCTTCGCATGTGTATTGATTATCGTGAGCTGAACAAAGTGACCATCAAGAATCGTTATCCTCTCCCTCGCATTGATGATCTCTTTGATCAGCTACAGGGCTCTAGTTACTACTCGAAGATTGATTTGCAGTCCGGTTACCACCAGTTGCGCGTCCAGGAAGCTGACATTCAGAAGACTGCTTTTCGCACTCGTTATGGCCATTTTGAGTTCTTGGTCATGCCTTTTGGTCTCACTAACGCACCGGCGGTGTTCATGGACTTGATGAACCGCGTTTGCAAACCTTACCTTGATAAGTTCGTCATCGTGTTTATTGACGATATTCTGGTTTATTCTAAGAACAAGACGGATCATGAGGAACACCTACGGTTGGTCTTGGAACTTTTGAGACAGGAGTAGTTGTATGCTAAGTTTTAAAAGTGTGATTTTTGGTTACGTGAAGTTCAATTCCTAGGGCATGTGGTTAATGAACTGGGAATTCATGTCGATCCAGCTAAGATCGAAGCTATTAAAGACTGGGAAGCACCAAAGACGCCATCTGAGGTGCGGCAATTCCTAGGTCTTGCGGGTTACTAACGTCGTTTCATTGAGGGATTTTCGAAGATCGCTCAACCCCTCACCACTCTTACCTAGAAAGACCGAAAGTTTGACTGGGGTGAACCACAGGAATCAGCATTTCAGATGCTGAAGCTTAAACTTTGTTCTGAACCTATCTTATCTTTACCTGAGGGTACGGATGACTTCGTTGTCTACTGTGATGCTTCTGTTCGTGGTCTCGGTTGTGTGTTGATGCAACGCGGGAAGGTTATTGCTTATGCTTCTCGTCAACTCAAGGTTCATGAGAAGAACTACACTACTCATGACTTGGAACTGGGTGCAGTGATCTTTGCGTTGAAAATCTGGAGACATTACTTGTACGGTACCAAGTATGAAGTATACACCGATCACAAGAGTCTTCAGCATATTTTTGACCAGAAGGTGTTGAACATGCGGCAGCGTCGCTGGGTTGAACTCCTAAACGATTATGACTGTGCTATCAAATACCATCCTGGCAAGGCGAACGTTGTGGCGGACGCCTTGAGTAGGAAGGAGTCTGTGAATCCTCGTCGTGTTCGAGCCTTACAGCTCACCATTCATTCCTCATTGCCTGACCGAATCCGTTCTGCACAGTTGGAAGCTTTGAAGGAGGAGAACCTTAAAGTTGAAACTATGCACAGTGCTGACAAGCATCTTGAACTCAGGACCGATGGCTTACACTATTTCGCGGGACGTGTTTGGGTTCCCTTGTTCGGGGGATTACGCGAGCTTGTCTTGGATGAAGCTCACGAAACCCGGTATTCTATTCACCCTGGCTCCGATAAGATGTATCAGGATTTGAAGATACTTTATTGGTGGCCAAACATGAAGGCTGATATAGCTTCTTATGTCAGCAAATGCTTGACTTGTGCCAAGGTCAAGGTGGAGTATCAGAGGCCGTCTGGTCTCCTACAACAACCAGAGGTTCCAGAATGGAAGTGGGAGCGAATCACGATGGATTTTGTCACCAAGCTACCAAGGTCACCTAGTGGTTATGATATGATCTGGGTGATTGTTGACCGGTTGACAAAATCGGCACGTTTCATACCTATTAAGGAAACCGATGGACTCGAGCGGTTGGCTCGACTTTACCTTAAGGAGGTGGTTGCTCGGCACGGGGTGCCTGTTTCTATTATTTCTGATCGTGATTCTCGTTTTGCTTCGCATTTTTGGAAGGCCCTGCACAAGGCTTTGGGTACTCAGTTGGATATGAGTACAGCTTATCATCCGCAAACTGATGGACAGAGTGAGCGGACGATTCAAACCTTGGAAGACATGCTTCGGGCATGTGTTATCGATTTTGGTAAGAGTTGGGAGATTCACCTACCGTTGGTGGAACTCTCCTATAACAACAGCTATCACTTTAGTATCAAGGCAGCTCTGTTCGAGGCTCTCTACGGACGGAAATGTCGATCACCTCTTTGTTAGGCCCAGGTGGGCGAGAGCCAGCTCACTGGTCCGGAACTGGTGTACGAAACTTCGGAGAAAATCGTACAAATTCGTAACCGTTTGGCTGCTGCGCGGGATCGTTAGAAGAGTTATGCCGATCGCCGTCACAAACCTTTGGAGTTCCAGGTTGGGGACAGGGTACTTTTGAAAGTTTCACCATGGAAGGGCGTCATACGCTTTGGAAAGCGTGGCAAGCTTAACCCTCATTATGTCGGACCGTTCGCAATCCTGGAACGGAATAGGCCGGTGGCATACAGACTTGACTTACCGGCGGAGCTCAGTAGTGTTCACAACGTCTTCCATGTGTCTAATTTGAAGAAGTGTTTGGCTGATGAATCTCTCATTGTACCACTGAAAGAGATCAAGGTTGATGATCGTCTTCGCTTCGTGAAGGAACCTGTCGAGATCCTCGACTACAAGATTCGTAGCCTTCGTCGGAGTAAAATCCGCATTGTCAAAGTTCGTTGGAACTCAAATCGTGGACCGGAGTTCACGTGGGAACGGGAGGATCAGATGAAAGCTAAACATCCTCATCTTTTTCCGAAACGCGCATTCGAATCTAGGCATGTTACTGCTGAAGCGGAATGAATCTCGGGTCGAGATTCCTTTCAACATGGGGATGATGTGACATCCGGTAAATTTTCTTTTCGTTTCATTCTTTCCGTCTCTTTCATTTTTGGGCTTTGCCCAATTTTCGGGACGAAAATTCTTTCAACGTGGGGATGATGTGACACCCGGCATATTTGGCTTAAACATTTTAGTAACATCTAAGTCTACCTTAGCGGGAAACGTTTATAAACGGACTTAACTAGGTTAGTTGAGTCGGGTCAATTTAGGATTGTCCGGGGTTCAATGATCTGGAGGATCATTGGGAGTCGTTTTGGGAATGCACTTGTACCAGGTCCCGTTGTTGGTGAAATTACATAAACTAATTAATTGTTGTGTGGTGGATTATATGCATAGATGTGTTTGAACGATGTGTAGATAATCATCCATGCTTAAATATGTTAAACATAGACTAAGGTTGCATGCTTATATGTTAAGGTGCGTTAAAATGCGTTAAACACGACAAATTGGAAAATTGGAAAAACATAAGCCCTGGTTCGACCACATCGAGTGGGCGAACCTGGGAAATAATCTTGGTTCGACCCTTATCAAAGGGGCGAACCTGGAATGTGGAAATGAAAGAGTTTCATTCGACCAGAACATGCACATTCGACCCTGTGAAAGGGGCGAATGTGGGTACATTCGCCCAGGTAGAAGGGGCAAATGTGGACTAGTATAAATACCAAACTTTGTCATTTTTCACCATTTCACAAACCCTAACCGTCTCAAAACACTCTCAAACGATTTTACTCATTAAGGAAGGAGTTTTTGCTCTCCTTTTTCATAATCTAACCTATCAACAACATCTAATCAAGAATCCAAGGTGTGTTCTTAATTCTAAACCTTGTTCAAGTGTTTTAATTCGTTTTTATCTAACCCTAAATGTCCAGATCTGTTCTAAGGAAGTTTTTATCAATAAAAACCTTTTAAACATCTTTCTAAACCTAAACCCTATCATTAAACATAGGTTTTCATATCAATAAACATATGTTAATTGTGCGTTGTGTGATATTATGTGTTGTTTAATGATTTGCTACTGTGCTAATGCTAGAAACATGATCTAGGGCTGCTATTGATGATAGTTTAGGAGTATAAAAGGTTATAATTAGATAGATGATGATATCAAGTCTAATTTGGGGATTTTATTGAATCTAGGGCTTGTGCATGTTAGTATTATCAATAAAGCGATTGGGGGTTTTCAATTACATGATAAACTGAGCATTTTTAGATGATTATGGATTGATATTGAAAAGTTTCCAAATTGGGTAAAGATTTCATGCATGATGTGACACTTCCATAATCTTTGCCATTTTAGGAAATGGCTGAAACGGATAGGTTTTGGGGCAAAATTGGTGGGGTTTTGTTGGGATAAGTTATTCATGCTTGACTGCAGTGTTTGATAATGTTTCGGGATGTTTTCGGATGTTTTTGAAGCGTTTTGGGAAAAATAATCTGTCAGGGTCGAACCTAGGCACATTCGACCGGTCGAATGGTCGAATGTGGAATCCCAGGGTCGAACCTGGACAGTTTGGTCGAACCTGTTAAGAACGGTCGAAGGTGGATTTTAAAGGGTCGAAGGAGGGTTAAAAACGGGCGAAGGAGGATTTATTCTACTGGTTTGACCCTTCTGATTCAAAAATGAAATTTTTGATACAAACTAAGTGTTTTATGCTTGAACCTTGTGTGTAATCTATGTGTACTTGATTAGTTAGGGTAATGAGTCACCAACGGGATGTCGGGTCGGTCTAGTGTGTCGGTTAAGCACTTAAACACGTTTTAAAACATACTTGGTTACGATCTGGACAATCGGGGACTAGATAACCTTATGGTTATTAGTCGGAACACTTATGTGAACATTTTGATAGATCTCCGGTAGAGGGATTATCAAGGTCTTAGCATTTTACTATTTACCGAGGAACGCAATTCAAGGTGAGTTCACGGCCCCACTTTTATAGCTTTAACTTTTGGGGGAAAAAACATGCACTAAACTATTTTGGTAACATATGTCATACTATAGTTTTAAATTGCATTGCTATACGATCTTTTAAAGTCCCGAGGAAAACCATGAATGTGTGGGGATGCACAACGGGGGAAGGGTGGATAGATCTATTGGGCGTGACATGCCCCACTCGTCGGCCTGGAGGGTCGGGCGGGTGCATATTGTCTCGAACTGGTAACATTGGTATCATGTTGAACATTCGGGCTGAACATTGCTAAACATTGCTAAACGTGTCTAGTAATGGTTTTCCAATCGTAGTAGTAATAAAACATACGCCTAGCTAGCGTACTTGGTAACATTGGTATAGTATGGACATGGTAACGCTTTGGTAACTATTTTGGTAACATATTGAACAAACCTGTGAACTCACCAGCATTATATATGTTGACGTCTTTTGGCATGTTTTTCTCAGGTTGCTAAGGTAGCATCGGTTGGACTAGGCGCACGGGTCTACATTGGCGTCTAGGCTTAGTGGCATATTTTACATAAGTGTCTTGAAACATTTTGGAACATAGTTTGTAATCTTTAAATGCTTCCGCTATATTTTAATGGTTTGATAACCAAGTTTTGAGTTACGTATTTCATATAGTGTTGTTTATTGTGACCGTTGACTTGGATCCTGGTTTGTCATGCACCTCGCGGTAAAACTCCGCAAGTGAAAATTTGAGGGTGTGACAGACTGCTCACTTCATTGATGAAAATTGGCAATATTATAAGAGAATTATAAACTTTAAGCCAATATTTAGTCATAAGGGTGAGGATATTGCGACGTCCCTTCAGGAGTGTTTTGATGAATGGGGATACAACGGGTTATGACCATTGCCATGGATAATGCATCATCAAAGGATGCTGCGGTTGAAATATTAAAATCTAAGCTATCAAATTTGGTAAATAAAGGAAAGTATTTGCACGTTAGATGTGTGGCCCATATCATTAACTTGATAGTTCAGGATGGCTTGAAAGTGCAAAATAACACCATTGATTGTATACGTGATGCTGTTAAACACATAAGAGCATCACCATCTCAGCTTGACACGTTCAAAACATGTGTTGTTTCTTCAAAAGTAGAGACAAAAGGTTTGTTGTGTTTAGATGTTAGCACTAGATGGAATAGCACCTATGATATGTTGGAGAGGGCTATTCAATTAGAAAAGGCTATTGATTTGTTTGGTCGTAAGGAAAGTAGTTTTCGTAATGTTGCTCCAAGTCGTACGGATTGGATTTTTGCAAAAAAAAATGACAGCAATACTAGAATTGTTTAAACGTAAAACAATTGATTTGTCATGTTCAAATTATGTGATAGCACATGAGGTTTATGCCGAGGTTAAAGAAATTGGCGATAGCCTTGATCAAACGTTTGATGAAAAGGACCAACATGTTGATTTTTTAACGATGATATCAATGATGAGAAAAAAATTTGAAAAATATTATGAAGATGATAGTGATAGATGTAATAAGTTGTTTGAGTTTGCGGCTATCTTGGATCCGCGAGTAAAACTTACAATGGTATAGCATAGTTGTGCAAAAAGTTGCAAGTTGATGAAACTACATTTGTTGAAGACAAAAGAAGAGTTTCAAGTAACTGTTAAGAAAATGGTTGATGACGTTAAAGGTGAGATGAAACAACTGTTACGAGAATATGTGGATTTGGAACCAACCGGTTCAAGCATTCCAGTTAGTCAAAGGAATAGAACTGAACAAGGTCGGGGTAAAAAAAAACATGGATGAATAAACTTGAGGAGTTTCGGGGTGTTGATGGTCAGTCATCTGGTAATATGACAGAATTTGATAGATATCTCCTAGAAGATGTGGAGTTGATGAGCGATGAGTTTGATATCTTACTTTGGTGGAAGGTAAATTCAACTAGATATCCTACCCTGGCGCGGAAGGCGAAAGGTAATAGTTTTTATTTATATGAAGTATTATATTTTATAAATACAAGTTCAACTAATTGTTTTTTTTTTCAGATGTGTTGGCAATTCCGGTTTCAACTGTAGCTTCCGAGTCTGCTTTTAGCACCGGCAGACGGGTAGTAAAGTCCTACAGAAGTTCCTTATCACCCACCATTGTTGAGGCGTTAATTTGCACCCAAGACTGGATTCACAATGGGAGAAAAGAAATACACGAGGAGGAACATGAGAAATTCAACGAGTTCGCAAAAGGTAAAGCTTAGTACTTTCTCAAACAAATTCATGTGGTTCTTTTTATTTTGTATATTTCTAAATGCTTGTTTTATGTAGATGTTTTTGAGAAGCTCGAAAAGATGAAGATCGAATGAATACTCATGGAATAGCATATTGGAGATCGAAGAGGCAACAAAGATATAATTTATTTAAACAGTTAATTTGAAAAATTAATCTATCGTTTTATTTATTTCTATACTTTGAACTTGAAGGTTGGTTTGATTAATGCTACTTATTTCTATTGTTTTTTTTATTTATTCTACTCTTAACAATAATGTTATGTTATTATTCGTCTTTTGGTTTTGTATTGGTCTCAGTTCATATTTCAATTGTTTTTCTTTTGTTTTTTGCTTTCATATTGAATATTGCAAGAGGCCATTAAAAAATTAAAAAAAAGCAGGTCCAGTGGAACCATATGGGTCTAGGACCCGTTAGACCCTTTTAGGACCCGACCTTTACATTACTAATCGGTTCGGGTAAGGTTCTGATAAATTTAATATAAATGGTTCCGGGTCGAGTCGGTTCCGGCTCGGGTCCAAGAGGGTCAGACCCGTTGCTCACCCCTAAGAAGGACTACCATGAATTTAAGGAGTGGCTAACTAAGAAAGGTAATCATCTATTTATGATACTTGAGTCCTTTAACTTAAATGTTCCATCTAATACTTGGTGGTTTGACCCTGGTTCTATGGTCCATGTGACCAATTTTTCTTCAAGGATTTCATACAGTCCATAAGCTGGCAAGAAACCAAAGAACACTTAACATTGGGAAGGGGAAGTCACTTAGTGTTGAAGCCGTGGGAACATTAGAATTAAAATTCAAAACTGGTTTATGTATTACGCTTTATGATACCTTAAATATTCCCGAGATTACTCGGAATCTTGTATATGGACCAAAATTAGACATGAATGGTTTTGACATTTCTCACGGTCATGGCAAACTTACGAGTACTTATGATTCCCAAGTGTATGGTCATGGTTTTCTGGATGGTGGTATCTATAAGTTAGAAGTATATGATGATTTTTCCAAGTCTTTGTTATCATGTAACGTTAATAAATTACTAACAAAGAAGAAACGCAAGAGAGACTTAGAAACTTAATCCATGTTGTGGCATCAACGTTTAGGCCATAGTTCACGAGAAAGGTTAACCATACTCGTGAAGGATGGGGTAATACCCTCTCTTGATTTTGATCATTTTGAAACATGTGTCAAATGCCTCAAGGGAAAATGACATCAGCAATAAGAAAGGTGCCACTAGGAGCTCTAATTTATTAGAACTCATTCATATTGACATTAATGGCCCTTATAACGTTGTTGGGATAACTAGACATACTTCATTTATCACCTTCATTGATGATTATTCTTGTTACATGTACTTGTGTCTCGTTAAGGAAAAGTCTGAATAATTAACAACTTTTAAAGATTATAAGGCTGAAGCTGAAATGCAATTAGATCGTCAGATATAAGTTATTAGATCAGATAGACGAGGTGAATATTATTGTAGACATACTGATGTGGGTCAAGCTCCTAGCCCATTTTATGAGTTTTGTAAGAGCCAGGGGATTGTGAACCAATACACCATGCCAGGTACTCCTCAGCAGAATGGTGTACCTGAGCGAAGAAATAGAACCCTAATGAACATGGTGCGCACTATGTTAGCCAACTCAGGTTTACCTTCATTCCTCTGGACTGAGGCCTTAAAGGCAGCTGTTCATATTTTCAATAGAGTTCCTACAAATTCTGTCCCCAAAACTCCTTATCAACTTTGGACAGGTAGGAAACCGAGTCATAGATATATGAAAGTATGGGGTTGTCTTCCCGAAGCTAAATTATATAACCCTTTCTTACGAAAACATGACATGAAGATCGTCAGTTGTTTCATCATTTGATATCCAATCACTCTAAGAGTTATAGATTCTATTGTCCTCTCCATGTCACTCGTATTGTGGAAACCAAGCGTGCTGCATTCCTAGAGGATTTCAAGGTCAGTGGGAGTAATGAAAATCCTTATGAAGAATTGCGAGAAGTACAAGATGCAGGGGAGACAGATTCATCGCTTACAATAAGTCCGATGATTTCTCTTATACCTAATGCCAATTCTGATCCTAATGCCACCGGACCAACACCTTCACAGCCAGATCTTCACGAACCAGCTAATGAAGGCCCATCAAACACTCAACATGTCACACCCCGCCAAGGCGGAAACACGGGGATGTGATTCGAAAGGTTTTCAAGCACACAGTTCGAGCAACCCATAAGATGTAAATTAAGTAATATACCATCAAATGAAAATTTAAGTCTTATATAATTAAGATAAATATAATATTGTCTGAAATCACTTGATTAAACGTTAAAAACATAACATGACCAACGTTATTAAGTCTTGGCTTGTGATGGTGATGATACCAGAGGATGTGCACTCGAACCCCTCCCTCAAGTTCCCATTCTCCATGATCAATTACCTGAAAAACATGCATAAAAGTTTTGTCAACATAATGTCGGTGAGTTCACAGGTTTTATTGTATTATGTAAAGTGCTTTTGAAATTCGTGTATGACCGATCAAAGCTAGCTAAGCTAATGATTACTGTGCCAACCATGAGTCCTATAACCAAAAATCTTGACTGTTGTGCCTCGCGCATTATACAATAAAGACAACGTATATATATAGTAGAATACTAACACTCTCTTGTATGTAACAGGTTAGAGCGACTAATAGAGAGTGGGGGTGTCAACCCAATAGATCTATTTAAGTTTTCCATGGCTGATGTTAGCTAATGGTTACAGTGTAAATGTAAGTATGAGGACTCTTGAGCTCATGAACTGAATGTCTAATGTTTCACATGGTAGTCATAATTGAAATTCACCTAAAATGTAATGTTCTAGAAATGTAGCATGTTTATCCCAAAAAATGTAAATCAGTAAAATGGGGCCGTGAAACTAACCTGATGACTGAAGATAAAGTCTAATGAAGCAGAAAAGTGGAATAGCTATTGTCCCAAAAAATGAAACCCTATGATTATCAAGGACATAGTAAGCTGTACATTTTTGTCATTTACCATACAAGTTGTTCACCTGACTTGTGGCCCCACACGAGCCCCACACGTCATCATAGGTTATGGAAAACGTACATATTGTTAACAAAACGGGCCCCACACGTCATCATAGGTTATGGAATATTTCCCAATCTAACATGTGTGGTGTTTTCTTGGAAAAACAAGTGTATTAACATAGGTTCTAATATTATAGTGTTAAAGTTGTAATTATAACATGTTAAGGTTATTTTAACATATGTTGTATCGATAGCCGAAACTTTTGTATATTATATTATTCTAAATTCGATTTGTGTGGAGTATGTTCGATCCCCATGAACTCGTATGTGGTGCTATATGGACTCATGAACATATAGGTCTTTAATACCATCGATTATTGTGTATATTTATGGTTTAAAAACCGAGTTATGTTAAGTGTGTTTACTCATTTGTTTAGTTTCAAAACCGGATTTACTTGCCAATTATCATGTCAATATACACACATACTTATTCGTCCTGGTGAACCATACATGTTTAGGATTGATCCATTCATGTGTGTGTTATTTGTGTGTGTATGCGAGTGTATATAATAACATATGATGAGTTTTGTAAACAAAGATCAATGTGTTGAAAGTTTGTGATATAAGCATACTACATTGTGTTATGTTGGCCGATTATGCAAGATCAAAGGGTAATGGGTAGGGTTTGTCATCGAGGCCGATTACTAAGAAGAGTATTATGTAGGTAAGGAGGTTATTTAACATACCTAGAGTTTTCTTGGTCTTGTATTAGCTTGATAAAGCCTTGTTGGTCTTCAAGTGGCTCGATGATGATGTTGTTGGTGTGTTTGGCCGAGAGAAAAGGGACATGTCTGGTGGTTTGGTGAGGGTCGATTGAAAAGGAAAGGAAAAGAGAGCTTGTGAGTCTTTGGTGTGTGAAATGAAGGGTGTGGTTGATTCCTTTATATAGCCAAAAATTTGGAAGGCTCATCCTATGAATCCTTGTAGTTCTTGATATTACCATTCCTTTCTAGTGATAGTGTTTGACAAGATAATGGTGTGTTTTGTTTCTTAGGATTGCCCGAATGGATGGGACAAGAAGATCTCCTATTTTGGGAGTGGATCAAGACTAAGAATAGGTTGAGTTAGATGGTAAGAGTACATAAGGGTGTAAGAGAGGTATGTTTGTCTTTTTTATCATGCATGGCTATTGATGACAAGCTTCATTAATTGGTGATCAAAGGTGTGTGTTGTGGTGAGGTGTCATCGGCCGCAAACAAGGAGAAGAAGATCTATCATTCTTTTTGGACTATGATCATGCTAGTGAGGTGTTGTGTCATCATCCATAGGCTTCCAAAAAGGTATATGAATATTTTCATAAGGTGGGGTGTGTTGTGTGGTGTTTGGCCGCCAAGCATAGGGAAAAGGAAGGGTAGTTTTGTTGATTGTTGATTAACTAATTAGGGTAAAGGTGGGTCTTGGAAATGTATGTTATATTGAGGTTATAGTTCCATGTTGGTGAAAGATAGAGGCAAAATATTATCCTTGTTCTTCTTCATGCTAGGCGATTATGTGGGGTTTGATAAGAAATGAGATGTGTTGACTTGTAAGTGATTGGTAAAGGTTTGTCATGAAACTATAAGGGTGTAAGTGAGTTGTAGTTCATGAGTTGTACATAATTACAAATATATCCGTATGTATAGGTATAAGGGTGGATATACGTACTTTGTTGTTTAGTCTTGTAAGACCCGCAAAACCGGTGTCAAACAGTTGGGTTAAAACTTTTAAATATGCAAAAACATGAGTAAATTTTCTTTCGAATGAGTATGTTTGAATCAAAGTGTACGCAGCGGAAAATCAATTAAATTTACAAAACCCATGGAATATTATTATTCAAATGTAAGTCGAATTTAATATTTATCATGAGTATACAAAAAAAATCATCTTCCACTAGAAATGCCATCAATTTCCGGGTAGCTTCTTGCATCGCCAAGCAGTCATCCATCCATGTCTTTTAACCTGAAATCAATCTAACGTGTATGCAAAAGTCAGCTACGCTGAGTGAGTTCAAGTTTTATAAATTTATATGAACAGGTAATTTGTCAAAATAAGATTTAACAAAATACCTCAACCTTATAGTTAACAATAAGCGCAAACCACTGATTTATTTTTCCCCAAGCAACAATCAAAGTCTAGGATAGGCATACTCTGCCTAATTACCTCAAGACTTTACTTACCAATATATAATAAACGCATCTCGCTTATCAACACAAAGTACAATCCTGTTCATTTAAGTAAATCAAAGCTAGAGATTAAAGTAGGCATGTCCCACTTCTGTCATAACCCAGTTTATAAAAAAAATACATAATATAATTCAAACCAAAGCTAGAGATCAAAGTAGGCATATCCCACCTCTGTCATAGCTCAGTTTATAAAAATACATATAATATGAACTATGTAACAATCCTGACTCAAAACCAAGATCAGAGATCAGAGCAGGTATATCCCACTTCCGTCATAGCTCAGTTCGACATATCAGGTAGCCATCAAACATAGTCTATTATATTTAATAACATGTATAACATAAACTACGGCACTACGCAACAACCATGACACAAAACCACTACTATATATTAGAGCAGGCATATCCCACTTCCATCATAGCCCAGTTTATAAGGTCACGTAGTTGCCAAACACAGTTTATGTAAATATCTATATATAATCCATATAACCTAAACATGTAGCAAGTCAAAACAATACCCGATCTAACAAGTAAGGTTTCAAATACGTGGCCAAGACATTAAGCGCATTTCGCCTATTAAATAAAAACTTAAGCCACACTTTAATCAAGACAACAGTTTTTATATATATATATATATATATATATAATAACACATATAACTCAAACCATATAATAACACATTAGGCGCATTCCGCCGATTCACGTTTCATGCCAAAATATTATATATGAGTAAAATATGGATTTCTATCGTACACAAAAACTATACCATAAATCAGAGTAGGCCTATCCCACTTCTAATAACACATATAACTCAAACCATATAATAACACATTAGGCGCATTCCGCCCATTTACGTTTCATGTGCCAAAATAATATGTATGAGTTAATATAGATTTTGTTCGTTCACAAAAATATTTATAACTTCATAAAAATATTTTGTGACTTCATAAACTAATCTTGCTAGTTTAGCATGCACGTCAGCCCAAAAATATTTAGAAAAACAATAACTAAAAGAGTGGGCGCAAGAACTCACCTCAATGAAGCACGCGGAACGTAATTACTAGATAAGCGAGAGAAGGCGTGAAGCCTTGCATTGCGTCGTCAACATACATGCTTCGAATCACAACGTATAACCTAATCGTTCCATGTCTAGCTTCGTCAAAATCCTTAAAACACTTTCCGTGCCCCATCACCATTAAGAGAACACTAGCTTGAAAGGATATCTTTGCATACAAGCCATCCTTGGTGCAACGCATCTATTCTACTCTGAACACTTGTAACAAAATGCGCAAGAAATCTTGTTTTTATCATAACTTGATCATACGATAATCATTTCACGCGATCCACATATCCACAAAATCATCTCAACAAGCCCGACATCTGGAAATTGTTTGTGTCGACCGCTGACGCTGCCACTGCTGCCAGCATGCACTTCTGTGCGTCAGCTCGTCCGAGTCTGCGCATCTGTCTTTGCGCAGCTCGAAACCTTATCACCCTAACTCCGTTTTCTTCAAATAATATACCGACGCGACCGCGAGACAATGATCTTTCATCTAGTTCACTTCGGTGCTGTTTGTTTTTTTTGCAGGAAAAGGTCTGCAGTCTGCGGACCACATCTGCAGACATCTGCAGGAGAAGAGGTGGACCAAATGTCTGCAGTTTGCAAGAGGAAGACTGTTTGTTTTTTAACTTCTGCAGTTTGCTGAAATAAGCTGAAATTAACAACAAATCGACTAGATTACGCATTATGAACAACAATATCTTAACAACAACTATGAAGAACATAACATAACAAATAACATAAGAAATCTTAACAACAACTATGAAGAACATTATGAACAACAATATCTTAACAAAAACTATGAACAACATAACATAACAACAAATCGACTAGATACACATTATGAACAACAATATCTTAACAACAACTATGAAGCAACAAGTAACAACAAATCGAAATCTGAAAAAAAAAAATCAGAAAAAAAAAAACTGATTTAACAAAATATAACACATACGAAATCAGAAAAAAAAAAAGATAACACATACGAAATCTGAAAAAAAAAAAAAACTGATTTAAATTTTTTTTAACCAAATCAGAAAAAAAAAAAGATAACAACATAATAAACCTAAACAAAATAACAAATAACATAATAAATCTGAAAAAAAAAATAACATAATAAATCTGAAAAAAAAAAAAATTTACCTTTGGCCGGAGAACCTGAAAACCCGCCGGAGGAAGAAGGAAGGAGGAGGGAAGGAGGAGGGAAGGAGGAGGAAGGAGGAGGGAAGGAAGAGGGAACCTCGCGCGAAGGAAGGAGGAGGAGGAAGGAGGAGGAGGGAAGGAGGAGGAAGGAGGAGGCCGGAGGAGGAAGGCGGCCGGCCGGAGGAGGCAGGCGGCGCCAGAAAAGATGGGTTGGGGGTAGGGTTTGGGTTGAGAAGTTGAAGGAGAAGATGGGTTGGATGTTGTTGATTGATTTCAGAAGGAGAAGATGGGTTGGATGCTGTTATATTTTTTGAGAAGAGGTGGGAAGAGGTAAAAAGAGGAAGGGCCAAGTCTGCTTGGGGAAGAGGTGGGGAAGAGGTGGGGAAGAGATTTTTAGGTGTAATCTCTTCTAAAAAACAAACGGTCTGCGAGCCACAAATGTCTGCCCGCGTCTGCGCGGGGCAGACATAAGTGGCCAGAAGCTCTTCTTGTGAAAAAACAAACACCCCCTTCCCTTTGCCATCCAGCGCCATCACTTCTGACAGCGACAACAACAATTCTGTCAGTTATTGATTCTTCACCGAAAAGATTGTTTTCGCACCACCAAACATACCACCACCGTCTACCACTTCAAGCGCGACGTCCACCTTTACCGAACACCCTTCGTGAAACTGTTTACCTTTTGTACCCCGGTGTCGCGTAAACATTAAAAGACAAGCATCACACAACCTCACTAAATGGATTCCGTAATGCGCGAAACGAAGTCTAGAATATTTCGGATCATACCTGAATTATTAGAATCCAAGGATGAATCCTACCTTTCCTCTCTGCCTCTACAGAATCTTAATCACCAAAAACATAACATAGAACCATGTTGCAGTGTCTTGATCCCAAAACTCAACCTCATTCATAATGCTCAGTACTTGAAACAAGATTCTGCGGGGACTAGATCGTCTGCTGAGATGATCATCATAACCATGGGTAAGAACCCTGGCTTGTATATCTTGGTTTCGTCTTAGAGTCGAGTAGACTCTTGGTATCTAACCGCGCACAAACCGCTAAACCGTAAACAATAATATAAAAAAAAAACTTAAAACGAAAACCATCCAAGAGTCTTATATGTTTAATAAAACCAACATCTCTGCTGGCATCAAACGACATTTTTACATAGAACAGATGGAGGGGATCGAAATCTTTATTATTATTATTATTATTATTATTATTATTATTATTATTATTATTATTATTATTATTATTATTATTATTATTATTATTATTATTATTATTATTATTATTATTATTAGCGGCTGTAGGGTTTTGAAAAACAAAAAGAATGATGATCCTGATGTCCAGAAGGTTTACTAAGGTTTTTCATGAATTGACTTAATTGCCAAGTTATAACCAAGCCCTTCGACTTATCATAACACTCTTAATAGTCCCTTGAAAATTAATAGCAAACAATAGGAGAGCCAACTTTGTTTTGTTACAAATATAGAAAGGCCCTCCATGCTTAAATCTTGAAGTGCATCGGGTCCCGAAGTTGCGCTTGCATCCTACGTTTCACATATCCATAATATGCATAGCGTAAAATGAGGTAATTAAATTTTGGGGTGTTACAAGTCTAAACATATGTGTATGTATGTATAGCATCGTGTGTGTGTATGTGTGTGTAATATATATGTAGGTGTATTTGTTAGTTAATTATAACACATATTTAGGTATCGAAGATTAACTAGGTTAGTTTGGTATCTAGGTAAAATGGATATATGTATGTGTTTATGTATAGCCAAACCTTCATATGTGTGTGCATAGGTTTGGCCGAACATGTATATCTATACGTGTACATAATAGAATATTGAAAATCTTATCATCCATGATAAAGAGATAACCTTTCAAGTGTTAACATAGGTATGTGTATGATTCTGGTGTGCTAATAACATGTGTTGATGTAATAATAATATTAACCATGGTGCCAATACATGTGTTAATTGATGATGAACATGTGTTGTTGGGTGATATTAACTCATGTTAATATATGTTTGTGTTCTAGACCATGTTCCATGATTTTTGTGTGTTATTACCAAGGAACATATTTAGAATTGCAAGGATTTGGAGTGGAATTTTGTAATTTCTCACTTAGGTATTGTCACGTGTGTTGTTGTTTTCTCCGTACGTAGTAATTGGATATCCGGGTGCTCTCTGTTGGGCATGTGAGTGGCTTGATTGTTCAATGCCAATTGTCTCGAATATTTTGGGTATTGTATGCGTAAACGGATAATCCATTGAATTTCTGCAATAGTCTGGGCTTTACTAGACTACGGATGGTATAGTAGTTGCTAAAAATGTCTAATATGCACATGAAATGACATGGTTAAGTGAAATGTGTATGGATCTTGACCTGTTTCGTTCACTGGTGTCACATTCTCCCCTTGTTTTTGGAATTTCGTCCGCGGGAGTTATCTTACAGGTTTCAGCAGTCTTTGGAAAAAGAGCCTGATACTTGCATCTAGATGATCATCACGTTCCCATGTAAATTTGGGTCTGCGTTTTGCATTCTATCTGACTTTGACAAGTTTAGTTCTGCTGCTTCTTAATTTCCTGTCACACCCCGCCTAGGCGGAAACACGGGGTGTAACCACGAAAGGTTTTCAAGCACAAGATATGAGCAAACATTCATATTTATTTATTTATAAAAGTACCAAACGTGTTCGACAACAACCAATTTCACAAGATACATTTTAAAACCCTTCGCGAGGTCAAAAGCTTTGATGACATGATACGTGGTGGTCGTGAATGATTGCCCAATCGTAACCTAAGTTCCATCCATGATTTAGTTACCTGAAAAACATGCATAAAAACTTTGTCAACAAAATGTTGGTGAGTTCACGGGTTTTGTAAACCAAATGTAAAGTTTAATGAAATCCTTGAATGACCCATCATGAGTCCATAACCAAACCTCGACGAGTGGTGCCTCGCACATTGCACAACAAAGGCAATGAATCGTCATAAAAGAAATGCAAGCACTCTCAAATCGTATAAACCGGTTAGAGCGACTAACCAAGAGTGGGGGTGTCAACCCAATAGATCTATTCAAGCGTTTCTAGGCTATATCCATAGCTAATGGTTATGATAAACTAATAAACGAGGGCTTTGATGAGTACTCTAAACATATCGTCTCATATACACCGGTCAGCTAGGAATTCATTCTAAAACTAGTAAACAATGCATGCTTTTCCCCAAAATAGTAAACAGTAAAAAGGGGTCGTGAGAACTCACCTCAAGTCCGCGTGTAGTCTAGCAAAAGTGTATGTCCGACAACTAGGTATCTCGTCCTATATACATACATGGGTACCTTAGATTTATACAAATAGGTAATCCATGGCACTCGTTGTTCACCCAATCCTTGGTGGTATGTTGGTTTAGCTTTCCTTGGTGGCATCTATATATATATATATATATATATATATATATATATATAGTTTGAAAATAATAGTTTGGATAGGAAAAATAGATCTTATTTCCTAACACATTTTCCTTTTCATAAAGTATATGTTCCTTTTGAAAAAGAGTTATTTAGTTCACAAATACACTTATTCTTTACTATACCAAGTATCATATACACATGTATTCACACCTACATATGTGTACCTCTATACTTATATTTACATATGTGTATTTCCACACAAGACCATAGATAGGGATGTCTATGAGATCTACACTTGTACATACATACCCATATACATATGCATCCTTGTAGTCCATACACATTACTATCTATGCTTTTGAGTTTGTTCTACGCATACATATATACTATGTATATACACGCACGCATACATATGTATGTACACACATGGACTTTGTTTTCATTACTAGAGTAAAGTAACATTATAACTTAGGTTCTTACATGTCTAAACACATACACATACACACGTGCACATGCATATATATGTCACGCATATACACATACATATGTATGTATATTCACGCACACATACATACATATCACGCACGCATACATACATTCATACCTAATTATGGTGATGTTTTATTATGAATGATAAACCTTGAACTAAGGTGAACCATGTGATAATTAATCAAAGTAAAGAAGTAAATGTGTTAAGGTTTATACCTCCTAGTGGATCCAAGATAGAATGCAAGATGGTAGAACTCCTTGGTTGCTCCTAGAACTTGGATGGATGTATGTGTGTGTGTTTCGAAATCTAGGAGAGGGGAAGAGAGGTTTGTGGTGTGGTGAAACTCTTGCACAAAGGGCTCCTTATATAGTGGTGGGGGTGGGAAGGGATTAGGAAGATGCTTAACACTTTGGGTAAGTCAACTTCTATGGATCCTGGAGTTAGAGAATCTTACCTAGTTTGGCTAATAATCTACTTATGTTTCATATCTTGCTAGCATATCCAAGGTCCAAATCACACTTTAGAAGGTCACTAATCTCATGATTATGTTGGTTAGATGCCAAGCATATGTGACATTACATGAATTCAACTATGGAAGCAAATCAACACATGCCAATATAGAGTTTGACTTGGATTAAAAAAAGATTAGAGAGGGCATAGGGGGCGACGGTTTGGGGAAAGGAACAAGAAAGAGGGTTGCAAGTTATTTTGGGTAACGATCTTCCCTAGTTCTTGGTGAATTAAGGAATCATACTATGTTTGGTTAATGATCCTTTCCTTGTCCCAAATCTTGCAAGCAAATCAAAGGTCTTAATCATATCTTGAGGTTGACTAAATACTATGATGATGTTGGGTAAGACTTGATCTAATGTGACAACACATGGTGGATTCTAGAGATTGTATATAACATGTGATAGATTAGTTTAAAAAAAAAAGATTATTATGGATATGGGGGTATAATCGACCGAAAGAAAGAAAAGAAAAAGAGGAATGGACACTTAACCAATGTGGTAAACCCAGCATTATAAATCTAAGATGTTTAAGGAATCTTGCCATATGTGGTTAAGCCACCAAATCTATATTTATTTTGTCTTAGAAAGAATAAGAGGATTTGACACTTCATTGATGATGTTCCAATTGTCTAGTACAAACAAAACATTAATCAAAGTGGTGGTGATCATTTTTGGCTAGTAGATTTTATAAATCCTAGTGTTGATCACTTGTTTCACCAAATATAGTTAAGTTTATAATCAAAACTAGTTAGTTCATTTAAAATGGAACAAAAAGAATATGTAAGAGCTAGTTATAAATGTGTTTACTAGCTTCTTGTATTCATGTACATATATATATATATATATGTGTGTGTGTGTGTGTGTGTGTGTGTGTGTGTGTTTGTGTGTGTGCCGTAAAATATATAAATGTGTGTGTGTGTCGTGTACACATATACACATATGTGTAGGTATGTTAGTTGAATAAATACTAGGATTTTATACATAAAATCCATGATGCTTCCCATTGTATTATTAAATAAATGTGCATCTATACATGATTTTGGAAAATCACTTGTAATCGTATAAATTTGTGTCACCAAGGTTCGTTGATATGGGTGAAATTATACTCGTTCGGACATTGCTAGACTATCTCAGGGGACTTATGCATATAAAATGTCATGAATAAGGCATGTAAAATTAAACGTTGACTAGAAAGTGTACGGATTTTGACCTGGCTAAGTGGCGAGTGTCACATTCTCCCCCTGTTGAGGAAATTTCGTCCGCGAAATTCGACGTCAGTCTGGGGATGGTAAGCCGTACTCATGTCCAATCGAGTACTGAGGGCTTCGTTCAGCGTCTGCCAGAGCCTAGAAGTAAACCGACTATCACGATCCGAAATTTTGGAAACTGGGATACCGTGTCTAGATACAACCTCCTTAATGTAGAGTTTTGACAATTTATCCAATTTATCAGTTTCCTTGATTGGCAAGAAGTGAGCAGATTTGGTCAATCGCTCCACAATTACCCCAATTGCATCATGACCGCTTGCCGTCCTTGGCAACTTAGTTACAAAATCCATCAAAATCTGCTCCTACTTCCACACGGGTATCTCAGGTTGCTGTAACAAGCCTGAGGGTTTTTGGTACCCAGCTTTGACCTTAGAGCACGTGAGGCACTTTCCCACGTACATAGCAATACTACCTTTAATGTTAGGCCACCAATATAGTTCCTTCAAATCCTTGTACATCTTATCGGCTCCTAGATGAACCAAATATCTTGACTTATGGGCCTCTTCGAGTACCAATTCCCTCAATACACCAAATAATGGAACCCAAATCCTATTAGCAAAGTACAACGTTCCGTCGGTCCTGGGTTCCAATAGTCTAACCATGGCGTGCAAAGCTTCCTCCTTGATGTTGGCCTTCTTGAGAGCTTCGTGCTGGGCTTCACGAATGCGGTCTGTGAGATTCGAATGGATCGTCAATCCTAGTGCGCGGGCACGTAGGGGTTTGATGTGTTCCTTTCGACTTAAGGCATCCACTACGACGTTTGCCTTTCCCGGGTGATACTTGATCTCACATTCGTAATTGATCAGCAATTCAACCCATCTTCTCTGCCTCATGTTCAAATCCTTCTGATCGAAGATGTGTTGCAAGCTTTTATGGTCTGTGAAGACAATACACTTGGTTCCATACAAGTAATGTCTCCAAATCTTGAGTGCAAAAACTACAGCGCCAAACTCCAAGTCATGCGTAGTGTAATTCTTCTCGTGAACCTTGAGTTGACGAGAGGCATACGCACTCACTTTATCCTTTTGCATCAAGACACAACCAAGACCTTGGTGTGAAGCATCGCAATAGACCACAAAATCATCCGTACCATCGGGCAGAGACAAAATTGGTGCGCTGCACAACCTTTGCTTCAACAACTGGAAGGCAGATTCTTGCTTGTCACCCCATTCAAACTTCTTATCCTTCTGAGTCAAAATGGTTAAAGATTGAGCTATCTTAGAGAAGTTCTCAATAAACCGTCGATAATATCCAGCGAGTCCTAAAAATTGTCCTACTTCCTTTGGCGACTTGGGCGCTTCCCAATTCTTAATTGCCTCAATCTTTGCTGGATCGACATGGATACCTTTTGCGTTCACTACATGTCCAAGAAAGTGAACCTCGCGAATCTAAAATTCGCACTTGGAGAACTTAGCATATAACTTCTCATTTTTTCAATAGCTCAAGGATCAACTTCAAATGTTGCTCATGCTCCTCTTGAGTTCGTGAGTATATCAATATATCATCAATAAAGAAAATCACGAACTTGTCCAAATACAGCTTGCACACTCTATTCATCAAATCCATAAACACTGCCGGTGCATTGGTCAATTGAAAAGGCATCACCATGAACTCATAATGACCATAACGCATCCTAAAAGCCATTTTAGGTGTGCTTTCCTTTTGCACACGAAGTTGATGATATCCAGACCTCAAATCAATCTTAGAGTAGTAGCTAGAGCCGTGCAGCTCATCAAACAGATCATCAATCCTGGGGAGAGGGTAGCGATTCTTGATAGTGAGCTTGTTCAGTTCACGGTAGTCTATGCACATCCGAAAGGATCCATCCTTCTTCTTCACAAAAAACACAGGTGCGCCCCATGGGGAGAAACTTGGTCGAATAAAACCCTTGTCCAACAACTCCTGCAATTGGCTCGAAAGCTCCTGCATCTCTGATGGCGCTAGGCGATATGGGGAACGGGCGATAGGTGCAGATCCCGGAGCTAAATCCACCACCACCATGGTCCACCACCGTCCACCACCACCATCGCCCACCGTCCACCGCCACCACCCACCACCACCGTCGACCACTACCACCACGGTCCACCACCCACCACCACCACCATTGTCTACCACCACCACGGTCCACCACCACTACCACCACCAACCACGATCCACCACCACCACCGTCCACCACCACCTACCACCGTCCACCACCACCGACCACCACCACCACCGACCACCACCACCGTACACCACCATCCACCACCACCGTCCACCACCATCGTCCACGGTCCACCACCACCCACCACCGTCCACCACCACCACTGTCCACCACCACCACAGCCCACCACCACCACCACCACCGTCCACCACCACCACCCACCACTAGGGGTGCAAACGAGCCGAGCAGCTCGCGAGCTACTCGAGCTCGGCTCGGCAAAAAGCTCGAAACGAGCCGAGCTTTATCGAGCTCGAGCCGAGCTTGAGCCTATAGCAAAGCTCGTTTATTTATCGAGCCCGAGCTCGAGCCTGGCATGTGAAGCTCCTTAGGCTCGTCGAGCCTTATCGAGCCTAGTATAATATTAGTTTTTTTAATATTTAATAATATTTACCATTCATTTAAAGTTGTTTAGTAAACGAGCCCCGAGCTCGAGCTTCACTTATCGAGCTCTCGAGCCTAAATGAACAATTATTTATGTTATTTTTATTTAATATATTAATTAATAAATACTAAACGAGCAGAGCCCGAGCCGAGCTCGAGCGTGAGAAATTACAAACGAGCCGAGCTCGAGCTTTGAAAACAAAGCTCGAATCGAGCCGAGCTCGAGCTCAAGCTCTTATAACTTAATCGAGCTCGAGTTCGAGCCTGATCGAGCTCGGGCTCGGCTCGGCTCGTTTGCACCCCTACCCACCACCACCACCGTCTACCACCAGACTGCTGTAAAAAATCAGTTTATTTAAATATCAGTTTATTTCAACAGCCTGCAAACATTAACAAACAAACAGTCTTCTTCTTGCAGACTGCAGACCTTTGGTTCACCTCTTCTCCTGCAGATATCTGCAGATGTAGTCCGCAGACTGCAGACCTTTTCATGCAAAAAAAACAAACAGCACCTAAGAAACAATATGGAGCGTAGGATTAAATTTGATAATCAGGGGCACGATCGTAATTTCTTAGCGTCATTAAAGTTCCACCCCCATTTTTAAAACGGCCATAACTTTTTCATACGGCATTATTTTAAAAAAAAATTACACTATAAAAACAAGCTTTTCATCCTCTTTTCATTTCCATACCATATTGCTATACTTTTTTTAAAAAAAATATATATATTTTTGTTGGGTTGGTAGTACTTGCATTTTATTGAGGGTATACTTGCGTTTTAGAAACGCAAGTTATACCTGATAAGACGACCTGGTAAAACGACCTAATCAAACGCAAGTTATAAATGATAAAACGCAAGTTATACATGCTAAAACGCAAGTAAGTAATATCAAGTTTTTACATTTAGACGCAAGTTATTATTGTTTAAACGCAAGTATGTAATATCAAGTTTCGAGAATATGAGATTCTTGGACTGAAGGAAAGATCTGCATAACACCAACAAGTGGAGTTGAAGGCACATCTCAAAGACATGAATACACACAGTAGACATAGCCATCAAAAAGTATGACGTACTTTTTGTGATCCAAAAGCATAAAGCATAAAAAAAAGCATAAAAACACATCACACAGCAATAAACTCAATCAATCAACCAAACTATGATCCAAATAATTAACAAACAACAACAACAACAACAACAACAACAATAATAATAATAAAGACCATTAACGAAAAGAAAACTGACTAGTGATTACAAGAACTCTGGGCTTAGCCATCTGACCCTTGCCAATTTTGGCTGGTTTCCCCCAAATTCCTCAACTTTTCGCCACCCGAATCGATAACACAACCTTCTGTCTACTTCCCTCCATTGCAGTTTCACAGGCTCGCTGGAGTTCAGCATCGTCTAACTTTCCCATGATATTAGAACCCAACTAAAAAAACAAAAAAAACAGCTATTATTACATTCAGAATGTTTAAACGCAAGTAATAATATCAACTGTTTACATTTAGACGCAAGTACTATCAACCCTGCAAAAAAATATTTTTTTCAAAGTATAGCAATATGGTATGCAAATGAAAGAGGATAAAATGCTTGTTTTTATGGTGTGTTTTTCTTAAATAATGTCGTATGAAAAAGTTATGTACGTTAAAAAATGGGGGTGGAACTCAACCATTATGGGTTATACCTAATTTGCCCTTCTCCTCCTTTTTTAGAAACTCAACGTATATTTTTCCCCTTTCAATCTCATCCATTGATTTATTTTGATTAAAGGCTCAAAATTAGGGGTGCAAACGAGCCGAGCCGAGCCCGAGCTCGATCAGGCTCGAACTCGAGCTCGATTAAGTGATAAGAGCTTGAGCTCGAGCTCGGCTCGATTCGAGCTTTGTTTTCAAAGCTCGAGCTCGGCTCGTTTGTAATTTCTCAAGCTCGAGCTCGGCTCGGGCTCGGCTCGTTTAGTATTTATTAATTAATATATTAAATAAAAATAACATAAATAATTGTTCATTTAGGCTCGAGAGCTCGATAAGTGAAGCTCGAGCTCGGGGCTCGTTTACTAAACAACTTTAAATGAATGGTAAATATTATTAAATATTAAAAAAACTAATATTATACTAGGCTCGATAAGGCTCGACGAGCCTAAGGAGCTTCACATGCCAGGCTCGAGCTCGGGCTCGATAAATAAACGAGCTTTGCTATAGGCTCAAGCTCGGCTCGAGCTCGATAAAGCTCGGCTCGTTTCGAGCTTTTTGCCGAGCCGAGCTCGAGTAGCTCGCGAGCTGCTCGGCTCGTTTGCACCCCTACTCAAAATACTTCTTACACTTTGTACGTTAAACTACTTTTTACACTAAACTTTATTGATTTCGTAAAAAAATAAAGTTTTGCTTTTTGTATTAGCGGTAGTTGAAACTGTGTCATGTAATGCTTGGTTAAGTAGCATATTTATTAGTGATGATGTCACAAGTTTATAGTACATAATGTAAATTAATGTCTATATATACCCTTCATATCTTAGAATAGTTGGATCAAACTACTAAAAACAAGATGAGGTTATTCGCCCACTTGCTAACTTTCATCCACATCTTTGGGGAGATCAGTTTCTTGTCTATGATGAGGTATGTATGCTGCTAATAGGATAACATATTTATAGTTTAAAGTTATAGATAGTGTATATATAAGTGCATACGAAGTTGCAATGTCTATAGATTATATATAGTTATAGATAATGTATATATAATTGCTTACGAAGTTGCAATGTCTTTAGTTTATAGTTATAGATAATGTATATACAAGTGGTTATGAAGTTGCAATGTCTATAGCATTCTTACAATGACTTTTGGTAATGATTCTTGGACAAATTTAGCAAGAAGATCAGCAAGAGGAGGTAGATCAAATAATCGAAAGTTTGAAAATAGAAGTGAGGAAAGAAATACTTATAGCTTTGGATGCCACGGAACACACAAACTTGTTGAAATTAGTCGATGCCATCCAACGCCTAGGCATAGCCTACTATTTCGAAAAGGAGATTGACCAAGCCTTGCAGCATATTTATAATCTATATGGTGATGAATGGAAGGGCGGTAGCCCTTCCCTTTGGTTTCGTCTCCTACGAGACAATGGCTATTATGTTTCCTCAGGTATGTGCATACCGACCTCATTAGATTATTACTAACTTTATAGGTTAAGTAATTAGTTGATCACCTTTAGTTTATGTAAATCATGCAAAGCAGATTGTTTCAGTTACTACAAAGACAATAGAGGATCATTTAAGGAGTCCTTAACCAATGATGTCGAAGGCTTGCTTGATCTCTATGAAGCCGCATATTTTAGGGTGCAAGGCGAAGTCATACTTGATGATGCTCTTGTTTTTACAAAAACTCATCTTGAAAACATTGCTAAGGACCCCCTTCGGTGCAACTCTATTATTTCTAGGCACATACAGGATGCACTAGAGCGCCCTATACGTAAAAGGTTGCCAAGACTAGGTGCAATTCGATACATACCTTTCTACGAACAACAAGTTTCTCATAACAAGTCGTTACTAAAACTTGCAAAGTTGGGGTTCAACCGGCTACAATCTCTACACAAGAAGGAGCTTAGCCAACTATCAAAGTATACATTTTTGGGTTTCATTCTCTTTAGTATATATATTGTTATTGTCTTTATGTTTTTAATTATTGTAGGTGGTGGAAAGCTTTTGATGTCCCAAATAAATTACCTTATATCAGAGATAGATTGGTCGAAAACTACTTTTGGGTATCAGGTGTCTACTTCGAACCTCAGTATGCACGTTCTAGAACATTCTTAGGAAAAATGTGTGCAATGGCGACAATTATGGATGACACGTATGACGCTTATGGTACTTATGAAGAACTTAAGATCTTCACCGAAGCAGTTCAAACGTATGTCACACATGTCTACATCAAGCGGACCTTTTTTTCATGTGTTAGAAAGTTGTGATTTTGGACTCAAATATAAAATTATAATTCACTTAAACATTAATTATAGATGGTCAGCAACCTGCATAGATTCGCTTCCAGATTACATGAAACCAATATACAAAGGCCTTTTGGATGTTTTTGAGGATATGGAGGAAACTTTGGCAAAGGAAGGACGAGCATCTGAAGTTAACTATGCTAAAGATTCGGTTAGTTAATCTGAGTGCATTTAATTATGCATCTGATACGTCATGTCCTTTTATAAAATTAATATTGTTAACAGATGAAGGAGCTCAACAGAAATTATATGATGGAAGCGAAATGGAGACACGAAGGATATGTGCCAACAGTTGACGAGGATATATCGATAAGTTTCATGCCTTGTGGTTACAAAATGCTTGCAACTTCAAGTTTTGTTGGTATGAGTATGACCACAAAAGAGGCATTCAAATGGATTAAGACCTATCCTCCACTTGTCAAAGCTTCGTGTACAATTTGCAGGCTTATGGATGATCTTGTTGGTTACAAGGTACATACTTTTTTTAAGTGCTAGACTAATTAATCCAATTAAGTAGTACATTTAATTTGATAATTAATGTTTTGTTAATGTAGGAAGACAAACAAAGAAACCATGTTGCGTCGACTGTTGATTCTTACATGAAGCAACATGATACCAAGGAGGAGCAAGTTTTTGATTTGTTAAACCTACAAGTCGAAGATGCATGGAAAGAAATCAATCGGGAATTACTTGTATGTAAAGACATTCCTCTACGGCTTATTATGAATGTGATCAACTTGGCACGCGTAATTGATACATTATACAAACATGACGATAATTTCACACGTGTTGGAGAAGAATTCAAAGATAATATCAGGTCTTGCTTCGTTCATGCCATGAGTCTCTGAGTTCTACTCCCTTCATGGTGAATAATATTTGATAGATCGGGAAGTTATCTGTTGATGCTTCTTGTGATTGATGATTATGGTTCTCTATTGTTGAATAAGACCTCAAGATTGTTATTTAAATGGGGTTTGTATTTTCATGCTTTTGTAATATATATGATAATAATAATCTGGTCCATGTACGCAGAGGTATTTACTTATGGTTTGTAATTTCATGATTTCTAAATAAAATCCATTTTATGTTCTGAATTATTATTTATTTTGTTTTATCATCAAAACTTTATTCAACACATGTGAGATTCCTAATCTTGCTAAATGGGATGGAGTGAAAATACATATGTTAACCTTTTTTTTTATTGAATTACATAGATATGGTTAATATCTTTTAGGTTGAAACAAACAGTCTGAATGCTGGACCATTTAGAGCTGAATGATTCAGAGTCTCATTAAGAGGCTACCAAACAGACTCTAAGACTTTTTCTAAGAGTAATTCCTATAGTTTATAAATACATCAATACATGCATCTTGTATGTAGGATTTAATCAAACATTTTTTTTTCAAATTAAAACACTTAGGGTAGTTTGGCAAGGAGCTCTTAGAAGTTTTAAGCTTTTAAGAAAAAACTCCTACTTAATAAAAAGTCTTGTTTGGTTGAATGAGCTTAAAACTTTTAGGTTGGGAGAAAACGTTCTATAGTGAAAAGATACTAGTACTAGCGTTTAAGAAAAAGCTCCTACTAGCTACAAGCTTTTAATGAGTAAATGACATAAATACTCATTCTATCATAATTAGACTTAGACTTATTTATTACCTTATTATAGGGTGATATTTGGCATTATTTGGGCAACACTATTATTTCATCTTTTCAAGAAGAATAACATTTGCTAAGGTGAGTTTTACATAGCCCCTTTTATTTATCACCATTTTTGGGGTGAAACATGTTATAACATCATTATTGCAATTCAATCATCAATGTGTCTATGTGTTTTCTATGTTGCATTATGTCTTGAGCATGATTAGAGTAAGCACCATTCTAGCATAATCATTAACTCCGTACAAGCCGACGGTATACATTGATAGATCTATTGGACTGACAATCCCACCCGGATACGTGCCTCCTACAAAGGTAGCGTGGGTGTTTGTTATCGCATAACATATTCAAGTGAACCATGAGCGTATGGTATGTATCATATTATAACAGTCATCAGGGTTGATTATGCACTCGATTTATTTCTAGTATGTTCTCACATATGGACTAGATTGACATGACACATGAATTGCACAACATTTTTATTCATTTATCAAAAACCTATGTAATTCTCACCAACTTTTGTTGACCCAAAAATATTTTCAAAATTAACATGTTTCAGGTAACAATGAAGCTGAGGCTTTTAGTTAATGCCTATTTTGATCATTTTATACATTTTATTAAAAGTTCCAACTGCTTTGCCAAACACCAAAATATATTTAAAAGGCTACAGCTACCGGCTAGTTTTGCCAAACATACCCTTAAGCCCTTAACCACCAAGATGTCCCATTTGAGACTTCTAATTGTTGATTTGCGAGTGCCAAACTCGATTCAAGAATCATCAAAATCCAATTTTTTTTGTAGTCGACTATAATCAAATTTTAGATTAAAACTTCCAAACTTTAGAATTCTGATTTTTTTAAAACTATGACTAAATTATCAATATTCTCCTAGGATCTGGTTTATTTGAGAACCCATGTGAGTTGCGAGAAATTGAGAACTCCTCTAAGCAAATAACAAGACGACACATATGCAGCCACCATTATAATAATAATAATAAAGGGTAAGAAAGTAATTTACACCTCCCCTACCCCACCCCACCCAAAAACACCCCCTTTTATAAGTGGTTTCTTTTTTTTTAAATCCTCACCTCTCTCTCTCACACACACACACGACTTTCTCTCTCTCTCTCTCTCTAACACACACACGACTGACTCTCTCTCACCCTTTCTCTCTCTCTCTCTATCTCTGTCATCGTTGAGGAGTTTTTTTTTTTTGGGGGGGGGGGGGGGTGGTGGTCATGGCTGTGGAGGTGGGGGGGAGGTGATCGTGAATGGTGGTGGTTTTTGGGATCTGAAACAGATCTGAATGGGGTGGGGGTGGGATCTGAACGTGGTGGGTTTTTCGAAGGTGAGGGGTTCTGAATAGTGGTGGTTCGTGGCTGCGGAGATAGGTGGGTAGAGGTGATGGGCGGTGGTCGACGAGGTGATGGTGATGGTGGGTTTGGTTGGGGTCTGGGGTCGTTTTTTGGTGGGGTTGCAGGTTTTTGGATGGGGCCTATGATGGTGTCGGGGGTGGTGGTCGGATGATGGAGTCGATGATGGTGGATGGTGGTTCATCTGAAGACGATGAACACGAACAGATCTGAAGGCGAATGAAGACGAACATGGTCAGGTATATTATTATTATTATTTTTTTTATTATTATTATTATTATTATTATTTTATTATTATTATTTGTTATTATTGTTTCTGTTATTATTATTATTAATTTTTTTCATGGTTTGTTATTTTTGTGTGAAAGAACATGATGATGGGTAGAAGAAGATGATGTTGCTGAAAATGATGGGTTTTTTTTTTTTTTTTTTGTATAAAGTAAATAAACAATGGTGTAAATCTTTTGAGTTATAAGTAGTATGGGGTGTGTAGTTTGAATGTATAGATGTTTGGTTGTTTTACATTGATGTAATACATTTTTGTTGATGTTGTGGGGCATTTTACAGTGGTATAATACGAATGTATAGATGTTCTTGTTTGGTTTTTACACCAGTGTAAAATAATTACACCGGTGTAAAATAATTAGTGTAAAATAATTATACTGGTGTAATAAAAATGTAGTAGTTTTATGTTTGGTAGATTTACACTAATGTAAAATAATTACACCAGTGTAAATCATCCTCATCAAATTTATCTTATTATTTGTTTTAAAAAGGGTGGTTATATTTAAACCCCCCACCTTCTATTTTAACCCCCTCAAAGCGCCTCGCTTAGGCCTAAGCGAGGTGCTTTGGAGCTGAATTCGAGGAGGTCGGTACGAGGGGCAGAAAAAACTGTTTTTTTAAATTTGAAGCGCCTCGCTTAGGCCTAAGCGAGGCGTTTCGAGGGGGTAATTTATTTTGGTAGTTGTTTTGATGTTTTGAGTTGTTTTTTTTTAATTTAATAATTATAAAAAGTTAAAAAAATTAAAAAACAAAGTAATAACCCTCAACATTGTCAATGACTTAAACTTGACATCATCAACCACGTAAAGTCAATGAATGCGGTATGCGCGTTAAATTTCATTAAATGTGGCAACACAGGCAAGTCCTCGTCTGAGAACAACTGAAAAGTAGCCGGTGCAAGTTCTCGATGGATGTAGCTCATATGTTATTATCTCTTCTCTTATTCTCTCTTTCTCAAGTTCTCGATGGATTATTGCTCTCATATCATGGATCAGAGAGATTTAAGCTAATTAAACTCATATCTCAAGCCGGTGCAAGTTATGTTGTAGCATCCTTGATCATCATCTTGTTCAACACACACCAGCTTTTTCATCACAGTTTCCAACCACTAATACCAGATTGATGATACTCAATTTCGGTTGATATAGAGTATATCAGAGAAATATTTAGTTGAAAGTGGATATAATGGATCAGAGAGATTTAAGCTAATTAAACTCATATCTCAAGCCGGTGCAAGTTATGTTGTAGCTCATATGTTATTATCTCTTCTCTTATTCTCTCTTTCTCAAGTTCTCGATGGATTATTGCTCTCATATCATGGATCAGAGAGATTTAAGCTAATTAAACTCATATCTCAAGTCGGTGCAAGTTATGTTGTAGCTCATATGTTATTATCTCTTCTCTTATTCTCTCTTTCTCAAGTTCTCGATGGATTATTGCTCTCATATCATGGATCAGAGAGATTTAAGCTAATTAAACTCATATCTCAAGCCGGTGCAAGTTATGTTGTAGCAGTCAAGATTGATAACTGGACAGGTTAGCCAGGTGTTTGTCAAAAAGGTAGAGCACACCACTAGAGCAAAAAGTTGTGTGTATGAATAGTGACCCTCTGGCAAACCTGCGTAAAGGACTAAAGCCACATATCTTGCCATTAATACCAATGATGATTGCCAGAGGGTATGTACAATGGTTTTATTTATATATAAAGAACATTAATCGGTTTTATTTAGCGTAAAAAGTTCATTGTACATATACCTCCTTATCTAAAAACAAATCACATCATTGTAGAGGTTACTAGGTTACTCATTACCGTTGGACGTTGAAGGTAAACATGGACAGTGAGAAGTGAGATTGATAACTTCTCTATGGAAGTTGCTAAAATAGTTAAACAAAAACTGAAATTGAACAGTTATTTGGAATATTCCTGATCATTACAGTAATACTTGGATCCGGTTCGAGTCTAAAGCTTCGTGTGTCATCTTGGTCGAACTCATGTTGCAACATTCGTCTTGTGTGGCAACATACTTGAAATCAATGGGAAGATAAACAATCCTCATCCACAATGTTCTTACCTATGAGTTTAATTAGCTTGAATCTCTCTGATCCATGGTATCCACTTTCAGAATCTGAAGAGAAGCTATCATCTCAGAGAGATATTTGTCAAGTAATTACAAGAAGATGATCAAAGATGCTACAACATAACTTGCACCGGCTTGAGATATGAGTTTAATTAGCTTGAATTTCTCTGATCCATGGTATCCACTTTCAGGCTGTCTTCATCGTTGACCGCTATCTCTCGGATAACAACTGAAAAGTTGTTTCATACATAAAGAGTATAATCGTGATGTGATGGATTTTTATATCTGCAACCTAGTTCCTTTTTACCTGGTTGCAAAGGAACTTCAGGTCAGCCAGACCTTTGTCAAAAGCAAGTGTGAAGATCAAGATCAAGAAGAACAGTACGGTCAACGATGAAGGTGTGTTGTATGTATAAAATAGTGAATAATTGTAGTGTGTTCGGTGCAGTCGACGAACATCATTCAAAATTTCAACTTCCCGTTCAGGTGCTTAAGTCCACCTTGAAGACTGGATACCATGGATCAAAGAGATTCAAGCTAATCAAACTCATATCTCAAGTTGGTCTAACAACTGAATTTGACTTGCTTGCATAGGAATCTTGTACGAAATTATACAGTTATTTGGAATGTTCCTGATCATTACAGTGAGATTGATAACTTCTCTATGGAAGGTACAAATTCAAAACAGTGGTAGGTTTGCCAGAGGGTCACTATTCATACATAAAAGATCAAGAAGAACAGTACGGTCAATGATGAAGGTGTGTTGTATGTATAAAATTGTGAATAATTGTGAGAGTCGATATGAGAGCAATAATCCATCGAGAACTAGAGAAACAGAGAATAAGAGAAGAGATAATAACATATGAGCTACAACGACGTCGTATTTTGGAAGCTGAAATTCGGATAGAACTAAATATTCAACATGAGATGACTTGCTTGCATAGGAATCTTGTACGAAATCATTCTCACATGAATATCCTTTGATGAATGTATTAGGGGTTGGAAACTCTGAAGACCAGATATCTGTCAACGATGAAGGCAAACATACTTGAAATCAATGGGAAGATAAACAATCCTCATCCACAATGTTCTTACCTATAGCTACCAACCATCCGGTAGTTGATTTTCTTCTCTATACAGAGTGACGATAGGCGTTTTCGATTTCCAAATGAATCAACGACTTAAACTTGACATCATCAACCACGTATAGTCAAAGATTTATTCTCCATATCCATACCTTGTTTCAAGTATCTTGTAAAATTCATTTCGTCTTCAAGACTCCTATGAGTCAACAAAGGTTGACTTTTTTGAGCATTAACAATGACTATATTACATTATTATTATTATTATTATTATTATTATTATTATTATTATTATTATTATTTTATTATATATGTAATTTAGTTCCTTTGTTTTATTATTATAATAATTTATTATTATCAAGAATCGGAAATTAGTAAAATGATTTATGAAAGTATCAAGCATCGGAAATTAGTAAAACGATTTAATAAATCATTGCTCAGACGTTAGGGTTTGATAAACACAAAACTTATTATTTATAAAGCAACAAAAACACAAATCGTACCGTGAAATAAAGAGAGGCCCATTAGGAGTGCCGTGGAGGAAGATCGTCGGTTTGTTGTAGTCGATGATAGCACAGAGGTTAGCGGTAACTTTAAATTTTGAATGATCGTCGATTTGTACAATGATGTGGTGTCTTCAATGATTCTAAAAAACTTGAAAGTAATTACACCGGCTTGAGATATGAGTTTGATTATTATCGTATTTGCAACTTAGTTCCTTTCTCTCGAAAAACAATCCGATTGTTAAAAGTATCAAGACTATGAAATTAGTAAAACAACTGAATTTTACCTGCTTTGCATGAAAAGTTATTTTTAAATGTTTGTTAATATATTTTTAAATGTTTGATCTGCAATATTTGAAAATTATCATTTCTTGACATACTTGGTAACACCTTGATCTGTAATATCTGAAAATTATCATTTCTCAAAAAGTAATTAAAAACACTTAAAAATGAATTAAAAACAATTGTTGAGAGTTAGGTTTAGTCGGAGGACCACGTACAATGATTCATCAAAGTTGTACAAAGCTGGATGTTTTTACTGGAAAACCAAAACGAGCAATTAACGAAGCGAAACGGAGAGATATAATTTTCTTGGCTTGGAAACAGCTTAAAAGAACCAAAAATGAATTAAAATTATTTTTAGGTGATTAACAGATAATTTTAAAGAATTAAAAGAAATTCAAATTTTTTTAAAAAAAGGCCAAAGCACCTCGCTTTGGTCAAAGCGAGGGGCTTTAGTGCCTCGCTTTGACCAAAGCGAGGTGCTTTAGTGGTTTGATTAGACCACAGGCGCCTCGCTTTGACCAAAGCGAGGCGCTTTGGCCTTTTTTTAAAAAATTTGAATTTCTTTTAATTCTTTAAAATTATCTGTTAATCACCAAAAAATAATTTTAATTCATTTTTGGTTCTTTTAAGTTGTTTCCAAGCCAAGAAAATTATATCTCTCCGTTTCGCTTCGTTAATTGCCCGTTTTGGTTTTCCAGTAAAAACATCCAGCTTTGTACAACTTTGATGAATCATTGTACGTGGTCCTCCGACTAAACCTAACTCGCAACAATTGTTTTTAATTCATTTTTAAGTGTTTTTAATTACTTTTCGAGAAATGAAAATTTTCAGATATTACAGATCAAGGTGTCACCAAGCATGTCAAGAAATGATAATTTTCAAATATTGCAGATCAAGGTGTTACCAAGCATGTCAAGAAATGATAATTTTCAAATATTACAAGTCCAAACATTTAAAAATAACTTTTCATGCAAGCAAGTAAAATTCAGTTGTTTTACTAATTTCATAGTCTTTATACTTTTAACAATCGGATCGGCGCTAAACAATAGAAAGTAATTACAAATATTGCTAGAGGGTCACTATTCATATATAAAGAACATTAATCGGTTTCATCTTTGTTTTCTTGAGTTCAACTTTCCATGATCTACCTTTATCATCTCAGAGAGATATCTGTCAACGATGGAAGGGAACCCGAAACAATAGAAAGTAATTACAAAGAAGATGATCAAAGATGCTACAACATAACTTGCACCGGCTTGAGATATGAGTTTAATTAGCTTGAATCTCTCTGATCCATGGTATCCACTTTCAGGTTGTCTTCATCGTTGACCGCTATCTCTCGGATAACAACTGAAAAGTTGTCTCATTAATTCTAATTCCAATTCCACCGGTGCAATCAGAATCTGAAGAGAAGCTATCATCTCAGAGAGATATCTGTCAACGATGGAAGGGAACCCGAAACAATAGAAAGTAATTACAAGAAGATGATCAAAGATGCTACAACATAACTTGCACCGGCTTGATATATGAGTTTAATTAGCTTGAATCTCTCTGATCCATGGTATCCACTTTCAGGTTGTCTTCATCGTTGACCGCTATCTCTCGGATAACAACTGAAAAGTTGTCTCATTAATTCCAAAACCTAAAGTGAAGATATCATCTCAGAGAGATATCTGTCAACGATGGAAGGGAACCCGAAACCATAGAAGTCTTGAAGACTAAAATGTCTTTTTCAAAAAGGTAGACTACTAGAGCAAAAAGTTGTGTGTAAGTTTTATTTTGCGTAAAGACATCATTGTACATATACCTCCTTATCTAAAAAGAAACCACATCATTGTACATATCGGTGGAAATGGGAGCTGGCCATGCCCGTAGTGTTTGAAGCCTAGTTCTTTTGGCCACAGGTACAGAAAGGTTATAAATGATTTGGTGGATCTATCATGAGTTAAACAAAAGCTGAAATTGAACAGTTATTTGGAATGTTTCTGATCATTACAATTATGCCTTTTTTGGTGAAATGAACTTGAAGAAATGATTTGGTGGATCTATCATGAGTTAAACAAAAGCTGAAATTGGACGGTTATTTGGAATGTTCCTGATCATTACTTTTCATGCAAGCAAGTAAAATTCAGTTGTTGGACAGTGAGATTGATAACTGGACAGGTTAGCCAAACCATACGAGGGTGGCAGGAAAAAGTTGACATTTTGATCCAAAGGAACTTCAGGTTAGCCAGACGTTTGTCAAAAGAACATTTTTTATAATAATTATATTAAAAAAACAAAAAACTAACTCAAAAGACCAAAAAAAAAATTTTGATCCGAAGCGCCTCGCTTAGGCCTAAGCGAGGCGCTTCGAATTTAAAATCAGCTTTTTCTGCCCCCTCGTACTGACCTCCTCGGAATGAGTTCAAAGCGCCTCGCTTAGGCCTAAACGAGGCGCTTTGAGGGGGTGAAAATAGAAGGTGGGGGTGCCAATAGACGAAGCCTTTAAAAATTAAAAGATTTTAAAAAATAAAATATAGTAAAAAAATATGATATTTTGAATAATTAAATAAAAAATTAGTATAGTATTATATTAATTATTTCTCTTTCCATAGTGTTTTTACCAAAACACCCCTTAATGTACTTTATCTATACTATATTATAAAGCATGAAGGAAGGACGACAATAAAAGTTAAGTAATTACAACATTTTAAGCTTATAGTACAACAACTTAGGGGCTGTTTGGCAAGTGCTGAACCAGTAAGTGCTGAATCAGAAAGAGGTCTGAACGGGTAAGAGGCTCTGAACCAGTAAGTGCTGAACTAGTAACTGTTGTTTGGTTAAACCTCTGAATAACTTTATAAAATTACTATTTTACTCCTTTTCAAAAAGTCATAAGCCAATAAACACTTTTGACGAAAAGCACTTTTGCATCTCCAAACTCAATCCCAAACACCCTCTAAAATGATTTTTTTTTAAAGTAGAAGGATAGAATTTGATAACTTTTAAACTGTTTTTTAGAAGGGAGTGCATTTAGCCAACCCCTAATTACATTTAGGGCACTAACTTAACTTTCTAACTAAACAAACAAGATAACTTATTTGTTATGGTCATGCTCTATAGTTTGTTTAATTTAGACATCCTCGTATATTTTGTCGACATAGGAATTTGCATTGAAAATTAATTAGAGTAGATCCATATTTGGTTTTAAATTTTAAATCATAGATCCAATTTTGAAACCAATCCTACCGATAGATGAGTATGGCGCAAATAATCATATATTGCCAACCTTTCAGGATTTCTTCCAGGATCATCACGTCGCGATAATCACAGGGACATAAATGAGATTCTTGAAGATGGTCACATGGCACTTTTTTTTTATTTATCAATCTTCCTTTTGGATGTTCTGTTAAATTAAACCTTTGTTGTTTAGTTATTTTATATAACTTCACACTTGTAACCAAACCAACACTTGTAGTCCAATAACAACACAAAGTCACGCTCTTAATAATGTGTATAGTCCAAATTTATCTCTCACGCAAGCCCACGCGAGCAAGCTCCCTGGTGTTTGCTCGCAGGGTCAATAACGCGTGGATGTTGTGGTTTTCGCGAGCCACGTGGCTCGGCTGCACCCTCGCTTGCGCCCCACAAAGGAAAGCCTTAGTCATATTGATTTTGAATTAATGTTATTAATTGCTTTGGATCACACCACATGAAAATGACCGACTTATCTTTTAACAACTAGTGGTTTTCGAACCCGCGCGTTGCGCAGGGAACGAAAATGCGTTCTATTATTGTCGAATCTGTATTGCGCTTTGTTGCCGCCATCGGATTTGTTCGAATTGGGATGACATTGTATGCTCATTTATACATATGCAACATACCATTAGGATTTTATAAAGCTTTTGGAGCAGCATCATTTCTGATCATTAGTCATTACACTTACATTAATAGCTATGACCCAAGTTTCAGTGGGAACTTTTGACTAATTTAGCTAACAGGGTTAAGCTAAAGAAAATAACCAAAAAAGAAAATGGGTCAAATGGGTTGAAAATTCTCCGACCTTCACAATTCCAGTTGGTTCTGATAGCTACAAAATACAGTAAACAAACAAATTATGCAAATATTAGGCTTGAGAAGGTCTTACCATTATCACCTACAAAGTCCTAAGTTCAAATTTAGCATATGTATTATTATGATAATGAGAAAACAAATTTGTTGGATGCTTTTGAAATGTGCATATACCTGTTGTAAGGAAAAGGGTTCAAATCCCTCCACCCATGACTGCGCGCATTGCGCACCTTGTCATTCTGTCGACTCCCAAACACAGACCCATTATTTGTAGCATTCACCATTCCTCTCTACAATGTAGCGCAATTCTTCACCATTGACATATATATCTATATATGCATGTATATACTTAGTTAAGTTTTACATAGTATGTTGTAGATTAGAAAAAGTAGTGAAAGTGAGAAATCGCCGCCGCCCACCTCAGGTAACCGACAAAGCCACAGTGAGCGTTTTTAGCACTTTCATAAGCTCGTAGCCTCGTTCAGCCATGTAGTAGCGCCCAGGCTGCTGATCTGCTATCAGGAGGACATCAATGGTCTTACCAGGCCAGAGCATGATGACATTAGTCATAAAATTGCTTGGTGTATAAAGGATCTGTTGCAACCACAGTTAATTTGTGGTTGGTGATGCTGAAAAAGATTTGTTGATTGAGCGCAGCATTGATTACCCTTAGAAGAACTCTGTCACATTTGTTCACTATGAGTTTAGTAGTACCTGCATGACAGACACATTCGAATCCGATTAATATTCATCAAAATAACTGATTATTTCATGTGGATTTATATCTAAGATAATGATTAGATGCTTGCCCATTAATGGTAACAGAATCTGATATATTCGGAACTGCGCCGCTGAACAGTGCTTGTCGTTGAACATTGATCACTTTTCTGTCCCACCATTCAGCTATTTTGTAGTCAAAAGCAAACTAATCGGTTCATTAAATCAAAAAGCTTACCCAAACCAAAACTTATATCAGAGCAAGTACTTGAGTTATGTACCTAGAATAACAGGAAACTCGAGTTTGGGCTTTGGAAAGGGATATGAAGAACCCAACTTAGGACGAATAACTAATGCACAATAGACTGTAGCTCGTAGCCAATGACTATGAGCGTGCCACCGTAATGTTCCTTCCTAGCCTGTTATGGTGAACCTGTATGTGTAACTTTCTCTGGGTCGGATTGGACACTGGGTCACATATTCAGGCCCATCAGCCTATGGGTTTCGCAGTTGGCGTAATCCATGCCTGAAAAAATAAAACAAAAAACAATAGACCAATTAATAAGGCATTATATCAATAGAAATGGCCTACTTGTTGCTAAACAATAATGTGTAGCATCAAACATAAAGTACCAATGTAAGGAGCCTCATTAGTAACTTTGACAACAACACTATCCCCATTTCGTATTTCTAGAGTCGGGCCTGGGAATTGCCCATTAACCACCACGATCCTATGCTTTCTAAATAGCCTCCTTGCTGCTACTTCTTGAACCTGTAGCCACCAAAGTAACACTAAATTCGGTAACCACAGCAGATCAAGATCGGATGTCGCATCACCTTCTCCATCATAAGGCTCAGAAAAACATAACATTTGGTTATTGTGGCTGCAAATAAAACATTTGCCAAATAACCATATGGTATCCTTTATCATCATCGCCCTAGAGTGAAACGCAACTCAACAACACGCTGCTATTCTCCAAACAACAGCAAACCAAATAGACCAAAATGCCATTTGCAAAAAAACATGAAATGACAAACATTCTCTTTTACTGTTCGATTGATAATGTGAAATGACAAACATACCATTTTACTGTTCAAATACCCCATCTATTAATACACAAATATAATATAACTAATAAACCTCAGTCTCAGAATCAAAGAGGCGTAGTTGCTTGTGCAATGCCATCCCAATCGCCAATCCTAAACAGTCATCGTCATTGCCAAAAGTTACTTCACTTTTTATTCCCATTGCTCTATTTATAGAGTATAGATATAAATTAAGTTGGCGCGGTTGCATGTGCAAAGCCATCCTAGTAGTCGCCAATAGAAAACAGTAATAATCATAGTCAAAACTAAATAGCTTAAAGAAACCCTAATCCGAATATATGAAGCAACCTGTTACAACCAAATCCATCTATGTTAACTTTCTAAAACTTATAATAGTTCTAAACACACACACACACACACACACAAATAGATACAACTACTAACACTTGAACATTGAACAAAAATTAGTCAAATTACCTTAGATATACTCTCCATAATCTTTCTCTATAACTACTTCCTGCACACAATTAGTGAACAAATCATGCAATGGTGGAGCAGATTCAAACTATATATGATACCAAATCACCCACATATGTTATATGCCTGGATAAATATTTCCATACGATTATTGTAAAGGTGATCCAATAGGATGATAAGAGTTTATACCTGATTTATTCTCGGATGCTTGGTTTGCCTCACCTTCACCATCTACGGCATTTCAAGAACTCCTATCTTATTCAGAAGATCAGGGAAACCAAATTCATATCTACATGAACTTATCAATAATAAATCAATAGACCCACATCTGAGTTTCTTGAAACAAAAATACAGAAGAAATCAAGAATGGGGAGGACATTTAACATACCAGCGAGTCGTCTGAGAGGCTTTTCCCCACCTAACCACCGTGGCTGGCGCCGGAAAAGAGTGACCAGAGACGGTTGCATCGCTCTATCCCTTTCTTTCTCTCCTTATTCGCTCTTTCTCTCTCTCTCTCTCTCTACTACTACAACTATTTTGTGGGTTTCTGCTACGCTTTCTGGCAACAAAGTAAAGAAAAGTTTCAAAGGGGAAAATGGAGGAAAATTTGTATGGTGGTATTGTAGAGGTGGCGGGAGGTGGCGGTTTTCTGGTGATTGTGGGATTTTGTGAAAGAGAAGCAAATGAAAGTAGGAAGACGGAAGAGATTTACAACTCTGTTTCAGAGTTTCATTTAAGGATGGAAGAGTAAGGATTGAGAAGGAAGTGGGAAAAAAATGTGTTTTAGAGTTTTTTGTAGGAGGGAAAGTAAGGGAATTAGAGGGATAATAAAGAGGTTTTTAGGGTGATTTTAAATCTTTCCAATTTGAAAGAAACCGGAGAGAAAGGAAGAGGAGGGAGATCCTTCTCTTCCATCCTTTAATAAAACTGGAACAGAGTGTTAGAGCGGTGGAAGACACGCGGGTTGAGGAGGAGTGTAACAACCTGGACCTAGGGCCCAAAATTTTTCGTGACTAAAAGTAAAATGACGAGGAACTAGATAATAATAACAAGAAGTATACAAACACGAAACCGAAACAGAAAATATTTTATAATTATTTTGACGAGGAAAATAATATAATACGCGTTGCGAGACCGGACTGACGCCCGTTAACAAACTTAAACCCGAACCCGAATCCGAATCCATAGTGGTGAGTCACCAAGGGGAGACACATGTCATCCCCTCGTGGTGACAACACACACACACATATGTCTAGAGGCAGAGAGAGAGGATCCGGAGGAGGAGCTCCGGTCACCTTCAACAGTGGTGTCCCCCTCAACAACAAAACACCTCATTCACCTAACAATATTCCAGAAAAGAGAGAGAACCAAGAACTAGAGAGAGAATCGTAGAGAGAGAGAGAGAGTTGAGAAGCTTAGGAGGAGGAGCCGGAGGGCTTCCGACTGCCGTCAGCGGCGGAGCCCCGGCCGATTGATTTCCCAACCAACAACCACACCACCCTCACCCCATTAAGAGAGATCGAAGAGAGAGAGAGAGAGAGAGAGAGAGAGAGAGAGAGAGAGAGACGCAGAGAAGAGAGGAACAGAAGAGAGAGAGAGCTCGGTAAGATCTAGAGATGAGGACGACGAGAGAAGCAGCGACGACACCTTCAGAATCTGAATTAACATTAAACACAAGGTAAAACCTCTTTCCTTTCATAATATTAGGAGATGGTGGTCTCGGGTGAAGATGGATTAAGGTTTCAGTAGTGATGAGACTTGTTTAGGTAACCGTGGTGGTTCCTGGCAGGCGGATTAATGTGAAGATGATGGCGGCAGTGAAGCCTATCTGGTGGATTGGTTGATAGGGATGATAGTGGTGCGATGGTGATGATTATGGATTTGGTAGAAAGGGACTTTGGTTGGTGGTCGATGTCAGACACGGGGGTGGTCTGGTGTGGATGAGTTAATCAAGTCAGGGAGACGGGTGGAGATTCGGGTCAACAAGCCGGTCAACAGAAGTTAACCCTCGAGTCAACCAAAGTCAATTGGTCAACACGAATCGTAACCTGAATATGAGGTATAACCGAAACCACTAACCCGATAATTATATTAATTAATCTTTATCAAGTATGCAGTTATGACGTGTGGGACTTGACGAGCCTTTACGGACCAAGACTAAACCATGAGTTAATCCGAATACTAGTTGGACACCTTAAATTGGTACATGAAAGTTGGACATTAGGCTATTAACTTGGACATAATAATAATAATAAGACAAGAACTCAAAGGTAACTATGGTACGAGCCTAAGACTCAAGCTTTGGACCTCGACCCTTAAGACTCGGGATGGAAGAATGAAACCTAGGCGTTTGCAACTTGAATGGATACTTGGATTTTAGGATCTAAAGGTAGGAACTTGATATTTAATATTAAATTAGAACCATGAACATTAGAAGGCTTAAACTTGACACTTTGGAAGTATGGACAATTGGACATGGATTTAGGATATAAGGTTAGAAATCGATACTCATCCCTTAGCCGCTAGCATAAAACTAAAGCATTAGGCTAAGTAGTAAAACCGAACCGGTGAGACATAAAGTTCGAATATAATTATAAACGTTACCTGACAAGCATGAACGGATAAACATACTTGGTGAACCCTCACATAAATATAGGTATATATTATACACCTTAAAATGAACCATGGAGGCGATGTTGGACTTAGGACTTGAAACATAAGACGAGACATAAAGATAATAGTATACGACACTTGACATAAGTATGGACATAGTTATAATTACTACTTTTCAAGTAAAAGCGGATAGGTTGTGGATTATCGGAACCCAAACATAAACATGAAATTATAATAAATAGAAACCATACGCTCGAGCTCGTCCCCACGTGTAACTACGATATCGGTTACGCGCACTAATATTATATATTTGAATAGGATCTTGACTTGGAACTATAGGTGAAGCCGAGACGTGATGTGAAACGTTATCAAGGTGAGTTCGTGTACTTCCCCCTTTTCTGTTTTACTGTTTTGGGGTGAACATATGCTTGTGTGTGTAAACTTACTTGATGTGACAAGGGCTCCCGAAACCAGATGCACACTCATTAACCCAAGGGAGTTGGGCCACTTAATATATGGGTAGTACTACTTGGGGAATCCCCCACGCACAGTGGATCCGGAAGCCCGGAAAACCCTCCACTGAGGTCTGCGGACCGTTGTGGCATATATTATGCCATGGGAATCCATAATGGGAGTAGATGGATTCAGTGTTAGGATTGAGGTATGTGACTTGTACATCACCATGTTTTGAACTGTGTAAACTTGTTTTCGAACTGTTAAACTGTTTTGGATTTGCTTAACTACTTACATGGACTCACCAGCATATTTGCTGACCCAAACTCTTTTAAGCATGTGTTCAGGTACTGCATTTGGATAATCTTGAGGACGAGGTATATGCTTGCTTGTGTGGATTAGAGAATGTTATGGTAGAGGATTCAAGCTGCAAGCGTAACGGTTTAGACATCTAGAGCTAAGCATGGATTGAGATTTGGATCGACTAGCGGATCATATCCTATCGACTGCTTCGACGACCGCCGCGTTTCGTCCCTACATAGATATTAGTCTATTTATTTAAATTGTGTATTTATATTTTTGGGTTAGAAATTGTATAACACTTTAATATTAGTCATCGTTGCTTCCGTTGTGCAAGTCTGTTACCAAACTGTCGTAACGTCCAGCCCCCTCTTGGTCGGGTTGTTACAAGGAGATGACAGATAGATGAGAAGAGTGGTTTGTGGCTGACAAAGTACAAGCAAATGACTAAAAAGTCTATAAACTTTAAAGGCAAATGACTAAACTGGCCATACAATAAACAAAAATAATAAAAACGGTGCCAAGACATGAACCCAGCCACCTCTTATAACAAAATAACACCCTAACCAATTGAACTTGAAATGTTTTTGTTATCACACTTAGACCTAACAATATAAATACAATGATAAAATGCCCTAAATAAAAAACACTTTTCAAATAGGAAGGTGTATTAATATAGCGTAATGATGCTCTACAAGAAATTAAAATTGTTGGTGTTTGTTGGTCCGAATCGGTTAACTAAACATCGTACTCCTAAACTACTAAGAGTGACGAAACTAAATTTAGTGATTTCAAGTAATTAAATTGTAAGATCAATAAGAATACAGAAGATATTTAAGTCCCAAAGTATGTTACTTCCAAATTGCAAATGTTTAGAAGTGTAAAACCAACTCCTCCGCTATTACAATTGACAATGAGCTATACTTACAGAATTCATAAATGAAACATTTTTTGTAGTGTGCTAGAACGAATCTACGCGGTTATTTCTAGCAAGATAGACACTCTTTCTATGACAGAGCCCGATGGTACTAATGAATATTAGTATATAATAAATGTTATTTAGTAGTGCGTACGACACTCGATACTTGAAGCTTTCAACATTGAACTTTAACATGAGTGGGAAATTTCAGCAGATCTTTAGTAACATTCTTGGTGAACATCAACCTTAATAATTCCTTACAATGTAACTTTTAATTCGATGCATGACTGTTTAAAGAGTAATTAAGACGAGACTCACACATATGCTAACAATATTCTTTCACTTAGTGAGTTAATAAACTGAAAATGGGACTTCTAGACTGATTCTAGCATAATAACTTCTAATGAAATGCTATCGAAACTTGCTACAAGTGTCGATTTGGTTACAAGTGTGAAGTTATATAAAATAACTAAACAGCAAAGGTTTAATTTCAAAAAACATCCAAAAGGAAGATCGATAAGAAAAAAGTGCATGCCCGATCATGTGACCATCTTCAAGAGTCTTGTTAAGAAGTAAATATAAACTTATGATATATTAGAATATTTGTATGTATATAGTCGAACATAACATGTAATTTGTATTGTAAATGTGTTTGTACATATGTTAGTTATCTTAGAATAGTTTAGTAGTGATATTATTAGAAATAGGAACAAGATAGATCATCGAATATGTGTTTGTACATATACATAAGGCGCGCCTCAAGTTCAAAAGACTGTGAAAAGACCATAATTCCCTTGCAAGCAGTTGTCAGTTATACTCAAAATTGGCGGGAAAGAATGGAGGGACACAACTGAATATTAACCAACCGACACAAGGCTTCGAACGACGACTGTTAGCACATATAAATTCATTGTATCGGTTAGAAGTTATGGTCATCAAGATTGTTTCATAAACACAATCCAAAAGTCTATTGTATTTCACTGAATTCGATTGATTCATACAGTTCTATTCGATTATAATAAATCTTAGTTATTATTCTTGTTATCAAATTCGAATATTATCTTTGTTTTCGATCCTGAATTCCAACAAAACTGGTATCAGAGCCAGTCGTGTCTGATTCATTCAGTTTTTTCGACGCACGGGGTAATAGTGTCTTTTCACTTTTTGAATAGGGCTGACAATTTCATATACGAACACGATAATACGATACAAACCTACACGACCTTAACAGATTTCGTGTTTGATCTTAACAGGTTTCGTATTTGGATAGTAGATGATGCTCTAGTGAAAACATTGGAATCCATATATTAACCACACCTATGTAATTCAATAAAAAAGGGTTAACATATGTATTTCGACTCCATCCCAATCACACTTGTGTTGAATATAGTTTTGATAATGAACAAATAAATAATAATTAATTCAGAACATAAAATGGATTTTATTAAGAAATCATGAAATTACAAACCATAAGTAAATACCTCTGCGTACATGGACCAGATTATTATTATCATATATATTACAAAAGCATGAAAATACAAACCCCATTTAAATAACAATCTTGAGGTCTTATTCAACAATAGAGAACCATAATCATCAATCACAAGAAGCATCAACAGATAACTTCCCGATCTATCAAATATTATTCACCATGAAGGGAGTAGAACTCAGAGACTCATGGCATGAACGAAGCAAGACCTGATATTATCTTTGAATTCTTCTCCAACACGTGTGAAATTATCGTCATGTTTGTATAATGTATCAATTACGCGTGCCAAGTTGATCACATTCATAATAAGCCGTAGAGGAATGTCTTTACATACAAGTAATTCCCGATTGATTTCTTTCCATGCATCTTCGACTTGTAGGTTTAACAAATCAAAAACTTGCTCCTCCTTGGTATCATGTTGCTTCATGTAAGAATCAACAGTCGACGCAACATGGTTTCTTTGTTTGTCTTCCTACATTAACAAAACATTAATTAAAACTTTTACTTTTCCTCATAAAGGTATTAGTAAAATACTAAAATACATTATAACTCTTATGAAAATTTACTACTTAGTTGGGTTAGTCTAGCACTTAAAAAAGAATGTACCTTGTAACCAACAAGATCATCCATAAGCCTGCAAATTGTACACGAAGCTTTGACAAGTGGAGGATAGGTCTTAATCCATTTGAATGCCTCTTCTGTGGTCATACTCATACCAACAAAACTTGAAGTTGCAAGCATTTTGTAGCCACAAGTCATGAAACTTATCGATATATGCTCGTCAACTGTTGGCACATATCCTTCGTGTCTCCATTTCGCTTCCATCATGTAATTTCTGTTGAGCTCCTTCATCTGTTAACAATATTAATTGTATAAAAGGACATGACGTATCAGATGCATAATTAAATGCACTCAGATTAACTAACCGAATCTTTAGCATAGTTAACTTCAGATGCTCGTCCTTCCTTTGCCAAAGTTTCCTCCATATCCTCAAAAACATCCAAAAGGCCTTTGTATATTGGTTTCATGTAATCTGGAAGCGAATCTATGCAGGTTGCTGACCATCTATAATTAATGTTTAAGTGAATTATAATTTTATATTTGAGTCCAAAAATCACAACTTTCTAACACATGAAAAAAAGGTCCGCTTGATGTAGACATGTGTGACATACGTTTGAACTGCTTCGGTGAAGATCTTAAGTTCTTCATAAGTACCATAAGCGTCATACGTGTCATCCATAATTGTCGCCATTGCACACATTTTTCCTAAGAATGTTCTAGAACGTGCATACTGAGGTTCGAAGTAGACACCTGATACCCAAAAGTAGTTTTCGACCAATCTATCTCTGATATAAGGTAATTTATTTGGGACATCAAAAGCTTTCCACCACCTACAATAATTAAAAACATAAAGACAATAACAATATATATACTAAAGAGAATGAAACCCAAAAATGTATACTTTGATAGTTGGCTAAGCTCCTTCTTGTGTAGAGATTGTAGCCGGTTGAACCCCAACTTTGCAAGTTTTAGTAACGACTTGTTATGAGAAACTTGTTGTTCGTAGAAAGGTATGTATCGAATTGCACCTAGTCTTGGCAACCTTTTACGTATAGGGCGCTCTAGTGCATCCTGTATGTGCCTAGAAATAGTAGAGTTGCACCGAAGGGGGTCCTTAGCAATGTTTTCAAGATGAGTTTTTGTAAAAACAAGAGCATCATCAAGTATGACTTCGCCTTGCACCCTAAAATATGCTGCTTCATAGAGATCAAGCAAGCCTTCGACATCATTGGTTAAGGACTCCTTAAATGATCCTCTATTGTCTTTGTAGTAACTGAAACAATCTGCTTTGCATGATTTACATAAACTAAAGGTGATTAACTAATTACTTAACCTATAAAGTTAGTAATAATCCAATGAGGTCGGTATGCACATACCTGAGGAAACATAATAGCCATTGTCACGTAGGAGACGAAACCAAAGGGAAGGGCTACCGCCCTTCCATTCATCACCATATAGATTATAAATATGTTGCAAGGCTTGGTCAATCTCCTTTTCGAAATAGTAGGCTATGCCTAGGCGTTGGATGGCATCGACTAATTTCAACAAGCTTGTGTGCTCCGTGGCATCCAAAGCTATAAGTATTTCTTTCCTCACTTCTAATTTCAAACTTTCGATTATGTGATCTACCCCCTCTTGCTGATCTTCTTGCTAAATTTGTCCAAGAATCATTACCAAAAGTCATTGTAAGAATACTATAGACATTGCAACTTCATAACCATTAATATATACATTGTCTATAACTATAAACTATAGACATTGCAACTTGGTAAGCACTTATATATACATTATCTATAACTATAAACTAAATAAATGATATCCTATTTTGCGGCATACATACCTCATCATAGACAAGAAACTGATCTCCCCAAAGATGTGGATGAAAGTTAGCAAGTGGGCGAATAACCTCATCTTGTTTAGCATCCATCCTCTAAAGTGGAGTTTGGGTTTTCAGTAGGTTGATCCAACTATTCTAAGATATGAAGGGTATATATAGACATTTTACATTATGTGCTAAAAACTTACCACTAATACAAAAAGCTTAATTTTATTTTTAAGAGATCAATAATAGAGTGTATATAGTATTATAGACATTTTAAATCATGTGTTAAAAGTTTGTGACATTATCACCAATCAATATATTATTACTTACCAAGCATTACACGCCACAACTTCAATTACTCTATTATAGAAAACTTAACTTTAATTTTAAGAAATCAACAAAACAGTGATGTTAATTTAACGTACCACATTTTTTATAAGTGTTTTACTGGTTATACTCTTCTCTAAACTTATCAAACTTGCATAAATCAAAAGTAAAAAGAACAAAGTAAACTGGCTTACAGAAATCACAATTGTGTCAGCAACCTTTTTTTTTATTTTCTACCTAAATTGACTGATTTAATGAAGGCTTGGGATATTTAGACATTGGTGGTTTTTATCTAGACATCCGTCTCTACGGACCGTGGATGGCCAAAATGGGTAAAACGACGGGCCGTGGGGGTCTCAACGTCCCGTGGAGGACCAAAATTGGGTAAAATGACGGGCCGTGGTTCTCTCCACGCCCCCTATAAGCTTACCAACGATTACCAATGATTGGTAATTATTGGCAATGATTTGTAATGATTGGTAATTGTGAAAAAGAAGTGTAGTGTGGGTGTTTAAGATGTGTTAGAGATGTAAATATGAATGTTTGGTTTTTTATAAATGTTTTTTTTATATGGATGTTATTTTTAAAAATAAATAGAATTATCCTTATAAAATGATATAATAGACGTTGCGTAAACATTAACGTTTATGTTGCCGAACTAAACAATAATTTCTTTTCAACCAAGAGACTCTCGAGTATCTGCATAACAATAATAATACATGCATTGGAGTTTAGTCACCGTACGTTGTGTGTTTAATCTTGCTTATGGTATTGTGTATGTCTCGTAGAATGCATACACTATTCGGGTTTTGTTCTCTGATGGCCAAATGTATGTTTGATGGTTTCAGGCCCTGAAAATAAAGCTTTTCCACCATCTTTTCTTCAAGCTGTGTCAGCCTCCTAGCAAACACGTGACCCTCAACATGTTTAAAAGGGTCGTGGTTATGATTCGGGTTACTTACCTCTAACATCCAACCATCCTTGCCTAGCCTCCCTACCAACTTAAATGGACAGTTAACCTTTTTGCTACCCGAAACCCGTACTTTGGCTGTACTTTGGTGTTCGCCACCAGGGTCGCATCTCAGCCATATCTTAATTTTTTTTTTTTTGCATAATATCCATTGCCTTTTGAAATAGAACGTCCGGTCACTATGACGTAACCGCTAGCAAGGGCTCTATCGTAAGCCCATTGTTTCAACTCTTCAACAGACCCGAATACCTGGAAATTTATATAAAAGTCTAGTCTAAATGTATACTAGTCTAAATTATATACCACTGTAAATATATACTAGTTCAATCCAACAAACCATAAAACATGTAAATATATACTAGTGTAAATAAATAAACGCACCTGATCGGTTTCATACGAAACATCCGGGTTAGGTTCCACTTTTATGTCACCTTCAGAAACACATTTTTCGTTGTCATCATCTTCCTCAAAGTCTTTATCACCTTCCTCGAAGTCCTTAGCACCACTACCGCGCGAATGGTAAGTCCTGTATGTGTACTGCGGGTAGCTTGGTGGCACGAAAAATAAGTCCTCTTCCTCTACATATTCCTAGTTCAGATCGGGCAACATCATCCCGTCATTACTACGAAGCCCAGATTTAACCTCCTCGTCCTCTACAACTTGAACCCCGGGTCCGAAAAAGCTTTCAGAGACGTAAGACTCGTTCGGAGACAGGTCATCAGTTGAAAAACTATGTAAATATAACATCGTGAGACCGGGAAGTCGAGTTGGGTCGAGAGAATAGTGGTGGTGATGTTTTGAAAGTTTGTTTGAAATGAGGAAGAAGATGTTCCCGTTTATGTTAAAATGTAAAAACAAACGGGTCGTGGAGGTCTCGATGGGCCGTCTAGGGTTTAAATGTGCAAACCTAACACATTTTTACGGATCGTGGGGCCTCCACGGCCCGTGATTATGCACCTTTTTCAGACTGACACCTCGTACCTCGTACGAAGATGGACCGTGGGGGCCTCCACGGCCGTCTTTTTTTACCTTTTGATCAAGCACGACCCATCGTGGCCTCAACGGCCCGTCTTTTTCCATTTTTTTTTCTCCACGGCCCATTGTGGCCTCCATGGTCCGTCCAGGGGGATGTCTAGGGTTTTTAAGGGGATGTCTAGATAGCATCACCCTTAATGAATCCGCTCAGTCAAGTTGAAGGGGGCGTCCAACTCGGAGCCATGCGGGTTGGGGCGAGCTAGTAGCAACGGATTTTTCGGATGGGTATTCAGTTAGTTTTGATGCTTTAGCTGATGTGTGTAAAAGTACATACAATGAAACCTCTATAATTTAATAGTCGATAAATTAATAATCTCAATAAAATTAATAATTTGTCCGGTTCCAAACCAGTACAAAATTAGACACAATCGAAAAAATAATAAGATAATATTTTTTTTTAAAATCCTAATGTAAATGTATTGGTCCTAGCGAAACTATAAAGTAATAATTACTAAAATATTCTAAAATTCTAGGATTGTCTAAAACGTGAATCTATAATCACTTGTTTGTTTGTTAACTTCAAATCTATATTGAGCTCATCTTTCTCATTAGACATTTTATAGTGATCAATCTAGATCTACATTGAACTCGACAAGTTCATTAATGTGTGAATGTACATGGAAATTTTGAAGGTCATTGTTTTTGTTTTATTAAAATAGGTAAAGTGAACGGACATAGAAATTTTGAAGGTTGATGCATTAATTTGAGAGTTGCTCACAAATATTAGCCAACTCTTTTATATAAATTTATTAATTTATCGATATAATAATATCTCGCTAAATTAATAAAATATCTCGGTCCCAACACGAACAATTTTAAAAGAGTTTTCACCAAAGAATTTTACTACATACGAAGTCAAGTTTAACAACTGATATTCAATTTAGCTAATACCAAGAACTAGACATCATCAATCTGTTGGACACCAAGGCCGAAACTCAGTAGAAAACCGCAATCGATTCCTAAGATGATTAATAAGGTGATTTGAACTAACAACTACTAATTTCAAACCGAGAAATACATGAATGCTAAACAAGAAGACTAAGAAGAAGTTACAAATCAACTAGCTCACGAAGGGTATCAAGAATGGAGAAAACAACTAACTAGAGGAATCCTATTGGCAAACTTAACTGCTCGAGAAATGGATAATCAACTGGCATACTGCGTCTAAAGAAACAACTGCCTCAAGAATCACTAAGGTATGCTAGATCTTCTCTCGGCCTCACTAAGACAACTAAATAAACCTAAGGGACACGTTGTGAAGCTCATCGGGGTAAAGTTTGGATCTCGTATAAGTCTCACCAAACACCAAACTATCGAATGTTATAGTATTCAAAGATCATATCTCCTCTCAATACACCAAAACATGGCCGTCTTTGGGGAGATCCGAGGAGGCCAACCGGACAGGGTCTATAAATCTTGAGGGCATATTTTTTTTAAAAATTCCTATATAATATATATATATATATATGTGTGTGTGTGTGTATATATATTTTTTTATATAACTCATTTAACACTTAAACTTGGGCCTAAGGGGCCTATTTTTTAACGATTTGAATAGGGTACATGAATTTTCAGAGATTTTCAGGGACGACCCTGCACCAAAACATGTAAAGTAGTAATTTAACTATATTGACTATGACTCGAGATTGCAAGGATCACATGTGGAAGGGAAAAACTCACTCTCATTCTATTTCTACCCAACAACCCAAATCATAAAAGGACAACCTGATACTATATTACCCCCAATCTTAATAAATCTTGACAAACAAACATGTTCCTATGCTTAACTATCTCTAGCTCAACCACGCAAAGTAGGGATGAGATACTAAATGCGCAGATACCAAAAATCCCTAAAATTGAGTACCGGTACCGAAAATTTTTGGAACAGTAGGGTATTTAAAGGTAAAAATCGGTCTCATACTGTATCGTACCGAACCAAAAGTACTGATACAGAAAATAGCAAAAACTGGGTACCGAATTGTTATTTAATAATCCCAACTTTGAACTATTGGTTAGGACTAATCCTAACTCGAGAAATCTTTACCAACAGTCGAAACTTTGAATATATTTTCCTTCAGTGATCCTATAATAACCGGAAGTTAACCCATTTAGTTTTTTGTTGACGTGTACTGCTTATGTGCCGGTCCACGTCATCAAAACCTTGCCACATAATTAGCCGACTTCATCAAAACTTTGACTATTTGCAACATAAGCAGTCCACGTCAGCAACAACTAACTGGATTAACTTTCAATTAGTATGAGATTGCCGAAAGAAACTATGTTCAAAGTTGGGACTGTTTATAAACATTTCTTGAGTATTAATCTCCACCAATAGGTAAATGTTTGAATCATTAAAATCTAGTTTTCCTATAATTTAACTAAAAATACATTTTTCCTTCAAATTTGTTCACTATTAAAAAATCATCAAATCTGATTCAACACACACATATAGGAATGTTCATATAAAGAGTGTTTTACTGTGGGAAGTGTAGTAGATGATACAGTCCTTCGATCAAGCAAATTCAATTGTTGAGATTGAGCGGTCCTCCAAATCTACAAATCACGCTGGAGAAAACAAGTGAAACAAGTGGCAATGGCAAAATTGAAATATCCACTATTGTTGACTTAGAGTATGTAAGACATGTTTATGAAGTGAACATTAATTCTCTCTTTCTCTCTTTATATATATATATATATATCTATACTATATTATAAAGCATGAGGGAAGGATTCCAACCAAATTTAAGTAATTACAACATATAATGCATATGGTACAATAACTTAATGAATGTAATAAAAGGATGAAGTTGTCTTTTTACATTAACAATTAAGTTGATTATGAAATAATAAAATTATTAGTGACTATTCATGTTTCTAACTTCTTTAGAAGTTATTAGTGACTATCCATGTTTCTAACTCCTTTATCTCATTTATGTCTATACCTTGTATTAGAGCCTTATAAATAGTGGCCATTGTATTGTTATCTTATACATCTCAATGAAACAATTCTCTCATTCCTTATTTTCTTTAAAATCTTTAGTTTGTTAGTAGGCATTGTCACCGGCTTCTTTCTTCAATTTGTACTTTTATGGGGCCTTATTCTTACTGATATCTTATGGCTTCCTTCTACTATTAAAACAATTAATGAACCATTTTCTTTTGTTATGTAGATTCATAAGAGATTTTGTGTACGAGAGTATTGCGGATAACCGTTATGTTGTATTTGGTCGTTCAAAATTTTGTGAAATATAGGATATCGATCTTAAGGTAACCTTTTCTTCACCATTAAAACAATATTCTTGCATCTTAAGGTAACCTTTTCTTCACCATTAAAACAATATTTTTGCAAACGTTATGTGTTTACGCCCCCAACCAATTCATACTTTGTTGTTTTTATAATCTTTTATACAGTTAATATCTAGGGTTGTATTTTTATATTTAGAAAGTTCATAGAAAAAATCGAATAATATATTGATGTATGGAACTATCGTAGTCAGTAGTTTAAGTTGAATATTTCTGAACCTAAACAATGTCTATAAATTGAGATATAAATATAGTATGGAGTGATGGAAGCTTACTACATATTTGCAGAGTAAAACAATGAATGAACTATATTTATTTTTTATAAACACGAGAGTTAAAAAAATTAAAAAATAGATAAAAATAAATTCGTAATAATCGAGCCGGTAGTTTAAGTTGAAAAATTTTAAACTTAAACAATAAAACTATATCATTCAAAACAGTAAAGACAATAAATCTTTAGTAGTAACTAAAGATGTGGAAGATACAATAGTTTAAATTTTCTCCCTACTTGTGGATGATACAATGGTTAAAATTTCCCCGTAACCGATGTGGACAATACTTGTACATACATGACTATAAGAGTTAGACATAGAGAATTCCTAAAATGCCTTTATCTATATCTATACTATATTATAAAGTATTTAGGAAGGCTACCCACAAAATTTAAAAACAATAATAGGAGATGATAAACTTCTCTTTTTCCAATTTTACACTACTATATGTTAATCAAAACTTACACGCATATCGAAGCTTTGTCATCGTGTCAAGCCTTCATTATGAGTCTATGATTTCCTTCTTTGTCTCATGTAAGAGGCAATAAGACCATATGACACGTGCCCTACCCTTGTTTGCATTTATCATCACATATTTATTTCTGTTGTTACTTTGTTTTTAGTAAATATTGTGTTCCCGCCGCAACGCGCGGGCACCCCACTAGTATATATATATACACACACACATACTATTATATAATGCATCCTAGATGGGCATCAAAGTAATTTCACCATCATTTTAAGAGGCATCCCAAGAGACACAAGTGTAATCCCCAAATTTTTATCCCATTTCTTCCATTTATATCCTTGTGTGCCACCTTTGATAGCAATTGTACAAAATAATAATGCAACTCACTACACACAATCCTTTATTGCCTCTCTTCACTTTTTCTGCTCATCCTTTCACCTTCTTAAACGTAAGCCAGTTGATATTCACATTAATTAATCTTGGATTTCAGTTATGTGCAATCCATATGACATTTTCTTCACAACTTTAATACCCGCTAAGAAACCTTCATTCTCTGATTAGGCTGGTTGGATGGGATTTTTCCTCTGTCGATTCAAGGTACGTGTCTTGTCTATTGCAGGTTTCTCCTCCGATTAGTTTTCTAAATAGATTGAGAAGATACGAAAATTGCTTTAGGGTTTGTGTGACTTTGAATTTGGCATCTATTTTTATTTGCTCTGCTCTATTTTTTATTCCTCTGTTTTTCATTTTTTGAGTATAAATCTTTGATTTTGGAGATGGGTTTTTTGATTGGTGATGTGGGGTTTCACATTAAACCATATATTAATGGCTTTAGTTTATAAATTTAACATTTTGTTTTATTGTTGCAGGGTATGGTGTTAGAGGTGTACTCGCCGAAGTTAGAGGTCCATTCACGGTGTCTCAGTGGATGGAGTTAGAACACCAAACATTGATCTACAAATACATAACGGTTAACGCACCAATACGATCTAATCTCTTTATTCCGATCAAAAAAGCCCTTGAAACGGCAGCGTTTTGTTATCCCGGAGCCAATCTCCGGCATGCCTGTAAGTCTATTTTCAAGATTATGTTTCAAGATTTTATAAAGAAGGGGGGATGTGAATTAAGAAGTTGTGGTTGGTTGAATCAGATGGATGGGGTGGTTTCCAAATGGGGTTTTCGAACAACTCTAATCCAGAGCCGGGGCGGTGTAGGAGGACGGATGGGAAGAAATGGCGGTGCTCGAGGGATGCGGTGGCAAATCAGAAGTATTGCGAACAACATATGAACAGAGGTCACCATCATTCAAGAAAGCCTGTGGAAGGCCAACCGGGCCATTCAATTGTAAATGGACCTACCGCTAATGGCGTCGTGGTCTCCACCCCGGCCACCACTACCGCCATCGTTATCGGTCAGTTGAACCAACAAAATCAGCACCTATTTAATAGGTAAATTTTCAAAGATTTTGCGTAACAAATTTTGGGCATTTTGCACTGAGACAACAGTTCCATAGCTGTAGTAGCTTTACTGGTTGTAGTACAGCTACGAAACTGTTGTCGAAACTGTTTATATCTTATTTGTCATTTGCATAATGTATGTCAATGTCATATGAAATGATTTCACCGGTAGAATTTATAGTTGGGATGTCGTCAAAGTGTATTGTGACACCCCAGGAAAATCCCACATCGGCCGTGGCCAGGAGAGATCCTTGGTTCATAAGTAATGTCTTGCCTCTTAAATCACCAACGCGTTTTGGGGCTTAATGTTTGCGAAAGCGATCAAAATCCACTTAAGCGGTCGTGAGCTAAGTAATGGGAATTCCGAGGAATTCAACCTATAATGTGTAAGAATACTAATAAGGAAAAGTCTAAGAGTCTAAGGTAACTAGGGTCTAAGGCATTAGGGTTTGCTAAGTCGATTTGGGGAATTAGAGTTTTTACGATAAGTCGAATTAATATAAAAGTTGTATATTAAAATAATATATCAAAGTTTTTAGATATGATTTAGGTAATATAATTATGACCAAGTGAATAATTAGATTAAAATATGTTTAAATAATTAACACAAAATAATTTAGTTAATTACAATTATTATAAATAAATGCAATAATCATAAATATTGAAATAAATAATTATGAGTTACAATGTGATCCAACAAATGATAATAAAGGCTTTCAACCATAAGAATATTTCTATTTTATAATAAAAGTATTTATAAAATAGATATTTAATAGTATAAATAATTAAATGATTAATTATATCTAATTAAACATAAATAAGACTATAAATGCAAGACATGATCCAAAGATACTAGTTTTATAGAAAATGGATGATTTCTGATGTAAACAAATTAGTACAATTTTCCCATAATTTATATAAACTTATTTATATTTAAAACTGATTTAATGAGATTTAATCATGTTTAAATGATTATAAATAGGAAAATCAATAAAATAAGTGTTTTCTTAATCAATGTATTCAAATTTACATTTTAGTCCATGAGCTATTGAACAATCGTCACTACGTGACACCTCGATGTTTCCGCCATCGGTTGGGGTGTTACAGATTGGTATCAGAGCCAGGTTTCGATCCTGGGACCTGTGGGCCCATAACCAAAATATCAAAAATTTTATTATATATTATTTTTTTAAATCGTTTAAATTTTTATAACAAATAATCAGATAAATATTTATTTTACACAAGTGTAAAAACTGTAACACCCCAACCGATGGCGGAAACATCGGGATGTCACGTATTGATGATTGTTCAGTAGCTCATGGTAGATAATAAATTTCAATAATTGTCTTAATTACATTATATACAATTACTCTACAAGAATTCGTACATCAAAATGAATAATACTAAGTACACATCTTCAGGCATTAACTCAAATCTTCAAGCAAGCTATAACCTGAAACATGTTAAGTTTGAAAATATTTTGGGTCAACAAAAGTTGGTGAGAATACATAGGTTTTTGAATATAATAGATAACAATAGTTTGTACAACAATCACAGTTGTATAATGATAGAGTATGAGTCCGACATGTAACGATGCGTCTTTGTACAATCAAACCTTGTGTCGACTGAGACCTAACTCGCAAGTTAGTAAAAGTGTAACTGTTATCGATCATCCCTGAATTTATGCGGGGGATGGGTTTGTCAGACCTATAGCGCTATAATCTAAACAGGCGGCTTGATCAATGCTAATGATTGTCCTGTGTCTTTTTGTTACAGTCAAATGATAGAATGAGTAAATGATAGTGTAATTGAATCACAAGTTTCAACAATGTAAGAATGAGTAAATGATAGTATATAAAATGTTTAAACATGTTTCACCCCAAAATGTAAAACAGAAAAAGGGGCTATGTAAACTCACCTTAGTGTTTAGAATGGAGACCCTTGTTATATACGTAAATGTGGCTCGTGTGTATCCAAATATCACCCTATTTCAAGGTAATAAATAAGTGTTGGGGAAAACTTAATAAGTCTAAGTTTTCTAGTCTAAAACGTGCTAGGGTTCCTAATTTGGGGATTAATAATTGATTTATGATTAACTTCAAATAATTGTTAATAACTTAAATAAACAAAGAACTAATTAATAAAAATATTTCTGACCAATATTAACCAAAAGTAGTTAAATTATAATGTAATAAATGTGAAAATAATTTTTATAAAATTATTTTCTTAATTAACGAATATTTATATATATATTTATTTTACAAAATATAGACTTAATATTTAAAAATATTAAAATTTATAAATTTTGAATCAAAAATTTATATTTCTGATCTAAATGATTAATAATAATTTATGTGAAATTTTGATGTAAAAATAATGGAAAATGAATTTATTATGATTTATTTATGATTAAAATAACAAAAATCAATTAAAAATATTAAATAAATGATTTTTCAGAAATAAAATCATTTCTGGAATATTTATTGTTTTATAAGTTTAGGATAATTTTTGTGGAATTTTATAAAATCGTTTTGATATTTTTATAGAATTTTATAATTATAATTGAATAAACTTGTAATATTTATTATATATAATAAATAAAAGATTTTTGAAAAACTAAAAGTTGGGTATTAAACTTTATCATAAGACTGACTCAAAATAAATTTTGTAGGATTTATAAACCATGTTTAGTATTTAAATTCTATTTTTAAAGATAATTGTAGATTATATAAGTATAAAGAAAATAAAAAAAATGGTTGTGTGTGCCAAGAATCGAACCCGGGCCTCTGGCCGGTTCGTGTTTATAATCACAAGCCCAGACCAGTTGGTCTGGACCCTGAGAACGTTAAGATTTGATTTCAGTAATATGTATATGTTTCTTAGGATTAGTTTAAATTTAACCAAAAATAAAAATGAGTGTGCCTGGGATCGAACCCAGACACGAACCCGTTCAACGTGTTTAACACAGATACATTCCACCATCTGATCTAGAGATCAGTTAGTGTTTTCTTTTGATCTAAAAAAAAATTATATGTAATGACTAGACATAGTCATCTTCCCCAAATTAAACCTTAAGAACCCTAGATATCCAATCCTTTCATACATTACAGAAACAAACAACGAATAGAGGGCTAATGATCAATATGTACTATTAATCGAACTGGAATACTTGAATCGGACTTACAGTTTGCAAAAAGGGTCGATATGAACGAGTCAACAAAAGTCAAACCAAGCTTCAATCGCTCAAATCAGAGATCTTGGGAAGGATTTAATGGTGTAGATGGGTTTTTCGGTCCTGTCTAAATGAATTTTGACGTTCTATTTATAATATGTTCGCTAAAATGGAAGTTTATAATCTTTGACTCGTAATGGTCAAAACATGCTCCAATCGAGTTCGAATAGGAGCTGTTAACGCGTCATTTCCTGCTGGTTTATGAGGAATTTTAAATGTCGAGTCAAATCATTACAACCTTGCCAAACATATATAAATCCAGCGTTCAAAAAGAAGAAAAAAAAAGAGTTAATAGCCATTTTCGTCCCTGTGGTTTGGGCCAGTTTGCCACTCTAGTACAAAAGTTTTTTTTTTTGCAATTCCTTCCCTGAGGTTTGGATTTTTTTGCCAAATTCGTCCTTTTCACTAAATCAGTTAAAAAATCTCGTTAAGGTCAGGGGTATGGTTTTCATTTTACCTACTTAATGAGGGACAATTTATACATTTCACTCTATGATTATTTTAATAAAAAAAACCATCATCTTCTTCCCTCTTTTCCCCCAAATTAAAACCCTAACAATGTCACCCCTCACCCACACTCTCTCTCTCTCTCTAGAATACCCACCACCTCCACCATGTCCACCACCACCCACCCACTTCTCCTCTCCCTCTCTCTCTACTTTCTCTCTCTACAGTCTCTAATGGCAATGTTAGAACCTTGCACCAAACCCAACCCAAACAGAAACCGAAAACAACTAATTTTCGAATTCAATAGTTTTTCCAAATCAATCTGTGACCTCTCAGGCCCATTCCGTGATAATATCCTATCATTCCACAACAATGTTTGTAATATGTAACTATTGGAAAGTTAGAGGACCTTTATAGTCTAAATCCATTGAAAAGGAATGGGCTAAGCTAGTCCTTCACAGAAGCTTGCTCTCTCTCATCTGCCATGGCGATGGCAATGGGGTGGTTTACTACCCCATTCACGCGCACCACAACCTCCATCATCAACTGCACCAACTACCGCCGGAGAGTACTGCCGTGGCGCCACGACATATGTTAACATGGAGCCTGGTGACGAATCACACTGTGTTAGCAGTTGATGTTTATAATGATAAGATTAAACAAGGCTTATGGTCAGAAGGTTTAGATCTGGAAGGGATTTGTAGGTTGAAGATGAGAGAGGATTGTTGATGTCGATCTGAGACTCCACGATGAGCAAGTTTCTAGAACAAGTGAAAGATAGGAGTTGAATCAATGGAGGATGGCCTAAAAATAATAAAGATTATTCAATGTCAAACCTTGCAGTCAACTCGTATACAAAGCTTATGGTCAGGAGGTTTAGATTTGGAGAAGTTGAAGATGTGAGAGAGAGAAAGAGATAGAGATGACTGATTTTTATGTACAGGCTTTTTTTTTAATGTATAAAAATGAGTAAAAAAATTAAAAACAAAAATAAATTGGTAAAATGACAAAAATACCCCTGAGTTAACAGAAAAAATAAACCTAGTTAGTCAAAAGGACGAAAATAGCAAAAAAATCCAAACCTTAGGGAAGGAATTGCAAAAAAAAAAAAAACTTTTGTACTAGAGTGGCAAACTGGCCCAAACCACAGGGACGAAAATGGCTATTAACTCAAAAAAAAATTAAAAGTTTTGGGTGTATTTTTTTGTGTGCAGCGATTCCAGGGAAGAAGAAGAAGCAGAATTTGGGCTGGTTACTGGGCTCACTTGGGCTCCGATTTTTTTTTTTAAAGAAAGGTTGGGTTTGTTATTGAGTTGGTTTGGTTTTGTTAGGACTTTGATATGGTTAAAGTAATTCTACAAATATGTGTATAAACATTATAATTTTTGATATTCTAAAAAAATCTGATCATTTTATTATTATTATTATTATTATTATTATTATTATTATTATTATTATTATTATAATGTTTTGAAATAAATAAGATTTAGACGCGGTTATTTTTGTACAAAAGAAGTTTAATACAAATAAAGTGGTGATTTTACCTATAAAAAATTTGCGATGTTACAAAAACCAACAAAAAAACATCTACCAACAAAAACATCTTTACATTTGAATTACACTACTGCAAAAATGCCCCACAAACATCAACAAAAACATCTATACATTCGAATTACATCACTATAAAAACCAAAACATCTATAAATTCATGTACTATATCCGTTACACCAATGTAAACAAACAAAAAAGTTGCCTAAAAACAACAAAAACACCAATGTAAAACATAGTTACACCAAAAATATACACAACCTACATCTAAAAACTAACTCTACAAAAATCTTGTCCACTAACTCAAACAATTACACTAGTGTAAATTTTCAATAATAATAATAATAATAATAATAATAATAATAATAATAATAATAATATGTAACCATTCATCCTTACCATCCTTCTTCATCATCAAATCATCTTCAAAAAACACCACCGCCACTGTGAACACCACCTCCATTCATCCTTAGATAAAAAATCATCCTTACAAAGGTCCATCAAAAACACCACCTCTAATAGATCTGTGTTTTAACAATACCCAAGTCATTATTTCAACAAAAATAAAAATAAAAAAGCATAGAAAATAAAATTAATAATAATAATAATAATATTACCTGTGAAAGTCGGAAACCACTCTCAGCCACCACCAACCCTCCAAACCACCACTCAAACCACCCCCCGAAACCACCCTCAGCCACCACCACCTCCGTCAACCACCCTCAGCCACCACCATCCCTCAAACCCACAACCACCACCACCCCTGAAACCCACAACCACCACCGAACCAGCCCGTCATCTTCATCATCATCACCATCGAACCCCCATCTTCAAAACCCCTCTGCAAAAAAAACCCTCTCCCACCTATCGTCTTCAAACCCGTCTTCAAAACACTCCCCATCGTCATCACCATCGAACCATCCCTCAAACCCACAACCACCATCAACATCAGATCCACCCCCCAAAACCCAAAAAACACATCAGATCAACCCTAAAAAACAAAAAAAAAACCATCAGATCCACCACTCACCACCATCAACACCGTCACCACCTACCCACCGTCACCACCTCCCCTGTTTCGAACCCACCTACTTACCACACTGTCACCATCAACACCGTCACCACCTACCCACCGTCACCACCATCAAAGGTTGTGTGTGTGTGTTAGAGAGAGAGAGAGAGACGTGTGTGTGTGTGTTTAGAGAGAGAAAGGCTTGTGTGTGTGTGTGTGTTTGAGAGAGAGAGAGAGAGTATGAGAGTGATTATGATAATTTTTTAAAAACAAATCTGCATTTTTAATAAAAAAAGGTGTGGGGTGGGGTGGGGTGGGGTAGGGGATATGGTATTTGACACAAATGTCCTTCAATAAAAAATAAAAAAAAATAAAAAAATAAAAAAATAAAAAAAAACCTTTACTAGCCTATGTGTCATAATATTATTGGACTAGGGGAGTTCTCAAGTTCTCGCAACTCAGAGGAGTTTTCAAAATATCCAGATCCTATATATATAGGTATTGGTTAATGTACAAAGTTTATTTTTTTGTACAAAGTGTGAGAAGTCTATGTAGTCATCGTGTTTTAAATTTTGGCTATGATATTTTTGATTCATTTTGCATTATATTATATTGAAAAACACCAAACGCAATAATTTAAAACACTATCAAATGTATTATATACATAAAATTTAAAACACACTGATTACTTTCTTCTCATAGTGTTTTAGATTGCATGTCGAGAAATGCATTAATTAGTGTTTTTAGTTGTCACATTTTGTATTTTCTATATAATACTATACCAAAAGAATATAAAACATCATGCCTAAAATTTAAAACACAATGCCTATATAGACTTTACACACTTTGATTTAATAATTTTATTGAATGTTAAATTGATTATTATTTTTTTGTAACCCCCTCTAAACTAGTTAAATAAATAAAAATCATTATTCAATTTTAAAATATATTCTTCCAAATCGAAACTTATAAAGAGTGAAAGATAATTTTAATATGTGCAGGTAGGGGTGCAAACGAGCCGAGCCGAGCCCGAGCTTGACCATGCTCGAGCTCGAGCTCGATTAACTTATAAGAGCTCGGGCTCGAGCTCAGCTCGATTCGAGCTTTGTTTTCAAAGCTCGAGCTCGGCTCGTTAGTAATTTCTCAAGCTCGAGCTCGGCTCGGGCTCGGCTCGTTTGTTATCTATTAGTTAAATTATTAAATAAAAATAATAAAAATAATAATTCGTTTAGGCTCGTGAGCTCGATAAGTGAAGCTCGAGCTCGGGCCCATTAACTTAACGACTTTAAACGAGGGGTAAATATGATTAAATATTAAAAAAACTAATATTATACATAGGCTCGATAAGGCTCGACGAGCCTAACGAGTTTCATACGTTAGGCTCGAGCTCGGGCTCGATAAATAAACGAGCTTTGTTTTAGGCTCAAGCTCGGCTCGAGCTCGATAAGGCTCGGCTCGTTTCGAGCTTTTTACCGAGCCGAGTTCGAGTAGCTCGCGAGCGGCTCGGCTCGTTTGCACCCCTATGTGCAGGATATATGCAGGATGAATTTTTATATGTGTAGGATAAACGTATGATAATCTCGATAAGCATAGGATAAACATATGATAATTTTGATATATGTAGGACGAATTTTTAGATTTTTTTTTTTTTTGAACATTAACTTTCATTAAAACAACGGCAAGCACTCAAAAAAGGAGAGCCGCCAACTCAGAGATACATATACAAAGGATATTTGGACCACTCTTTCCAAACTAAATCTTTACATTTCGTTCTATACTTTAACCATAAAAAGCCTTTCGATTTCACCTCTGTCACGACGTCCATAACCTTCTTTTCCTTATTCTGAAAAATTTTCATGTTTCGTGCATTCCAAATAGACCAAGTTGTAATCATAACTATACCTCTTACAATCTTTTTTCTCCATTTCCCGCCGTGAACGTTATGATATAACATCATGAGATCTTCAAAGTCGTAAGCGAAGAACGGCTCCAACTTACACTAATTGCAAATTATACTCCACACCCCATAGGAAAAAACACAAGAAACCATCAAGTGATTCAAGTCTTCATCGATCGTTTGACACATCGGACACATCAAATCAGGAACATTTATACGTCTTCTTGTCAACGCCACCCGTGTAGGCAATCTATCTCGAATAGCCCTCCATGAAAGCAAATTCACCTTTAAAGGAACCCAATATTCCCACTTGAAATTAATATTCTCGGACTGAACATTATCCACTGGGATTAACAGCTTCTTGAAGCCTGCTACCGTATACAACCTGCTTGAGTCTTCCGTCCAAGTCCATTTGTCCGCAGCCTCGTTGTATTTAACTTCAGAAATCAATCGTAGTAAGTCCTGAATTTTTGATAATTCTTCAACCGAACCTGGATGTCTACGCCAAGAACCTGCAAATAAAACGTTAGAAAAAACCGGTTTCACCCTATCCCGAACTGTACATCGTTTGTTCTTTTCGAGCTTGTAAAGGCAAGGCCATCTATTTTTTAGAATCGTATCACCCAACCAATTATCAAACCAAAAACGAACTCTATCACCTTTACCAATCGTCCCTCTAATCAGTTGAGGGAAGGCCTTGTCTTTAACCCGGGTATCCTCCAACACATTAACAATAGATTTCCAACACCCCGATAAACCATTTTTAACCGGAAGGAAAGTCCAAAAACCCCTCCCCCCATGAATCGTCTCTATCATGTTCTGCCAAACCGAACCGTGTTCCGACATGAATGTAGGACAAATTTTAATAATGTGTAGGATAAAGTGTTAATTATTATTTAATTAGATAGATGATAATTAATGTAAGAAAAGTTAAACTATTTATTGTTTAACCATTATGTAACTGCTTCTTTTTGTTCTAATATGAGGTTTATTCTCATTCAGTGGCGGAGCTACCCACACTTCATGGTGGTCGGTACCCACCGTAGGATCGATTGAGCCATCGTATTTTCTATGTGAAAAGTCCAGTGCCCACCCTAACGAAAAGCCTAGTGCAGTGCCAACGATTGAAAAGCCCCCGTCGATCATAATTTCATGATTCTCTGGTTGTTCTGATAAGTTCGATCATTCCCTGTCGTGCTCTCTGCTATGCGCCTCTGTCTCTCCGATCAATCATCAAATACAGGCGGCGGCTGCTCTGTGAAATCCGGTATTCGACCAGACCATCAGCGGCTTGAGCGTGACTGCGTGAGTGTTGTTATGAGGTGGTTGAAAGTTTCATTCTCTCTTTTGCTAAAGAAAAGTGATTGTATTTTCTTTGTAATATTTTATCATATATTTTGGTTCTTTTGAAGCAGAGTAATATTTTATTTATTATAAATAGTAAGGGTAGGGTTCTTGTACAAAGGGTATTTTTTGTGAGAAGGATAAGAAGTGTTTTGGACCATTAGATCTATAGATGGATGGTTGAGATTAAATGGATGGCAAATCTGTAATTAGTGTTATAATTAAATTAATTAATTATAGGTTTCAAGGGTATAAGAGTAAAATGACTAATTATTAAAAGTCTTCCCATTATTTCTCATTTTATCAATTAAATTCCTTTTATATCTCATTCTTTCTCTCTCACACACGATGCCTTCTCTGTGTATTTCTCTCTCTCTCAAACACAACAAAGCTAGTGCTTATCCTTTCAAATTTTAGATGAGAGGTTATCTAATTGTCATTGGAAGGTTATATGACAAGTGGCAAACAGTGATGAAAATAAAGTATGTACAGAGGATAATTATGAAACAAAGCTAAGGCTAATCTTTCCTTTCAAATTCGTGTATAGATCTCCTTTCAAGTTATAGTGTTTTTAACATCTTGAAGCATGTATTAATGTGTAAGTTATCGTGTTTAATATTCGGAAGGTTTTGTATTACAGTGTGGTGTTTTATCTTCATATTTATGTGTTTTATCTTCATATTTATGTGTTTTATCTTCATATTTATGTGTTTTATCTTCATATGATCATATATTCATATGATCATATAAGTTGGTTTTATTTGTGTACACTTAAAAAATTTGTAATATGGTAAAACACCATGTAAGAATAACACCCTTTACAAAGAATATAATAAAACACCAAACGTTGTGTAAAAAATAACTAAAAATCTACCTTAAACATAAAACACCACATGTTGATTGTTAAACACTATGCTCGACGGTGGTGACCTGAGCCACTGGCGATGGTGGTGGTGATGAGGTGTCTGCATCTCTCTCTTCTCTCTCTCTCTCCCTCTCTGTGCCTATTTTTATGCTATCTCACCTTTCTTACCATAATTACCATTTTAATCTTTATTTAATAGTATGTCAAAATTACTACATTGCCCAAAGACCATGTGTCACGTGTCGCAACCAGAAGCCTTCTCACCCTTCTCACATATTTTGGCCTTTGTACAGGAACCTAAACCTAAATAGTAATATTATATTATATTATATATTTGATGGTGCTTGGAGACTAGAGTTAGTGATATATGATACTAAGAAATAAATTATTTGTATAACTGATTTGTCTTTTTTTTCGATGATTAACTTATTTGTTTTTTTTTTTTTTAACTTTTAAGTTATGTATTGTGTTTTTGTTACATTATAATAAGTGTATAACATATTAAAATTTAATACAAATTATTTGTGTTTGTAATATAATATTAATACAAACTATATGCTAATTTACACTTATGCAGATTATAATTTGTGGCCTTGAGGTGGATCGTTTATTTATTGGCGATTTAATCACTTGATTATATCTTCGCATAAAGTTAAACAAGATGCGTATTTTTTACCCTCTTAAACAAGTTGTGATTTATGTATTGTTTATGTTATTTGTTAAATTTATTTTTTTTTTACCATTTATGAACTCTTTTTAACAATTTCTTAAGAAAGAATTACACAAATAGTCCTTGTGGTTTATCATTAGTTTCACCTTTGAGTATTAAGGTTTAAAAGTTTTATGTTAAGGTGTTAAGTTTAGTTTTTGTAACATAATAGAGTATTAGCACTAACGAGGGTTAATATTTAGCTGAGTTTACTCTTATGTGACAAATGGTAAACCACAAGGACCAAATGTGAAACTTAAGTAGGGTCCACCACCAATTTTAAAGGTGACGCACCACCCACCTCCTTCTTCACTTTCACCCACCACCATCTTCACCTCTTACTACCACAACCAACCACCTTCTCCTCCACCTTTCACCACAACCAACCATTACTTAAACTTTAATTAAAGAGTTATATATATATATATACAGTTGCGGTCCTAATTAACCTTTCGTGAAGAATCTTATATGTACTTCAAAGTGTGAAAAAAGCATTTTAGTTTTCTCTGGACATTATTGATGTAATAATATTTAAACTGGATATAGTTGGCATAAAGGAGTGGCCTAGTCGACAATGATTGATTAATGTATGTATTCTAATTATATTATTCACAATCGAGGCTGAGTTATGTTCAATTTATCATCAATAACACATATCTTAATATGAATGTTTGTCGAAAATGTATAACTTCCCATTATAAAACTACTTGTTCGTAAAATAGAACATAAATAAATAGGGTGAAAGTTGAAGATAGTGGTGGGTGAAGGTGAAGAAAGAGGTGAATGGTGAGTCCCACTAAAGTTTTTAAATATTAAAGAGAACTACACAATTAGACCTTGTGTTTTACTATTAGTTTCACCTTTGATATTGGTGGTGGGCCCTACTTAAGTTTTACATTTGGTCCTTGTGGTTTACCATTTGTCATGTAAGGGTAAACTCAGTTAAATATTAACCCTCGTTAGTGCTAGTACTCTATTATGTTACAAAAATTAAACTTAACACCTTAACATGAAACTTTTAAATTTTAATACATAAAGGTGAAACTAATGGTAAACCACAAGGACTAATTGTGTAGTTCTTTCATTTCTTAAAAAGAAAATAACAACCCTCAAGTGAAATTCCGTCTGGTAGTATGAATAGCCTCGGACCGCTACCCCTTCCATGCCTAGATTAGTTGATTTGGATGATCTACCTTAGGATCGATCCCGCTGATAGGATTAAAATTTCATATTACCATCAAAATCAAAAGGATGAAATAAGAAGAAAATATTGCTTAAAAGGACTGTGCCAACTACGTGAACATGTATTCCAACAAACAAAGGTAGGGGAGAAAAACCGTCATTTCCAATCTACTTGGTTTGATGATCATTCTCGTTGTTTAGAGTATAGTATGAAAGAAGACAAGCATATTGTTTATGTGTTATTTATGTAGAAACTATGTTGTGATTGAGATGATTTGTTTATACGTGCTGTAGAAGTTAATGAACTTCTCAATGTTACTAATAAAGATGTAATAGCGTTTCCAAAAGATAAAAACACATAGAGAACAATTGAAATCGAGGAATGTCGTTATTACATTTAAATATTCCATGAACTAAATTATTTTAGTGTCGTTTTTTACTCATTTTAAACCGACCCTTTTATGCTCTCCATAAAAAAAATTTGTATTCGCCACTGTTCTCATTTGATCCTCACTTGTATATATAAAGTATGGATCACTATTCAATTTACATATGTGTTCTCTATTTTAAAGAATCGCATGAAGGACAAAAAATTTTGTAAACTTAAATTTTCCCTTAAGATGATATGAAGTGCAAAATTTGATGAATAGGTATCAAATGGGCCAGCCGTTCAAAAAAAAGGGTATCAAATGGGCCAAAATCAATTGATTAGATTTCGTGGTAAAAATAAAATATTAGATTTGGTTTGGATTTCTGTATACGTTATCATGAAAATCAAGATATGCAATATTTATATATATATATAAAAAACAAAAATTTATATATACAAAAACAAATGATGGAACAATTGGCTCTCACAAAATTTAAGTTATTAGTTTTTGTTTAAAGTTTTAATTTCACCCTTTATATTATATGTAATATGCGTCTTTAACCATTTAATTTTTTTACTAATATGATTTTTTCGATAACTTTCAAGTTTTAACTCTTTTTTTTTTTTATAAAAACTAAGTACAATGCGTGTTTAAATTTTTTCTCAATATTTCGATATAAATTTTGTTAAAAACAAAATTGTAATCAATATGGGGTGCTTTTTTTTACAATGGCCTATTCATTTGCAAAGGAAATGGTCTTGATTAACCAATGGTGCTCGTTTGGTTGTTTGACAGATGGTAGTCCCTGGCATAGATGGTTTGGATGAGTTGAAGATTTGAAGTGCAGTTTCTTTAGGTTTGGTTCAAAGCTTCGCTACATAGTTTGCGCTTTTTGGTTTGCACTTTAGTTGTGAGATGATTGGTTTGGTTTGGTTATGTTTGATGAACAAATCTAATAAGTTACTCACCTAGGTTTTGAGGTGTGACATTTTACACATATAGTCCCGAAGATTTCAAGTTTTTAACGAAGATTGGGGGTATGACATTTTACACATATAGTCCTACGTATGTATACAAGCATACATATTGGAACAAAAGGTTTATTGGATTTTAATACTTCCAACTTTCATAGTTTGGCCGGTAATACTCCCAACTACAGAAATGTTTGCCAGCACTCTCAACTTTTAAGGTATTTTCCACTGACACTTCCAAACTAACCCAGTTAGTTTGCTGACGTGGCCATTATTGCTGACGTGAATGACACATCATCATCCACAGCATGTCACATCAGCCATAATGGCCACGTCAGCAAACTAACTTAACAAACTATCTGGGTTAGTTTGGGAGTGCCAAAATACCTTAAAAGTTGGGAGTGCTGGCAAACATTTCTGTAGTTGGGAGTATTGCCAGCCAAACTCTGAAAGTTTGGAGTATTAAAATCCAATATTCCGGAACAAAATTTTAAAAGTATATATTCATCTATCTATATATATAAAAAAATGTATATGCTAACGTGGCGTGCAATGGAGGCCTCAACCTCCCCTTGAGAGTGCCACGTGACATCATAATTGAAAGATTTTAGTATTTTTGAACTATTTCCTTTTTTAATTAAAAAAAAAGATAAACATAAAACCCTAAATTAAATTGAGTTATTTTAGGAAAAAATAAATTTAAAATTTTCTCTCTCATGTTTCCTCCCATAATTTTTAAACGTTTATATCTTTTATATACGGGATTTTTTAAAGAAAAAAATTAGACCAAATTAACGAGCGTTTTATTATCTTTCCAACGAGTACCATAGTCCTATATAAAAAACGGAGAAAAATCAACTATTTTTTGTGGGGTTTCGTTCATACAGGAAAAAACACACAAAGTGTTCATGTTATTCATTAATCATGTTTTTTCTTTTAAACTAGGTTCTTATCTACGATGTTGAAAATCAGCCTAATCGCCATGTTATCATTGGAATTTTACTAGGTATACTTCATCAAGAGAAGTTAGGAGAAAGAATCGCGTAACACTGCAACACATGGTGTCACCTTATAGCAAGGTTATTTTTTTATTTATTTAATTACTATTAGTATTAGTATTATTAGAATGGTTATATTTTTCAACCCCGAGACGCTCCCGAAAAGAATTGATAGTTGCTGACGTGGCGTTCAATTGTGGCCTCAATCATCTCTTGATTATGCCACGTGGCATAATGAGATGCAATGATTACAAGTTCCAACTTAAGTGTTTGTTTAGTTGATTAGGTTAGGAATTATAAGAGCCATTAGAATGTGAGAAATTAGAGAGATGTGATGAGTTTTTTAATAGTTGCAGCTTACATAAGTGATTCTTTAAATGATTACTGATTAGGTTTTAGATTAGGGAATATGAGTTATTACTGATTAGAATACTATGAACATGCAATGATTGAGAGATTTTGTGGTTAGTTAACTTGAGCCATTTGCAATAGATTATCACGTAAAATTAGATTTTTCAACCCCGGGACCCTCCCGGGGTAATCAGCTAGTATTAATAATAAGAAATGACTAGATAGTTAATTTGTCTAAACCCAAATAAATATGTAAAAACTAAAGGTGTTTTCAAGTCATGACCATTCTTCGTGTAAACGTTAACTTAATCTATACTATATATAAAGCATGAAGGAGGGATGACCACCAAATTTAAGTAATTACAAGTTTAAATGCTTAAAGTACAAATATTTGATGCTTTTGTAAAAGTAATTACAAGGGTAATTTAGTCTTTAGTCATTTTAACCTACTGCATTCAGAAGTTATAGGTGCTCCAATGCTCAACCTGTTGCGTAACCTACTGCATTTAGCTCACTTTTATGACCAGTCTCTTCAAATCCCCAATCTGTTATCTGTTACTTTTACAAGGCTTATATATTACGCAAGAGAAAAAGTTCAAACAAAGATGAACATGCTTTATCCAGTGTTACTTGATGCTGATTGGGGTGGAGAGAGTGAATTAAAAGATGATGAAGCCGTTTGTTTGGACACCACTTATTATGGAAATGTGGCTAGATTTATCAATCACAGGTAAATGGGTACAGTTAGGTTTTATTTTTAATCATTTAGTTACTTTCTTCACTATAACCACATTTTTTTATTATTTTTGTTTGCTAGGTGTTTTAACTCGAATTTAGTTGAAATTCCTGTGCAAATTGAGAATCCTAATCATCACTACTACCATGTATGTAACTTGACACACTTCCTAATGCTGCTTCTGTTTTTTTGTTTATTTTTTAAGAATTGTATGTATATAAGTGAATTTTGTTTTTGTTCCTTCTGTGCCAGGTTGTCTTCTTCACTACAAGAAAGGTGAAATATCTACAAGAGTTAACATGGGTGAGTTGGATAACATTAGATATTTGGATTTATGAATTATTTCACTTGGTAATACTAAAATATGTGCTTGTTTGCCTTTTCTTTTTCTAAACTCAGTATCTGTTATTATAATTTATGAGAAGGTTTTAACTCATTTACTATGAAGGGTCGATTCGAGTTATATACTTTTATCTCCTAACGAGTCAAACGTGTAAAATTTAGAAATCGCTAATTAGGAATAGAAATTTGCGGTTTTCATAGGTAAATTGAGTCCGGCCTCACCGATTTGCCACTACCGACCGAAAAAAATTGAGTCCGTCCCCCACCGTTTCGCAAACCAAGCTTCGCCACTGAATAATAGCCGTGTTATCTATATTCATGCCATTGTTAAGCTAGAATATCCGATACCTATACAGGATTATGGTATTGATTTTGATGATGAACATCCTGTGTAGGCATTTAAGTGCCTATGTGGTAGCAGGTTTTGCAAAAACATCAAACGTCCATATAGTAAGCACTCTATCCTCGGTCTCATGTTTCTGTTTTTTAAATAATCATGATTTGCCAAACACTTCAAACAACTGACTGTCTGACTATTTAAAACACTCTTCAGCACCTTACTTTTATTACAGCTGATAATCTAAATAACACCATGAATTATTTATTTGACCATAGTACTTTCGGCCCAAATAAGCAAGTGATTTCCTTTTAGTTTATCTATTTGGTCTTACTTGTTAGAGGTAAAAAGCATGAACCCCCCCCCCCCCCCATTCAGAAACAAATGAGGTTGAAGTGACGCTTTTGTGTATGTGTTTTACATGGTCTATGTTCAATAACTATTTACATTATTGTTACTATTTTTATTTGGATTACATGGTTGTCTTTTCTTTTCATCAAACAAGAGTTTCGGTACCGTTATAATACGATGACCAACCAAACATTATAAGGTTTGACCTATGTTCCCGCTTCCTATTGCCTATTCCGCCGCAACGCGCGGCTAGTGTTTCTAATAAAAAAAAATATGGATATCTTACTATAAGACGATGTTTACACCCAAAAAGTTCGATTTGTGTGAAAACACATATAATATGCAAATGGCTAAAACAAAAACTACACGCATGAATGAAAAGTGTATATTGCATTATAACTATAGACCTACCTAATCATTCATTCTAGAATATTGTTCTATACAATATATTTATGTACACGTGAATCATCATTTGTCTTCATGTTTGTATTCAACATTCCTTTAATCACCATTTATGTATATTTAGAGTTTTATAATAGAAATTCTCTAAATACAAAGATCTACTATTTTTCAGCTCTACAATTTTGCAAGTATATCTAAGAAAGAAAAAATAATAATAAAATAAATGTTTGTGAATGAGATAGAAATAGAGATGAAGAATGTGATGTAGTAGATTAAACAAAATTCAAAGTTGAATTTGGAAAAGCGTGCTATTTCGTTAAATTATAAAAGATGAAGATGAAAATTCTACTCGGAATGTTCCGAATAGGATCTTCCATGAATGTAGCCATAGTTTTTCATCTAGTTTTCCATATATACCAAGAATAAGAATTGCCTACAAAGTTCAAGGAGAAATTTGAATTCGTCTTCTTAGTCTCATTGATTCAAACTAACAAGAAACATTCCGAAATTCGTAAATCTTTTGATCCATGATTCAAACCAGTCATGACATAATTTAAACTAGTCATGGTAAAAACTATGCTTATGACAAAGTGAATTGGTATTTTTTTTTTGCTGTCAAACTTAAGGGCTATGGGGTTCCCAAAATTATGGAGGAAGTCGGGAGTGGATAAGTTCTTTTTTAAAATCTGTCGTGTGTTTGTGTTATTGAATAGGTTTCAAATTGCTGAATTTAAGATTTCAAATGGCCTTTGCTAAGGTGACCCAATTTCTCCTTTCCACTTCGTCTTGGTGCTAGAAGCTTTGAGTGTTGTGATAGAAAGAGCTGTAAATTTGGGTTTATTCAAAGTCGTCCAATTGCCAAATGATTGCCCTTTAGTGTCGCGTTTTTTGTTATGCAGTTTTGAAAATAAATCTCTCAAAGAGTAGTGTTTTTGGTGTTGGGGTTGATTAGGATGGAATTAAAGATATGGCGAATATTTTAAGATGCAAGATGGAAACTTCACCCGAATTCCCATTGGAAGAAATATGCAAAAGATTAATCCTTGGAAACCCATTATTGATAGGTTCAATTCGAAACTCTCGGGGGTAGAAAGCTAAAAGCTTATCGTTGGGAGGGTAACGCTAGCCAAGGCGGAGGGATTTCATGTGGGGGGAGGCGGGTATAAGTAAAATTAGATGGGCAGTGTGGCAAAGTAGCACCAAAGAAGTTTGGAGGTAGGGGAGCTCTTCCAGTATTTAAGGGTTCGAAAGATCCTTATGACTACTTTTTGGGAAATCTGGAAAGCGGAAATGCAAAGGAGTTCAAGAAGTGGAATATGCCGATAATTAAAGTCGTTGAAGAAGTTTGTGAATGAGATAGAAATAGAGATGAAGAATGTGATGTAGTAGATTAAACAAAACTCAAAGTTTAATTTGGAAAAGCGTGATATTTCGTTAAAAATTATAAAAGATGAAGATGGAAATTCTACTCTGAATGTTCCGAATAGGATCTTCTAGGAAAGTAGCCATAGTTTTTCATCTAGTTTTCCATACCAAGAATAAAAATTATTGCCTATAAAGTTCAATGAGAAATTTAGATTCGTCTTCTTAGTCTCATTGATTCAAAACTAACAAGAAACATTCCGAAATTTGCAAATCTTTTGATCCATAATTCAAACCAGTCATGACATAATTTAAACTAGCCATGTCAAAAAGTTATGCTTATGACAAAGTGATTTGGTATTTTTTTTTTTTATTATTTATTTTTTTTTTTTTTGCTGTCAAACTTAAGGGCTATGGGGTTCCCAAAATTATGGAGGAAGTGGATAAGTTGTTCTCGTTTAAAATCTTTCGTGCATTTGTGTTATTGAATGGGTCTCCAACTGCTGAATTTAAGATTTCAAATGGTCTCCGCTAAGGTGACCCAATTTCTCCTTTCCACTTCGTCTTGGTGCTAGAAGCTTTGAGTGTTGTGATAGAAAGAGCTGTAAATTTGGGTTTATTCAAAGTCATCCAATTGCCAAATGATTGCCCTTTAGTGTCGCGTTTTTTGTTATGCAGTTTTGAAAATAAATCTCTCAAAGAGTAGTGTTTTTGGTGTTGGGGTTGATCAGGATGGAATTAAAGATATGGCGAATATTTTAAGATGCAAGATGGAAACTTCACCCGAATTCCCATTGGAAGAAATATGCAAAAGATTAATCCTTGGAAACCCATTATTGATAGGTTCAATTCGAAACTCTCGGGGGTAGAAAGCTAAAAGCTTATCGTTGGGAGGGTAACGCTAGCCAAGGCGGAGGGATTTCATGTGGGGGGAGGCGGGTATAAGTAAAATTAGATGGGCAGTGTGGCAAAGTAGCACCAAAGAAGTTTGGAGGTAGGGGAGCTCTTCCAGTATTTAAGGGTTCGAAAGATCCTTATGACTACTTTTTGGGAAATCTGGAAAGCGGAAATGCAAAGGAGTTCAAGAAGTGGAATATGCCGATAATTAAAGTCGTTGAAGAAGTTTGTGAATGAGATAGAAATAGAGATGAAGAATGTGATGTAGTAGATTAAACAAAACTCAAAGTTTAATTTGGAAAAGCGTGATATTTCGTTAAAAATTATAAAAGATGAAGATGGAAATTCTACTCTGAATGTTCCGAATAGGATCTTCTAGGAAAGTAGCCATAGTTTTTCATCTAGTTTTCCATACCAAGAATAAAAATTATTGCCTATAAAGTTCAATGAGAAATTTAGATTCGTCTTCTTAGTCTCATTGATTCAAAACTAACAAGAAACATTCCGAAATTTGCAAATCTTTTGATCCATAATTCAAACCAGTCATGACATAATTTAAACTAGCCATGTCTAAAAGTTATGCTTATGACAAAGTGAATTGGTATTTTTTTTTTTATTATTTTATTTTTTTTTTTTTTGCTGTCAAACTTAAGGGCTATGGGGTTCCCAAAATTATGGAGGAAGTGGATAAGTTGTTCTTGTTTAAAATCTTTCGTGCATTTGTGTTATTGAATGGGTCTCCAACTGCTGAATTTAAGATTTCAAATGGTCTCCGCTAAGGTGACCCAATTTCTCCTTTCCACTTCGTCTTGGTGCTAGAAGCTTTGAGTGTTGTGATAGAAAGAGCTGTAAATTTGGGTTTATTCAAAGTCATCCAATTGCCAAATGATTGCCCTTTAGTGTCGCGTTTTTTGTTATGCAGTTTTGAAAATAAATCTCTCAAAGAGTAGTGTTTTTGGTGTTGGGGTTGATCAGGATGGAATTAAAGATATGGCGAATATTTTAAGATGCAAGATGGAAACTTCACCCGAATTCCCATTGGAAGAAATATGCAAAAGATTAATCCTTGGAAACCCATTATTGATAGGTTCAATTCGAAACTCTCGGGGGTAGAAAGCTAAAAGCTTATCGTTGGGAGGGTAACGCTAGCCAAGGCGGAGGGATTTCATGTGGGGGGAGGCGGGTATAAGTAAAATTAGATGGGCAGTGTGGTAAAGTAGCACCAAAGAAGTTTGGAGGTAGGGGAGCTCTTCCGGTATTTAAAGGGTTCGAAAGATAAGAAGGTGATTAGTGTTATCCTTATGACTACTTTTTGGGAAATCTGGAAAGCGGAAATGCAAAGGAGTTCAAGAAGCGGAATATGCCGATAATTAAAGTCATTGAAGAAGTGATGTTAAACTCGTTCTTGTGGGTCAAGTGTTGGTCTAAATTTAACGTTTTGAACTGGGAGAGGTGATATGCTTTTAATTTGCTTGATGCAATAACCTAACTCTATTTTTACGGGTTTGTCAGCTTCTTGCTGACCCGGTTTCTATATGCTTGTTCAATCATCAAATCATATTTACACCTAAAAATCAAGACTTGTTTGGATGGGATCCTTAGGCTAACTATGACCTCTTCGGTTTTTGACGGGTCGTGTGGCTTCAAGGGTATGGCTCAACTGTGACCCTAGTTGCGATCTAGGAGTTTGTAGGACTAATTCCTGAAAATTTGTAATCAAAACCGCAATAACCTTATTTAGGAGTTAGTACCATATTTATTACAAAATCAACATTTTACATATCTATCAAAATTCAGCATCTTTATTGCATTATGTAGTATCTTTCCCACATTATGCTTAAAGCTGCAAGACCCAACCACATGAGCAACAGAACATCTCATAAGGTAAATAAAAAGTTGACATTAAACATCCCAAAAATATCACTCATATCTTTGTATACACTAAAACATCAAAAAAATAAATATGAAACTGCTCCCTTTACCAACAACCATTATAATAATTCTACTACTATCATCTACCATTAATCAAAAGTAGAGAGAGATAGATATCAAGCCTGGGTTCCAGCCATTTCCTTCATTTGAATGTGATTATTTTCGGCAGCGGGGCCAGATGAAGTGGGTAGAGCTTCATAAGTACCAAATCTCCTAACCCCGACAACTTTAGCAGTCACAGAATACGTCACGATCAGAATGAGAATCACAAACAAAACATGAACCACAAACACAAGATCTAAAATGGCAGTGGCCCGCAACTTGGAATCTTCAAGATCACACTTGGTTGAACCCTCAACGCCATTAACAACGTCCAGAAGCTTATGGCAACCGTCTGGTATAAAAGCATCCACATAAAGAGAGAGGCCCGTTTGAAGAGACCATAAACCTTGAAGACAGATGGATGCACCAAGGCCCACATCAGCTACAAATAGCTTTGGGTGGCACGCGAGTATGATACATAATACGCCGGATAAAGCTGAAACGGTGGAAGAAACCGAATCACACTTCGCTTCAAGGTCAGACGTTTGTAAAGAAGCTGATGATGACAAAACTGAGTACTGAAGGAAGAACAGTGCAGACGCAGTTCCGAAGAAGAGGTCTGGCGGGAACGGGAGGAGGTTGGTGGTTTCAGAGATGAGGAGGGCGGTAGCAAGGACGAGAAAGAGAGAGGTGACACCTGCAGATTGAAGAGACGTAAAATGGTGAACAGGGGACCGGCCTTTGACTAAAGGGTCTGATTCAAAGGATACGGCGGTTTGGTGGATGAAGGTGATTAAGAGACATATGATGATTAAGTAGAGCTGAATATGTTTGGTGAATTGGTGGTGATTAAATGTGAATGGATGATAAGGTCTGGTGGTGTATTCTCTAGGGGACCTGAGATGGTTCCTCGTGGTGCAGATGAGATGGTACAGTCCTAATGACATCAACCCTGCGGATGTGAATACGTGATATGCAAAACCCGACATTTTATTTGTTTTAGTAACCGTTTTCGTTCGTTCTTTCCTTTTCACTATAAAATAAAAGAAGGCAGCTTGCAATGTAGTGTTTGTGGTCAGGTGGTCTGTATTAAGGCATTTCCATTATTGCCAAACTAGAATATTATCACCTTCATTAACTAGAACCTGCAGATAAGAAGCTCCTTTAGTTTCTTGTATATTGAAATCCCAAAAATCAACTAAATTATTGCTATTTAACCTAAATTCAGGACTCCAGTTATTATATTAGCCTACGACCTGAAGTGATCATCCATTCGTCCTATTTTTATATTATATAATACAACTCTTGTCTTCTTTTCTTTTTTAATCAAGGCTATTAAGCAAACAAAAGCTAAGATACATCTTTATTCTCCTATATTTTTTTATAAATGAAAGGCACGTAATGAAACCAGTACATGTCAAAAGCTTGGTTTTAAAAAAACAAGAAGTGCATCGAAGCCTTGGTTTAAAAAAGCGCGAGGCGCTCCGAGGCGTTTTGGGTCCAAAATCCGAAGCGCGGGGCTTAAAGCGCGAGGCGAGAGCTTCACGTATAGCATTAAAAAAATTATAAAAAAATATTTATATATGTCAATATGACATTTTCTACATGTTAATCAATCATGAGCACAAAAACGTGATTATAAAACACACTTGAACACTTAAAAAGCATATTCAAAACATAAAAACGACGAGGCACTACTGTAGCGGGCCAAATAAAGCACTTTAAAAGGTTTTTTTGGCTGAGGCGCTACTGTAGCGCTACTGTAGCGCGCGCCTCAAGCGCCCGAGGCGGCGCTTCATGTAGTTCAGCGCTTTTTGGCAAAAAAAGCGTTTTTCTTGGAGCCTCGCGCCTCAAACGCTTAAAGCGCGCCTGAGGCGCGCTTTTTTAAACCAAGATCGAAGCGACCAGGACTAAAAACGGAGGCGCAAAGAGCAAAGGCACTCGTTTTTCGTACACAAGGCCCATATATAATATATAAATATTCTATATATTTCCTATAGGTTTCTAGAATCATTTACCCAATATTTATACACAATAACACAAATAAACTTTATATATGTTTTAATATATAAATATCCTACATGTGCAAGCTGAAAAGCATGTTGCACAACATCCTGCAGCACAAAAATGCAGCATGTACTTGAAGTATGCGCCTCAAGGTCAAACTTTTGCCCAAAAAGCATGCCACACGTGTGCTTCATGTAAACATCACGCCCTGGGTTTTAAAAAGCGCGCCTGAGGCGCGCCTAGGCGCAAGGCGCATCAAGGCGCAGCCTAGGGCGCCTCAGGGCTTTGCGCCTATCCTTTTTCCCAAAGGCGCGCGCCTCAGGCGCTTTTTTGTCAAATTTCAGGCGCTTTTTTGCCTGAGGCGCGCGCCTCACGTATTCTGAGCATTTTTTATGCATAAAAATGTTGTAACTTGGTGTTTTTGGCTTGTACATATAGGTAAAATCACATAAAAACAGTGTTGTAAAAGGCGCTAGGCGCTAGGCAGGCGGTGAGGTCCAGCCTAGGGACTAGTCGGGACTAGTCGGGACTAGGCGAAAATTAGGCGGAATTAGGCGTTTTGGTATTTTATACGTATTATATATATATATATATACACAAATTTAGGGGTTTTTTTAAAATATGTTAAGATATATACACATAATACTTAGATATATACACATAATACTAAGAAATACCTAGAAATACTTAGAAATTTAATAAAAAAAATAAAAATAAATAAAAAATAGGCCCGCCTAGGCCCGCCTAGGACCGCCTAGGCTCCGACTAACTGCCAAAACGCCGAGGAATCCGCCTAGGGCAAAATTCCAAGTTTTACCACCGCCTAGCGCCTAGGCGCCGCCTAGGCCGCCTTTTACAACACTGCATAAAAACCTTATTTATAGCTATATTTTGGGTAAATGAAGCTAAAAACTCATGGAATATATATGGGGTATATAAAAAAATTTATATAATTAGTGTGCGCTTCGGGTACAAAAATCCCACGCTTTTTGCGCTTTGCGCTTCGCGCGATGCGCTTAGACCTCGTCGCTTTTGTGCGCCTAGCGCTTTTTAAAACCAAGATCACGCCTTATGTAGGCTGAAGCGACGACCCCTGTCCCTGAGGTCGATATCTGCCTCATGTGCGCTTTTTTAAACCAAGGTAAAAAGCAGGTAGCGTCTACGACTGTAAGCTTAACTATCAATCACTGCTAAATCTTACAATAACATTATCCATGCCCTTCTTTACATATTACTATTAGAAATAGAGTAATAGTTAACTTTTGTTAGGGTAAAAGAGAACCAACATATAACCATTCAAAAGAGACTGAGCATATAATAATCTTTTTTGAGGTTGAACTAACTGATATCAACCATAGCTCTTGTGCAAGTAAAAGCATCAACAAAGTATAAATCAAGAGAAGCCTTTTTATCAATTGTAATTCTGAAAACTTAGCAGTATTTGTAACATCCCCAAAGGAGTAATAAATAGATCAATCCTATTTTTTGCTAATTCTGTTTAGTTATGCATGTGCTTAATAGATACACATACATTTTTATACATCTACATTCCCACAAAACACTTATGATCCAATTTAAGAAAACTAGTTCCCAAGTTAATGGCCATACCGCCAAAAAGTGAAAAAGGTTAACGAAATCACCAACTAGCCCCTCTCCCAAAGATTAAAAACAAAAACATACCGGAAGCTTGGTTTAAAAAAGCGCGCCTAGGCATAAGGGATCCTAAGGCGCAGGCCTCAGCGCTTCGGACTACACAAGGCACAAGGTTTACATGAAATGCACCCAAGGAGTGCTTTTCTGGCAAAACATTGACTCTATCACACGCATCATGTATTTCCAAAATTTTTGTGTTGCAAATTGCTATACAACATGCTTTTCGGAATTGTACATGTACGTAACTTCAATGTTATAACATATATAAATCTTATTTGTGTCTGTATATTGGGTTAATGATAAACCTATAAAAAAGCTAAACAATTATTTGCGCCTTGGGTACAAAAAGCGTTGCGCGCTTTTCGCTTTTTAAAACAAGGCCCGGAAGCATTCATTAAACATGCAATGTGGTTGGAAGACAGTGGCCAATTAAGTCCCCTTTAAACTAACAGAATGTTAAATAAACCACCTTCAAGCTTTTAATTTCACACACAACACACATTAGTTCAGAACCAATGATGGCAAACAAGGAGTAGTGTATGCAATGATTGCAATCAACAAAGAACCAAAATCCTAAAATCAGATCATAACAAACACTAACAAATAGAGATTAAAGAGAGTATTATAAGATCCATTGGGCGATGATGATATTGAACAGATCGGTATCAAACTAAGGAACATTATAGATCCGAATGACGATAGGGTAAGATTCGGTACCTGATGTGTTAGCATATGGGATTTGCTGATGATGATAATAATAATTAATCACAGATTCAGAGCAGCTTCTTCTTCCTGTGTATGGGCTTGGCGACAACAACAATTTTGACCTAATCCTCAAATTAACTCTTGTTTTTGGACATCTTTTTTCATTTTTATAAACTAACAGGTGTCTCCGCAGTAGGGCCAGAAACACAGACAGCTTTAAAGGTGTGTATGGTTCGGTTCAATTCATTTATCGCTCTTAATCTTTGTTCATCGGTTAATTGATCTTATTAACTAATCTGTTAATTGTGCGGTTTATTTTTAGGATTGTCGGTTTTAGTTTGGTTTATTTAATTTTTTTTAATAAGCAAAACCAAACTTTAACTAAAATTTTTGTTTAGAATAACATGAAACAAAGGTAAAAATAGATGATATTGAGATATAAAAGTTAAGAATATATATGAATTGTTCGGTTTCAGTTAACTAAGGGTACAAAAAAATCGATAATTGATTTTAAGTTAATTCGGTTAATTCAGTTTTCAATTGATTTGTTTTTTTTTTCCAGTTATTGGTCACCCCTAAATATTGTTAATCATGTAACACATCATTTTTTTAAAACTAAAAATAATAACAATACTATACTCAAATTAAAAAGAATGGCATGATTGTTTTTTACGTGTATTTTCTATATATTAACCTATGAAAAAACTATGGTCGTTTATCGTGGTGTAGTCGGCTAAGAATAAGGAGGCAAACTGTAACTATTATCTAAATAATCAAAAATTTATTAAATTAGAAGGAATTAATTAAAGTGTAATTAAGATAAGGGTATTAAAGTGTAAAAGTGTTTCAAAACTAATTTACCCATATTTTACGGTTGTACCTTATGCATTAAAGGAAAAAAAAGTTCTTTAACTTTTTCGTATCTTAAAATACCCTAGTGAAATGCACTATATATATATATATATACATATATATATATATATAGACAAAGATTGAGAAACACGGTTAGATGTGCGGATGAAAGGAAAAATACTATGTTTAATGCGAATAGCGCGAAGGATTTTAACGAGTTTATTGATAGAGTGGGGTTGGTTGAATACGTTATTGTTAGGACAAAAAAGATTGAGGAAACCACTTTTGCAAACCTTAGTCTAATTCATACTTCTACAAATTATTCTAAGTATAGAACTACTGAAGAAAGAAGACTAAAGTACTGAAGAAGGATTCAACAAGTACTGAAGAAGATAGATCAGAAGTTCTGAAGTCAAACCAGACAAGTTCACTGAAGAACTACTGAAGACAAACTGCTCATCAGTAGTTTGTCATTCATCAGCACTTGTAATAGAATCTTTCCACCGCCCTTATGTTTCAGTAGTTTATTTGTTTATTATTACTTTATCTTTTTGTGCAAGTTCCAAGAATGCAACTTGTTGCAGACTTGCTTTTTGGCAAGGTTCATGTATTTGTAAGTCTATAAATAGATGGGTTCATCCCTCTGTTTTAGACATTGATTTTAATTGAAACTGAAATCCTTCAAAGCTTATTATTGTTATTTCCATTTCATTTACTGAGAATCTGTTTGAGTATTTATTATCATTCACATTCAATACTTAGATTCTCATTAAACTTGTCTTTAGTTTTCAAACATCAAGGGGGAGTAATAACTCATGTTGATAGTGTAACTTTACTTACTTATTCCGCTGTGCAAATCTGATTGAACTTGCTAAACACATAAGTGTTCACTAGCAAGCAAAACATCAAGAGCATTACTGATCCAACAGTTATGAAAGGGAGGCAATATACATTTTTGGCGGGTAAAGGAGGCGGGAATAAGCAAAGCAAAATCGATTGTGTTTTGGTGTGCTCTAATGTTCTTAATAAATGGCCAGATGCTTGTCTTAGAGTGCTTTCGAAAGGTCTATCGGATCATTGTAACGAATTGAAGACGGTTCCGGGTGACAAGAGTGAAACTTTAATTCGAGTTTTCACAAAAGAAGAAATTGGATGTGCGGTTTTTTAATGTGGCAAAGATAAGGCCCCGGGCCCGGATGATTTTAATTTTAATTTTGTCCAGAAATTCTGGGGAGAATTAGAAGATGATTTTTATAATATCCTTACCGAGTTTTATGATTCGGGTTTCATTAGCCCGGAGTGTAGTACCTCTTTTATCACCTTGGTCCCGAAATGTAAGAACCCGATTAATTTGAAGGATTATAGGCCTATTAATCTGATAGATATGATCAGTAAGGTGATATCGAAGATCTCGGCTAATAGAATCAAGAATGTCATGGGGGATGTGATTTCCGAGTCTCGGTCGGCCTTTCTTAAAGATATACTTATTTTGGATGGTCTGCATGTCCTTAACGAGGTTGTTGAATGGTTGAAAAGAAGGGCAGAAAAAGGCGTTTCTCTTGAAAATAGATTTTGAGAAGGCTTATGATAATGTTAATTGGAAGTTTTTTATTTCTATTTTGGAACAAATGCGGTTCCCAGGTAGATGGTGTATGTGGGTGATGGGTAGCTTGAAGTCGGCTAGATCTGCAGTGTTAGTAAATGGGTCTCCTACATTTGAGTTCACTTGTCATAAAGGTCTTAGACAAGGTGACCCATTGTCCCATTTTTGCGCTCTCCTGTGTTATTAACAAAGCCATTCGGATTGGAGAATTTAAAGGGATCAAACTGAACTACGAAGAGGTTAGTATATCTCATCTCTTGTACGCCGATGATGCACTTATTCTAGGTTTTTTTTGAACGGCACTTATTCTAGGTGAGTGGTCGGAGCACAATGTGATTAATATGGCTTGAATTTTAAGATGTTTCTATGTAGTTTCGGGTTTGAAAATAAATATAAATAAGTCTAATCTCTTTGGGATTGGGACGGGCAATGAGGAGGTAAATGATATGGCGTTGTTTTTGGGATGTAGACGTGGAGATATTCCTCTTGATTATTCGGGCATAAGAGTGGGAGCTAATATGAATAGATGTTGTAATTGGAAGAAGATTATAGAGGTGTTTGAAGCTAGACTTGCTTTATGGAAGGCGAAGCTTTTGTCGATTGGCGGTCGTATTACACTTATTAAATCGGTTCTTGAGAGCCTTCCGATTTGATACTTTTCCTTATACAAAGCCCCGGGGAAGATTACTGATAGCCTTGAGAGAATCATGAAGAGGTTCTTAAGGTCTGGATCAAATGGCAATAACAAAATCCAATGGGTTAGTTGGGATAAGGTGATGTGACATCCGTCACTTTTCTTTTTATTTATTTTTTTTATCATTTTTGTATATAATAATAATACTAATAATAATAATAATAATAATAATAATAATAATAATAATAGTAATAATAATGATAATAATAATAATAAAGTTGGTTTAGACATTACATTAACCAACCATCCTTCACCATTTACATAACCCAAACCAACCATCCCTTTACCCATCACATGAGCCCAAACAACAACCAAACCCACCCTAAATCTTCAAATTTTCAAAGCCCACAAGGACCCAGCCGTTTCCTCCCTAGGCCCACTGCACCAGGCCCAAGCAAGAGCCCAACAACAATAACTGTTGTTTCTTCTCGGCCAGCAACAGAAGCAGCTCAATCCACGCGTGATTAGCACCTGAAATGGAAACCTCAATGGAATCAATTGATGCAGGCTTGACTGACACGAAATTATCGCTCCAATCCACGCGTAAACAGCCAAACTGATGACTGATTGACTCGGTTTTGACCGGATCATAGTCAAGAATTTAAGCTTTCCATTTTGATGACCATAGTATAAATTGAACATTCCTTTTCATTCTAATTGTGCCGAAAAAACACATACACACATCCAATTAACACCTCAGTTCGTCCTTATTGCGAATTCAAACTCTGTTGACTTTTCGATTGACCCAACGATTAGGAAGCATCACGAATCGGTATGTTATAATCCTTTGTTCCATTGTGTTAATCGGCCATTGTGCTCCATTAACCCTATGGTTAATTCTGTTTTAACAGCGTGAATAAATATTGCGATTTCTAGGGTTCATATGTTTTTGAATTGGGGAAGATGAAGTGTACAGAATCTGTTTATTTAGATTTTGAAATCAAAATAAACACAAATGCACTCGTAGAGCAGATGGTATTGGCAAGGTTTTATATAGAATCAAACCGGCTGGGGGACAAGGGTTCGAACCCCGCAGCCACTTTCCTTTTCTTTTTGTTTGTTTTTTTAAAAAAAAAAAAAAAAAAAAAACCTTCATAAAACCGGCCTTAACCAGAATCGAACCCGTGGTCCCTTAATACTCAAGACTTATAATCACAAGCCCAGACCACTTGGTCTGGACCCTGAGAACATTTACTACCCAGTTTGTATTTGATTTAAACACTACCTAATATTAAATAATGAATTTTTATCATTCTTTTATTAATCAAATTTATAAGAAAAATCCTTTTATTTAACAAAACGATTCCTATAAATTCTACAAAATTTATTTTATGTTATCCAAATGGTAAAGTTTATCATACAATTTTTAGTTTTCCAAAAATTACTTATTTTATATATATATTAAATATTACAAGTTTATTCATTTATAATTATAAAATTCTATAAAAATATCTAAACGATTTTATTAAATCCTACAAAAATTATTCTAAACTTGTATAGACTTAAACATTTCAGAAATTATTTTTATTTCCGAAAAACCGTTCATTTTATATTTTTAATTAATTTTTGTTAGTTTTAATCATAAATAAATCATAGTAAATTCATTTTTCAATATTTTTGCACCAAAATTTTATATAAATTATTTCTGATTATTTGGAACAGAAATATAATTTTTAACCTAAAAATTCTTTAATTTTAATATTTTTAAATATTAAAGTTATATTTTGACAATTTGAAATAAATAGATTTAATAATCTATTTATAAGAAAATAATTTTATAAAAATTATTTTCACATTTAAAACTTTATATTGTGACCATCTTTAATTAAAATTTACAAAGAGACTTTTTGTTTATTTATTTTGCAAATTTCTCTTATTTATTAAACATTTCATTTATTAATCAGACGAATACTTATCCCCAATTCGTAGCCCTAGAAAATACTTATAGACTAGATAGACTTAGACTTATTTGTTACATTATACATAGGGTGATACTTGGCAACGTTGGAATACACTTATTCAATTACACAAGACTTAACACCTTGCTAAGGTGAGTATTACTTATCCCCTTTTCCGCTTTTACAACTTTTGGGGTGATTCATGCACAAGTATACAAAACTTTCGTATTCATTTACACATACATTTTATTCATTTACAATTTATATACGTGTCTTGTTTATCTTTGTGCTTATGCTTGAACATGAACGTAGCTTACATACAAAATCATACATTTAGACATAACTTATGTTATGGTGCTCTTTACACTCAGACGTAACTTATGTTACGGTGCTCATTTAGACGTAACTTATGTTACAGTGCTCATTTAGACATAACTTTGTGTTATGGTGCTCTTTTAGACTCACACGTGTTGAGGTGCTCATTATCAATTTCATTGTACAAACTTTACATTTGATCTTTGTCTTGTTTGGTTACTTGCGTGTTTACATAATGCCTTGGTGATGCTAGACACATGAATTGTACTACTTTTCAAACTTATACTATATGTACAAAACTAAGTAGTACTCACCAACATCATATGTTGACAAAATTATTTTCGTGCATGTTTCAGGATAAGCTGCTTGACGCTTCACATAGGGCTTTGGACTTAGATTAAATCAATCAATCATCTTTATTTTTGTTGTCTTGTATTTAATTCCTCATGTTGTAAAACAATATTCAATAATCATACATTTACATTTTAGTACCATGAGCTTTTGAACAATCGTCACTACGTGGCACCTCGATGATTCCGCCATCGGTTGGGGTGTTACAGATTGGTATCAGAGCCATGGTTATAGGGAACTAGGTTATTAGATAAAATGGCCTAGACTATAACTGAACTTTCATGCATAATATTTCCTAAATTACCCTACCCCTCACTTCCCTCTACTTTCCTTCTTCTACCTTTTCCTCTTCTCTCTCTTCATTTTTCTCATCTTTCATCATGGTGCATAGAGATGGTGTCCTACAAGGAGTGGAAGGTTTACATCATCATAGAACGGGAGCAGTACCTGTAACATTGCAATTATTAGGAACCTAAAATGTCAATAATCCAAAATTGAACGACCCAAAATCTCAAAACCTTATACACTAATACATATAGACTTCTTAAACAATATTATATCTACTTCTAGATCGTATTAAATTTAATCTTTTGTAATTAAGTTAGACATAATTTTTTTTACTCAAGAAATTTATGACTTTGAATCATTCACGTATGATTGTATTTAAGTGTCCTAATTATAATTAAAATTATAATTTATAATAAATTCAAAATAAGAATAGTTACAAAATAGAAATAAATGATATACATTCAAATTTATAACGTTTCCATCTTAAAAAAATTGCAACTAAAATAAAGGGTGAGATTTAAAAATAATTGCCATATGTAACTTTGACTCATTTGAAGAAACGGAAATTTATCAGCGGAGACGACAAATAGTTGGAGTTTTATAGAAGTTAATTGTATTGACTAAAATAAGTAAATCACCACCCTTGGCTCCTTTCCATTTTTCCGATCGGTTATAGCGCGATATTCCTTCTCTAATGGCATCAGCCATGTAAATCACGGGATATCCTATCTATTTCCATCAATGGATTAATCATCAACCTTATTTAAGCCATTTGGTACCTCTCAAGCCCTCAAAAAAAAATGAAAGCCTACATTTCTCGTTTATCCCCTTGTTCCGATAAAGCAATCGCCCGACCCATCTCCTGAAGGGAACTGCGACGAGATTGTACATGATGACTCGACGATGTTCACCATATTCGAGTCGAGCTCGTTTGAATCTCGTATCCAGTCTGCTCGGTCTCTGTTTTGAGCCGCAACGACCACCATTATATAAACCTTCCCATATACTATCCGACTTGCTTGCAAGTTACTCCAGAAAACTCATTACCATATAAATCGAAACCGAACCCATAGCCCAACCCGCTTACACTACTAGAAAAAGCACATTCTATGACACGCAAACAATGACACGCACTCATTTATGACATTAAAAACCGTATGTCATTAAAAAAGTGTCATAGATTTCAAAATCTTGTAAATTAGTGACACACATTTTTGCATGTCATTAATTTAATGTCATAAAACAAAAACACGACACTGTAAAATTATGTGTGTCATGTTTTTGTGTCATGATATATATTTTTTTTCAAAATCCAATCTTCCCTCCTGATCAATTCATTTTCCCGCTTGTATATATGTAGAAATTCCTCATTATTCTTTCTTTAATTAAAACCCTAACCCTCTTCCTTTCAACCACCATGGCTGACTTTGTCTCAGTCTAGCCCACCCACCCTTTAAAAATCCATCTATTCTATTAAGTATAAACCCTAATTCATTTCACCAAATAATATTATTATCATCATCATCATGTCGAGATCATCAATTTGGTTCATGTTAGCAGCAACCCTAGCACTCGTCTTCTCCTTCTCGCCGGCCGTCGCTGACGTCACCGTCCTGACGGAAAGATAACTTCGAGAAGGAAGTCGGTCAAGGGCACACTCGTCCAGGTCTACGATCCTTGGTATTTGAACTGATCTCTTTTTATTAACTGTTTTTTTTTTCAATCGTGTTAATTTATTTGTTTATTGTTGATGAAATTTAGGATAAATCGATTCATGGTTTAGTTTATTGATTTTTTGATCGATCTGATTAGTTGAGCAGTTTATTATCGTTAGTGTTTTAGACTTAGTGGTGTATTGATTTTGTATTTGGTAAAATAGGTGTGTGATTTAGTTTGTAGTGTTTATACGGCTGAATATACATGGTCTAATAGTACCAGAAATTTAGAGTAATTACAAGCAAAATATCTTCCTAAATAAACATGGTCAAATAGTACCAAAATTTTGCTTGAATTGTATAACTATAACCTTCTGTTGTTTGTTATATTCTTTGTTGGCTACAGAACAGCCTGCTACATATGGAAAACCAATCCAATTTGAGGACTTAATACTCTTGTCAATGGGAAGTAAGAAGTTGAGTTCAACCATTAACTAATTCAGGTAAGCTAAAATTTCTCTTTAAATGTAGGAACATCTTTGAAAAATCTAGCGTGATGGTTTAAGTGTGTTCTCATATTTGATATTATGCTGCAATTCACTGCACCTGATACCAAGCTGAGCTCGCCGCCTTTTACCCCGCCTACTGCCCCTCGATTTGCCCCACTGGCCGTACAACCGCCTGTTAAAGGTTAGAATGTGAGCCTGCTTCCGCATTTGAGCAAGCCGCCTGTGTTTTCTTCATCTGTGCAGCCTGCTGCTGGGCCGTTTAGAACGTCTCCAGTTACTCCTCAACCTGTTGCGTTTTCTGCTGCTCCGGCTACTCCTTCTACAGCTTATTCGGATGGGATGAATGAGGTTCAGCATCAAGTTCCGAGTAATGCGGAGGATGTGGTGTCCCTTTCTATGCACCAAATGCTCTACTCTCTACACGTAAGGTATTTTTTAGACATCTTTTCTTTAATAATAAAGCACCCACTTTTAGTTTTCATTGCATCATATATCACTAGAGTTAGGGGTGTAAAACATGAATGTAGGCCTTGAAACATTAATATTTGTAATGAAAAATAGGCTTAAGGATCCAAGATAAGTCTATTTCTACATTCTTTTAAAGATGTTACAATTCACATAACCGTTGCTTAAAGTTACCGACTGCTAAGGTTACTTTCATGGCTGGATTTAATATGTGCTTTTACTAAACTGTTAATATAACCCAGCTTAAGTTTTCTTAGGAATGCCATTGTTTTTTAGTCTCAAAAGTTTAAGGAAATTCAAAGCTCTTTTCTTTTAAGAGGATGAACTGGATCTGTACAAAAAGCTATGTAATTTGGTTGGTTGTTGCTTGAAATTCAGTTATTTTGTTAATTTATAATGGAATTTCCTCTTATTTCTTTATCGTTAAATTGAATTGCAGGCCATTAGTATGGCTTATTAGTTATATAAACCTGAATTGTAGTTCATTGGTTTACTTTGATGGAATTCAAGCTTACATTTTTTTAGTGCTATTTTTTTCTTGCAGTCGCACAGAAATCATGATGGGTTCTGAAATCCACATTCCAAGTTAAATGTTACCTGTTGCATTCATCTGTTCGATTCTTTTCCAAAGGTGTAGACTTGATAAACTCTCAACCTCATGTGATCTTTTTTATCTTGATCAATATAGTGATAGGGCGCCGCAACATGTTTTAGGTGGTTGTTCGTTGTAACGCTATCTAGCTCAATCCTTTATGCCAATATGATGGTATGCTTCTAATAGTGTCCCATAGTGTGACTTTACAGTGGGAATATATACCATAATATGCTTCATTAATTTTTTTTTTTTTTTTTGCGAGTTATAGTATTTCATATAAATCGCATATCCTTTTCCTCTAGATTTTGTACTGTCCCAAATTAGCTGATGTTATGTTTGACCCGATGAAAACGATAATTTCGCGGCACATACAATTTATGATCGACACTTTGTGCATTTCGTAATATAACTTCTGTGTTGTATTTCCAGTTAGGCGCTTATTTCTTATTCCAAGTTAATTGTTTTTGGATATTCATTCCTTATATTCGCCTCATTACCAAGTTTTTTTCGAGCACATCTAACTTGGTACAACCCCATTTGCCACATCATACAACGAATACGAAAACTAACCATGCCTTTCGCGCATCGCGCGAAGTTGAAAGACCCTAGTTTACTTTGTTTTGGTTATTGTATTTAGGGACAGGAATAGCTTTGAGGATGACTTTGATTATTTTGGTAGCATGTTTCGATTTTAGGATGTCTTTGATTATTTTAATGTGTTATGTATATTTTTTCTCAGGTTGGGGAAGACAAAGACGAATACTCGGGTAATTCGCGAAAGATGGTTGAGTTTCGGGCAACCTTTATTTATAAGTTATATTTTGTAGCAACGCAATATTTTTTGTTAACTTTAAAATTTTATTAGTATATTTGACTTATGATTATGAATTTGTTTTGCTATAATGATTTTGTTAGTGTGTGTATATATGAATCCAGGTAAATTGGTAATTTGTAGATTTTTTTTTATTTTTTTTTGTCAAAAAAGATGACACGCATAGCGTGTCGTAAACGTGTGTCATTAAGGCGTGTCATAAACGTGTGTCATGAAAGAGTGTCATTAATGCGTGTCATAAAAGTATGACACGCAAAAGCGTGTCATATTAATTTTATGACCATGCCTATAATGACTTTCTTTTGCGTGTCATAAACCCCCTTTTATGACGCGCAATGCGCGTCAAGAAAGGTGTTTTTTCTAGTAGTGTTAGTTCCATCCCCCTCGTTTCGTTCTATGTGTCGACTAACCGAGGTGATACCACTGGCCGCTCGTGAATCCAGACGACATTACATCTTCAGATTTAAGATAAGTTCTAAATTTTCTTATTAGTATACGGTCTTAAAATACTTGATTCCTTTTAAATAATCTTAGGGTTGCGCTTAAAGTAACCTACCTGCTAATGTGCACCTACAGCCGAAGAAGACGGTTGTCTCTTTCGGATTTTCTTTTTCTTAGTTTTTGTGTTGTATGGATTTAGTTGGTCAACCAATTTATTAATAACTACTCACTGCATATTGAACAAAAATAACAATTGTATGACTTACGAAATGTGCAAGTTTTCAAAAATTATCTCATTTCAACTAATTTATTAAATTCATATATGGTTAAGCCTTATTTATTAAAATTTTAGAACAAAACTAAGTTTTCACTATACACATATGGATTTAATTATTATAGACTTATAATCTATATGCTCCATAAACAAAAAAAAGATCAATTTTCAATTAACTATTTTTTTTTACAACCGGAATCAATCTAGAAAATTTAAAAGAGACACCGAACTCTGAAAACGCGTAAGCTGTCTCAAAAACAATTCAATTCATGACATTAATCTTACATGAATTTAATTTTTAGGGTGTCATAAATTCAGAGTGCCGAGATTCATGCATAATTCATTAATTCTCTATGATTTTCTTGCAAGCTTATCATTAGAATCAAGGTGAGTTTTACATAGCCCCTTTTCTATTTATCACCATTTTTGGGGTGAAACATGTTACAACATCATTTATGCAATTCAATCATCAATGTGTCTATGTGTTTTTCTATGTTGCATTATGTCTTGAACATGACTAGGGTAAGCACAATTCTAGCATAATCATTAACATTGATCAGCCGACGGTATACATTGATAGATCTATTGGACTGACAATCCCACCCGGATACGTGCCTCCTACAAAGGTAGCGTGGGTGTTTGTTACTGCAATATAAACGAGTGAACCATGAGCGTATGGGATGTACCACAATACAACAGTCACAAGGGTTGATTATGCACTCGATTTACTTCTAGTATGTTTTCACATATGGACTAGATTTGCCATGACACATGAATTGCACAACAATTTTATTCGATTATCAAAACCTATGTAATTCTCACCAACTTTTGTTGACCCAAAATATTTTCAACTTAACATGTTTCAGGTTCTACTTGCTTGAAGATTTGAATTAATGCTTGAAGATGTGTGCATAGTTTTATTCAATTTGATGTACGAATTCTTGTAGAACAATTGTATGTAATTTATTTAAATCATATAATGAAATTTATTATTTACCATGAGCTACTGAACAATCATCAATACGTGACATCCCGATGTTTCCGCCATCGGTTGGGGTGTTACAGTACCTTTCATGAAGACACTCTTAGACATAATGCCTGCTCTTATTTTGCTCCTTCAAAGTTGTTGAGCTTTAATGAGTGTGATAGAACACGTGCAATCTGGAAGGGTGGATTCCTGGAGTGAGTGTCCACTTATAGGCTAAAGCATAGCGCATAAATCCAATAACGGACCTGTTATGCTTACCTGGGGATTCCTGGAGTGAGTGTCCACTTATAGGCTAAAGCATGTCTTCTTTGATCACCATTGGGTTCAATTCCTTTGAAAAGTCAACGTTCTTGTTGAGCTTTACAGCTAGACAAGGGCACTCCAAGTATTTTGTACAAGTTTTTCAATAATACTCTCTCGTTTCATATACAATACTTTGCATATCATGATTGCTTACAAGATCATATCTTCATAATCATCTGTATGATTATACACTTACATTTTCTAATCTCATGATTATTCATTGACTACCTTATAGATGTCTGCTCGCCGCATGCTCCGTGATGCCAGCCAACGCCCTGTTCGTGCTTCTAGACAACGTTCTGATCGTCGCCTCGCATCTTTAGTCGCCGAGCAAATTGCTGCAGTGATCCCAAACCTTGTCAGTGAGATAACCCAGAATAGTAACAGTGTCAACACAGGGAGCACGACTCAATTTCGGTGCACTTTCAAACACTTTAACTCCTGCAACCCCACAAAATTCACTGGTGAGGAGGGTGCTACTGGCCTCCTCCAATGGTTTGAAAGCATGGAGAGCACCTTTGTGAACAGTGAATGTCCTGATGAACTCCGCGTTCGCTATGCTACTAGTGTCCTTCAAAAGGGGGCGCTAACCTGGTGGAATGGCGAAAAACGCAATCGAGGAGCTGATGTTGCTTTATCTTTATCTTGGGCTGAAGTTAAGGAACTCATGATCGCCAAATTCTGCCCTAGGAACGAAATCAGGAAACTGGAGGAAGAGTTTCATGGGCTGAAACAAGACAGTGGTGAGAATCTTGCGTATAATACTCGATATCACGAACTTAGCATACTGGTTCCACACATGGTCACCCCGGTCTCTCGAGCAATCGAAAAATATATCGAGGGATTACCTGACCTGATTCAAGACGTTGTCACTGGAGGCAAAGCCACTACGGTAGAAGAAGCCATCCAACTTGCAGCCACGTTAACAGACAAATACGAAAGGAAAGGAAACTTGGTTAGGAAGGGCACCAAGACGTCTACTGAGAAAACCATCCATGTTGTTGAACAATCTAAGACTGTTTTAGCAAAGGCCGCCACTACTGCTACGAATTCTAAGAAACGAATGGGCGATAACCAGAACCATACTGTTGTGGATCCTGTGACTCAACCTCCTATCAAGAAAGCCTACACGGGAGTCCATCCTCAATGCAACACTTGCAAGTATCATCACCCTGCAAATCTTCCATGTTGTAACACCCCAACCGATGGCGGAATCATCGAGGTGCCACGTAGTGACGATTGTTCAAAAGCACATGGTACTAAAATGTAAATATTATTGAATAAACCAGAATTGTCTTACATGATAATGGAAATTACATTGTCTAAATGAAATGTAAATATGGAAATGACTGAAATAAAATAAAGCACTAAATGTCTCTTGCTAAAGCATTAGATCAAACTGCACCTGAAACATGTACAAAAATAGGTTTGGTCAACATAAGAAATGTTGGTGAGCATTCCTAGTTTTGATATATATAGTAAGTTAAAAAGATATACAATTCAAGTGCATGCTACAGTGCAAATATGTAAACTATGTATCATACAAATGAGCGAAATCAATCCTGTGACTGTATGATGTACAAAATGAACGGCGGTGTACTCATCCAATAAATGGATAATAACTTAACAATGGCCACGGATTCTCCGATGAAAAAGAGGGAGAATCAACCTAGGCGGGTTGTCAATCCAAATAGCGCTATCCAATGTTAAGGTCGGCTTGTACAATGTTAATGATTTCACTAAGTACAAATGTATTCTACATGTAATGTCTAAGCATAAAGCACGTTTGTAAGCAAATGCACATAGTACTAGAATTGTATTGTAAAAATGTGAACTTGTATTTGTAATTTGTATAAGTGTACATGTAACACCCCAAAAATGAATAAAAGCAAAAAGGGGATAGGAAATACTCACTGTATACGTAATAGCTTGTAATTGAACTGGACAACGAAATATGCGTTGGAAATATTCCAAAGAATCAACCTAAAGAATTTAATAATGTGTAAGGAATAACTCTAGGATACATGGAATTCTAGGGTTTCGAATTGGGGATAAACGTTTATTTGATTAATAAATAAATTGTTTATTAAAATATAAGAAATTTATTAAATAAATAAATAAAAGTCTTTTTGTAAAATTTTAAGTTAAACATTTTCACAACATAAGATTTTGGTTATGAAATAATTTTTATAAAATTATTTTCTTGAAAAATAGAATATTTACTTTAATTATTTCAAATTGTCAAAATATGACTTTAATATTTAAAAATATTAAAATTAAATAATTTCTGAATTAAAAATTGTATTTCAGTTCTAGATAGTTAGAAGTAATTTATATAAAATTTTGGTGCAAAAATATTGAAAAATGAATTTATTATGATTTATTTATGATTAAAACTAACAAAAATTAATTAAAAATATAAAAAGGCCGGTTTTTCAGAATTGAAAATTATTTCTGAAATGTTTATGAATATACAAGTTTAGGATAATTTTTGTGAGATTTAATAAAATCGTTTAGATATTTTTATAGAATTTAATAAATATAAATGAATAAATTTGTATTATTAATAATATATATTAAATAAATTATTTTTGAAAAACTAAAAATTGGGTAATGAACTTTATCATTAGGAGATCATATGATAATTTTTGTAGAATTTATAAAGCACTTTTAGTATTTAAAATTGATTTTAAAAGATTTAATGTATTAAATATATATATAAAAGTGGCAAAAAAATACTTGTTGGTTATGGGAATCGAACCCGGGCCTCTGGCCGGTTCGGGTTTTATCACAAGCGTGTCCACCAACTGAACCACACCATGAGAACAGAATTTATTGGATTGGAATTTATTATATAGATTATATGAGATAATTGATTTAAATGAATAAAAGTAAAAGGAGTATGTGGGATTCGAACCCTGGCCGCTGGCCGGTTCATCCCTTATCACCACACGCGTGCATACCAGCTGGTCTATACCAGCTGGTTGTTTATCTATAGATTGAAAATAATTATATACGATAACAGTTTTAAGTGTTCTTCCCCAATTCTAAATATTTCGAACCCTAATTATCAAATCAATACAATTGGTGATCATTAGCCTCTGAAACCTTAGGGCTAATGATCATAAGGTGCCGACTAATAGAACCCACAAAAAAAAAAGAAACTTACAAGTCTCGTGCTCGGGTCTGCGAGTTTGACAAAGAAACGCCCAAAAAATGATTTGAATAGCTTTAATAATAGATTTAAAACAGAAATTGGATGTGGGGAAGTGATAATCGGCGATTAGAGATGATGTGGGTACGTTCAATTTATAGTGTTGATGCTTGGGTGAAAGAATGGTAAGTTGACCCGTTCTTGAATGCAATGACGCGAGATAGTGTATAATTGGTATGAATAACTCATCAATAGGACGCGTAATTGACAGGGAATCAGTCAAACATGCCGTATATAGATCAATCATGGGTGTAATTTGCTTTGATTGTGTGTTCGATCACCACAGTTGACTTTTCCAAGTCAACTGTGGATTTATCAACATCATATAAGAATAATATGCATAGGAAGTTTGTCAAACATGCTGGGTAGATCAGCTGGTTTGTATATGGTGTGCATAGACCCGGCTTGGGACGCGGGTTCGAACCCCGTCCCAAGCATTTATTTTTTAAACAAGGTTTTAGCTATAATATTATTATTATTATCTTATATTATGATTAAACGAACCCGAATGTATCACAGAATATTTTTAAACGTTCAAGAATAATGGAAATGTCACGTTTTATTAACTGTGTTATAACGTACATATAATTATAAGAAAAATACAACGAAAAGTGACGGATGTCACAGCATCCCCTACTTTTAGAAATTTCGTCCCGAAATTCCTTCAAGTTGTAGTCTCTGGAAAAAGATGAGGATACTTTGACATCATTTGGTCCTCACGCTCCCAAGTAAACTCTGGGCCTCGTTTGGATTCCCAACGAACTTTGACAATAGGAATTCGGCTTCGCTTAAGCGTCTTGACGTCTCGATCCATAATCTCCATAGGTTTCTCTATGAAGCGCATCGATTCGTCAATCTGGATATCCTCTAAAGGAACATGGAGGTTATCTTCAGCCAAACACTTTTTGAGATTAGAAACATGAAACGTTGGATGAACATCATTGAGCTCTGGTGGTAAATCGAGCTTGTAAGCCACCTTCCCAACTCGCTCAAGGATCTTAAAAGGGCCTACAAACCGTGGTGCAAGTTTCCCTTTCTTTCCAAACCGAAATACACCCTTCCAAGGTGAAACCTTGAGAAGTACCATGTCTCCGACTTGAAATTCTAGAGGCTTGCGCCTTTGATCGGCATAGCTCTTCTGTCTGCTTCGAGCAACTTGTAAGTTCTCACGAATGCGATGAATTTTGTCTGTCGTTTCTTGTATCAGTTCGGGACCGGTGATTTGTGTTTCACCAACCTCGCTCCAACACACAGGGGAACGACATTTTGCGACCATAAAGTGCCTCGAATGGTGCCATGTTAATACTGGAATGGTAGCTGTTATTATACGAGAACTCAACCAAGGGTAAGTGCGTGTCCCAATTACCACCAAAGTCGATGATGCACGCTCGAAGCATATCCTCCAATGTTTGGATGGTTCGTTCAGTTTGACCATCCGTCTGTGGGTGATAAGCCGTGCTAAGATTCAGTTGTGTACCAAGTGCGGACTGAAATGTCTGCCAAAAGCGAGAAGTAAACCAACTATCACGATCGGAAATAATGTCTAGAGGAATACCATGACGGCTGACAATCTCACTGATGTAGATCTTAGCCAGTTTCTCAGCTGTGTAGGTCTCACGAATGGGTAGGAAGTGAGCAGATTTGGTCAAACGATCGACAATAACCCAGATACTGTCATGTCCACGAGTGGTACGTGGAAGTTTCGTGATGAAGTCCATAGCAATGTTCTCCCACTTCCACACTGGAATCTCTGGTTGTACAAGTAAACCAGATGGACGTTGGTGCTCAGCTTTGACCTTGGAACAAGTAAGGCATTTAGCCACATAAAGAGCTATGTCCTTCTTCATACCGGGGCACCAATACAAAGTACGCAGATCCTGATACATCTTATCTGCACCAGGGTGAATGGAATAACGAGACTTATGGGACTCGTCCATGAGGAAGGTACGCAGGTTGTCACGATCAGGGATCCAAAGACGGTTCATGAAATAAAGTAAACCATTTTTGGTTTCCAACTGATTTTCGGCTCCACACGACATTTCTTCGTACATGTTGCCCTCAGTAACAGAGACATGTTGGGCTTCAATGATGCGGAGTTTGATATCAGACTGGACCTGAGCACAATAAAGTTGGGCATGACCTTTACGACTAAGGGCATCGGCTACAACATTCGCCTTGCCAGGATGGTAGCGAATCTCGCAGTCGTAGTCGTTTAACAACTCGACCCATCGTCGTTGTCGTATATTCAGATCTTTCTGGTTGAAAATGTGTTGAAGACACTTGTGGTCAGTGAAGATCACACATTTTGTACCATATAAATAGTGCCGCCAAATCTTAAGTGCGAAAACGACCGCTCCAAGCTCAAGATGTGGAAGGTTTGGACACTTTGTCACCACTTGTCGTGTAATGGATTGAGCACAGAATAATCACCAGACAGCTGCCCAGGAACCACTACCGATTACTAACGGTCGGGCATGTTATCATTGTAGAGACCCTAACCACATGCAACCTCAATGCCCTAAATTGAATAATGTAAACCTGGTGGCACATGGACGAGCTTTCGATATTAATATCAACGAAGCAAACGGTCAGGATGACGTTAATCCCACTGGTTAAGCCATGGATGAAATCTTCCTAAGACTCGAGAATCCAATACTTGCGTTTTCATTTTCTTGATCCTATTATCATTTTGTACCCAATTTTGTCGCACTCATTAGCATATAACATCTAGAAATTTCCTTGCATACTATTGTGTACGAACACAGATTGGAAATTTATCGTATTTGATTATGTTTAAAGACTCTACCTTACATTTGTTTGAAACATTTGGATTTGATTTCCATGAAATCAAACTACTAAAAACTCGATACTTGATCCTACAGAGCTTTTTCTAAAAACATCATGGTTTGATATATGAAACTTAATTTTTCCCTTAATCTGACTATCCATTGAACATTTAATTATTCATGATACTCGTAAACTATTTCTATAGGCCACTAAGATAACACTTACACTTAATGGTTGTAGTATCTACAAACTTGCTTGCATGTGTGAATTATCCACGCAACTCATTTCATTTAAAGGGCTCCTCGGACGAGTGGTAGCCCATACTTAGATACTGTTATGCTTACAAGTCGTTGCAAACCAATGCAATTGACCTCGTTATTACATAGCCTCATTTCATTGATAAACGTGTTGTTGTGTCATCTTCTTGTGAAATTTATTTGCTTTAATGTGTGTTAGATTAGGATCATAGAAGGACATAAAACCCTAATGTAAGGTAAATTGATGATTCTGGTCCGGAACGTAATCATGAATTTACAGGTGCATTAGGGTAGTGTGAAATTCTATTAGAGTTTTTGGGTAGACGTCCAGTACGTTTTCAAGGTATCAAAGGTGTGGTGGGTTAGCTGCGGTACACCCTGTATACAAACACTAATGATGCATTGAAAGTGAGACTGGAAGTCGGACCAGGGACAAACTCTAGTTACTTGGTAGTTCATTTAGTCTTTCTGTAGTCAATCAACTCATGCAATTATTTTAGGAGTCCTAAAACTTGAAGTTTAGTGTTTACTAGATTCTTATTCTCCTTATTATTCGAGACGAACCTAATCCAATCCTTAACTCACATCTCTCGAAACAATTCACTCTGTTACCTATAAATTTACGTATTTTCCAAACCACAATTATCTTAATTTTTACCCAAACATCCGTAACCCTATGTTTCTAATAACTTCGGGACGAAGTTTCTAAAAGTAGGGGATGCTGTGACATCCGTCACTTTTCTTTTTATTTATTTTTTTTATCATTTTTGTATATAATAATAATACAAATAATAATAATAATAATAATAATAATAATAATAATAATAATAATAATAATAATAGTAATAATAATGATAATAATAATAATAATAAAGTTGGTTTAGACATTACATTAACCAACCATCCTTCACCATTAACATAACCCAAACCAACCATCCCTTTACCCATCACATGAGCCCAAACAACAACCAAACCCACCCTAAATCTTCAAATTTTCGGAGCCCACAAGGACCCAGCCGTTTCCTCCCTAGGCCCACTGCACCAGGCCCAAGCAAGAGCCCAACAACAATAACTGTTTTTTCTTCTTGGCCAGCAACAGAAGCAGCTCAATCCACGCGTGATTAGCACCTGAAATGGAAACCTCAATGGAATCAATTGATGCAGGCTTGACTGACATGAAATTATCGCTCCAATCCACGCGTAAACAGCCAAACTGATGACTGATTGACTCGGTTTTGACCGGATCATAGTCAAGAAATTAAGCTTTCCATTTTGATGACCATAGTATAAATTGAACACTCCTTTTCATTCTAATTGTGCCGAAAAAACACATACACACATCCAATTAACACCTCAGTTCGTCCTTATTGCGAATTCAAACTCTGTTGACTTTTCGATTGACCCAACGATTAGGAAGCATCACGAATCGGTATGTTATAATCCTTTGTTCCATTGTGTTAATCGACCATTGTGCTCCATTAACCCTATGGTTAATTCTGTTTTAACAGCGTGAATAAATATTGCGATTTCTAGGGTTCATATGTTTTTGAATTGGGGAAGATGAAGTGTACAGAATCTGTTTATTTAGATTTTGAAATCAAAATAAACACAAATGCACTCGTAGAGCAGATGGTATTGGCAAGGTTTTATATAGAATCAAACCGGCTGGGGGACAAGGGTTCGAACCCCGCAGCCACTTTCCTTTTCTTTTTGTTTGTTTTTTAAAAAAAAAAACAAACCTTCATAAAACCGGCCTTAACCAGAATCGAACCCGTGGTTCCTTAATACTCAAGACTTATAATCACAAGCCCAGACCACTTGGTCTGGACCCTGAGAACATTTACTACCCAGTTTGTATTTGATTTAAACACTACCTAATATTAAATAATGAATTTTTATCATTCTTTTATTAATCAAATTTATAAGAAAAATCCTTTTATTTAACAAAACGATTCCTATAAATTCTACAAAATTTATTTTATGTTATCCAAATGGTAAAGTTTATCATACAATTTTTAGTTTTCCAAAAATTACTTATTTTATATATATATATTAAATATTACAAGTTTATTCATTTATAATTATAAAATTCTATAAAAATATCTAAACGATTTTATTAAATCCTACAAAAATTATTCTAAACTTGTATAGACTTAAACATTTCAGAAATTATTTTTATTTCAGAAAAACCGTTCATTTTATATTTTTAATTAATTTTTGTTAGTTTTAATCATAAATAAATCATAGTAAATTCATTTTTCAATATTTTTGCACCGAAATTTTATATAAATTATTTCTGATTATTTGGAACAGAAATATAATTTTTAACCTAAAAATTCTTTAATTTTAATATTTTTAAATATTAAAGTTATATTTTGACAATTTGAAATAAATAGATTTAATAATCTATTTATAAGAAAATAATTTTATAAAAATTATTTTTACATTTAAAACTTTATATTGTGACCATCTTTAATTAAAATTTACAAAGAGACTTTTTGTTTATTTATTTAGCAAATTTCTCTTATTTATTAAACATTTCATTTATTAATCAAACGAATACTTATCCCCAATTCGTAGCCCTAGAAAATACTTATAGACTAGATAGACTTAGACTTATTTGTTACATTATACATAGGGTGATACTTGGCAACGTTGGAATACACTTATTCAATTGCACAAGACTTAACACCTTGCTAAGGTGAGTATTACTTATCCCATTTTTCCGCTTTTACAACTTTTGGGGTGATTCATGCACAAGCATACAAAACTTTCGTATTCATTTACACATACATTTTATTCATTTACAATTCATATACGTGTCTTGTTTATCTTTGTGCTTATGCTTGAACATGAACGTAGCTTACATACAAAATCATACATTTAGACATAACTTATGTTATGGTGCTCTTTACACTCAGACGTAACTTATGTTACGGTGCTCATTTAGACATAACTTTGTGTTATGGTGCTCTTTTAGACTCACACGTGTTGAGGTGCTCATTATCAATTTCATTGTACAAACTTTACATTTGATCTTTGTCTTGTTTGGTTACTTGCGTGTTTACATAATGCCTTGGTGATGCTAGACACATGAATTGTACTACTTTTCAAACTTATATTATATGTACAAAACTAAGTAGTACTCACCAACATCATATGTTGACAAAATTATTTTCGTGCATGTTTCAGGATAAGCTGCTTGACGCTTCACATAGGACTTTGGACTTAGATTAAATCAATCAATCATCTTTATTTTTGTTGTCTTGTATTTAATTCCTCATGTTGTAAAACAATATTCAATAATCATACATTTACATTTTAGTACCATGAGCTTTTGAACAATCGTCACTACGTGGCACCTCGATGATTCTGCCATCGGTTGGGGTGTTACAGGTGACGACTCCAAAAAAACAAGGCGGCTTGGGATAAAAAGGTTGAAAGATGTCAATGAGGTGCTTTTGTTTAAATGGGATTGGAGGTATAGCCTGAATCCGGAATCCTTGTGGCGACGGGTCATAGATGCTTGTCACAAAAACAAGAATTCATGGGAAGTATTGTCAGTAAACAAATATGCAGCAAGGAATTGGAAGAATATTGTGAAATTCGTAGGGGCGATTAAGTCAGGGAGTGTTCTTATGCACACTTTTATCCGAGCCAAAGTTGGTAGGGGAACTCGGTTCGGTTCTGGTTAGATGTTTGGCTGGGTGACGAGGCCTTAAAGCACCGATGGCCGCTCTTATATCGTTTAGAATCGGATAAAAGTTGCACCATTTCTGACCGTGTGAAATTCGTAAACGGTCGATGGGTTATTGATGCAGATTGGGTTGGTAAGATAATCATAGTTGAGACTTTTCAACAGTGGCTTCAGCTTATGGTTTGTTTAGATCGATTGGAGCTTGCAGATACAGATGATGTTTGGTTTTGGGCTGGCGATACAGATACGGTGTTATCTACTCAATCAGTGCGGGAAAACATTCAAAATGGGGCTGGTTATGGTGAAATTTTTTTGTTAAAATGGGTATCGTGGGTGCCGGTTAAGTGTCACATTATGGTGTGGAGAGCGGAAATGAATAGGCTACCCACTAAGACGGAATTGGTAAAGATGCATGTTATTTTAACGGATACCTTGTGCCCCTGGTGCGAGTCTTCTGATGAAGCAGCTCTGCACAGTTTATCGGGTTGTATTATATCTAGGGGTGAGCATATGAAAACCGATAACCGAAAAAACCCAAAACCAAACCGATAACCGAAAATAACCGAAACCGAATTAACCGATCGGTTGCGGTTAACATATGGCCAAAACCGAACCATTCGGTCACGGTTTCGGTTTTCCCTTCTTCCGTAACCGAAATAACCGGAACCGAACCGTAAGTATTTTTCATATATATATATCCATGTATTTGGAACATATTTTCATATATTTCCCGTATATTTGATATATCTTTCATGTATATCTATGTATTTGAAACATATTTTTATTTACTTCATGGGTATTTCATGTATTTTTCTTGCGTTTTCATATATATTTGTATTATTGAAAAAGGTTCAAAACACTTAACTAACTATTTTAAGTTTATAATTTTGCACAAGATTTATGTTTGGTTATTAACCGAAAATAACCGAAACCAAACCGATAACCGACATACTAATCGAAATAACCAAACCGACGTAACCGATTGGTTTCGGTCATGGTTTTTTCTAAAACTGAACTTCGGTTATCGGTTTCGGTTATATGTAAAAACCGAACCGAACCGACGTTTGCTCACCCCTAATTATATCTACCAATGTATGGGAGGACATTAGTAGATGGATTGGTTTGGCTCCGATCTTTGCGTTTGAGATTAAGGACTTGACGGTTAATGGCGACAAGGTGAGGAAAAGGATTGTTCACGGGATCATAACGGTTACTATATGGAGTCTTTGGTATGCTAGGAACCACTTGGTGTTTAATGGGAACAAATCAAGTGTTTGGGATATTATAGCTAGAGTAAAGTCGATGTCCTTCTTATGGTTAAAGAATAGAAGCACATGTAATAGGATAGTTTGGAAGGATTGGTGTCGGTCCCCGATGTATATGTTGTAATTTTGGTTTGTGCCGCCACTAGTGATATTTCGCTCTTTAGGGGCGGCCGCCCCCCCCCCCCCGATATTTCGCTCAAAAGTTCCAATTATATAGTATTCGTATAGAAATTTTTTGTTATATACGGTTTCGACCCCCCGAAATTGGTTTTCGGCCCCCGAAACTAGTGCTTTCCAACCCCGGGTGACTTCCGACCCCTCAAAGTTTCGGGTCAAGCTTCGCCACTGGTGCCGCCGGTCCTTGCTTTAAGGACCGTGTGGGCGTTTTTTGAATGATAGTTTATTTTCAATATATATATATATATATATATATATATATATATATAGGCTAAGTATCCACAAAAAACCCTCTAAAATGAAGAAACCCGGGAAACTCTAACTTCCCGAGCTTTTTATCATCTGAAAAAATTAGGGTATGTAATATACATGTTTTTAAGAGTTTTGAGCCAAAAAAATTAAAAAAGCTCCGAGTGGATATTTTAAAAAAAAATAAATAAGTTTTTTTATGTTACGTATGTTACACACTTTACAGACATGTAACATATGTAACACAAAAAACTTATTTATTTATTTTTTTAAAAATATCCACTCGGCGCTTTTTTGTTTTTTTTTTTGCTCAAAACTCTTAAAAACATGTATATTACATACCCTAATTTTTTTAGATGATAAAAAGTTCGGGAAGTCAGAGTTTCCCGGTTTTCTTCAATTTGAGTGGGTTTTTATTTAATCCTCCCCTATATATATATATATATATATATATATATTTATAATGTAAGGGGTTGTTTGGTATCCTATTAATGATTTCATTCAGAGGCTACCTTGGAATCACTCACCAAGTGTGTTTAGTTCACTGACAGAGCACCTCTGAATTTGTTAGTAAGCCTCTTAGTCATTAAGTTTCAGAATGATTCCGAACGAAAAATTTTCCCCTTAATCCATTCGCCTGTGTTCCTAACTCTTAGTCGGCCACTCACACACCACCTCCTCGACCCTTCACCACCAACTAGTCAGACCTCTTATTGGTTCAGAGTCTCTTACCTAATCAGATATCTTAATGGCTCAACACTTTCAAACAACCCTAACTTATATTACTAAGGAAGTGCTCTAACGGTATCCAAATAACTTTCTTTATTAGAGGTAAATGCTATGAACGAGCTAGGGGTTTTATCACAGTGGGTCTTTGGGCAGTAGGTTTTATTTGGAATTGGTGATGGGTCGGGTCGTGGTGCCGTTTGCGATCGTGACTTTTTACCTATGAGTGCACCCGGGTGACCGGGCTTTGTTAGATGTTAAAAAAAGTAAAGTAACTTATATTATATTTAGATAACTGATTTATGACATTCTTTTGGTTCGTGGTTTTAATGAAGAATCGTATAAACCTACTAAGGGCCTGTTTGGTAGCCTCTTAGTGAGGCTCTGAATGGTTCAGCATTCAGACTGTTTGTTTCAACCTAAAAAATGCTCTAAATGGAATGATTAAGAGCTGAATCATTCAGACTTGGTGCATAGCTAAACCATTCAACACTTAATCATTCAGAGCCTCTTAACCATTCAGACCTCTTAATGATTCAACACTTAATCAACCAAACAACTCCTAAAGTAGATCCAAATTAGTGCGAACGGTAACAAATCACATGAATTTAATCATCATATCATATGCTAATTGGTATACAAAATAAGGAAGACTATACTAGAGATATATTTTCTAACCAAGTTAACTATGGTAAAATGGTAGTACCAGATAGTTTACACTGATCACACTAATAGGATCTTTGCTGATTTTGATAAGATGGCATCATGGACTAGCAATAACAATTAGCATCCCAATTAATGTTAGATCTAAATTTGGTAGTCTAATGTTATCAACAAGTTAAAGTCAACAAGTCAAAGTTCGGTCAACGAAAGTCAAATTCAAACGGCTCGCAGTCAACACGTAAGGCGACTCGAGAAATTCGGAAAATAGATCAACGAGTGAAGCTCAAGTTATGATCAAGAAAGGTGCTATGGATAATAAATATATTTTGTTTAGACAAAATATATTTATTACTTTAAAAAAATAGTTTTCTTGTTTAGTGAGTGTTTTAGTATTTTGTTAACCCTAGGGACCTAAATGTAATTAGCCTAAGTGTGTTTAGGCTATAAATAGAATGATAGATTAGGGTTTTTGGATAACACACAATCTAGAGATTTGGGGGCTATCATTATATTATCATCTTATGCAAATCATCTAGTGGGTTTTATTGATTATTTTGTGTGTGTTCATCTTTATATCTTCAACTTAATTAGATTTTAGCTCGAAATCGATCCTACAATTCGGTATCAGAGCTTGGTACTCGAATTTTGGATTGAACCATCTACAAATTCGTCGTTTAATCTGATTTCTGTTGAAGATTTTATAGATTGTTTGAAGTACTGCGCACTTATTTCATCAAACTGCGCACTTATTTCATCAATCTGCGCACTTATTTCATCAAACTGCGCACTTATTTCATAAGCTGCATACTTATTTCTTGTTGTGTGCACTTAACTCATAAGCTGCATACTTATTTCTTGTTGTGAGCATTTAACTCATAATTTGCATACTTATTTCTTGCTGTGTGCACTTAACTCATAAGTTGCATACTTATTTGCGCACTTAACTCATAAGTTGTGCGCTTGTTTCTTATTCTGCATACTTATTTGCGCACTTAACTCATAAGTTGCGCGCTTGTTTCTTATTCTGCATACTTATTTCTTGCTGTGTGCACTTAACTCATAAGTTGAATACTTATTTGCGCACTTAACTCATAAGTTGCGCGCTTGTTTCTTATTTTGCATACTTAATTCTGCGCACTTACCAAAGGAAACTTTAGGAGACAGTGATTTAGCCTTCTGTGGCTTTATCACAGTGTACTTATTCGTGTGTTCTAGTCGTTATTCTGCCCGAAGTTTCTTGTGCCATCAGATCAACAAACCGTTAAATCTGCATATTTAAATTCTGCATACTTAAAATCTGCATACTTAAATTCTGCATACTTAAATCTGCATACTTAAATTCTGCATACTTAAATCTGCGCACTCAAGAACTGCGCACTTAAGGACTGTGGACTTATTATTGGACTTTAAACTTTAAAATCAGAAAATCAAACTTAAAATCAACCTTAATCAATGGCTGGTAACAATAACAACTTAACCATGAATCCTATAACCCAAGCTGAACTGGAAACTGGAACCATAACTCGAATCCCTAAGTTAATGGGTGCACAAGATTATGGAACCTAGAAGAACCGTATGAAAGCCTTATATTATGTGAATGATTTTACCCAATGGACCTCAGTTCAACTCGGACCACACCTCCGAATGAGGACCACAGAGGCAGGAGAGGTGTTCAACACTGATCCAACTACTTATACAGACCTTGACAAGCAGTTGATTCAACGTGATCACAAAGCCTACGATGCTCTTACCAAGGCTCTGTCGAATGATGTTTTTAACATGTTCGAAGAGTATACCACTGCTCAGTCTCTATGGTATGCCTTGTGTGACTACTATGAAGGAAATCAGGACATGATTCAGAAGAAGCAAGACATGGTTCAAAAGGAGTATGACATGTTTGGAAGCATTCGTGGTGAAAGTTTAAGCAGTCACATTGATCGTTTCATAAATATGCTCATAAAGATGAAGAAAGTCGGGATTCCTGCTAACAACCGCAATTCAATCAAGAAGTTGTTCAATTCACTCCCAAAGGAATGGAGCTTGAAATTCATGACGGTCAGAGAGGACTTTATGATTTGTCCAATGACTTTATCAGATGTGATGAATTCCTTAAAGTCATTTGAAAATGATGTCACAAAGGGAGAGATGAATCAAGTCGGTTACGTTCCAATATCAAGTCCACCAACATCAATATCTAGAAACATGGCTTTCACTGCTCCTATAAGCATGAAAAGCTCCAATCCATCCTCTATTTCATTTGGGACTCTTCATAATCTCTCAGCAAATTCTGGAAATGAGATCAAGCCTTCAAAAGGATTAGTGGCAGTAACCGACGAAAATGAGGCTGCTAAAATGCAAGCATCAAAGGCATTGACTGAGGACGACTGTGACTGGGGTGAAGAAGTTGCAACTGCAAAAGTCGACAACAACAAAGATCTTATGGGAAAGATTTGTACAAAGGGCATGGTGAGCCAAGAGCAAGATGTGGATGAAAAAGGTAAGAAGGAAGTTGTGGAAGAAACATTGATTGCTGAAAAGACTAAAAGCAGCAAGACTGAAAAAGGCAACATGACATGTAAAGCTGTGAATGAGGAATCAAACAAAGATCATGCGAAGAAGGATCTGGTAAAAAGCATTCCTCTTGAAATTAAAACAAAACTGTGCACACCAAGGTGTGTCACAGCAGTTGCTTATTGTTTGTCCCACAATCGAAAAGTTTTAAGAGAAAGAGATGATATTCAAAAAATCAACAATGAAATGAAAGAAAATGAGTTGGCATATCAACGAAAGTTAAATGCAACTCTCGCTGAAATGCAAACTCTTAAAGAATTTGTCCTTAGAAAAGATTTTTTAATAAATGATTTAACAGAAAAGTTAGAAAAATCAAGAAACGAAACAAATCATCTTCAAATTATTGTGGACAAATGGAATGTAAGCAAGAAGGCTCAAGCTGATCTAGTGGAGTGTTCAAGGCAATCTTTTGTTAAAGATGGAATTGGATATAAGGATAACAATGGGATCGAAAGATATTTATTTTTACCCCTGAGCAAAAGCGAGTATATACCAAATCCAAAACCTCATCCTAAAAATGATCTGTGTGAAAAGGAATGTGTCAAACCTGAGTCTAGTACTAATATGATTAAAAGCAATGTAGAAGTGACACAAAAGGCAGAGGTTGAAGATCATGACAGTTTTGGTGGAAACACTTTGGGGTTGGGTCACCCAGGAGCCAGTTACTCACCAGTTAATTGGTTTATTTGGAATAATGAAAAGACTAAAACTGTATTAAATTTGGATGACTGTACTGGACCTAGACCTAATGTTGATTCGAATGGTATGGTAAATGTTTGTGATAGGCAAAAACCTATCTCACGTTCTGATGTTTGTCATGATGATATTGTTCATGAATGTGCTAATTTAAAATATGCATTTTGTGATGATAAAACTGTTTGTGCTCCACCTGTTTTTGTGCCCGCTCTTGAGAATAACACGTTTGGAAAGTTCTTAACTGAAGAAATTCCAGAGTTTACTCTGTCAACATCATGCAAAGATGATTCACAAAGTGATTCGGAGTTTTGTTCATCCAGAGAATGGGAAAGCTCAAATGACTCGGAAACTTCAGTGTCAGAACTTGATGATAGAGTTGACACTACAAATCAAGTCCATCAAGATTCACTTGAAGAAGATCTGTTTATAGAAGATTGCTCAACTTCAGATGATGAATCAGTGATGAATGGAAATCACACGGGGTCAAAGATTAGAGAGTCAAAAGGTGTTGTAAAACCCAAAGCTTCTCAACAAGCCGAATAAAGCTCAAAACAATCTACATCCCCAGTTGCTTCACACGGGACAACAAAGCATCAAAAGCCATTCAAGGCTTGCTTTAGGTGTGGTAAAGAAGGTCATGTGCTCAAGCAATGTCCAGAACGACAAAATCCAAACGGTAAAGGCAATGAGGATTGCTTCTTTGGATCAAAGGATAAAATACACACATCTTTGAATGTTAGGATGACACATATTCCATCAAGATCTCCACATGTGAAGCCGGTTTCACATGATTCAAAAATTAAAAGGACCAAAGCATTAAAACCACAATCTATTCCTCCAGGTTTTAAACAAAAAATTGTTTCAAAAATTAATTCTTTCACAAACAAATTTTTTGAACCAAAACAGGTTTGGCAAATCAAAACAAAAGTTGAAAAAGAAACTAATGAGGGAAAAGGTATGGTGTTTCAAGAAGTTACTTACATTGATGTAAAAGGACAAACCAGGACCACGATGGCCTGGGTTCCACTATCTAATTAATTTTCTCATGAGTGCAGGAACTACCATGGAGGACTGTTAGTAACACGGTAGTAATAGTGGTTGTTCCAAGAATAGGTTTGGAGCAGAAATCTCACAGGTTTGGTTATAGTATCTAACCTGATTGCACAATTGACACCGTTGTCACACACTCATTTTCTTGCTGATATGTGTTCATGTATGTATGATGTGGAAGACTTTATTTTTCGTAAATATTTTTTTTAAGAAAATACAAAAAAAAAATTAATTACAAAAAGGGGGTTGTACAAAAATAAAAGTTTAGGGGGAGTATGAAATTATAGTCTCGGCCATGAGATGTGATTAATGCAAATAATCCTGATCTTATATGGGAAATGATAGGAACTAACTTGTTTATGTCTGCACATGAATAGGATCTGAAGGACGTTACAACTACAAGTTAATGATGTGTAGGTAGGTTCAGCCTTCAAGTTGAGTAAACTTCTATAAGGTGAATAATAATAAATCTACATGAAAAGCTGGATTCCCACTATGTTTTAGGTCTGCACAAGCTGAGTCCGGTCATACATATGTTGAGAGATTAAAAGACACAGAAAATTTTGTGCATATATATTTAAAAGACACCTAAGAGTGCAGGCTACCAATGCGGGGCCAACAAATCAAGTGAGCACCAAAAGACACGCAATGTTAGTGACGTGCAAATATATATAAATAGCTCAACAATCAGATGATCAACTTGTCTGCTTATGGAAACATAGACCTGAAGCTCTCATCATTATATCTCGATAAACCTTGAGGATTGGTAGGCTTATACCTAGCACAAGTGGGGTCCACAAAATTTTCATCAATAACCAAAAACATGATAATCTCATCACCAAACGTATGTTGAAAGACGAGAGGCATGGACTTAAGAGGACAAACATACCGACAATCGTTCTTGGGTTGTAGCTATCCTCAAGAAAGTTGTAATGTGGCTAGTCTTTTCAAGTTAGTGTGATCCCATATCTGATCCCTTCTATATCTCGAAGGTTGATGGTTGTTTAAAAAATAAAAAAAAGATTAAAATTAAAAAAAATCTTTATTTGTGTACAGTTGTTTTTAAGTCTTCCATGTCACATTATTTGTGTCTCAAGCCATTTGAGACACTTACCTGATTGCACACCACAGATGTATACGGTTTTGTCTGTATGTTGAATTTGTCTAAAGAAAATTCGGAGTTGTGTTTGTGATTGTGGATAGGTTTCTTCGACTACTTGCTGCAATGATGGCCGATCATCAGTTGAGCAAGATACCAAACCAAAGCACATGTTTCCTCAAGTTTGCAGAAGATACCAAGATAGGAATCCTCCTCCTCCTAGACTGAAAAAGTTTGTTCTTGATTTTCAAAGATGATGCATGCAAAAAGGGGGAGATTGTGAGATATGAGTTCTCAAAGAGCAAAGTGACAAGAACACCTTCAGCAAAGAAAATTTGGAAAGCATCAGTCTAGGGGGAGTATTGTTGGGTACTGGATTTGAGACTGAAGCTTCCTAAATTGATGATCACAGTATGTAGAGATTGACGGTTCTGAAGATAATACAAGAGATTGATAACATTAGACTAAGGGGGAGATTGTTGGGTCTAAATTTGGTAGTCTAATGTTATCAACAAGTCAAAGTTCGGTCAACGAAAGTCAAAGTCAAACGGCTCGCAGTCAACACGTAAGGCGACTCGAGAAACCCGGAAAATAGATCGACGAGTGAAGCTCAAGTTATGATCAAGAAAGGTGCTATGGATAATAAATATATTTTGTTTAGACAAAATATATTTATTACTTTAAAAAAATAGTTTTCTTGTTTAGTGAGTGTTTTAGTATTTTGTTAACCCTAGGGACCTAAATGTAATTAGCCTAAGTATGTTTAGGCTATAAATAGAATGATAGATTAGGGTTTTTGGATAACACACAATCTAGAGATTTGGGGGCTATCATTGTATTATCATCTTATGCAAATTATCTAGTGGGTTTTATTGATTATTTTGTGTGTGTTCATCTTTATATCTTCAACTTAATCAGATTTTAGCTCGAAATCGATCCTACAATTAACAAGTTAGAGTGCTAACAAAAGCACATTCAAATGACATTTACTAGTTAATGCAAGAAATTGTTCAAACAAATACTCAAAAATCAAAGTCTACATTGCAATGATAGAACCTCTTACCTAGTTGTGATTAAATATGGCTAACTACATATATTGATTGGCATGTTGAATAAAAAGAAGTAATTAAAGATGAACCCCATAAATTTTTCTGTAACACCCCAACCGATGGCGGAAACATCGAGGTGTCACGTAGTGATGATTTTTCAATAGCTCATGGTACTAAATGGAAGTTGTATATTACTAAACAATTTACAATTTGACATACAATTTAATAAATACATAAACTTGATTTACATTAACTAGGTCCAAAGCTCCTATGTGATCCAAGACTTGTACAACTTCCAATAGCAAGTAAAACCTGAAACATGTTGAGTTGGAAAGATGGGGGTAAACTATAAATAGTTGGTGAGAATACATAGGTTTTGCATATAGTTGAAAACAATATGTTGTATAGCAATCATAGTAGAAGTATAATAATGAGTAATGATAGAATATGAGTCCGACATGTAACAATGCATCTTTTGTATAATCAAACCTTGTGTCGACTGAGACCTAACTCGCAAGTTAGTAAAAGTGTAACTGTTATCGATCATCCCTGAATTTATGCAGGGGGGTGGGTTTGTCAGACCTATAGCGCTATAATCTAAACAGGCGGCTTGATCAATGTTAATGATTGTACTGTGTCTTTTTGTTACAGACAAATGATAGAATGAGTATATGATAGTGTAATTGAATCATAAGTTTCAACAATGTAAGAATGAGTAAATGATAGTGTATAAAATGTTTAAACATGTTTCACCCCAAAATGTAAAACAGAAAAAGGGGCTATGTAAACTCACCTTAGCAAAGTATCAAGTCCTTTGTAATGGAATAGGTGTGATCCAAACGTTGCCAAAAATTACCATATGTTTAAGGCAATAAATAAGTCTAAGTTTTTCTAGTCTACAAGTATTTCTAGGGTTCCTAATTTGGGGATAGACAATTGTCTAATTGTTATATTTGATATATTGTTAATGATCTAATAAATAAAAGAAATTAGAAAAATAAATAAATAAAAGACTTTTTGTAAAATTTTGCTTAGAGATTGATATATTAGAGTGTTGTAGATATGAAAATAATTTTTATAAAGTTATTTTCTTAATAATTGAATATATAATGTATTTATATTTATTTGTCAAAATATAGTATTAGTGTTTTAAAAATATTAAAATTAATAAAGTTTCAGATTAGAATTTACACTTCTGTTCTAAATGAACAAAAATAATTTATGTAAAATTTTGATGTAAAAATAGTGAAAAATGGATTTATTATGAATTATTTATGATTAAATAGTGAAAATTAATTAAAAATATTTAATAAACGTTTTTCTGAAATCAAAAATTGTTTCTGGAATATTTATTGATTTATAAGTTTAAAATAATTTTCGTGAAATTTTATAAAATTGTTTGCATATTTTTATAGAATTTTTAATTTATAATTGAATAAACTTGTAATATATTATATATATATATATATTAAATAAATGATTTTTGTGAAAATAAAAATTGTATAATAAAGTTTATCCTTTGTAATAGATGAGATTAATTTTGTAGAACTTATAAAGTAGTTTTGGTATTTTAAATGTATAATAAAAGTTTATAAGTGAAAATATAAAATTATATGTCAAAAAAATGGTTTTTGAAAAAATAAAAAATGCCATGGATGGTGATCGAACTCCAGACCAAGGCTCTATCATAACTACAACATAACCAACTGGGCTACCATTGCATTCTGATCTAATCTCGTTTTAAAATTTATAAATATATATCTTCGTTTATCCCCAAATTGGCTATTATAAACCCTAGAAATGGATCCGACTAATTGACAATGATAACTAATTCATAAGCCAGATTATTGATAGGGCTTTCGTCTGGAAAATCAAGTCGACTATGAATCAACCATAAATTACAACTTACAGATCGAAATCGAGGCCAAAGGGGCCTGTTTGCGCGCCGTCAACCATGGAGAACAATTCGAGCAGATTCGGCCTTTTGAAAAGCAATTGATTGTGGGAAAGCATGCAGAAGGTGCCAAAAATATTATATGATTGTTTTTGTGGTAAATGTAACACCCCAACCGATGGCGGAAATATCGGGATGTCACGTATTGATGATTGTTCAGTAGCTCATGGTGAATAATAAATTTCATTAAATGATTTAAATAAATTACATACAATTGTTCTAAGAATTTGTACATCTCAAAATGAAAAGTACTAGCTACACATCTTCAAGCATTAACTCAAATCTTCAAGCAAGCTATAACCTGAAACATGTTAAGTTTGAAAATATTTTGGGTCAACAAAAGTTGGTGAGAATTACATAGGTTTTGATAATTGAATAAAACTTGTACAATGCAAGTGTCATGGCAAGTCTAGTCCATATGTGAAAACATACTAGAAGTAAATCGAGTGCATAATCAACCCTTGTGACTGTTATATTGTGGTACATCCCATACGCTCATGGTTCACTCGATTATGTTATGCGATAACAATCACCCACGCTACCTTTGTAGGAGGCACGTATCCGGGTGGGATTGTCAGTCCAATAGATCTATCATTGTATATCGTCGGCTGATCAATGTTAATGATTATGCTAGAATTGTGCTTACCCTAGTCATGTTTAAGACATAATGCAACATAGAAAAACACATAGACACTTTGATGATTGAATTGCATATAGAATGTTGTAACATGTTTCACCCCAAAAATGGTGATAAATAGAAAAGGGGCTATGTAAAACTCACCTGAAATTCACTGTGTAGGTACTAGCAAAACAATAGTCTGAACTTGAATTAATTGAACATCTTGTGCCCTATTAGAAGTAAAGGACGTCTTAAATCCTAATGCAAATAAGCTTGTTTCGCATATTAGTTGTAAAGATAGTTGATCCAACTACCTAGACTCGTATTGTAAACAATACGTGTCTTAATGAGTGTATGACTTAACGAACCGATAGTACTTGGTTTAGTCTCACGAAGCTTGCTCATGTGTATAGTTATATATAATGTATATGTATACTTTATATAATATTCAGATTCAAACTAGCTAGAAAAGAATATTTAAGATAGTGAAAAATATTATGTGTAACTTGATTCGCGTTTTAGTTTGTTTGAAGACCGAACAATATATGTATTATATTTATTTATGTACGCTTTTATATCATGACGAAGTAAAGTTTGAATAGCGTTTATTTGTAAAATATAGCTTCTTTTGTACAAAATTATAGTTATATTTTGTAAAAAATTTGGGCAGAGTTTCCTCTGTTTTTGTAAGAAACCAGACGACGCAAGTCGTCTATTTTATCCCAAAACATCAATTGTCTAAACTACACATCACGTAATTTGACTAAGCTTTTAGACACGACAATTGATTAACTCGTTAAAACTATAATGTAACAAAAATTATATGCTTGACAAGTAACGCTTATGTATATCTCAACCTTTGATCGTTCTAGTAACAATCATTTGGCGACAAAATAATAAATCGACTATTGTTGGACTTGAATAAACGAATAGATAATATGTTTGTATATGTAAAAGAAATATGGGAATGCGTATGCTCTTAAACATAATATAGATTAACCATTCCTTTGTCAAATGTCTCATTACTATTCTAGGCGTTTTATTACAAGTACGTTCGGTTCGTTACGCGCGTATACACCATTAAAGTTTTATATTTAGAATAAAATTATATTTATATAAGTAAATACAATGTTGCGCGAAATAAACGAATCAAGATAAGGCGCGCGTTATACCTTCCCAAAGATAGACTCGCGAACCGACACGTGCACGCCTCGAACCGAGTTGACTGATCTGACTCGGCTTGACCGTTGACTGGAGTTGACCAGCTTTGACTATTGACTGGCGTCTCGAAAACTGGATCTACTTGAAACGACAAGGCCCGAAATGGAAAAGAACTATAGACGAGACCAATCAACCAAACGTCAACCCAAATACCACAGCCGCCCTCTGCCACCATGATCTGAATTGAACCCACATGACCGGAACCCACTAAATGGAAACAGATTTCAGAGCTTGACCCCGGACTTACGACTACTCGACCAACAGAATCCAAAGAAAGACAACGTACCATCGAAACCTGACTCCTATTACTGAATCTGACCCAGATCAACTCGTATAAAATGACTCCAGCACCTCCGTCCTGTTACTCACACAACGCCGCCACCACCATCCGTGGTGGTGGCCGGTCGTTCATAATAATGGAGGGGCTGCCTCTGCTCGTAATGGCTCATGGGGTTTTTGGTTGCCGGGACTTGAATGGAGAGGGAAAGAGGGGGTTTGTAAATGGTGGTGGGTGTTGACCGGTTTTTGTGGGTGGCACCGCTGCGTCCTCTGGCTGAGGTGGTGGTTGTTGTTGTTGGCTTCACGTCGGGGCTTTCTTAGTTCCCGATGATGTTAACTGATCGAAAAAGGAGGGGGTTCGTGAGGTTGCTGGGTGGTTGGATGATGGGGTTATGGTGGTTGTCGGAGGCGGCGGCTCGTTAGGGTGGTTGCGAGCGGCGGTCAGCGGCGGCCTGGAGTGAGGAATCGGGTGTTGGTTGTTCTTACTGCTGCTGTTGTTATTTAAAGGGAGAAGGGAAGGTTCAAGGTTAAGGAAGGAGAACTAGAGGGTTGTAGGCCAAGGTGGCTAGGGTTATGAGGAAGAAGGAGATGGAGAAGAGAGGGGTTAAGGTGTTTAAATAGGTAGGGTTAGATAGGTGGGTTAAGTGGATGTCAACCGCGCATGCGAGCCAGTTACTGACTCGGTCTCGTTTATTCCCTTTATCACGACACTAATAATATTACGCGTTGTTTTTTTTTTATATAAACCAATTTAAAACGAGTATTTAGACTATACATTTGTTATAATATATTTATAGTCGTGTTTAAAATTTAAATGGATAGGTGCCATTAACTGATACACTATCACTTACAACGCATTATTGTTATTTTAGTTAGCGAAATCATTTATTATAGCCATTCCCAAATAATAATTCATTCTCTCATTAACGATATATTATTGTTAACAAATTAAAATTGTTTTATGAATAAAATATTGATATTATAATATTAGAGAAGGGCTGGGCGTTACAGTAAAAACTTCGAATTTGTCTGGATCGAAGTTGTCTTGCAATTGGGTTTATATTTCGGTTTGATTAAATACAGATTGACTGGTTTCTAAAGATAATTAACGCGTAATCGGATTATGACAGTATAAAAGGCATGATTTGGGGTGGATTACATCCGGAATTTTAGTAATTGGTCAAAGGTTTCCAAACTGGGTTCACGCGTTTGAGTCTGCAGAGAGGTGCAACATGGTTTGGACCTATTCGGTTTCTTATAAGAACAAGTTGAGTCCAGATTCTAACAACAACCCCTTCGTGGCCTAGTGGTGGTGTTTTTGGGTGTTGAGATCAACCCGGATCCAGACTCGGGTTCGAGTCTGGTCACCGACATTTTGTTTTTTTTTTCTCTTTTAAACAGCAGAGAAGGAGGGGAAATAACTTGTGGGTCGGGTCTCACATCATTGGGCTGGCCAGGACTTGGGCTAAGGGGTGGTTTGGTTTGGGTTATTGGTTGTGGGTGCTTGGTTATTATAGTTTTATAAAAATTAAATTTTTTGTGATTTGAAACTTTTATAAATTTAACATCTAAAATTTATAATTATAGTTATTATTATTATTATTATTATTATTATTAACAAAAAAAACAAGTGATATATATATAAAAGCAAATAAAAACATAGGCATATTTGTATAAAATTAACGATAATATGGATAAAGATGTATAAAATAAGGGCTTTTATTTATTAAGAGTTGGGGAAAAAATGCACAATGTTACATTTTTATTCTTCCCTACACTTTCTCGTATCTCCTGGCCTTCCAAAGTTCTCTAAGACATGTGACACCGTCAAGAACTCATGAAATTCCCTTTTAAAACACTACTTGGGACTGTTGAGCTGACCCAGTTGTTACAAATAGTTGCAAGTGCCTTGCAAAACGCCAGGGGTGTAAGTTCTCATGTTGTAAGACGATTCTTTAACGCCGACTAAACACCCACTAAAGTTGGCATTGCAAAATACCCATCACACGTTCCAAAGCTTCACCTAGCCATTTTTTTCTCTTTTTGATCCATCTTTTTTGCTACACCATGCAACAAAACATTCGTCGATGTAGCAATTAGTTTAGGGTAATTGCAAGCATTACTAACTTTAAATACCAATTACTTATTTAATTATACATAGTTAACCTCTTAAACAATTCAAACATCATCCCTTATATTCGTGCTCTTACATTTTATAATATTCTTTTACTTTGTTTAAACCAAACATAATTACTGACTTTGTATACTCCTATCATCTCATCATTTTCTTAAGCATAAGTGCAAACAACGCAATTTATTATCGAGTTCATATAAACTAGTGGGAATACCTCGTGTTACGTGTGCAACCGTTCAATCGATGTCGATTTGGTATTACCTTGCTATAGCAACTAAGGTCTTATTCTTAAGGTTCGTCCATTCAATAATAGGTTTCGTCCAATAATTAGTGTTTTTAGGGTGGTCAGGGGTGGTAGTTGTGCTCCGGTGGTGGTAAAGGTCACAAAAACAAAAAGGAAATACAAACAAATGTCAGGTGATCCAATAAACACATGACATATGTACCCATTAGTGTCGACACTCTAACACCATTTATAATGTTATAATACTATATTAGAATCTTATGTATTACACGAGTTGAATAAATGTAATTTTATAGACTTGGTAGTAAAAAGATGTCTTTAAAAACTCATGTATTGCATGGGTTAAATAAACCCGTGTATTACACGGGTGAATAAAATATAATGTAATATGTGAACACATACAATTGTCAAGACATGTCTTTAACAATATACTTTAAGACCATAAGTAATGGTTGATGCCCCCTATGGGCATTTTCCGCCAAATAATTATCATAAAGCCTCTAAAAAATGTGTAATGGTTAAAGTCAATTAATGCCCTTTTTAGTTATTACTTTCCATATTTTTTTATCATATTTGGGCATTATACTAGAAATGCCCCACCTTTTTAATGCCCATATAATGCCAAAGTGATGGTGTTGGAGGCATTATCATTCTTATTCATGCTCCTATATTGCCCATTACACATTATAAATTTTATTAAGCTAGAATTTCGTAGTTTGAACTCTGAAAATGATGGCTTTCAAAGTTTAAATTTCAAGAATATTTCTAAAATTTGCTAAGTATTATTAACACAAATCAATAGTCAATAGTCATAGTCAACAGTCAAAGAGCTATCTTTATGACTTTGTAATTATTTAGTCATAGTTAATATTCTTAGTCAATAGTCCTCCTAGAATCAATTCATTACTATATATTAATAATCAAACTAAATGAATAGTATCACAAAATGAATAGTAAAAATATTAATATTTTATTTATATTATTATTTTATTTAAAAACATTGTTATATTATATACTATTAATATATTATATTATATACTATTAATATATTATACCAATCCCAACAATACCGATACCGAACGGTACGGTATTGGTATGGTACAGGTATGGTATCGGTATTTTACCTTAAAAATACCGATACCATACCGATCCCGTACCGATACCGATAATACCGAAATCAAAAATCCATAAATATGGGTACCGATCCCGAAACCACTCGGTTCGGTATCGGTACGGTATCGGGATCGGGACGGGACGGGATCGGTATTCGGCCTTGTATGCTCATCCCTAATTAATATATTATATACTATTATTTTATTCAAAAACTTTATTATATTATCACTATTAATATATTATATACTATTATTTTATTCATATTATTTTATTAAAAAAAATTATTATATTATATACTATTAATATAAATAACATAATCTTATATAATTTCGTTACAAATTTCATGTGTTACCTTATGTGTAGATTTTTTTTATTTTTTTTTAACGTTTACTACCAAAATATAATCTCGATTGTATAATTCATTGATTGATTAACACCTCATCTAAATCTCGATTGTAAAACGCGCAACGCGAGTGATTTTATTAAACTAGTTGTATTAATGTTGTAGCAACTATATAATCTTCCGTGAATAATGAGAATAGTACATTTGATCCAAATGTATTCGATCCAAATCATTGCAACTCGTTTACTCAGATGCATGGGTCCAGTCCAAACATCTATTGATGGCTTCAAGTACTATGTCGTATTTGTTTATTATTTTTTTTAAATACATTTGGTTATATCCGATAAAAAGAAAATCTGACGTCTCCATCCTTTTTCCATAATTCAAATCACTAGTGGAAAAAAAATTTCAAACACCTATTATCTCTCTATTTACCGACAATGGTGGTGAATACATTGGTCTTAAACCATTTCTCATAACTCATGGAATTTCTCACTACACCACACCCCCTCATACACCCGCACAAAATGGGGTGGCCGAACGTCGTCATCGACACGTTGTTGAAACGGGCCTTGCCCTTCTCCATTATGCTCAACTCCCATCACCATTTTGGTCACATGCCTTTCAAGCCGCCACTTATGTCATCAACCGTCTACTCACCACCATCCTGAACAACAAATCACCTTATGACATGTTATTCAATGTTGCTCCCACCTACTCCAAACTAAAACCGTTTGGATGTCTTTGCTATCCTTGGCTCCGCCCATACAACACCTCTAAGTTACAATCTCGCTGCGCATCATGTATCTTTCTTGGATACTCCTCTTCCATATCATCATACACATGCTTTGATCCAGCCACCAACAAGCTATATCACTCTCGCCATGTTGAATTCATACCACACATCTTCCCATTCCAGACCAATAACTCCGCCTCTCACATTGTCACCTATGAATCATTTTTTCACAACATACCAAGTCCTCTAAAGCCTTCACACACTACATAACCTCCCATCAATCCCACACCCCAACCCATACCTCCTACACACACCTCTCCTGACCCTACACAACCTGCTGTTGCACCTACACAACAGTTTCCTGATACTCCACAGCACTTGTCTAACCCTACACAGCCTTCTACTACCCCTACACAATATTCCCCAAACCCTACACAACTCTTGTCCTCTACACAGTCCTCCGCTCTCCCTACACAATCCTCCACTGTCCATACACAGTCCTCATCTCCTACACAATCCTCCACTCCTACACAGCCTAATTCACCTACACAGCCTAATTCACCTACACAGCCTTCCAATGACTCTACCACCTCCTCATCTCAAACTCCTTCAACTAACCCCTCTCCTACCACCTCTACTCGCCCACAACGGTCTCGCAATCCTAACCCAAATATTACAATTCCAACTTCATCCACTTCACCACATTTCACCCACTTCCTACAACCATTGAGCCCTCTACTCACATCCAAGCGATGAAAGATCCACAATGGCGACAAGCAATGGATCTTGAATACAACGCTCTTCTTCAAAACCATACGTGGGAGCTTGTCCCTCATACTACCCAAAATCCAATCGGATGCAAATGGGTATTCCGAACCAAACGAAAACCCGATGGAACTATTGATAAATTTAAAGCGCGCCTAGTCGTAAAAGGGTTTCATCAACAGTACGGTAAGGACTATTTTGATACCTTTAGTCCGGTCACGAAACCTGTCACCATTCGTACTTTTCTTTCCATCGCACTCTCTCGAGGGTGGTCGTCACATCAACTAGACGTCAATAATGCATTTCTTCATGGCACCTTACATGAGGATGTGTACATGATTCAACCTCCCAGATTTGCAAATTCGGCGTTTCCTAATCACATTTGCAAACTCAAGAAATCTCTCTACAGCCTTAAATAAGCCCCGAGGGCTTGGTACAATGAATTAACTGCCTTCTTCATTAGCTTCGGTTTTAAAAAATGTCTCTCTGATGCGTCTCTTTTTGTCTACAACACAAATGGTAACACTTGCTATCTACTCGTCTACGTTGACGACATTGTCCTCACTGGAAACAATAATCCATTCATGGACATCTTTGTTCAAGCCCTAAGCAAAAAAATTTCGATCAAAGACTTAGGCCCTCTACATCACTTCCTAGGAATCGAAGTTATTCCAACTCCTCATGGTCTATTCCTCTCCCAACACCAGCACATTCAGGACATCCTAACCACTTTCAAAATGGATGGTGCCAAGGAGGTCCTCACCCCCCCCCCCCTAAGCGTCTCTGATCCACTTATGCTCTCGGATGCCTCTCCACTCGTTGACCCAACTCCTTATCGCAAACTTGTTGGCACACTTCAATACCTTGCCTTCACCCGTCCTGATATCTCTTTCGCTGTCAACAAACTCTCCCAGTTTATGCACCACCCAAAACAGTCACACTAGCAAGCTCTCAAACGGGTTCTCTGCTATTTGAAAGGAACATTGCACCATAGGTTATTGCTAAATAAACAGTCCTCACTTGATTTACATGCTTTCTCAGATTCTGATTAGGGAGGCATACATGATGGAGGAAGATCTACTACATGTTATGTATTATATCTTGGATCCAACATCATCTCCTGGCGTTCATCAAGACAAAAAACGGTCTCACGCTCATCCACTGAAGCAGAATACAAAGCACTAGCAAACGCCGCAGTTGAAATCTCATGGGTTAAAAATCTTCTCCAAGAACTTGGTCTTCGCACGACACGACACGTACACCGTCTCTTTTCTGTGACAATACCGGCACCACCTAATTTGGTGCCAACCCGGTGTACCATTCCCGCATGAAACATGTTGCCCTCGACTACCACTTTGTTCGTGAACAAGTCAATGCCGGACACTTAAAGGTCTTTCACATTAGCTCAAAGGATCAACTAGCTAATGTCCTCACCAAACCACTTCCAAGATCACCGTTTCTTTCCTTTCGCTCCAAGATTGGCGTATCCAATGGATCCTCCATCTTGCGGGGGTGTATTAACACAAATCAATAGTCAATAGTCATAGTCAACAGTCAAAGAGCTATCTTTATGACTTTGTAATTATTTAGTCATAGTCAATATTCTTAGTCAATAGTCCAGTACATAGTCCTCCTAGAATCAAGTCATTGTATTAATGTTGTAGCCACTATATAATCTTCTGTGAATAATGAGAATAGTACATTTGATCCAATTCACTCTATTACCTGTTACTCTATAAGTATAACATGTTATTTATTTGAATTTGAAAGTTTTGAATTGTGTGTTGATAATTTGAATTCATTGATTAGAATGGAATGAATTATTCGAATATGAGATTTGGAAATTTTGAATTTCAAAATTCTTGATAAAAATGTAAAAGTTAATCTGATTAAATTTTCATTAAATTTTTTTCCTTTAAAAAAAATTCATTAAATTTTCATGCCCTAAAAAAAGAGCTACCATTATTTAGTATTTTACGATGTTCAAACGTTGGCATCCAAGTAGAACGCTTTAGCATTCTCCAATAACTAGAAGTTTGTGCAACACCTCGCATTGGTTAACAGTTTAACCTAACCCTAATTAACTTACACAATAGTTCATGGCATTGCATTTGACTAGGATTAGTTAAGTGAGTCGCACAATACACATTTATAAGTTAGTAATTGCACGGAACGATAATTTAGGGAATTACCAGACTACGTACATGAGTATTGAACCCCAAACGTTGGTGAAATAACAAAGCAAATAATTGTAGAATAACTCGTTTGATATTATTTGCAATTATGTGCTACATGAATTTATTTGTGAACTTATGTGTAATTCTATGTATTTAAGCGAAACGCGTTACCGAACCCGTAACCGACACCCGACGAACCGACAAGGTGGTTCAAGTATAAAAATATTTGGTTGGACATTGGTGATGTTTGGGCTAAATGTCTAAGGCCCAAAATAAAAGAAAAACAAAAAAAATATATAATATGCTTAGTGTCAGCCCGAATGCCCATTCGCCTAACGAACGACCATTCGCCTAGACGAACGACTGTTCGGCATGATCTGGGCTTGGGAACCGACTTAAAACCATTATATAAACGATTTTAAGCCCCGTATTTCCCATAACCTCAACCCTAATCGTCCCCTACTGACCCCATACGAAAAATATAACCCCTAAACATCTCCTAAGGCTCAAGAACATCATTCGTGTGACTTGTAAGGTGTTCGGTTGTGTTATTGAAGAGCTTTAGGTATAATACTTGATTTCTTGTGTTTTAATCTTCTCTATTATGTTTAAAACTCCATAAACAAGTTTTTCCAGATCTGATATAAGTTTATAAAGATTAAAACATGAGTTTTCTAAAAGATAAACATATTAAACATGGAGTTTTATGATTGTTATTTGGTATTCTTGCATGTTATTGTATGTTGATGATTGTTGAACATCTATGGTTTATAGATGATATTATTTATGATGAATCTTGCATGTTTTGATCATGTTAATGTATGATAGGTCTTGTATGATGTTTATATGGTGTTTTTAATCAATAATATACATCTAGGGTTTGTTAAAGTTAAGATTTTTACATGTTTAAAATTGGACAGAATACATAGGTCGACTTGTAGGCTCTATAACGTGACCTTAAACTAATTTTTTTGATTATTTCTTGATATGAACATGTTGTATGTTGTGTTAGCTTTCTATAGAGTGTAAGATTGTGCGATTTGGTTATCGTTTGATGTGTTTTTGGAATTTTATACAAACATGTGTCAAAACTGATTTTCGGATTACTGTTTTGGGTCAACTTTAAACGACCATAACTCGAGTTTTACAAGGGGTTAGGTCATGAAATTCGCTAGTAGATAGGTACGTGGATACTTTGGCTTTTCTAAGTAGATTCATCCCGTTTGGATGAATACACGAGTTTTGGGATTTTTTCTTGTAAACTGACTTGATGTGAATGTTTCAAAACCTAGCTGTAGTAAACGATTTTTTCATAATTTTTCTATAAGGTTTGGTCATGAAACAAAAATATGGACATGACGATAGACTCCTAGGAATATTCAGTAAAATTTTGGGAGTCTAATGTTTGTGTAAGTATTTTTTTTTCATAAAATCGTTTTGATAGCGCATAATCTGTCCTAAAAACACAGATTATGACATACGTGTATAAGTGCTTTTTTGAAGGCTTGTATGACTCGGTTGTGACTTGAACTTGTATGCACACTTGTATGAATTGTGTATGATGTGTATAAGTGATATTAAACATAATGTTCACCAACGGGTAGGGTTACTTGTGCATGTAGTTACACTAGGTATCACCTAAACGTTTTCACATTATTTAACATCTTGGACAACCGAGTTTTGTGGTGTATTGTGTATACACATATACTCACGTAGTGGCACGTATAATAGGGAGTCGGTAGCACGTCCTTATTACTTGCGGATTTTGGATTTAGCCTTTGCAACCTAAGGTGAGTTTCACTACTCTTTTCTCAAAAGCTTGTGTCTCGGGTTTGGAGACAACTTAATTCCTGGTTGGGAATTTCTTACTGAAATTTTCTAGTTCAGGTTTAGGTCTAATGTTTTATCCCGGGTTTTTGGGATGGGTTGATTCCTGGGAGGAATCGGGTTTTTCTAGTTTCACACCTTTTATCCTTGATGAACTAAACTGCATACTATCACGAAAAGCCTTCACTGTTTACTGAATGAGTTGTCGGGTTATGGCAAGAAGGTTACTAGTTGATAGCGCTATTAGGTTTGACAAACCTCACAACATGCTGGGAGCCGGGCGTGAACTACGACCTTAGATTTTATCATTGTTGAAAGACAATGATGGGAGGCAAAAACCAACTCACGGGGTGAGTGCATCGTTTAAATAGCAGTTCGGTATCTCATTGTTTAGTTATCATGAATGGGTTAGCTATCCTTGGCATACGTTGAACTAGTGGTTCTTGGTTTTTGGTTACTGGTTGTTGATTACTGGTTTTGAAAACTTAAACTCTTACCAACCTTACTTTGTGAACTCACCAACTTTATGTTGGCACATGTTAGCATACTTTTACAGGTCTCTAGGTACGGAGCACGTTAGGGCATGCATCATTGTGTCATGGGATAATTGAACACTTTTTACTTTTATAATGTCTTTCATTCATTTGGTTTTATCTTCGGCGCTTTGTTTTGCGCATGGTTTTAAAATGACTATGTTTGGTTTACGCTTTCGCAACTTATCTAAACTTTTTGGTAAAAGGTTAAACTTGATTTTTTTTAAACGAACTAAATGGTTTGGGCATTTAGAGTCGTTCTTGTAACTAATGGCTATGGGGATCCTGATGTGTCACGCGTCTCACGGTGTAAACTCCGCTGTGAAATTTGAGGGTGTGACAGTTTGCCTCATATTACTCTGTATATTAATTTGAAGAGAAAGTATAGGGTACAAGGTTTCTTAGCATAAGAAGTGTAAAAGCCACTAGAACTTGCCACCTATCAATTTAACCTAACCATAGTTAAACCACGATTAAACCTATTTTCTTCTTCCGTGATCTAAACTTTTTAGATCATAAACCTAACACATCCTCCTTTGATACAAACGTAATCGATCAAGATCCACCACCGCCACCACCCAAGTTTAGTGAAATAGAGTTAATGAACTGGGTGAATAGGGAAATTAATGAATGAATGATGAAACCATATTTAACTTTGATCGAAGTTGGAATCTTGCTGTCGAACACATCACATTTCATCCTCCACCTCGTTTCTATCGCAATTATATGAGAACTGATGAATATTTTTAGGGTTAGTGTTGGTTTAAAATAGGTTTAAGAGATTTTTGAAGGTCATTTATAAGCTTCTGATATAAATCTCCTTATCTTTTCTTGGTCTAAAAGAAAACTGAAAAATTATTAATATTTAGTATAAGATATGAATTTTGAAGAACAGACAAGGGAAAGTTACCGGAAGTTGATGCAGCAGATGAAGACTATTAAAATATGTTGGGCTAGCCCAATTCATTCTCTAATTCAATTACTGATTTATTGTTGGGACTGAGTTGTTGTTGGGCTAAATATGTTGGTCCGGATGGTTATTTTATGATTGATTGTTGACCTGGGTCGTGAACCTATTGAACCGGGTATTGGTAAGTTGTTATAAAGAGTTTGGTGAGATATTTTGCACGTATTAATCTTGATCGTTGGATTGAGCTAATCTTAGCCGTTGGATTATTTTGTCTCGAAGATGCTTCCAGCTTTCCTATATATTCTACAGTCTTCATGTTATTATTCAGTTGTTCATTATTTTTTTTTGTTATCATCTCTCTCGTTCTGTATTAGGGTTTGATAGGTTTTGTACCCTGTATTTTGTTCTTTCTTCTTCTTCTCTTGATCTACTGGTCTAACTAATCAGTAGATCTTGTGAAAGACTTTGTATTATTGTTGTTGATTTGATCTCTGTGTATTATCTGAGATCTAGGGTTCTGGGGGGTACTTTTGGGTTGGATAAATAAGATCTTGTCACCTTGTTTTGTCGCCTACATCTCTTGTTCATTGTGGTTTTGTTTGTATTATCTCTGGTTCTTGTTTGTCGTGTAAATCAAACCCTAAAATTCTACATGGTATCAGAGCCTTAGGCTCTTGATCTTGGTGTTTTTGTGTCTTCCACTGTTATCTCTGAGTTCTTGTGTTAAGGGATCTGATCTAAATAATAGATCTGGTCTCTAGTCATCATAAATAGTAGATCCGATCTTGTTCATAGATCTGATCTATTATTCTTCTGTATTTTTAGATACTTGTGGAGCAGGAGAGTTAGGTCAACTATTGTTGGCTAAGGAAGTGCACTGGTGATTGGAATATTGGGATTTATTGCTTCAATTGCACCCATAACACAACACCCTAAGTGAACGTGTTGGTTGTGGGTTGGCGAAACCCTAACTTGGGTTCCCCCTCACTGTGAGATCGTTCCCTCTTTTTCGTTTATTGTTGTGTCTAGAGGCAGCTGACCGGGTTAGGTGGACCGGTATTAAGCCGACTACTTGGTGTCTTGCTTGGTCTGTTTGTTGATTGTATGTGTTTGTTCTTGTTTTTTTTCTTGTCTATATAAGTACTATATATATATAGATATAGATAATAAAGGGCTCATGTGTTAAGATCTGGGTGGACAGTAATGAGTGATGAATCCACTATCTGACCCCTGACGCAGCTTCGTCCTATTAGGATTATATTGTTTGTTTGTCTGTTGGTGTTAGTTGGTTGCTAATTTTTTGGTTCTTTGTGTGTTAATTGTTTGTTTGGTTCATTATGGTTGATGGTGTTGTTGCTCAACCAGCAGGAGGTCCTAATTCTGCTGGTGGTGATGTTCCTGGTGGAACACTTGTTAGTAGATTGGATATTAGTTATCCTCTGTTTCTGCACCCTAGTGATACTTCTAGTCTGTCCATAATTAGTATTAAACTTAAAGGGTCAGAGAATTACTCTGTTTGGTCTAAATCTATGAAACTTGCTTTACAAGGAAAAAACAAGTTAGGTTTTATTGATGGTACATGTGTTAAATCTATAGATAATGAGGTCTTAGCCAGTCAATGGGATAGATGTAACTCTGTGGTTTTGTCTTGGTTGATTATTTCTGTTTGTGAAGAGTTGTATTTAGGACAAGTGTTCTCTGATAGTGCTAGAGATGTTTGGCTTGACCTTAGAGAGACTTATGATAGAATTGATGGTTGTGTGATGTTTAACTTGCATCAAAAAATAAATGGTATAACACAAAATGGTAGTTCTGTTTCAGAATATTATAACAAGTTAAACACTATGTGGAAACAGTTTGATTCTATTGTTCAATTACCTGTGTGTACTTGTCAGGCCTCTAAGGAATTCAATGATTTTAATAGCCTTATTAAACTCATGCAATTCCCGATGGGACTTGATGAGGTTTATCAACCTGTTAGGACTACACTGTTGACCAGTGATCCACTACCATCAGTAAAGGCTGCCTTTGCTGTGGTCTCTAGAGAAGAATCTCATAGAGGTTCAAGTAGTGGATCAAAGGGAACTAATGTTTCATTTGTTGCTAGGACTAATCAAGTATCTGATAATAGGAAAGGGTTCACAAGGGGACCCAATCCTAATCTTAAATGTACACACTGTAATAGAATTGGACACACTATTGAAAGATGTTTTGAAATTGTTGGATATCCAACAAGTAATCAAAAGAGGACTGGTAATCAGACTGGAAATCAGTTTAGCAATAGAAGTAGTAACAATAGAACACAAAATAATTGGAAAACTGGTGTGTCCAATACTAGTAACAGTGTGAGTGCAAATGTTTCTTCTGGTTCACCTTTTACTTCTGAACAGATTTCTAAGTTGATGAGTTTGATAAGTGAGAAATCTGAAGGAGACCCTCAAAGTTCTAAAGTGGGAGGTGAGTCAGTAGTTGTGAATGGTTTTTCAAGTATGACTGTTTTGTCTAAAGTTGCTAAGTTGTTTAAAAACTTTTCTAATTGTTCTAGTATGATAAAGTATGCATTGTTTTTTGGTTGGATAATGGATTCTGGCGTAAATCAGCATATGGTAGGGAATGATGAACATTTAATCAACAATATAGATGTGTCTAAGTATAATATGGAAGTAAAACATCCTGATGGTACTAATGCTAAAGTCACTAAAATAGGTGATATTAAGTTAGCTAATGGTGTCATGTTGCATGATGTGTTCTTTATTCCTGATTATTGTGTAAACTTAGTGTCTATACATAAACTAGCTAAAAATACTAAGTTGGATGTTCAGTTTAATGAACATGAGTGCTTTGTTCAGGATTCCAAATCAAGGAAAGTCCTGGTGACTTGTAGGCAGCAGGATGGTCTATACTTTGTTGGTAAACATGTTAATTTTAGTAATGTTTGTTTTAATAGTGAAACTGAGCATAGTCTTTGGCACAGTAGACTTGGACATCCTTCTAGTCAAGTTCTAGCTGTTTTGAAAGAAAGTTTGAATGTTGGAGAGTCTGATTTAAACAGGTTAGGGTTCCTTTCCCTCTTATTGATCACAAGTCTAAGGACATAAGGGATCTTGTACATCTTGATGTGTGGGGGCCCTATAAGATCATGCGATACCCCGCGATTCCAGGTTCTTAACTTAATCAAACTCTAGTTACTTGCACTCGGATTTCTTGCATTCTACTTAGCTAAGGCTAGCTAGGTAAGTCACACGTGCACACGCGAGATGCATACGTACCTAGGGGTTATCATTTAATAAACATATGATACCTACGAAATTCACAACCTATACATATATATATATATATATATGTGCATATAATCGGCCATACCACAAGAAATTCTAAGACAAGTCTTTTTCAAAAGCTTTACCTATTAAACTAGGCCTAAGAACACAAACATACTACCTCCTTGGAAATCGGCTAATGTATCATCACCATCAAAGACATACATAGCCTTACCTCACACCTATGTCATCTAAGTTACACCAAATTAGCAACTACCTATCCATTACACTAGCAAACTACCCTTACCTCTTCTTGCTTACACCCCACGGCCAACAAGAAGGAAACAAGGAAGTAACACTAGCACAAAAGACAAGAAGTGACAACCTATGACTCCATGAACTATCACCATCAAGTACAAACTTATACTTTATCTTTTCCTCTTCTCATATTGCAGCCGAAACGGACAAGACACTAGCCCATCATTATCAAACATTCTACTAGAAACAAGTCTACTAAGTACCAAACATATCATCCAAATGGAAAGACCTATGATAGACCAAGCCTACAACATTGCATACACTTCCCTTTCTAGTTGATAGTGATGTGTGATCATGTGTGAATATGCACGGCTGGAAAACAAGAATGAAAGAGACCTCACCCACATGACAACTTCCTAATCTTTTGTCCATATCCAACAAGCCATGCACTTAGGGACAAGACACTACCTAACTTACACCATAATAGGCCCTACATAGGACTAACCATAGCCTTGGTACCTTTCCCAAAATATGAAGATCCTCCTTGCTTCATTGACATCAGCCGAACCCCAAAGACACAAGAGCACAAGTCCCTTTCACCTCATTGTCAACTTCTTATACTAATTAGGTATGCACTAGCCGAAATACAAAGATCAAGGTGAGGAACTTGCCATGGAAATTCACTATATAAAGAGAGCACTAACCATTCCATTCTTCACACCAACATCTTTCTTTCACTCTCAAAAACCTTTGGGTATTATATTCTTGGAGCCGAAGCCACCAAGGGACGAAGGGAGCAACCACAAGGCTCTCTTGCTCGGATCATCCTAGGTAAGGCACATTGCACCTTTAAGATCTTTCTTTTCCCGATCTACCCCATTATTAACCCAACCCTCGGCCTTAGAAACACCACAATTTAATCACATGACACTTTATAAGAGAATTGGTTACAAAACAATACTTTTTGGATATAAACCTCATGCGCATTATATTAGTTCCAGTGCTTGTTTTTATGATCTTGTCTTGACACTAACAAAAATTAACTTTATTTTAATCTTGAGTGATCAAATTGTAGCTTTGAGCCCAAACATAACTTGGATCACCATGTAATAAATCGGTTTGCACAAGAACAAACTCACTTGGCTTGAGTTCAAAGCTAAGGCTAACAACATAGTGATTAAAGCTTGAAATTGTTGCAAACTCACAAATATGTTGTGTGGTAGCTCTACAAGGCTTGGTTAAGCTTAAAACAATCAAGTTTGATTCATTCGATAATCGGCTTTATCTTTTATACAATAAAAGCAAATCGGCTACCACAAACTAACGTGTGTTATCAAAGCTAGAACATGTGTTCACACTAACTAGGGTAAAACAATGTTCTAAACCCATGTTAACGTGTCTAACTTTATCACAAGTACAAAACCAAGGTTCACACAATTCAATAACCGAGTCCACAAGTGTCGGGTAGACAAATTGAGTGATAAACGACTAGAACTTGTGATTTACCATGCTTTAATAAATCATAGGGCAAGTACTGTCCGGACGATAGTAGCTACGTAATTCCACTTCACTAGATAACAAGCATCTCTATCAGGTGAGTTTCACTACTCTTTTTCTCAAAAGCACACGTCTCGGAAGGAGACAACTTTCTAAACTTTTTCATAGTCCGGTTTGGGACTACTTTTACACATCCCAGGTTTGGGGTGCGATGATTCACTACGTGAATCTACTTTCACTAATTCATGCTTTATGTCCTTGATGAACTAAACCAACTCTATCATTGAAGTCCTTCTAAATACCGAATGAGTTGCCGGATGGCAAATGGGTTACTAGTTGATAGCGCTATTAGGTCTCACAAACCTCACATCGTGTGCTGGAGAGCACGGGTGTGAACTATAACTCAACATATTATCATTGTGGATAGACAATGATGCAAGGCACTTTGCTCACTATTGTGGGATCTCATTGTTTAGCAGTTCGGTATTACCGGTTTTAGTTATCATGAGTGGGCTAGCTACCCCTGGCATGTGAATTAGCATTTACTCATCAAAACATGGTCTGGAGGACCTACGTATTTACCAAACTTTGTGAACTCACCAACTTTATGTTGACCCACAATTATTATACCTTTTTGCAGGACACTAGTTCGAAGCACGAGTAGGGCATGCATCATATGGCATCATGGGAATATGAATAATTATCTATTTTCGAATGTTTAATTGTCTATTATGATTTCAAACTCGTTGTCTTACTCTGACTATTTGAATAACTATTATCTTTAAAATTCGCTTCCGCAACTATTGAAATATTTGAATATCTATGAAACTTGTTTTACAATAACGAACTAAATGGTTTGGGCATTTAGAGTCGTTCATGTGACTTATGGCTATGGAGATCCTGGAACGTCACATGCCTCGCGGTATAAACCCCGTGGTGGAAATTTGAGGGTGTGACAGATTGGAATCAGAGCCATTGGTTATAGTGAACTAGGATTGCATTCTAGTCTATAATCATCATAGCATAAGTATTAGTTACACTCACTACCTTAAGTGCACAACTTGTAAATTTCTGGAATACGTGTACTGATCTAGCTTATTGCAGGAAAGACCATGACTAACCCTACTCATAACTATTCTTCTCGTGCTATCAAGGGACAACAAGCTCCATCAGTGGATCCCTACCTACGTTCAGCTTCATTTCAGGATTCACATTGGGATACCAATCGTTGGCATTGGTTTACCGATATGTTGCACTCTTGGGTTGTAGGTTATGGAGTACCAGCTAGAGTTCCTCCTGTTATAGATTCTTGGGAAAGATCTTTTGCGGGTATGGTGAGGCACGTTCATACTGAGTTTGGACAATGCTTTCACTGCTGTGCAACAGTTTAAGTTTTGGAGGAGGAATGTAGATGAGACAATCAGGCACATTGAAGGTCAGATAGGCCGCTTGATGACTGAGATGGCAGTCGTCAAGCGGGAAGCTGCTGAGACTAGGCAGGAGTTGGCTGCCACTAGGCAGAGTTTAGCAAATACTATGCAAGAATTGAATACCGTTCGTAATAGGCTTATAGCAGCCTTAGGGATAGATGTAGAGGACCTTGAGGAGGATCCCGAAGAGGAACCTATGGAGGAAGAAGATGATGCTATTGGAGCAGCCATTGAGGCAGCATTTGAAGAAGAGCTCGAACCAGAGGAGGAAAACGATCTATTTGAGGTCAAGATTCAAGACGAAAGCGATGATAAGGGCTCGTGTGTGGATCATGCGGACGATTGATTTCTACTATCTTAAGTATCATATATATTTGTATAATAACTTTTACTTTTTCGTATGAGATCTGAGAATCGTTTATCTTATGTTATTATTATTATCATCAATCTACTACTTTATCTTATTCTCGCGTTCATAATCCTTGTTACATTCTAGTTTACTTATACTGCATGAACGATGGTATGCGGAATATATTATTGTTTTCTCATTAGTATTATGTAAATGTAGAATTGCTATGATGAGTAGAGGAAATGGTAGAGGCAGCATCAGCATGACGCAAGAAGAATTGAGCGCACTAATCAATTATCGGGGTTGTAGCAGCCTTGGCAGCTTTTCAGGTTGGCCAACCTGCTCATCACCCTCCGACTTGTACCTACAAGTCATTCATGGATTGTAAGCCTCATAACTTTGGAGGATCTGAAGGAGCAATCGGACTACATAGGTGGTTCGAAAAGGTGGAATCGTGCTTTGCTATGTGCAATTGCCCGCCAGCTTATAGGGTTAAGTATGCCACGGCTACGCTTGAGAAAGCGGCCTTATCGTGGTGGAATGCCTAAGTGCAGCTGCTGGGAGTCGATGTGGCAAACGCTACCTCGTGGGCGGATTTCAAGGAACTCATGAAGGAGGAGTATTGTCCTCGAGATGAGATTCAGAAGTTGGAGACCGAGTACCTCAACCTTAAGATGGTGGGGTCGGAGATTGAGAGATATACTACCAGGTTGCATGAACTGGCGACAATGTGCCCTAACTACTCCACTCCGCTCTACAAACGAGTTGAGTTGTATATCCAGGGCCTAGTACCTCAGATTAACGGAATGGTCACTGCTGCTAACTTCAACAACCTCCAGCAAGTGATTCGCTTGGCTCACCAGCTGACTGATCAGATGGTGGAAGAGGGACTCCTACCCCCTCGTGGAGCTCCATCTTCTAACACCAATGATAACAAGAGGAAGTGGGAGAATGCATCTGGCAAGCTTTCAACAAATGGCAATCAGCAGCAGCAGCAGAACAAGAAGCATGACAACGGTAGCAACCGTAATCAGTCACAGAGTGGTTATCAGGGACACCGTCCCAAGTGCAATAAGTGCAACTATCACCACTCAGGACCCTGTAACAGGATCAAGTGTGATCATTGTGGTAAGATGGGTCATGTTCAGAAGGATTGCAGAGTCAATGTCCCAGGAAGTCAGCCAGCACCTCAGCAAGGACAGCAAGAAAGGAACGAATAAGGGTTGTTAACAGTGTGGGAATGAGGGTCACTTCAAGAAGGATTGCCCACAGCTGAACGGGAATGGTAACAACAACAACGGTGGGAACAATAACAACGGTGGTGGTAACAGGAATGGGAACAACCACAACAACGCTAACAACAACAACAACCACAACAACAACAACAACAACGGGGCTCGTGGGAGAGCTTTCGTGATTGGTTCAAGAGAAGCTAGGAATGATAACAATGTCGTGACGGGTACGTGTTCCTTAAACGAAAACCTTGTTTCTGTTTTATACGATACTGGCACGGACTTTAGTTTTGTGTCATCAAAACTTAGCAAACAGCTAGGGATAGTTCCTACTCTTCTTGATACCCCACATTCTATAGAATTAGCTGATGGGAAGCCTGTCAAGGTAACCCACATCTATCGTGACTGTAAGCTCGAAATAGATGGGCAGATGTTTGCCATCAATCTTCTACCTCTCACCCTCGGAAGCTTTGATCTCGTGGTTGGCATGGACTGGTTGTCCAAGCAACGCGCTGAAATTCTCTGTCAAGAGAAGATTGTTCGTATCCCCTCTCTCTAACGGAGAACTGCTAACTATTCGAGGTGATCGTGGTGGTGCCATGGTGGGCATCATCTCATTTCTGAAAGCCCAGAAGTGTATTCGAAAGGGCTATCCGGCCATTCTGGCTAACATTTCTGATACTCGAGCGGAAGTCGAAAGGGGGATTGAGGATATCCCAATAGTCCGTGATTTTCCAGACGTATTTCCTGAAGAATTACCTGGACTTCCACCTGTTCGTCAAGTGGAGTTCCAGATAGATCTTGCACCAGGAGCAGCCCCAGTTGCACGTGCACCATATCGCCTAGCGCCAGGCGAACTTCAAGAACTGTCTACCCAACTCCAAGAGCCATTGGATCGGGGTTTTATTAGACCTAGTTCTTCACCATGGGTAGCCCCAGTCCTATTCGTTAAGAAAAAGGATGGAAGCTTCCGTATGTGCATTGATTATCGAGAGTTGAACAAAGTGACGGTAAAGAACCGCTATCCTTTACCTCGTATAGATGACTTGTTCGACCAACTTCAAGGGTCAAGTTTCTATTCCAAGATTGACCTGAGGTCGGGATATCATCAGCTGAGAGTCCAAGAAGAGGATTTAGCGAAGACAGCTTTTCGAACTCGTTATGGACATTATGAGTTTTTGGTGATGCCATTTGGGCTGACAAATGCACCGGCTGTGTTCATGGACCTCATGAACCGCGTGTGTAAGCCTTATTTGGACAAATTCGTCATAGTGTTCATAGATGATATACTGATCTATTCCAAGAACAGGGAAGAGCACGAGCAACACTTGCGATTGATATTGGAACTCTTGAGAAATGAGCAGCTGTATGCGAAACTCTCCAAATGTAACTTCTAGATTCGAGAAGTCCAATTTCTAGGACATGTAGTTAATGAGGCAGGAATACATGTCGATCCCGCCAAGATTGATGCTATTAAGCAGTGGGAGGCACCTAGGACTCCTACGGAAGTGCGCCAATTTCTTGGTCTTGCGGGATATTATCGCAGATTCATTGAGGGATTCTCTAAGATCGCTCAACCCCTCACTGCTTTGACGTAGAAAGGTATTACTTACAAGTGGGGAGATGCCCAGGAGTTTGCTTTTCAACTGTTAAAGGCAAAACTTTGCAGTGCACCAATCCTATCGTTACCGGAGGGTACAGACGATTTTGTTGTATACTGTGATGCGTCTATCCAAGGACTAGGGTGTGTACTGATGCAGCGTGATAAGGTAATCGCGTATGCTTCACGTCATTTGAAGGTTCATGAGAAGAACTACACCACCCATGACTTGGAACTAGGAGCAGTAGTTTTTGCTCTAAAGATCTGGAGGCACTATCTCTATGGAACGAGGTGTACGATCTTCACTGATCATAAGAGTCTTCAGCACATATTCGATCAGAAAGAGCTGAACATTCGACAGCGTCCATGGGTCGAGCTTCTGAACGATTATGACTGTGCCATCAAATATCATCCAGGGAAGGCAAATGTAGTAGCAGATGCCTTAGTCGTAAGGAGACGAGACCTAAGAGAGTGCGAGTGTTACAATTCACTATCCATTCTAATCTTCCTGACAAGATACGTGAAGCCCAGGGCAAGGCTCTGAAGGAAGAGAACGTCAGGCTGGAGACACTACATGGTGCTAATAAACATCTGGAACTGAGAACAGATGGTCTTCAGTACTTCATGAATCGAGTCTGGATTCCACGTTTCAGAGATCTCAGACAACTTGTGTTCGACGAGGCTCACACCTCTCGTTACTCAGTACATCCTGGTTCGGATAAAATGTACCAAGATCTCAAAACCCTTTACTGGTGGCCAAACATGAAAGCCGAAATAGCCACTTATGTTAGTAAGTGCTTGACTTATGCGAAGGTTATGATCGAATATCAGAAACCTTCAGGCTTACTCCAGCAACCAGAAATCCCTATGTGGAAATGGGATGGAATTTCCATGGACTTCATTACGAAGCTCTCTAAAACGCCAAGTAGGCATAATACGATTTGGGTTATCGTCGATCGCTTAACCAAATCAGCACACTTTCTGGCAATAAAGGAAACTGACACGCTGGAGAAACTGGCCAACCTCTATCTCAAAGAGATCGTCTCTAGGCATGGGGTGCCTACTTCTATTATATCTGATCGTGATTCGCGATTTACTTCTCGTTTTTGGACTACTCTCCAAGATGCTTTGGGAACTCGCTTAGATATGAGCACAGCTTATCACCCCCAAATGGATGGACAGAGTAAACGCACCATCCAAACGTTGGAAGATCTGCTACGAGCGTGCGTAGTAGACTTTGGCAACAGTTGGGATAAGCACTTGCCGTTAATCGAATTCTCATATAACAATAGTTACAACACTTCTATTCAGTGTGCACCTTTTGAAGCACTATATGGATGCAAGTGTAGGTCTCCCATCTGCTGGACTGAAGTTGGGGATAGCCAACTGACAGGTCCTGAACTGGTGCACGAGACTTCTGAGAAAATCGTGCAAATCAGAAACCGGATGGCTGCGGCACGTGATCGATAGAAAAGTTACGCTGATAAGCGTAGGAAACCTTTGGAGTTCCAGGTTGGAGACAAGGTATTGCTAAAGGTGTCACCTTGGAAGGGTGTGATACGCCTTGGGAAGCGAGGAAAGTTGAACTCGCGGTACGTTGGACCATTCGAGATCGTCGAAAGGATTGGTCCAGTAGCGTATAGGTTAAACCTGCCTGAGGAACTCAGTGGAGTTCACAACGTGTTTCACGTCTCAAACCTAAAGAAGTTCTCTTGCTGACACGACACTGGTAGTGCCACTTGAAGAGATCCAGGTGGACGACCAGCTACGGTTCGTGGAGGAACCAGTGGAGATTCTTGAGAAGGGCATCAAGAAACTCAGACAAAGTACCATACCTATTGTCAAAGTACAGTAGAATTCCCGTTTAGGACCGGAATACACGTGGGAACGCTGGGATCAAATGCGGCTTAAATACCCACATCTCTTTACTGAACGTGAACCTGTACATAGATCAAACGCTAAACATAAAGCAGCTACCTCAAAGTGAATTTCGAGATGAAATTCCTTTCAACTTGGGGATGATGTGACATCCGGGAACCAAGCATACATTTTCTAGCTAGCTTCATTATTTACATGCTGAATTTCGAGACGAAATTCTTTTCAACTTGGGGATGATGTGATCCCCCGCGATTCCAGGTTCTTAACTTAATCAAACTCTAGTTACTTGCACTCAGATTTCTTGCATTCTACTTAGCTAAGGCTAGCTAGGTAAGTCACACACTCACACGTGCACACGCGAGATGCATACGTACCTAGGGGTTATCATTTAATAAACATATGATACCTACGAAATTCACAACCTATACATATATATATGTGCATATAATTGGTCATATCACAAGAAACTCCAAGACAAGTCTTTTTCATAAGCTTTACCTATTAAACTAGGCCTAAGAACACAAACATACTACCTCCTTGGAAATCGGCTAATGTATCATCACCATCAAAGACATACATAGCTTTACCTCACACCTATGTCATCTAAGTTACACCAAATTAGCAACTACCTATCCATTACACTAGCAAACTACCCTTACCTCTTCTTGCTAACACCCCACGGCCAACAAGAAGGAAACAAGGAAGTAACACTAGCATAAAAGACAAGAAGTGACAACCTATGACTCCATGAACTATCACCATCAAGTACAAACTTATACCTTGTCATTTCCTCTTCTCATATTGCGGCCGAAAGGGACAAGACACTAGCCCATCATTATCAAACATTCTAGTAGAAACAAGTCTACTAAGTACCAAACATATCATCCAAATGGAAAGACCTATGCTAGACCAAGCCTACAACATTGCATACACTTCCCTTTCTAGTTGATAGTGTGTGTGATCATGTGTGAATATGCACGGCTGGAAAACAAGAATGAAAGAGACCTCACCCACATGACAACTTCCTAATCTTTTGTCCATATTCTACAAGCCATGCACTTAGAGACAAGACACTACTTAACTTACACCATAATAGGCCCTACATAGGACTAACCATAGCCTTGGTACCTTTCCCAAAATATGAAGATCCTCCTTACTTCCTTGACATCGGCCGAACCCCAAAGACACAAGAGCACAAGTCCCTTTCACCTCATTGTCAACTTTTTATACTAATTAGGTATGCACTAGCCGAAATACAAAGATCAAGGTGGGGAACTTGCCATGGAAATTCACTATATAAAGAGAGCACTAACCATTCCATTCTTCACACCGACATCTTTCTTTCACTCTCAAAAACCTTTGGGTATTATATTCTTGGAGCCAAAGCCACCAAGGGACGAAGGGAGCAACCACAAGGCTCTCTTGCTCGGATCATCCTAGGTAAGGCACATTGCACCTTTAAGCTCTTTCTTTTCCCGATCTACCCCCTTATTAACCTAACCCTCGGCCTTAGAAACACCACAATTTAATCACATGACACTTTATAAGAGAATGGGTTACAAAATAATACTTTTCGGATATAAACCTCATGCACATTATATTAGTTCTAGTGCTTGTTTTTATGATCTTGTCTTGACACTAACAACAATCAACTTTATTTTAATCTTGAGTGATCAAATTGTAGCTTTGAGCCCAAACATAACTTGGATCACCATGTAACAAATCGGTTTGCACAAGAACAAACTCACTTGGCTTGAGTTCAAAGCTAAGGCTAACAACATAGTGATCAAAGCTTGAAATTGTTGCAAAAACACAAATATGTTGTGTGGTAGCTCTACAAGGCTTGGTTAAGCTTAAAACAATCAAGTTTGATTCATTCGATAATCGGCTTTATCTTTTATACAATAAAAGCAAATCGGCTACCACAAACTAACGTGTGTTATCAAAGCTAGAACATGTGTTCACTCTAACTAGGGTAAAACAATGTTCTAAACCCATGTTAACGTGTCTAACTTTATCACAAGTACAAAACCAAGGTTCACACAATTCAATAACCGAGTCCACAAGTGTCGGGTAGACAAATTGAGTGATAAACGACTAGTACTTGTGATTTACCATGCTTTAATAAATCATAGGGCAAGTACTGTCCGGACGATAGTAGCTACGTAATTTGACTTCACTAGATCACAAGCATCTCTATCAGGTGAGTTTCGCTACTCTTTTTCTCAAAAGCACACGTCTCGGAAGGAGACAACTTTCTAAACTTTTTCATAGTCCGGTTTGGGACTACTTTTACACATCCCAGGTTTGGAGTGCTATGATTCACTACGTGAATCTACTTTCACTAATTCATGCTTTATGTCCTTGATGAACTAAACCAACTCTATCATTGAAGTCCTTCTAAATACCGAATGAGTTGCCAGATGGCAAGCGGGTTACTAGTTGATAGCGCTATTAGGTCTCACAAACCTCACATCGTGTGCTGGAGAGCACGGGTGTGAACTACAACTCAACATATTATCATTGTTGATAAACAATGATGCAAGGCACTTTGCTCACTATTGTGGGATCTCATTGTTTAGCAGTTCGGTATTACCGGTTTTAGTTATCATGAGTGGGCTAGCTACCCCTGGCATGTGAATTAGCATTTACTCATCAAAACATGGTCTGGAGGACATACGTATTTACCAAACTTTGTGAACTCACCAACTTTATGTTGACCCACAATTATTATACCTTTTTGCAAGACACTAGTTCGAAGCACGAGTAGGGCATGCATCATATGGCATCATGGGAATATGAATAATTATCTATTTTCGAATGTTTAATTGTCTATTATGATTTCAAACTCGTTGTCTTACTCTGACTATTTGAATAACTATTATCTTTAAAATTCGCTTCCGCAACTATTGAAATATTTGAATATCTATGAAACTTGTTTTACAATAACGAACTAAATGGTTTGGCCATTTAGAGTCGTTCATGTGACTTATGGCTATGGAGATCCTGGAACGTCACACGCCTCGCGGTATAAACCCCGCGGTGGAAATTTGAGTGTGTGACAGATCACTAGTAGGGAAGGTTTTAGATATTTTCTTACTGTGGTTGATGATTATTCTAGGTCTGTTTGGGTTTACATGTTAAAGTGTAAGGTTGAGGTGTTTGAGAATCTTGTTAGTTTTTATGAACTTGTTAAAAATCAGTTTTCAAGAAATATAAAAATGTTTAAAAGTGATAATGGCACTGAGTTCATAAATAAACAAGTTAGTGATTTTTGTAATAAAAAAGGAATTCTTCATCAAACTTCTTGTGCTTATACTCCACAACAAAATGGTGTTGTGGAGAGAAAGCATAGACATCTTTTAAATACAGCTAGGGCTCTTTTGTTCCAAAGTAGTGTTCCCCTTAACTTCTGGTTTGATTGTGTGCTTACTGCTGCCTATTTGATTAACAGCTTACCTTCGTCTGTTTTAAATGGTAAGAGTCCCTATGAGATAATACATGGGTCCCCCCCCCCCCCCCGAACTTAATCACTTGAGAAATTTTGGATGTTTATGTTTTAAAACAAATTTAGATGAACCAGATAAACTTTGTAGTAGGGCAAATAAAAGTGTTTTAATTGGATATTCTTTTGTTAAAAAGGGGTATAAAATTTTTGATTTAGAAACTAAGAAATATGAGTTTTCAAGGGATGTCAAGTTTTATGAAAATATTTATCCCTTTAAAACTGAGCATAAGCAACTTGTTTATGAAAAAATTAACCATCTATATTTTTTTGATAATTTTGAAAATGAAATTCCTTCAAGTGATAAATCAAAACATTTTTTTCAAAACCTTCCCAATGATGAAGGGGAACCTAATGATGCTCATGATCACTCACCTGGGAGACAATTAGATGACTCTCCCAGGAACACTAGTGATGTAGATCATGATGCTAGTTGTGATCAGCAACCTAGTAGTTCTTTAGAAAGAGGGACTGATTGCTCTGGGTTAGAGGGATCACATGATGAGTTAAGGACTCCTGAGGGAAGTAGACCTATTAGACAATCCAGTAGAGAGTCTGTGATGCCTAGGAAGTTTAGTGATTATGTGTTGGATGGTAAAGTTAAATATGGAGTTGAAAAAGTTGTGAATTACTTTAATTTGTCCTTTGAGAATATGTGTTTAGTGTCTAATATCAATAAATCCTTAGAACCCACATCTTACATTCAAGCCTCTAAAGATCCTCATTGGATAGAGGCTATGAATGCTGAGATGGAAGCCTTATACAGAAAAAACACCTGGGTTGTTACTGATTTACCACCTGGTAGAAAGGCAATTGGGTATAAGTGGGTTTACAAAATAAAGTATAAGTCAAATGGTGAAATTGATAGATATAAAGATAGGTTAGTTGCTAAGGGCTACAACCAGAGAGAAGGTTTGGATTTTGGAGAGACCTTCTCTCCAGTTGTTAAAATGGTAACTATGAGAACAGTTATCAGTTTAGCTGTACATAATAACTGGACATTGTTTCAGCTTGATATAAACAATGCTTTTTTATATGGGTCAATAACTGAGGATGTATACATGCATTTACCAGAAGGTTATGCCTCTGGAAATGAATCCAAAGTGTGTAAACTTGTTAAATCCTTGTATAGATTAAAACAAGCTCCTAGGAAATGGAATGAGAAACTTGTTGATGTTTTAAAAACTATTGGTTTTACTCAGAGTGTTTGTGATCATTCCATGTTTGTTAAATCTTCTAATGATGTGTTTGTTGTTTTACTTGTATATGTTGATGATATAGTAATTACAGGAAATAGTAAAACTAAAATTGACCATATAAAAACATTGTTAAAAGAGAATTTTCAAATAAAAGATTTAGGAAAGTTAAAGTACTTTCTTGGTATTGAAGTGTTGTACTCTGATGAAGGCATTTGTCTGAACCAGAGGAAGTATTGCTTAGATCTTTTAGATGAGTATGGTTATCTTGGATGTAAGCCTGTTAGTGTTCCAATTGAACAGAATTATAATTTGTCTATTAAAAATGACAAAACTGAAAAATACTTGGAAGATATAACAGGATATCAAAAACTTATAGGTAAATTGATTTACCTATCATTGACCCGTCCTGATATAAGCTATGTTGTACAGTTCTTGAGTCAGTTTATGCATAAACCAACTCAAAATTTGCAAAAGATAGCTTTAAGATTGCTTAGGTATCTTAAGCTTTCTCCAGGAAAAGGGATTTTATTTAAAAAAAGGGACTGGTCTAGCCCTTACAGCATACTCAGATGCTGATTGGGCTAAGTGTCTCATAACTCGTAAGTCTATGACTGGTTTTTGTGTGTTCATAGGAAGTTGTCTTGTATCATGGAAGAGTAAGAAGCAGAGCACTGTTGCTCGCTCCTCAGCTGAAGCTGAGTACAAAGCCATGTGCTCTACAACCTGTGAGCTTGTCTGGATATCTAATTTGTTAAAAGAATTAGGTATAGAGGTTAAGTTGCCTATAGATTTGTTTTGTGATAGCAAGTCTGCTATTGCCATAGCAGAGAATCCTGTCTTTCATGACAGAACTAAACATTTCGAGTTAGATTGGCATTTTCTAAGAGAAAAAATTAGTTCAGGATTTGTTAATGCTATAAAAGTGTCTTCTAATCAGCAGGTCGCTGATATTTTTACAAAGGGTTTGTTTAGTACTCAACATGAGTTGTTGTGTACGAAACTTGGAATGCCCAATATGTTTGGTAATTGAATTAAGGGAGGGTGTTAAAATATGTTGGGCTAGCCCAATTCATTCTCTAATTCAATTTCTGATTTATTGTTGGGCCTCAGTTGTTGTTGTTGGGCTAAATGTGTTGGTCCGGATGGTTATTTTTATGATTTATTGTTGACCTAGGTCATGAACCTATTGAACCGGGTATTGGTAAGTTGTTATAAAGAGTTTGGTGAGATATTTTGCAGGTATTAATCTTGATCGTTGGATTGAGCTAATCTTAGCCGTTGGATTATTTTGTCTCGAAGATGCTTCCAACTGCCCTATATATTCTACAGTCTTCGTGTTATTGTTCAGTTGTTCATTATTTTCTTTGTTACCATCTCTCTCATTCTGTATTAGGGTTTGATAGGTTTTGTACCCTGTATTTTGTTCTTTCTTCTTCTTCTCTTGATCTACTGGTCTAACTAATCAATAGATCTTGTGAAAGACTTTGTATTATTGTTGTTGATTTGATCTCAGTGTATTATCTGAGATCTAGGGTTCTGGGGGGTACTTTTGGGTTGGATAAATAAGATCTTGTCACCTTGTTTTGTCGCCTACATCTCTTGTTCATTGTGGTTGTGTTTGTATTATCTCTGGTTCTTGTTTGTCGTGTAAATAAAACCCTAAAATTCTACAAAGACATTGGCAAAACTTATATTAAAGTGCGTCCAAAAGATTAAAGACATTGGAAGCATGTGCATTTAAAATTTGTAAAGGTGCGTTTTGATTTTGTTAAAGGTGTTTTTCAATGAGTGCGTCCAAATTTTCAATGAATGCTTCTAAACTTTTTTAATGAGTGCTTCCAAATTTTTTTAGTAGGTGCTTCCAAACTTTTTAATGAGTGCTTCTAAAATTTCAGTGAGTGCTTCCAAACATTTTTAATGAGTGCTTCTAAATGTTCAGTGAATGCTTCCAAACTTTTTAATGAGTGTTTCTAAATTTTTAATGAATGCTTTCAAACTTTTTAATGAGTGCTTCTAAATGTTCAGTGAGTGCTTCCAAACTTTTTAATGAGTGCTTCTAAATTTTCAATGATTGCTTCCAAACTTTTTAATGTGTGCTTCTAAATGTTCAGTGAGTGCTTCCAAACTTTTTAATGAGTGCTTCTAAATTTTTAATGAGTGCTTCCAAACTTTTTAATGAGTGCTTCTAAATTTTTAATGAGTGCTTCCAAACTTTTTAATGAGTGCTTCTAAATTTCAATGAGTGCGTCTATAATTTTGATGAGTGCGTCTGGAAATTTTGATGAGTGCGTCTGAAAATTTGATGAGTGCGTCTGAGATTTTAAAAGCCTCTGTTTTTCACCAACTTCATCTTCTTCCTCTGCAACTTTTTTTAACCTAATTTTATGTTTAATCATACTTATTGAAACAAAATCGAAAGTATTCGACAACTATTACGAGCGTTTATTCATAATTGTTCATATGATTATTTTAATCCTCTATTTTTGATTATTTTTAGATTCAAATACTGATATTAGGTTTTCATTCATTGTAATCGGTTTTTTTTTTTTTTTTTGAATTGTGTAATCATTCTGAACATGAATTGATCTGAAACGATGTAAAATCAAGGTTCAAATTAATTCTGTTGTTACGATTTGAAAAAAAAAATCAGACGGGTTTTCCTATTTTACCCATGGTTAGTTTAACCCAATTATGATTAGGGTTTTTAATCTGCATCCAGCCATCTTGTTAATCTAATGGTTGAGATTGCTTCTTACGCTTCTTACGTTAAGAAGCTTTGTACGTTAACATCTCCCTAATTTGAAACATCTTAGGCAACAGTAACTCTTTTGTCTTTTTCTTTTCTTTTTTTTTTTTTTTTTTTTTTTTGAAGTGAATTTTCCTTCTAGTTGGAATAAAAGCTAACGTTCTTGTTTTGTTTTATAGCCGGTTTGATTTTAAATTAGACTAAAATACTCTATGCTTAATATATGTTGTTTAAACAATAAGATTACAGTCTATACATAACATCAATTTTACATTTGAAAACAATATTAAGAAGAAGAAAAAATTAACCACAAAACCCAATTAGAGAGCCAGCTCGGTCAACACTAATTGTTTTCATCAATTCGGACCGGGTCTTACGCTAATAAGTAATAACCATCGCACTCAAACATGCATATGTGCTTCAACTGCCCTATTTTTTTTATATGTTGGATGGAGATTGGGTTGAAAATATGAAAACAGAATTAATATTCAAAAGGCTTGTTTAACATCTATCATCTAAAACAACGTATCAAATAAATTAGGGTGTAAATGAGCTGAGCTGAGTCAAGCCAAGCCTGAGCTCGGCTAGTTTAACTTTAAGAGAGTCCAGTCTCGAGCTTGACTCGTTTTGAGTTATATTTCTAAATATCGAGCTAAGTCCGAGCTTGGCTCATTTGTTGTTTGTTTAAACTAGTAATTAAACACGCGCTCGTTTTGAGTTATATTTCTAAATATCGAGCTAGGTCACCGCTGCCTTGGTGGCGTGTTTGTTGCGAATTTTCTACCGTTGTTTGTGGAAGGATTCAATCGATGATGATGAGTGTTAATTCATCTGAGACGTCAATCATAATCATAAGAATAATATTATCAATATATTCACATTACATAGATAAGAATAGTGTTTTGATAGAACATGGTAATATGTTGCAAGAAAATGATTGTTTTCGTGATGGCAAAATGGTAATATGTTGTAGGAAAGAGATTGTTTTTATGGATTGGCATGGTTGTAATATACATATATGTACTTGGAGTTGTTTATTGGCGGGGATGACTAAAGTAAAATTTTAGCGTTATAGGGCATGGCATTCTAATCCTTGCAGCCACAACGCTTCTTCTGTTCTGAGCCTAGACTGATATGTATAAACACAATGGTCAATAAATCGTCACGTCGCACCACGACAGTTGAATACCAATAGTTATTATAATTTTTAATAATACATTATATTAATTAGTATATAAATACATATACTTAGGATACTAAATAAAAATTATATTAATAAAAGGCTTATTTAGGCTAACGAACCAACTTGAGCTTGATATATAAATCTCGGGCTCAAGCTCATTCATCAAATGAGTCTTAATAATAAATCGAGCTCGGACTCGATTAAGTTCAGCTTAATCCCTCAAGTAGCTCACAAGTGACTTGGCTTATTTAGAACCCTAAAGTAAACTAAAACATTTTTTTCCTATTAATTATGTTTTGTTTAAATGGAAAATGTTATATTTTCTATAATATTACACCCTAATTTTAAATTACATCTTTGGTAAGGATTAAACTTTGAACCTTTATTCTAAGACATATGTCCCTGCTAAGTAAGTTAGCCCATATTTATGTTTATGATTTTAAAAGAGGTAAAAACTCAACCCCAACTTCAATCCCAATCCCAACAAAGGCTGATATGTGTCAGCCTTTGTACTTTCGTTGGCCTCAAAGCGTTATTAAAGCGTAGCGATTTGACCTAGGGCTGGCAAATCGTGTCCCTAACAGGTTAACAGGTCTCTGACGCGCGCGAACAAATAAGTTCTAAACATGAACACGACTCGTTTAACTCATTTATATCTCATGTTTATAACACAGTTTTATGTTTTATGTACCAAAAAAGGGAAATGAAAGATTTTTGCCTCTTAATTCTAAGTATTAAAAAAAGTCAAAAAATCAAATAGTGTACTTTTCAGTCAAACAGGTCTTATCGTGTCTTAACAGGTTAACCATTGCCAGCCCTAATTTGACCACGTAAGGTGTTGAAACACACAAGAAGGTGGGAATAGACCATGTCTTTATTTTAAATCATTTTGTACTTTCACGTGCGTTTTTTGGCCCAGCCACTAACAGCGCTATTTTTGGCCCAACCATTATTAATAAATAGTCATCTCTTTTTGGACCGGCAGATTACGGGCAAGCGGGCAGCTATTATTATTGGTCTTGTAGGACTGCTTCAGCTTTTGGGCTACACAGTCTAGTTGGGCTCCTCCACAAGATGATTAATAAGCTTTTGGGCTACACGTTTTGGATTAATAAGCACAGTCCACTACTTTCCTTTTTTTTCATCGATCATGTTTTTTAAAAGCTAACTTCTTTTTAATCATGTGGTTTTTGAGATTTGAATTAACACCTCCCATAATTTAGATGTTTTAAACGTTTTACCTTTGCCAATAAACCACCTCCCCATTAGTATCGATCATGTTAATCATATTATGTTTTCCTTTTAATAATAAATAAATTAATATTAACAAAAAAACCTTAAACTTTGTTCCGGCATCTATTAAAAATTTGCTACATGTTACCCAATTAGTTGAATATTTTAGTGGCGTGTTTACTCGGTTTAGTTAGATTTATTATTTTCGTGAAAGTGGTTATCAGGTTTGAGTTAAAGTACATATATTGATAAGGTCATATGACGCTTCTCAATGCAAGACTCAAAAGGGGGGCTCTTGCCTATGTCACATAAAACCATCCTTAATAGCAAGCAGTGTGCCAACCTGAAGAGGAACACAAGAAAATTGAAAGAGTTTCATATGCTTATGCTATTGGTTCCATCATGTATGTCATGCTATGTACTAAACCTGATGTCTCGTATGCTCTTAGCATGACGAGTAGATATCAACAGAATTAAGGAGAGAGTCACTGAGCTGCAGTGAAGAACATCCTTAAGTACTTAAGAAGGACTAAGGACATGTTCTTAATATATAGAAGACTGGATGAGGAGGTATCAGTTAAGTGTTATACTGATGTAAGCTTCTAGACTGATCGTGACGATTTAATGTCACAAACGGGATATGTTTTCATTCTGAATGGTGGGGATGTTACTTCGAAGAGCTCTAAGCAGAGTGTGGTTGCTCAATCTGCTTGTGAATCAGAATACAATGTTGCATCGGATGCTGTCGAGGAGGCTGCCTAGATGAAGAAGTTCATTGTCGATCTCGACGTTGTGCCTAGCATAAAGTAACCGATCAATATAATGTGTGACAACACTGGTGCCATTGCTCTTGCAAAGGAACCAAGGTCACATCAAACCACAAGGCATAACTTAGAAAATTCTACTATACTAGAGAGATAATAGAGCGTGGAGACATCGTAATAAACAAAGTTCATACAGATCTAAATTTGGTTGACCCTTTTACCTCAATCTATCCTTTTTCCTTAGGCACATATTAGACAACATTGATCAAGGATACAACAGATGGCAATCAAACCCGAATCCGGTGGGTAAACCTAAAACCCGACACATTTGGGACGGGCTAGGGGTCGGGTAATTGGGTATGGGATTAGTTTTTTTTTTTATTTGCGGGATTGGAATTTGATGATATACCCTTTTACCCAACCCGATTACCTGATAAAGTATACCCGTTTACCCGATTAGATACCCAATATAATTTCTTATATATCATTTAAAATATGTGTGCATAATATATCTAATTGTCCATCTAGATTGTCATCTTATGCTAAAAATTACCAAAAATTATATTATACTATTTGTTATCTATGTCTTCGAGTATTTTTATATGATTTAAGTATTTTAGATTTATACATTGTAGTCATTTACACACACACACACACACACATATATATATATATATATAATAATGCTAAATGTAATTGGTTAGTAGTTACACAATAGATACCCGACGGGTTTTTGGTCGGATATACCTAATGGATAAGTTTTAAAAATTAGTGGGTTTACCTGAAACCCGCGGGTATACCTGATACCCGATGGGTTTCGGGACGAGTTTGCGACAAGCATACCTAATCGGGTATGGGGTTGGGATGACTTAAACCCGTCCCAAATCCAACCCATTGCCATCCCTAATCAAGGACAATCTTTGATGCTATCTAACTCTGTCATGAAACATAGGTAGTAATCCGGGTAGCGTTGGGAGAAATCCAAAGTTAAGTGGGAGTTGTATGATGGTGATGGAATTCTGTACTTCTATAGGATTAGAAGTTTAGACATTCTGGCGCCCTCGTTAACTCAAACCGAAATAAACGCGTGGCCATGCTAGGACTAAAAGTAGTTCGTTAGACCACTTTGAATTAAAGAAGAGAATAGTTTATCACTATATAAGAATGAATGATCCATGTCTTATGATTAACGAATGTTCTATACAGAAGGGACTTATTGATAGAATTATCAGGGCTATAATATATGGTTAAGAAAGTGTTAATTGAACATAAAGAACTAGTTGACGACTGTAAAGTGTCATATCGTGTTAGGAGTAGTGCGATGCAGCTAGGCATCCAACTGTGTGCACGTTGACTCATTTAATTAAAATCATCCAAGTAGGAGATTGCCGAATATTATGTCTGATAGTTAATTAAAAGTCAACGTTAACTAACTCGGTACGATCGGAAGAGCTACACGTTGGTCAATGAATCCTATATGTTCACGTGTAGGTGAGTTATTATTTGTTAAATAATAAATGTTTTAAACTCAAGGGACTTAATATTAATTAGATTATTATTAAGGAGGATTATAATGGTATAATAATAATAATGGGGCTTAATATATTGATAAATAGAATAAATAGACAGTTATCCCAAGATTTTGAGATGAAGGTTTGATTAGTTGATGCAAAACAAGAACTTGGCATAAATATTAGAAATTCAGTCTGAACCGTGTTTAATTTATAAGTACACATGGGAAGTCATGTCTAACAATCTAAGTCAAGAAGATGATGGCTAATGTTCCTTATACATCAAAAGTGGGGCAACTTAATCTATGCAATGGTTTATAAAAGGACAAATGTTATGTTTGAAATTAGATATGTGAAAGGGAAAATACTTTGTAATCCCCCCTCCCTCACACACAGAGTTATGAGAGATGGGGATACGTTTAGTAGCACCCAATCCAACCAGCTAGTAGTAGGATGTACTGATGTAGAAGATAACTCAATAGTTAAGCTTAATTAGATTTAACTTTGACAAGAGTTTCCGGTTCATTAGCCAGTTTATATCATAAGGATAGCTCATGCTAGCTAGTGTTGAGTATTTACCTTTAGACAGTTTAACTTTGGCTATCCAAAGAAAATAAACAAATTTGACATGCTTTATGTGAGTTTGTGCAAGTCAATGCATAGCTCATGTAAGTTGGTGTACTAAATGCTATGTAATAGTGACCGTATGGCCACATGATAAAATTAAAACAATGAAGTTGGCTTATATATAGCATAGTTACCTAAATCGTGGTTCGCTCCGGTACGGACATGAGGTTCAGATACGCAATTCGCTAGAGCTAACGTATTCGATACAGAAGGGGGTAGGTTTATTTCGGTACGATCCGGTACGGTGTACCATATAGTCCAATACGTTGTAGAAAATTTTTAAAATAAATATACGACTATTTATAATTTATATTATATGTATAATGTTAATTTATAACTTTTATGTATAAATTTATAAGTATAAGGATCAAAAGTTAACTAGTGAATTACACATTTTATATAAAATACTACAAGTTTAGGCATTAAATGTAAACTATGAAAGGTAGAGGGCTTAAATGCTTATATTCCTAAACTTATTAAACCTCGAAAGCCTTCTTAGCAGCAAAATTCATCTTCTACATCCTAGACTTATTCTCAGCCACTATCTTTCTTCTTTTTCATCCTAGTTTTCACTAGAAGCAGTACATCACCGACGTCGGAAGTCGTTTTCCGTTTTAATTTTCACAAACCAGTTAATATAACCAACAACGATCTGATTGATTGAAATTTCAACAGGGATCACTGTACCTTTGATTACAATCACGTACCGGAAGCGATTGGGCACAACGCGATCCAATACGAAGTTCGCGTCTATTTGAGCGAATTTGGTAACTATGGTATATAGAACTTTAGGCCAAATCTTTTATTTGATTACACCAAGTTGAGGAGAAGTTGGAAATTCTAGTCTGACTTTAGCTCATGTAAGTTGGCGTACTATATGTTACAATCAAATGTGACATGTAACTGTAAAGTCTACCAAATTCCGAGTTTTTAAACAAAATTAAAAAAACTATAATTCGGTCGTGGATGTGGGCATAACTCAACCACATCGATTAAATGAACCATGTCATATTCATGTGGTACTATTATTCTAATTGTTTATTCATCTTGCTATTGTTACGTTATATTTCCTAGATCACACTTTTCCCTCAACAAAAGTAGTGTACAAGAAGACAAGCTTGATTGATTGTATTATATGTGTATGTGCGAATGGCGCACATGCATGTATGTGTATGTATGTATGCTGGTACTGTCAGTGTTCAGTCATGATGTATTGAATTTTAGAATATTGTAGCATGATAGTAGTTTTGGCGATTCACCATTTTTAACTTTTTGGCATTTTAATAAATATAGTTTAAAAAATACAACAATGTATAAAAACTAATAAGAATGCTCGTGCTATGCAGCGGAGTTTTTATTGGTATCGGTCACTTTATATATAGCATTGGCACGTGCTATACTACAGAAAACATATGTTTAAGAGTATATTGATATGTGTTTTACATCAATCGAAAAATATAAAAGCATATTTACATTGGACATAACGTTTTAGCACATTAAATGGTGCAACTGCGTCAGCTCAACCGACTCACATCGAAACAAGAATCCATAAAAAGGAATACCAACAAGGAAAAGAAAACAAACAAATAAAGTCGCGATATGCTGAAGCGACGTGATGTGTCATATTTATACATGTTTTACATGTGTATTTATCCCCCTTTTTGCACATATATTATGTTTTTATCCTTGAAAAACAGCTAAAGCGTTCATAAGAGATAAATGCATGTTTTTGGAAGCAACAAGCAAAGGAGCAGAAAACGGCACAAAGGAAGGAAATTGAAGACTTTGCAGAGTGCAACAAATGTTGTATGGTCATGCTCTTGCCCTGATCAACAAGTAAACATTTCCAAGTCAACTAAAGTGAAGAATATCAACGTGCTCGGGCGTGCACCCCTACGCACGGGCGTGTACCTCCCCAACGTGCACCAGAAAGCTCCAGCCGGCCATGACTAACAAGCGGTTACGCCACGTGGACATGCACAGGCGTGCACCCTACAAGTTCTGCCAGAAAGGACTTCCAGTAACAGACTGCACGTCTGCAGTGCACGGGCGTGCACACCCTTATGCATGGGCATGCAAGGGCTGCCAACAGCCTTTAAAAGAAAGCATTCACTCTTAATTTTGGCATCCCATTCTACTCAATTATCCCTCATTTATGCTATTTTAGGGTCTTGCAAGTGACCTTTGAAGCTTGGGATCACTCCATAAACACTTTGATCAAATGAGCCTAGAGAGAAACCACCCTCATTCACCCAAACCTCTCCAAATCCTCATTCAACCCTCGCCATGATTTCTCATAAAATCATCATTAGTGACCATGTTGTAATGCCATTATTTGGCTAGAATTTTAGAGTATTGCTAGGGTGAAGACTATTTTGGTTTGAATTTATATAGGTTATGTTTAGTTTAAGTGGGGTTTTGTGTTCTTAGCAATTCTTTCTTCTCTTTCTTTGTTTGATGAACTAACTAATTAATCAACTTAGTATTTTGTCTTGTGGGTGTCTTGAGAGGAAGTGAAGGGACTTATGAGTGTACCCGTGGCGTGTAAAAACTCACGCACTTGTAAGCTAACCATTAACTCCACGTGTAGTGATTAGCCCATTTGTGAGTGGAAACATTCACACTTTGTGGTCGATCCTCAACTATCAAACTTCACTTAGAGTCGGTACGGTCTATATACTTGCCTTGGTGTTAAGCAAAGATTTGGTTTTGCGACTTAGTTACATGGTCTAGATGTTAGCTTTGGCGCAAACCAAAGATTGGTAAACCCGTGTTAGAAGTAAACGGTCTTTATTTACTTCTATTATTATATTGTCACACAATTAATATTAGATAAATCACTTTTTGGTAAATTAATTATTTCAAGCAAAGGATGAGCGTACTTGGGAGGATACAAGGCCTTTGCCATGTCAAGAGATAGTTTGTCAATCGCTACGGCTTTTGGCAAGTTATTCACAAAAGAAAAGAGTAGTTAGATGTCAATATCACAACTTTGGGAGGTGTATTTTTCAGGGTTGGGTATACACAATCTTGGGTAATACGTCCATCACAATTGAAAGGTGAGCTTACGGGATGGGAGACCCTCACAATAACAATCAAGAACACAAATTGGTTTTTAAGTTATCGCAGGAGGCATAATTTGAGGACATATCACTTAGCTAAATATTTACTATTGATTCATACCAAGAGAAGTCGGATCCCGAAGCGACACTTTTGTTTGGTTATTGTTTATCTAGGCTACTTTCGTTTTCTTCATCTTTATAAACTTTTTCTTTAACAACTAAAAATCCATTTCAAAACGCAACCCCAAACACCCCCTAAATCCAACCAAACCCTAATATACATTGCAATTGTTCGATATTGCTAGATATCGAACAAAAATTCTTTTAATACAAATCCTCAAATCTTTATATTAACCATATACACAACTAAACTGCCATAAATTATATTAATTGTACCCTAAATGGCAAACCCAAATATAATTCTACCTTATGTGTGTTTTTAGCCATGTTTTCTTAAATAACATATGCTTAACTTTTGAATACTAACTTGAAGACGTGATGGATTAGGTTGTTGCAGAGGATGTTCTTAGCGACTAGGGGTGCTAAATAGGCGTGTTCACGGGTTGGCGGGTCCAACCCGAATCCCAAACCCAAAAATTTTACACGAACCCCAACATGACCCGAACCCGAAAATTGTGTCATACATATGAACTCGAAACCTGACCCAACTATTCGCGGGTTGACCCGAACACGGCCCGTTCAACTTGAATTTTTTTATTTTTAAATTCTTTTTGCAAATTAATATATTAAAATTAAAATTTTACTATAAAATACACAAGCATCTATAAAACATTGACGTTTTAATTATAAAATCTTATAGCAATTTCTAATGTAAGTTATAAGTATAATATAAAATGCCTAAGTAATTTTAATTAGACAAAATTACAGAAAACAAACTTTATGTATACCAAAAAATGCATATTTCACCTTTATCTGCATTTTCTTGCATATATCAACCTTTATACTTTATGTATATAAAATGCTCGCAAAACAACCTTTATCTTTATATTGTTTTGCATAAATCAACCTTTATTATAAACTGGGTTTGTTTCTCTGTTAAATCACCTCACATACAAAGCATGTGAGAGAATTTTTGTCTTTATACATTCTTATTAATATTTATTTTTTCAATAAAGGTTAAATAAAACCCACTACCATCCCTACCACCAACTTTTCTGTAACAACCACAACCATCTACAACCCCAACCTCAACTGACCGGAGTGAGACTCATGGTGAGGAATCGTTTTATTATTTATATTATCATGGTGTTTGACACAACAGTTAACTGGGGAGTCGATTTTGACAATATCTCTAGCAACTACATTCTGGTACGGTAGCGGAGAGTTTGAAAGGTTGTTCGTTGCTTGATTCCTTATCGAAGATGACGAATCTGGAGCGGTCCGATATGAGTTTGAACCACATTCATGTGATACACCTTCTGAAATTTGGGGTTTGGGTTTGACGGTGTTGTATCTGCAAAAACAACAGACTTTCTGAATCTATTCCTGAATCTCTTAGTAATTGTTCTAAATTGGTTTCCTTTAGTCCTAGTTTCAATTCTCTTACTGGGAACATACCTAAAAGTTTTAGATACTTGTCTAAGCTATACTATTTAAATATAGGGATGAATTCCTGTGAAATCCTTGTTGAACTTATGTTCCTTTCAAATCTTGAAAATTGTTGAGTCTAGATTTCACTTATTTAATCGATTCGATTCATGCAAGTTTAAGCAATTGCACTAATTTGATCTGAATTTCACTTTCCAATAACAAATTGGGCGGGAAAATGTCGCTAGAGTTTGGGGATTGTTAGAGTTTGGTGCGGTTGGATTTGAATACTAATAAGTTGAGTGGGACTATTCCACCTAATCTTTTATATCTAAATCTCGTATTTTCGTTGTTTTATCCAGATCCGATTGCACTCTGAGCTTACGACGTTGTTTCATTGCTCTCGATCTTGATCACCGGTAATGACATTAAATGTGGCCACCAAAATTTTATGGATGGAGTTTTAGAAGAACGATTAATATGGTTAGGGTTTCATCAAATTTTGTGGGTTTTGATGATTTTAAAGAATAAAACATGTTAACAAGTTAGGGTGCAAAAAGACTAAGGGGTTGTTTGTTTTTTTTTTGCTCAGAGTCACTTCTGACCTCTTTTGTTTGTGTCGCGCATACGCGCGCAGACACTAGGGGTTTGCAGATTGTTTGTTTTTTGGAAGACCTTTCACTCAAAAAGGTCTTCCTGACCTTTTCTTGGTGCAGACTTGTTCCATGGTCTTTAAAGGTCTCCTCCTTTTCTCTTCTCCTCACCCACCACCACCGTCCACCACCACCATGACGGTCCACCATCACCACCACCCACCACCACCACCATGGTCCACCACCACTATCACGGTCCATCACCACCATGGTCCACCACGCCCACCGTTCACCACCACCGCCGTCCACCACCACCACCACGGTGCACCACCACCACCACCGTCCACTACCACCATCACCCACCACCACGGTCCACCACCACCACGGCCCACCACAAGACTGTTGTAAAAAATCAGTTTATTTAAATTTCAGTTTATTTCAGCAGCCTGCAGACGTTAACAAACAAACAGTCTTCTTCTTGCAGACTGCAGACCTTTTGTCCACATCTTCTCTTGCAGATGTGGTCCACAGACCTTTTCCTGCAGAAAAAAAAAACAACACCTAAAAAGCCCTAACATGCTTTGCATGTGAGGATACCTAACGGTGAAAACAAACCCAGTTTGTGACAAAGGTTAATTTATGCCAGAAAATATAATGATAAAGGTTGTTTTGCGAGTTTTTTAAACATAAAGGTAAAAACTGCAGTTTTGGGTATGCATAAAGTTTTTTTATTGTTTGTAATTTTGTCTTTTATTTATAACATAATTCATATAGTAAAAAAAAATAATAAAATTTAGTACAGATGGGTTAAACGGGTCAACCTGCGAACCCGCTCAAGTTTACCCAAGCCCGAACCGTTTAGCTAAACAGGTTCGTGGTTCAACCTGAAACTGACCTGAACCCATTTAGGCTAAACCCAAACTCGCTAATTTCATGTTAGGTTCGAGTCGTGTCCGAAATTCACACCCCTATTGGCGACGACGATGTAGTTGTCTGCATTAACACAACAGTTTGTAATATATTCAACTTCCGCCTTTCAGTTTCCTTTACGATTTATGTAATAAAAAACTCCAACTTACGCAAATTGGTTTTCTCACATTTTTCTCATTGGAACAACACCGATTCTAATTGTTTATTCGTCTTGCTATTGTTACGTTTTCCCTTAACAAAAGTATTGTACAAGAAGCCATGCTTGATTGACCGTATTATATATATATATATATAGGGAAGAGATATTGTGGAAACCCTTCTTATATGGTAAACCTTGGAAACCCAATCTTGGTCATCCATCTCATTAGATCTATGGATGAGATTCATTGTGTGTACTTGATGTGGCTTATAATATTATTTTAAAGCTCAAAAGTACATGCAAGGGTATTTTGGTAAAGTTGTTTTAGGGTCATGTCACACCCTCTCTCCTACTTTTTCAAAGTCAACATCACCATTCTCTCTCCTCTCTCCTATTTTTTTAAGAAAATATTATTATCTCTCTCATATCTCCTACTTTTTGTTTAAAAAAATATTATTATAATGAGTCATGTCACACTCTCTCTCTTACTTTTTGTTTAAGAAATATTATTATAATGGGGCAAGTACAAATAATGTGTTAATGTTGCATACGAGGGTACCATGTGTTAGTTGGTCATAAAAGGCTAACATGTGTTAATCTAATCTGATAAAAGTTAAATCTGTTGCCCCCATATACCCCAAGAGAAGATCTAACATTTGTTAGTATGTGTGGTGTGGTAACATATGTTAAACCTGTTGCCCCCATATACCCCTATAGTTTTCACTTCTTAAGTTTACTAAGAAAATAAAGCACACAAACTATTAACACACGTTATTACAAAGTATCATTAAAAACTATTGAACTGCATGGAAGGTTAACATGTGTTAGTTGGTCATAAATGGCTAACATGTGTTATCTAATCTGATAAAAAAAATTATTATAATGGGTCATGTCACACCATCTCTCTCCTCTCTCCTACTTTTTGTTTAAGAAAATATTATTATAATGGGTCATGTCACACACTCTCTCATACTTTTTGTTTAAGAAAATATTATTATAATGGGGCAAGTACAAATAATGTGTTAATGTTGCATACGAGGGTAACATGTGTTAGTTGGTCATAAAGGGCTAACATGTGTTATCTAATCTTATAAAGTTAAACCTGTTGCCCCCATATACCCATGAGAAGATCTAACATTTGTTAGTATGAGTGGTGTGGTAACATATGTTAAACCTGTATCATTTGTCAGCCCTTTTTTATCTTGCTTACCAATATAGTTTTTACTTCATAAGTTTACTGAGAAATAAAATATATAAACTATTAACACGCTTTATTACAAAGTATCATTACAAACTATTGAACCCCAGAAAAACTTACCCATGACATTCAAATGAACTGCGTGGATGGTTAACATGTGTTAATGTTGCATAACAGGTTAACATGTGTTATTTGGTACATATGTTAAACTTGTGTTTATTTTGTCATCCTTTTTTTGTCTTGCTTACCCCTATAGTTTTCACATCATAAGTTTACTAAGAAATAAAGCACACAAACTATTAACACACGTTATTAAAAAGTATCATTACAAATTATTAACCACTTTAACAAAATAAATCTAGTAACTCTATACATTGAGTACAAAAAAGAAAACGTTATTAAAAAGTTTTTCTACATATTTTTCTCGGCTTCCTTCGACTTCGTTTGTTAACATATGTTAACCAGTGGGGGTCTTCATTATCAACTGCAAAACAATAGATGAGATATTAACCGGTGTGACCAACTCATCATCTAACATGCTAAAAAGGAGTAACATGTGTTAGTCGGGGCCCAAATGTGAACAGCAGTACCAAATAACACATGTTAACATATATTGCTCGCGAGTGACTCGTTTCGTTTGCACGCCTAGAACAAAACCCAAATAACACATGTTAACCTATGCATTATGATGTTATATTATTTTTACTAACACATTCCATACTATACTGATTCAAATAAAAGAAACTTACATCAAAACTAACCCAAGAAACAAAGAAAACACATAAAACTTTAGGCAAATTAAAGAAATCTAAACAGAAAAATAAACAACGTTCAAGACCGAGTTAGCACGTGTTAACAAACCCAAATTCGCACCCGATCGAATCGGGTGAGTCACCAAAAGGAGAGGACACTTGTCCTCCCCACCTTTTGACAACCCACCCTTTTCCTTTTATAAAACTCTCACACACACATCTGTGTTCATATACATCCACACACACTTCTGAATATGAAGGTTAAGAGAGAGAGGGTGAACGAGAGGGAGAAAGCAACCGGAGGTCTCCTCCGATCCCGGAGGAGCTCCGGCGGCCACAGCCCTCCACCCCACCACCACATTCGCCCTACCCCGAATAATAATAATAATAATAATAATAATAATAATAATAATAATAATAATAATAATAATAATAATAAAAGAAGATACCTAGGAACACCACCGATCGTGGGAAGCACCGTCACCGCCATATTTGAACCCCAAACACCACCGTCACCATCACCACCATCTTTGAACCCGAAACACCACCGTCACCACTCTCCCCTTTCCTTCCCTCTACGAACCTGCAACAGTTACATTGCCTGCAAACTTGTTGAGAATCACACCACGTGGAGGAGATAAACATGCAGGATCCATGTCTAGAGGTGGATCTTGAAGGTTAACATCCATGGAGGAGGGAAAATAAAAAATGGTAAAAGGATGAAGAAGATCTTGTTTTATAATGTTGTTTGGTAAGAAAATCGTAGGGATTAGGGAGGTTGGTAAGAAAAAGTAGATAGTACCAATATGGGGGAATGTGAAAAAGCAAGATGGATGTACTTTATAAAAGATTGGGAAAAGATACCATATGGTAAAATGACATTATTACCCCTCCTTTAAAAAATATATTGATATTGAAACTTGATGATGTGACTTCATAATAGCCACATATTGGGTTTCCATAGTTTACTAAATAAGGTGAGTATTTTGTTGATACTCACACTATATATATATATATATATGCATGCATGTCTATGTACGGTGGTACCTTTAGTGTTCACTCATGATGTTTTTAATTTTAAAATATTGTAGCTTGATAGTAGTTTTGGTGATTCATCATTTTTAACATTTTGGCATTTTAATAAATATAGTTTTAAAAAATGAAAAATGTATAAAAATGATTTTCACTCAAATCTCTAATTACTAAATCCACCTAAACCCTAACATACATCGCAATTGTTCAATATTGCTAGGGATCAAACAAAAATTCTTCTAATACAAATCCTAAAATCTTTATATTAACCTTATACACAATTAAACTCCCATTAATCGTAATAATTGTTCCCTAAATGGCAAACTCGAATATAAATCTTCCTTATGCGCGTTCTTAGTCTTGTTTTCTTCAACATCATATGCTTAACTTTTGAATACTAATTTGAAGACGTGATGGATAAGGTTGTCGCAGAGGATGTTCTCGGCGACGACGATATAGTTGGTAATATATTCAATTTCCACCTTTCTGCACAACAATTGGTAATATATTCAATTTCCACCTTTCTGTTTCCTTTACGATTTATGTAGCAAAAAACTCCAATTTATCCAAATTAATTTTGTCACATTTTTTTCCATTGGAACAACACCGATTCTAATTGTTTATTCGTCTTGCTATTGTTACCTTGATGTTTCTTAGATCACACATTTTTCTCAACAAAAGTATTGTACAAGAAGCCATGCTTGATTGATTTTATATATATATATATATATATATATATATATATATATATATATATATGCGTGTATATCGCATGCATGTGTATGTACAGTCGTACAGTCGTACCGTCAGTGTTGACTCATGTTGTATTTAAATTTAGAATATTGTAGCTTGATAGTAGTTTTGATGATTCACCATTTTTAACATTTTGACATGTTAATAAATGTAGTTTTAAAAAAATGACAACAATGTATAAAAATACTCTTCACTCAAATCTCTAATTACTAAATCCACCCAAACCCTAACATACATCGCAATTGTTCGATATTGCTCGGGATCGAACAAAAATTCTTCTAATACAAATCCTCATATCTTTCTATTATCTATATACACAATTAACTGCCATCACTCATAATAATTGTTCCCTAAATAGCAATCCCAAATATAAATCTTCCTTATGTGCGTTCTTAGCCTTGTTTTCTTCAACAACATATGCTTAACTTTTGAATACTAATTTGAAGACGTGATGGATAAGGTTGTTGCAGAGGATGTTCTTGGCGACGATGATGTAGTTGTCTGCCTTAAGACAACGGTTGGTAATATATTCAACTTCCGCCTTTCAGTTTCCTTCACGATTTCTGTAGCGAAAAACTCCAACTTATCCAAATTGGTCTTGTTACATTTTTTTCCTTGGAACAACACTGATTCAACGTTGTTTTGTCTCAACATTTGTTCGGCCAATTTAAGGATATTTGTTTCTTTTCCTTTGTTAAGATTCTCTGAATCTACGAAACCTTTGTTACCTTGAATACGGCCGTAGTTACTAGCTCGAGATTGCCCAAATGCCATTGATATCGCTTGATCAACCTGTAATATCATACAAAATCATAATTAGACAATTATTTTTATTCGAATAAGGTTAAATTAGTGTTTTTATTGATTTCCTTGTCATTCAATTTTGTAGCTTCTAAATACAATAATGGCAATAAACTCCCTACCGACGGTATCAACAATAGTTGTCCTGGTCCCATTATAATTGTTGCAATAATAGTGTGTCACCTAAACTTTTTTTTTTAAATAATATTTTTATTTTTGTCCACTTATTATATTTACAATATTAAATTCATTAATAAATGCTTAACCAATCCACAGTTTTATTACTTTATTATTTTAAGTTTTTACGTCTTAAAATGCATAGAATTTCTTAGAAAATGACGCATTTAATTTACTAGTCACGTAACAATATTTATGTAACATTGCTTACCGTATCGGAAACTGTTTCTCCGACGATCTTAAGCATCGCTGCCCGTGACGGAGTCTGATTCCCGGCGACGCAACACGATGGTTCTCCGTTGCCTAGCGACACGACAAGCAAGTCGTTGACCCCGTTACAAAAGGGGAACTCTTGCTTGTTATTGAGGATGTGTGTGATTGCCATAGCGGTTGGATTATTCATCGCTAGCTCACCCGTAACTGCGGATATCCTCGTTCTGCGGTCCACCGACACGGTCTCAACGGGCCCATTAACCGCTGTAGTGGCAGCACACACATCACTCATTTTAAAGTCACATCCTTCCATTTCCACAGCATCAGCACGAGAAAAAACAAAAGACGCCCCAGTGGTCAGATCATAACATGGTATCAAAACCGCTTTTACAGTATCTTTTAAAGTCAAATCCCCAAACATCTTACGAAACACCTTCCCATTTTTCGGCGGATTCCCAAGAATCCGCCGAAAAACCCCTTGTTTACCAACCCGCGATAGTTTATGCCCATTTTCAACCACAAACCGTAGCGCCTCCTCCGCGGTGAACAACGGTTCACCATCTTTCCCTTTGGTAAACAACAAAGCCGCCAACACGCCTCCAACACCCGACCCGGTGACAACATCAAAAAAATCCGCAACGCGGGCATCAGGGATGCCCGAACACCTACGGAGCGACGACTCAAGGCGCACAATTGACGTGGCGGCGAACACTCCATCAGTGGCACCGCCACCGTCAATAGAAAGCACCCTAACTTTCCCTGACATATGCTTGTGTAACTTGACTTCATCAATAGGTACCGAAACTTGGTCTTTATAAGTAGGAGTAACATTATTATGATCACAACCAAACAAGAACTTGTTTTCAAGAATAGAGAATATTTCTGAGGTGAGTTTATCCATGCTAGGATTGTTATCAACCAATGAAAAAGTAGCCATTAGTGGTTGAATGTGTATATGAAAAATGATTGAGATAATAATAATATTAATGTTATTGGGTGAGTGAATAAGAAGGTGGTGATATAAAGGGGGTTATATAGAGAGTTATGGTACGGATATTAAAATGTGGTCGTGCGTGTATGTAAGGAAGGAAATAAGAAGAGGACAAAAGAGTGTCGTTGACGATTAATATTTGTAAAATAAGGGCGGGTGGTAAAGGATTAAAGTTGTTGCCGCCGTTGTGTTTTAAATACATAGTGTCACTTTACTTTCTTTTGTTTCAAAAAGAAAAAGGTCGATAATAATATTATTATTATTAAGATTGTTATTATATATAACTGGTTTGATAACTTTTTTAGTGCTCTTGAGTCAATGTACTAAAGTTATTACATATAATAAATTTGTAAGGTCTTTAAATAGAAAAGAAATTAAAGATGATGATATGCAAAGTTTTCAAATGAGGGTCACACGTTACCAAGTTAGACTTCTGGTTACATTAACGTGGTTTAAATTAATGTGAGTTAAGTGTTGGGTCTAGTGTTGAGATGAAAACCATGAAATAAGTCAAGAGACGATTTAAAACTAGAAGTGGACAATTGAATGGTTGTACTAGCCAAAAGTGATATAGTATTGTCGGACTACCCCCAATCGACAAATAATAGGTACCTCCACTCTAGGCAGGGCGAGATGTGTAATAGGCGAGACCATTTCATTCAAGAGGTGCAGACAATGCGGTGAAGCGAACGTATTCAATTTTTTGGCGCGGACAAGGACGTGACCTCTTGTAGTACCAGAAAATTAGATTTTTGTCAAACCCGAGTTTGTTGTTCCAACTATTACCAAATTACTACTTCTTTCGGGTTTAGTAGTTTAAATGATAACTTTTCTAAGTTCATTTCAACTTATTGTTAAGATATAGTTCATTGCCATGGTGTGGACCGTAACTAGGGTTTGTAGTATAGTCCTTAAGTTATTAACATGTTTTGGCTTCTACTTTATTTCTTTGTAAGATTTAGTTTTTTGCCCTTTGAAACATACATGTGAGTCGGTGAGTGTGTGTTTAGTTATAAAACCTGTGTAGCTAGTGAAGTTGCTATTTATCAACTGTGAACACTCTATTATATACTCAATCAAGTACTTGATCGACCAGTCATCACTCAAGCCTCAAGCAGTTATTAGTCGAGCACTCAAGCATGTGAGCAAATCATATTCTCACTATTTCAATATGTTATTTCTTTCTAGGTGTTCATAACTTCATTTATTTCACTAATATAATTAGTATAACTCGTCTTAACCAATCTCTTTTTATTCCAGACGGTTAAAAAAAATCCTGAATCCATCACTGTTTCGAATATAAAGTTGGTCAACTCACATTCACACCAACAAATTATTCGAAAAACATAAACTTAAAAAGAAATGCCAATTAAAAATGCATCACATTTTAGTTGTAATTAAGCCAATTAAAACATGTGTTAAATCAATTTGTTACAGAAAATGGAAATAATTTAAAGTATATAACATTATAACCCCACCAAACGTGTATACTTAGTTGAATATTTGAGCAAAGTCAGAACTTGGTTTCTGGGTAGCTTCCACTCGGATCACCGACGATATCTGGCTTCCAAATTTCATTGTCGGAAGGACCACATTCACCCAGAAGCATTAAAATCTTCACCAACTACAAAAAAGAGGATTTTATGTCCTATATATTTTTTTTTTTTGGATTTTTATTATCAATTATATAATATTTCTTTTTCTTAGGGCATCAGGGGTGTTCCTAGTGTTTTTTATTTTTTTCACTGATTTTAACCAATCCTGATTTGCCACATCACTTCACTGATTTACTTCACTGAAACACGTTTTTGTAGGCAGCACTCCACTGATTCTTTTATTTATTTTCATTTAAATACCCAAACTTTTTTTTACATTTTTACACGGTTTTAACATTTAATTCTACTATTTCAACCGTTCCAACAAACGGTCAGCAAAATTTAATTGTTTATCTTGAAAACCGTCGAGTAAATTGAATTAACTCACCTAAACGGTCAGCGAATTAATTCTAACAGTGCCACCGTCGTTGTATATAAAGTGATCAAACCGTGAGGTTAAAAGCAACAATTTACCACGGTTTAAAAAACCAAACACACAAAAAATGAACCCGTGGACCGAAGAAGAAGAAGAAATGGTCCTTGTGGTTTGCCACAAGGATGCGTCGAATGACCCCGAAATTCAACTCCTCCCCCCCCCCCCCCCCGAGGGGTTTTGGGCTCGAATGTTTAGCAACTTCGTTGAACACGTTGGCACCAACACAACCAAGAATGTCCGCGACCTCCAGTTCAAGTGGGCGTGACCTCAACATCAAATGTGAGAGGTGAACCACCCTATACGAGCAACAAGTGAGGGACGATCCGGAGCTTGACGAGGAGTTGGCTATCGAATTCGCTCAATATGAGTATGAGGTTCGATATGGCAACGCTTTCGACCATGTCGAGACATGGCGATTGTTGCGCCAACTTTAAGTGTTTTTCTTTGTTTTTAATGTATTTTTTTTTGTTTAGTATTATTATGTTTAAAATATTTATGTTTTAATGCAAGGTTTTTATTTTTATTTACTTTACATTTTAATAAACATACGGTTAATACAAAAACCTTAAAAAAATAAACGGTAACATATAAAACAAACGGTAAAAATAAAAAAAAAAACACTAAAACACACGGGGGGGGGGGGGGGGTAAACTGAAAATTTTGCATTTTATAAAAACCAACAAAACAACTGGTACCAGCACGGTAAACAGAACCAGCAAAACGGTCCACGGGACCACTACCAGCGTGGGTGGCGGCGGTGTTACCATGCTGGTAGTTGGTATCAGTGGACAATTCGGTAGGCGCCTCGTCCCCCCTTATCACTATCTAAATTTGTTATAGCTCCAGCTATTCACACCCCCACCCTTCTATTTCACCCCCCCCCCAAAGTGCCTCGCTTTGGCCAAAGCGAGGCGCTTGGGGTCAAATCAAACGAGGTGTACGAGGTGGCAAGGAAAAGTGAAATTTTTTGATCCAAAGCGTCTAGCTTTGGCCAAAGCGAGGCGCTATGGATCAAACTTTTATTTTGGGGTATTTTTTGGTGGTTTGAATTGGTTTTTTATTTTTTTTTATAATATAATTATTTAAAAAAATTAAAAAAATTAAACTTGACATCATCAACCACGTATAGTCAAAGATTTTAACAATAGATTCAGTACTTCCGGGAAAAATAAAACATTAATCTTCGTTATCGTTTATCATCTCTAATCATGAAGACCTTGATCTGCAATAATTGAAAATTATCATTTCTTGACATGCTTGGTAACAGATAAGAACACTTTCTTCTTTTGTTCTACAATTTTTTTGTTAGTTATTAATGTTGTTATAGTTTTTTCTACTTTTAGAAAAAATAAAAAACCAATTCGAATGCGGTATACGCGTTAAATTTCATTAAATAAGTGAAAACGCTAATTGATCAAACTTTGTAGAGGCCTATGTTCTACGGGAGGTGAGTTGGCAATCAAATGATCCGCTTGGAGTCTAAAGCTTCGCGTGTCATCTCTAAGTATTCAATTCCAATAATCCACACCTTTCTCCTGAAGCAAAATCTCTCTAGGTTTACCATCACCAAACGGATTCACCTTAGGCCTCGGTTTGTCCACTCCAATTCCTAACATTAATTCCAATTCCAATTCCACCGGTGCAATCAGAATCTGAAGAGAAGTTATTTTCATCATCATCCACAATGTTCTTACCTATAGCTACCAACCATCTGGTTGTTTCAGGTTGCCTTCATCGTTGAAAGATATATCTCCTACAACAACTTGCTCTGGATCATTCGTTAATTTAATGAGATTTGGTGAAGATCAAGAGGATGCAAGTTGAAGAAGAAGATGGCAGATATCACTAACATAACTTGCACCGACTTGAGATATGAGTTTGATTAGCTTAAATCTCTTTAATCCATGGTATCCCCTTTCACCTGAAGCTTTACTTTCCTAGGAAGAAGATCAGAGCTCCAAAAGCTAGTGTGAAGATCAAGAGGATGCAAGTTGAAGAAGAAGATGACAGATATCACTAACAAAACTTGCACCTGCTTGAGATATCAGTTTGATTAGCTTAAATCTCTCTGATCCATGGTATCCACTTTCATAGGATCCATGACACGCGATAATCGCTACGGTTAGTGGATACCATGGATCAGAGAGATTCAAGCTAATCAAACTCATATCTCAAGTTGGTCCAACAACTGAATTTGACTTGCTTGCCTGGGAATCTTGAACACGAGTATAATCAAACTATCAAGAATCGGAAATTAGTAAAACAAATGTTCAGGCAAGCAAGTAAAATTCAGTTGTTGTCGGAAAGATATATGTCAACGATGAAGGCAACATAATTGAAATCAATGGGAAGGTAAAAGCTAGAACACACCACTAGATGACTGCTCAATTCCAAAACAACTGTTTCATCCAAGCAAGTAAATTTCAGTTGTTAGACATTGTGATCGGGTACGGAGCAAGTTGTTGTCGGAGATATATCTGTCAAAGCTAGGCGCTTTGGATCAAAATATCAGCTTTTTCTGCCACCTCGTATGATTTGACCCAAAGCACCTAGCTTTGGCCAAAGCTAGGTGTTTGGGGGGGGGGGGTTTAATTGATTTGACCCGAAGCACCTAGCTTTGCCCAACAACCATGGTAAAATTCAGTTCTTGTCGAAGAGATATCTGTCAACGATGAAGGCAAACATACTTGAAATCAATAGGAAGGTAAAATTCAGTTGTTGTCGGAGAGGTATATCTGTCAACGATGGAGGCAACATACTTGAAATGAATGATTCAGCTATGCACCAAGTTTGAATGGTTCAGCTCTTAATCATTCCATTCAGAGCATTATTTTAGGTTGAAACAAACAGTCTGAATGCTAAACCATTCAAAACTGAATGGTTCAGAGCCTCATTAAGAGGCTACCAAAAAAATTCAATAGATTTCAAATGCTATTATGTTACTGCGTTTTTAAAGTTATTGACTTTTATATATACCTCTCTCTCTCTATATATATATAAACACACGCGCACACACAATCAAAAAGTTTTGGCCCTCTAAAATGAAAGGCCCTATGTGATCACACATATTGCACCTCCTCAAAGGTGCCCTCTTGTTGTGGGATGTTACGCTTAAATCTGGTTACTTAAAGAGAATATCTTACTTAAAAGGTGGAGCGTGGAGATCGGGAAGGGATCGGTGACTGTCACCTCATCAGTTCACCGGCGGTAAACAACCCCCCCCCCCACCCACCATATTTGATTTCGGTGAGAACGGCCCTCCCCAAGCTCCTTTCTTTGTCCGTTTCCTTTATTTTTTTTCTTTTAATTAAAATAATAAAAAAAATAGAAGGGGAACTAATTCCCTTAAAAGGGGAAGAGAAAGATAGAAATGACGTAATGCTGATGTGAATAACCGGAAGCGAAAACACCCTTAGCCTTAAAAAAAACGAAACTTTAATGTTTAGTTATGTGGTTTGACTTTACCCATATAAATGCAACATAACCACAAAACTAGGTTAGAAAACCTATAAAAAGCAATAAATTTCTCTAGTTTATAGACCTTTTAAAAGTGTGTTCATCCACCTTTGTAGGACAACTTTTTACCAAGTTCTCCATTTCAAGTTCCATTATACTTTAAGCATTCACACACTCATTTTGAACAAATTTTTTGCGAACCTCATATTTCGTTTTCACATAAAAATCTAAAGATAACCAAACAACAAATTTAGTTATTAAAACTATTAAAAGAGCAATTAGTTTCTCTTGTTTAAGTATAATCAATTTTTTTTTTTTTTTTTTATAAAATTAATTCTTTCATTCAAACAAAATACGAAAGTTACATCATAATAGTAGGTAGACGGGCAACAAGCTGCGCCGCCACCCCTTTTTGAATTGCAAACCCTAGTCTACTAAAGACAAAACCTTGCCCCCCTGGGGATGAAACATTGCTGTGGACGACCCGTTGGACCCTGGTCAAGAAACGAATAGCTTCTGGTGCCAAGGAGCCAAAAGTGTCGAAGGCCAGAGGGATAAAGACATGTTGGTTATCTGCACAAGCTTTAGCGTGTTTATCTACTTTCTTTGATTCCGCCTTTCTTGATGCTTGCCCAGCTACGAACCCTGTTTCCCTTAACCCAACCAGCGGAGATACCCCGGTGAGGTCCACACAGGCATGTTTTCCCCTCTCCCAACCAAAGACAAGCAGATCTGCGGGTCGCAGGGTAGATCTCCCTTCCGTGGGGTCTGTGAGGAAGTTTACAGGGGCCTCCTTTTTGGCAGAGATCCCAGCTCTTCTCAAGATATCCCACAAAACGTCCCTCACCCAGTCATGCCGATATTTGAAACCAGGGAGCTCCTTGCAATGAATTGCATGCTCCCCGTATTTATCCATGCAAGTTTTACGGCAGATGGGGCATGTTTCGTCTTCCGGGTACATAGGGATCATCAATCTGTACTTGAGTATAGCCCTGTACTCTACTGCAGACATGCATTGACCCAAACCCTCAATCGGGATAACGGTCAAAAAATCCTGAGCATGAGGCCCCTTTAGGCATTCAATCACCGCCTTCTGGCGAGTGGACAACTCAAAAACTTCTCCCAGGCTCTGAGCAGTTTTGCTAAAAAGAGCATTCGCCAAAGTTTTTTGTGGCTTTGGGGGGGCGGTGTCCTTGTTAGAAAAACCGCCAATGATTTTTTTGTTTTGTTTTCTAGTTACAACTAATTTGCCTTTTTTTTTTTGCTTATAATTTCTAATTGACTCCTATGATTGATTAGTTTTCGTACTTACCAGTTTAGTAGTTTTCAGTTTTTTTATCATGATAACTCGCGAGTTGATATTGACTTTCTAATCCAAAACACAAAATGTTATTTATTATATCTTATAAATAATATCCCGACATATTATGCAGTTCCTGTAAGTTTCCCCATATCTAAGATTATCGTATATTGATATTTATTTAATTATAATGAGCTGTAACAAATTTGTAAACAAAAAATTTAATATGAGCCATATATACTTGTCGGGCGTTCCACCGTACTTGCTAGGAGGACAAAACAGTGTTGGTGACTGTAGAATGCAGACCTCGTTTAATCATCAACCTACTTATTATTATAACAAGTATATGTTATATACCAATTTACAGAATTTAACCCGTAATTTAAATTGTGATTTTGTCTGACGGTATGGTGTTTTGAAATCAATTTTCCTCTTATTTAATTCAAGATTCATTGAACAATGGAACATTTTCATTCTTTAGCCGAAAAGACATGTGGCGTTTTTGTTTTGAAGGATTAAAAAAATACAAAAAACAATTTAAAATATATGTTTTTGGCAATTAGGAAGTGGATAAAACATGGCTTTAATTTTAATTATGTTTATTATTAGCTTAACGACGAGTTGTGTCGAGTAAACTTCAACTCAGGCTATAGCTTATTAATATACTACTAGGCTTGGGATTTATAATCCAAACGCTAAGACCTTTGGGTGTGGATGAGGTCCATCTTTCATGATGGTCATCTGCCTCAGCTGTCACGTCAGCATGGGGTAGGATTATCATGGGAATGATGCTCTAAGACTGTATGGTGTGCTCTCGGGGAAGAGGCTCGGGGGAGTGACGTGGAGTCGGCACCGAAGAAAACACCACCCCTCCCGTTTTTTTTTCGGGGATTCCAGGGAAATTTCCCCTTGTGCACCGAGCCTCTCTATTGGCTGATTTTATTATTTTTTTTAATTAAACTTTATATAATAAAAAATGAAGGGGGATTGGGAAAATACCATTTCCAAACTTTGGGGGAGGAAATGGAGAAAATGAGGTGGCGTTGATGTGGCATTTAGGGGAGTTTGGGGAGTTGGTCTCCACACCATATAGTCTAAAGGTGTGGAGGAGGCACATCCTCATTTAATGTTTTTTCTTTGTTTTGTTTTTTTTTTTTTTTTTTTTAAGGAATAATGGAAATAAATAATCTCAACTATTGACTATTAGCCAATAACAGTCCCAACTACGAAAATTACCGATAGTGGTCCCAACTTTCAACGTATTGGAATATAATGGACCCAAACTAACAGAGGTCTAACTCCGTTAGTGTGGTGCTGACGTGGCATCCTAGGTGGCAAAATGATCCTACGTGGCATCATAGGTGGCAAAATGATCCTACGTGGCATCTATGTAGCAAAAATGATCCTACGTGGCATGTCACATCAGCACCACACTAACGGAGTTAGACCTCTGTTAGTTTGGGTCCATTATATTCCAATATGTCGAAAGTTGGGACCACTATTTGTAATTTTCGTAGTTGGGACTGTTATTGGCCAATAGTCAGTAGTTGGATTATTTATTTCCATTATTCCTTTATTTAATTATATAATATTCTAATATTAATATTAAAAGTAAAAACGTATTTAAAAAATAAAAATAAAAAAACGTACACTTAAATAAAAATAAAAAAAACGTACACCAAAAATTAAAAAAAAACAAACATTAAAAAAAACAAACATTTAAATAAAAAATAAAAAACAAAACGAACACTTAAATTAAAAAAAAATACTACGAATTATATTTTTTTGCGATGTTCCCCTTCATCTTGAGCAACACGGGACGGTCTTCTTCGGGATAGTCGTTGATATTCGCTGTCATTATTCGCCATTCTTCCAGTTGCCTATCTTCATTCTTTTGGCGAACGCTTTCCTCCACCTTCTTTTGCTTTAAGTGAAGCTTTTCTTCAACTTCGCGCTCCTTCAATTTTACCTTCTCTGCTTGACTTTGACTAAAGGTATTTTTGAAGGATACCAATTCAGTCACCAAACCGTCCAGCTGTGACCTGCTTCCATGTAACATCACGTATTTTTTTTCCTCAAATATTTACCCACCATGTATTCCTTATATAATTTTGAAAACAATATATTTCTAAATAATAATAATAATAATAATAATAATAATAAATCAGATATTTTTTTATCTAGTTTAGTTAAAAATTTATAATGTTTATACAAAAGCTTATCATGATGTTCTAAACCAAACAAGACCCAACCATTCCTTTCTTAATTTCGGAGCCAAAACCTGAGCCCGTTAAACCAGCCCAGTCCAATACCTGGCTCAACTACCACTCCCCTTGCTATAAAAAAAATATATAGCCTTCTGTGGGATTCGAACTCGGATCTGCATTCAAACCACAAGGTGCAGCAACCAGTTGAGCTATCAGCTTCGTGTGATTTTATTATGGAAACTAATTCATTTAAACACAAATTCTTTTCTCTCCTTCTTTCTTCCTTGCTGTCGCGACAGACAAACAAACTCGCCCCAATCAAAGGCTAAAATTCTGGACGCGTAATTGATTGGAAATCTGGAAACTAGATTGATTGATGGATCATTTGCCTATTATAAACAATCAATCACACCTATACATTCCATAAAAACGTAATAAATCGCGTCATAAGCCGCATCAATCGCTATTTTTTTTTAGTTTATAAACCTTGCTTCGAATTCATATAATCTGTACACAATAAACTCGATTCAACCCACAATCATAACCTATAATCGCCGATTAAGGGAACCCCCATATAACACCTGTTTTTCGTACTATCAATCGCTCGAATTGGAGGTTTTTTTGGCCACGAACAAGTGCTCGTGTAACACACTCTTCCGGTATGATTTTATTTTGATTCTTATGTGCTTTCAGGTCGGTTTTGTATGTAGATTAAAAGCCCTATAATTAATTTTATTATTGAAAGCATTTCTGATGTCAATAGAACAATTTAGAAATCTAGGGTTCTTAGGTTAATATTGGGGAAGAACACTTCTGCAGACTTTGTGTATTTATTTAAAACAGACACAAGACAAACACAACCACTGATCTAGATCAAGTGGTTGTGTCTGGTGCCTTTAAGCTGGTCCACGCGGGTTCGAGCCCCAGCATCAACAAAGTGTATTTTTTTAACATTCAAAGCTTATATATAATTACTTGTATTTTAAAATTCATTTTAAAATACTAAAACTATTTTATAAATTCTACAAAATTTAATTTATATAATATGACTAATAAACTTTATTATACAACTTTTATTTTTGGAAAAATTATTTATTTAATATATATAATAAATAATTCAAGTTTATTCTATTTTATTTATAAAATTCTATAAAAATATCAAAACGATTATATAAATTTCCACAAAAATTATTCTGAGTTTATATAACACTAAACTTTTCTGAAATGATTTTTATTTCTGAAAAATCATTTATTTAATATTTTTAATCAATTTTTGTTAGTTTTAATCATAAATAAATCATAATAAATCCATTTTTCAATATTTTTGCACCAAAATTTTATATAAATTATTTCTATTTATTTGGAACAGAAATACAATTTTTAATTTAAAAATTCTTTAATGTTAATATTTTTAAATATTAAAGTTATAATTTGAAAATTTGAAATAAATAGATTTAATATTCTATTTTTAAGAAAATAATTTTATAAAAATTATTTTCATACTTAAAAATTTATATTGTAACCACCTTTAATTTAAAATTTACAAAAATATTCTTGTTTATTTATTTATCAAATTTCTCGTATTTATTAAACATTTTATTTATTAATCAAACGAACACTTATCCTCAATTCGAAACCCTAGAATATATTTGTAGACTAGAAAGACTTAGACATATTTATTACCTTAATTATAGGGTAATACTTGGCATCATTGGGCAACACATATTCTATTTCGCGGGACTTAACATTTTGCTAAGGTGAGTTTACATAGCCCCTTTTCTCTATTTTCACTATTTTTGGGGTGAAACATGCTTAAACATTTTATACTATCATTTACACATATTTACTTGTGATTCAATTACATCATCATTCTATCATTTGACTATAACAAAAAGACACAGTACAATCATTAACAATGATCAAGCCGCCTGTTTAGATTATAGCGCTATAGGTCTGACAAACCCATCCCCCCGCATAAATTCAGGGATGATCGATAACAGTAACAACATTTAACTAACTTGCGAGTTAGTCATCAGTCGACACAAGGTTTGGTTGTACAAAGACGCATTGTTACATGTCGGACTCATACTCTATCATCATACAACTGTGATTGTTGTACAAACTATGGTTATCAATTATATTAAAAAACCTATGTATTCTCACCAACTTTTGTTGACCCAAAAATATTTTCAACTTAACATGTTTCAGGTTCTACTTGCTTGAAGAATTGAGTTATTGCTTGAAGATGTGTACATAGTATTATTCATTTTGATGTACGAATTTTTGTAGAACAAATGTATGTAATTTATTTTAATCAATTAATGTAGTATTCATTTTCCTCCACTTGGAACTTAGGGACTCAAACTTGCGATATTCTGGTTGCTCCATTAATGCGTGGAATTTCTTTCCTACTTCGATGTATAAACTATCTCCCGTTTGATTAGTCCCTACATTTTTAAATAAAACGTATATTAGAGCACTAAAATAAAAAAAAAAACATAAGACGTATTGTAAGAATTTTTTTACCAACTACGGGATCTTTTGAAGTAACCAAATACGCCTTCGCTAACGCTTCTTCTTCTATTTTTGTCCATGGCCTTTTGGACGAGGTCGTTTCAATGTCTTTAGCTTGACTTTTCTTTTTTCCCCTTCCCCTTTGAAGGTTCGACTTGTGTTTCGGGCACAAACTCCTCCACCTCATCTTCTTCTTCTTCTTCGGGTTCAAAAATGGGTTGTCATTGTGGTTGTTGTGACGTTTGTGTTTATAGAGATGGATGGAATGGCGGAGTTTGCAAAAGTTGGGTTAAAGATTGAGGGTTATGGTGCATTTGCATATAGCTAAATTGGTTAAAAGTAGTGGGGCTTTGGTGCATTTGGGAATATTGGGTGAAAGGGTTGGGACTTTGTTGGAAACCCGAAAATGTAGCCCAACTTGGATCGATTGGCATCGTATAACTCGGTGTCGTGAACGGGTTTGGATTCAGGTTGTTTGGATTACGTTGTGGGGCTTAATTCGGGTTGTTTTGGTAGGGATCCATGGCAAAAATATAGAGAGTTATTGTATAAAAGTTGTAGAGAGTTTATAAAAATGTGGTGTTAAAAATGGGTTGAGGTTTGGTATTTATAATATTAAAAAACCTTTTTTTTAAACGGTCACAATGCCGTTACCCAACGGCTCCTTCACATTCTCCAATGATCAAATAGCCCCGGCGTAGAAGGCATGCATTTGCCGCTGATGCCGTTGCCGGCCCTGGGGGGCGGTGTTGCCCGGGGCGGCATCGGCTTGACTCTCCTTGCCAAGCCACCACACCGAAAGGTCTAAGTGGTAAGTTCATCTCTCGACTTTCTTCATCTTCTCTGACTCTAACTGTCAATCACAATTCACAACTTGCTAATTAAAAAATCTACCATTTTCTACCACAAAATTCCCTAAATAGGCGGGGTAGAGTTCGCTATACACATTTTGCTTGGTATCGCCTTTTCATTGGTTGAAATTATTAATACACAATATAAACAATAAACAAATAAATAAAAGTTGGCTAGGTGCTCACTTGAACCCGCTAGACTCCAAGCCCTTAGTTTGAGGAGTTGATTCGTTACTTTAAACTTTGATGGTTTTGTATACTTATTCAAGTCTCAAATAACATGTTAGAAAGATCTAAAATTGCACACCTCTTAATAAACATAGTATGAGTGTATAAAGTATATCAAGGATAGAAATGTATTCAAGCTGGCCAACAAACAAAGTACCTTGAGCTTTAACTCGACTCGAACACTTATACAATCTAACTAGTTGAGTCAAATCAGGTCGAACCGAATTACAAACGAATTTTTACGTAGCTAGTTAGGCTTTTGGCTAATTGTGAGTCCCAAGTTAGAGGAAAAAGTATAGATTTAAGAAGACGATGAAAAATATATGGTTTTGGCTATTGGGGCCACAACTAGCGTCAATTCTTGTTTGGTGAAAGGAATAGTGAAAATGGGTGTGGGGATAGAAACGGTAGATCATACTTTTTTCTATTGTAAATGAGTGTCAAGATAATATTGATTTGATAGAGTTTATGTTGGAGATGTGGACATCGTAAAGGAATTGAAAGGGGGTAGAACATTGGCGTTAACTTTTATTTATGTCATGTTAGTGAATATGAGAAATAATAATAATAATAATAAATAAGTAAAATAAAATAAAATAGAATCGTTGAGGATAACGTTCAAAATTTGCATACATCTCATCAAAATGTAAAATGATGTTTCTCGTCTTACTCAAAGTGGCCAAAGGTATTCACAATGCAACTAAACATTTGATTACGCTAGAACTTGTACACCAATGTATTAAAAGGTTGTTTTTATGCATTTACATGCATGTAACCTATTATACGTGTTTGTTTATATTAAGGGTGATTATCACGCCCAGTTTTCACGAGAACACCGCCCCCTTCAAGTGAAAGGGCTCGTGAGATCCATGTTCGTGTAGTGTATCACAGGTGAAGGTTTGCCAAATTAAAAAAAAAAAAAAAAAAAAAAAACATTTTTCCATTTATTTTTCACACTATATAAACCAATATATCTTTACAATTACTCACCAATTCTACTTCTCTACTCTCTTAACTATATATTCCTGCAATTTATATTTACCAAGCCATGATATATCCCTATGGAAACCAATTCAAAGCCCATTTTCGAACACCCACGAACCGACCAAACACCTCAAATGCACCAAACAATACTGTTAAGTATCCGATTAATCCGATATTTATGAAAACGGTGACATTCCAAATCATAGCCTATTTAGCATGATACAAAGCATGCCTATGAATCTGTTTAGTTTCAAACAAAACGTTATTGCTTTTCAACAAGTCCAACATCACAAGCCTTTCATTTTCCCACCGGACTAGGCGGGAACATCAAAATCTAAGAAACGGTACTATAGGAAAAAAAGATGACGAGGAGCCGAAGATCAAGAAAACGCAAACGACGTGGTCATCAGTAGAAGAATTTGCTTTGTCTTGCCTTTGGCTCAACATATCAATGGGCCCTAAAGTTGGCAAGCATTTAATTCTAATCACCTATATTCTGTTACATATTTACCTTATACGTCACCAAACTGTATAAGACTATAGTTTCTACTACTTTTACCATTCTCGTATTTGATAAATTGTTGTTTATTAATTTTGTAGATTAGTATTTATATGTTAAAAATAGTGAGTTTATAGTGGTTTTAAAACTAAAAGTAAAACCATTTATTATTTATGGTGAATTTGTATTACGAAATACGAATCGAATACGAATTTAGGCAGAAAGATTAAAAATTCAAAAAAAAAAAAAAAAAAAAAATTGATTCGATTAACTTGAAAATATGTTATTGGATTGGTTACCGTGAATACCAATATAGAAGGCTCTTTGAAGCATCACAATGAAGTAGTGTCAGATTTGCCAAGGATTATTGTAAATCTACTATGATTAGCAAAGAATTTATATTTAAGGAAGAGTTAGATATGTTTAGCAAAAAAGAAAGTAAAAGGTTAAATTTATATTATACAAAAGCTTGAAGGGGGGAGTATATTTAGTAAAAATAATATAAAGGGGGTACGTTTAGCAGCCCCCCTTATAAATTAGTGTGTATTAATAAAACTTCTTTAACACACAAGATATCCTGAAAAGTATGAATCACTATTACGTGGCTACACAAAATCAAAAATTGGTTATCTACAATCTATGCCCCTTTGGAACCACCATGTGTTGATTATATCTTTAAACATGGGTCAAGACTTAGAACCTAATCATGTTTATTCAATAAATATAAATGTCAAATGAGAAATACTTACATGTGGGAATGGTAAACTTAGCGGATGGTGGTGCAGCCATGATTTCGTTATAATATTCTTGGTTCCACTTTATGGTGTCTCTTTTTGATGGATTATTTAGAGTGTTAGAGAGTGTTCTTGTATATGGTGTTTTATAAGTCTCTCATGACACTTATTATGGACACCAAAAGGGCAACCCCTACATATTCTAACTTATGCCATTATTCCCATCAAATAATGACTTATAATTAACATAATAATGACTTATAATTAATGTAGAGATAGTAACATCATATTGGTTAATTAAATAATAAATGATCAATTAGGCCATAATTATGTAAAAGTCTAACATTCTCCCACTTGGCCGATTTTGATCATTTTATGATGAATGTTTAAGTAAGTTTGGCCAAGTCAAAGCACTCATCAAGTTTCATGTTGGAACTATAGCAGATAGTTACAGTCATTCGAATTGAAGACAATTCGAGACCCCCAACAGTCATGCTAAAGTCTCAATACAAAACACTTAATCATAAAACCAAAATGACTAAAATAAAACCCTTGCATAAGTTTTGTCCATAAGTGATAAGGTGCGCACAAACATTAGCATAGACAAAACAAAGCATTTGAGGAAATTATAATCGTTCATACACACTATATGCTATTATACTAGGTCTTTATTAAAACCCATTCTCATTATAAGTTCTTGAAAAGTCTTGGGTGGTAGACCTTTAGTCATCGGATCCGCTAGCATATCTTTTGTGCTTATGTACTCGATACAAAGATTATTTTCCTCTACCCGTTCTCGTACAAACAAAAACTTTGTATCAAGATATAAACCAGCTCCGCTCGAACTGTTACTGTTCGAGAAACTAACAGCAGCTGAGTTGTCACAGTAAATCTTCAAAGGTCGTGATATGGAGTTAACAACTTTGAGTCCAGTGATGAGATTTCTTAACAACATCCCATGGCACGTTGCATTGTACACTGCAACATATTCTGCCATCATTGTTGAGGTGGTTGTTAACTGTTGCTTATGACTCCTCCATGAAATTGGTCCGCCTGCAAGCATAAAGATGTACCCCGAAGTTGATTTCTTATCATCTTTGCATTTAGCAAAGTCAGAATCAGAATAGCCCACTACTTCCAAGTTATCAGTTCTTCTGTATGTCAATTTATAGTCTTTCGTTCCTTGTAGATATCGCAACACTTTCTTTGCTGCTTTCCAATGATCTAGGCCGGGATTAGATTGATAGCGGCCTAGCATTCCAGCAATATATGCAATATCTGGACGAGTACAGACTTGAGCATACATTATGCTTCCAACTACAGAAGCATACGGTATCAATCTCATTTGCTCTTTTTCTACCTCTGTTTTTGGACATTGAAAAGACCCAAAAACATCTCCCTTAACTACTGGAGCTATTGATGGAGAGCAATGTTGCATGTTATATCGTGCAAGAACACGATCGATGTAAGCCTTCTGGGATAAACCTAATATCCCATTAGTACGATCTCGGTGTATTTCGATGCCTATCACATAAGAGGCTTCCCCAAGATCCTTCATGTCAAATGTTTGCGAAAGTAATCGCTTTGACTCATGCAACAAATCTAAACTATCACTTGCCAAAAGGATATCATCCACATAAAGGACAAGTATAGCAAAATTTCTCCCACTCATTTTGAGGTAGGTGCATTGATCCACTTGATTTTTGACAAAACCTTGTTTTTTCATAATTTCATCAAATTTTAAGTACCACTGTCGTGATGCCTGTTTTAACCCATATATAGATTTCCTTAACTTACAGACTAAGTGTTCCTGACCTTCAGGTTTAAAGCCTTCAGGTTGAGTCATGAACACGTCCTCATGTAAGTCACCATTAAGGAAAGCGGTTTTGACATCCATCTGATGTAACTCCAAATCAAAATGAGCTACTAATGCCATAACGATCCTCAGAGAATCCTTCCGTGATACAGGTGAGAAGGTTTCTTGATAATCAATTCCCTCTTTTTGAGTATAGCCTTTAGCAACCAATCGTGCCTTATAACGTTCAACATTTCCATTTGGGTCTAATTTGGTTTTGAAGACCCATTTACATCCTACGGGTTTCACACCCTTGGGTAATTCAACCAATTCCCAAACACCATTCTTTTTCATGGACTCAAGCTCATCAATCATAGCTATATTCCATTCAGAAGATTTGTCACTATTAATGGCTTCATTATAAGAGGTTGGATCATTATACTTTCCTAAATCTAAATCAGCTTCATTAAGGTATGTTACATAATCATCAAAGTTAGTGGGCCTTCTTGGCCTTGATGACCTCCTAAGCTGATTTTCGGGTTCAACAGGTTCATTAACTGGTTCAGGGATTTGGTTATGCTCTTGTGAGTTTGATGTGCCTTCATTATTAGGAATGTCAAGAGCATTACTTTCTGAGGAAACATAAGGTGGTGCAGTGCTATGTACAAGAGGTGTAATAGGAGATAAACCCGATAAACCCGTCCCCCCCTCCTCTTGCACTTCTTGGAAATCAAATACTTCAGTTTCACTGCTCCCACTGACCATAGAGTCCTCTAGAAAATCAGCAATTCGAGCTTCTACTATGCGAGTAACATGTGAAGGGCAGTAAAATCTATACCCCTTTGATCGTTCGGGATATCCTATAAAGTAGCAACTGACGGTCCTCATGTCAAGTTTCTTTTTCACAGGATCATAAAGTTTAGCTTCGGCAGGACAACCCCATACTTTCATATACTCTAAGTTTGGCTTCCTACCTGTCCAAATCTCAAAAGGAGTTTTAGGGACAGATTTTGAAGGAACCCGATTTAGTATATGAACAGCTGTCTTTAAGGCCTCAGTCCATAAAAAATTTGGCAAATTCGAGTTTGCCAACATACTCCTTACCATATCTTGAAGGGTCCTATTTCTTCTCTCAGCGACACCATTCTGCTGAGGAGTACCCGGCATGGTAAATTGGTTCACTATCCCATGTTCCTTACAAAAATTAACGAAAGGACCAGGAGCTTGACCAATGTCTGTATGTCGACCATAATACTCGCCTCCTCTATCTGATCTCACGACTTTTATCTTACGATTAAGTTGATTTTCAACTTCAGCCTTAAAGATTTTAAACATATCGAGTGATTCAGATTTTTCTTTAATCAAATACAAGTACATGTACCGAGAATAATCATCTATGAAAGTAATATAAGACGTATGACCAGTTATGCCAGGTGAAAAAGGTCCACAAATATCAGTGTGTATGAGTTCTAATAATCCAGAACTTCTTGTGGCACCCTTTTTATTCTTATCTGTCTTTTTGCCTTTAATACATTTAACACATGTTCCAAAATCACTAAAATCAAGATTTGGTAGTTCACCATCCTTCACGAGCCTTGACATTCTGTCTCGTGAGATGTGGCCTAAACGTTCATGCCACAACTTGGATGATGTTTCCAAATCATGCTTTCGTTTTCGTTTTCGATTTTGTTTATTGATGTTTTCATTTACGTTATATGACAACAATGATTTTGAAAAACTATCATCTAGTTCTAACTTATAGAGACTTCCATCCAGATGACCAAAACCAAGAACTTGGGAATTTAAACTAATAGTGACCTTTCCATGCCCATGTAAAACTTCATAACCATCATTGTCTAACTTTGGTACTGATACTAAATTCCGAGTAATTTTCGGTACATATAATGTATCATAAAGTTTAATACAATGACCAGTTTTCATAATAAGTTGCATGGTTCCTACGGCCTCAACTTCAAGTTCTTCCACTCCTCCCGTTCTAAGTGTTCTTTGGTTTCTTTCCAGCCTCCGGATTGTAAGGAATCCCTGTATGGAATTGGTTACATGAACCATTGAACCAGAATCAACCCACCATGTGTTAATAGGTACATTAATATTAAAGGATTCAATTATCATAAATGCATTGGTACCTTTCTTAGTCAGCCATTCCTTGAACTTCGGGCAATCTCGTTGCATGTGCCCTTTCTTATGGCAGAATTTGCAATGAGACTGACCCTTGGAGATATTAGGGCTGGACACAGTACTTGTATTAGCCTTTTGGACTTTAGAACTTTCGCCTTTAAAATTTCCCTTCCTTTTCGTTGACTTAGTGGTAGTAACGTAAGCAACCTCTGGTTGTTCTAGTTTCAGACGTTCTTCTTCTTGCACACACATTGCTATCAACTCACTCATTGACCATTTATCCTTTTGAGTGTTATAGTTGATCTTAAAAGCATTAAAACGTGCAGGAAGAGAAGTCATAATGAAGTGCACTAGAAAACCATCACTTATTTCCATGTCTAATCCCTTTAACTTATGGGCCATGTCACTCATCATCATTATGTGCTCACGCACACCACTAGTCCCTTCATACTTTGAGGTGAGCATCTTTAGAATCAAAGAACTCGCATGTGCTTTAGAAGATCCCTTAAATTGCTCCTCAACTGAATTTAGATACTCTTTGGCATTCTCCGAATCAGGTATAGCTCCCCTGATGGCACTTGAGATGGAATTCTTGATAACCATGAGAGACATTCTGTTTGACCTCTCCCATTTTTCATGCGCTAGTTTTTGATCTGCAGTGCTTTCAGCAGTAAGAGCAGCGGGAGCGTCATGTCTCAGGGCATAATCAAGATCCACCATCCCAAGAGTAAGTCTAACCGTATCCCTCCATGTGGCAAAGTTTGCCCCAGTCAGTAGTTCAATTCCAAGAGTAGGACTAAAAGTGGATGCTAGATCAATACAAATAAAACAATTGAAGTAAGCTTATTAGGGGTAATCAAGTAAAGTAGACGAAATAAGTACATTGAAGATAAAGTCTATTATAACACCAAAAAAATAGACTAACTTAATGTTCTACCTAAGATTTTGGCTTCGCTTTGGCTCTGACCAAAATTTAGGCATTATGAACGTAAATAAAAATAATATATTGTCTTGATGTTCTACATTAACTTTGGCTTCGCTTTGGCTTTGACCAAAATTTATGTATTATGAACATTCATAATAGACCAACCTTATGTTCTACCTGAATTGTGGCTTCGCTTTGGCTTTGACCAAAATTCAGATATTATGAACGTATGTAAATAGTAAGCCAACGTAATGTCTTGTCAAAACTTTGGCTTCGCTTTGGCTTTGACCAAAATTTTGACATTATAAACATACATAAATTATGAAACGGCTTAATGTTCTACCTAAATTTTGGCTTCGCTTTGGCTTTGACCAAAATTCAGATATTATGAACATACATAACTAATAAAGTAGCACATAAATATGACATAACACCTTTGGGCAAGATATGAAATATCTATGTAAATCATGCTAACAATTCACTATGTGTGTCATCAAACCGGTAACATTTGATTTTAAAAAATACGCATCATTACATAAAATGGTATTGTTTAAAATTTAATGTCAAATCAAATGATATTTCGTTAGTTTAATTACTTTATGTCAAAACTTACAAGACATATGAGTAAATGAGTGTAAAATGTATGTCATTCACGTATTAGTCACTGTTCAACAAATATACCAAATAGTTATCAAATACCAACAAATATGTATTATCCATTAGCAATACGAAACTAAATAAGAGAATAAGAATGTAAAATAATAATAATATTCATCCAATGGATTCTTGCTGGTAATGATATTATTGTCGTAAAAGTTTACTATCAACATGAGGAACTCATTAATTTAATTGAAATAAGAATTGCAACATGGCTGAATATGTGAAACTCAATAGGCAAAATAAGGCCATTAACTAAAGCCACCATTAAATATTAATCAAGATGATGAAAAAAAAAAAAACAGTAGCAATTCTTTGTTTCAAATTATATTCCATCGATTTTATTGGAAATAATTTAATCAATTTGCTTTAAAACTAAAATAATTTACTTTGATTCAAAAACCACCACATCCATAATTGATCAGTTAATCCGAACCTAATCATAATCTCCTAATTCAATTTCCAAATTGATTTACTTGATTTTAGTTTCAAAACCAATTTGTATAGAAGATCAGGAAACGGAAAACATAATACATGACAACAAATTGATTGAACCGATATAATCAACATTGCTCTGATACCACATGTTGATTATATCTTTAAACATGGGTCAAGACTTAGAACCTAATCATGTTTATTCAATAAATATAAATGTCAAATGAGAAATACTTACATGTGGGAATGGTAAACTTAGCGGATGGTGGTGCAGCCATGATTTCGTTATAATATTCTTGGTTCCACTTTATGGTGTCTCTTTTTGATGGATTATTTAGAGTGTTAGAGAGTGTTCTTGTATATGGTGTTTTATAAGTCTCTCATGACACTTATTATGGACACCAAAAGGGCAACCCCTACATATTCTAACTTATGCCATTATTCCCATCAAATAATGACTTATAATTAACATAATAATGACTTATAATTAATGTAGAGATAGTAACATCATATTGGTTAATTAAATAATAAATGATCAATTAGGCCATAATTATGTAAAAGTCTAACACCATGGTCTAGGGGCTTCACCCCTTAGAACCATTGAGGTTTCATGATAATCATATATTAGAAAAGTCTTGATTGAGTGTACATTTAGTCTCATATATTTTCTAACTCGTATTATTATTTATTCTTATTTCTCATTTAGTGTTAATAAATCCCGGGTACCTAAATAGATTGCTGACAAGGGAAAAAGAAAATAAAAATCACCAATGCTAATTTTGTCCAAAAGAAAAAAAAGTTATAATTCAATTTTCGTACCATGGTCTACAGACTATTGTACGATGTATATGGATATAATATAAGCATATGTATACGTTATAGGGTCGAGAAAAAAATCAATGAAAGATTGTTTGTATGGTAGAATTGCTGACACTAGAAGACAAATTAAAGTCCATCCATGCTTCACACAGCTAATACACACAAGACTATCTTTCTCCTCCATTATTGGGTCATAGAGATGTGTCAATACACACGTGTAAGTGTAAACAGCATATGTTTTGTGTTTTCGCCGTCTCATTATAGATTTAAAAACTATTTTCCAGAATTGTGTTTATAATATATGCTCTAAAATTGATATCTAAAAAAAAAACTAATGGAAGATGAGAAGCGAAAAACTATGATAAAACTATTTTTTATCTCTAAAAGTTATGGTAAAACAATGATGTCTAATTAGAACAATACACACAAAAAAAAAAAAAAAAACGAGGTGTTATCTCTAGAAGTTACGGTAAAACTATGATGTCTAATTAGAACAATACACACTAAAAAAACTAATGGAAGATGAGAAGAGAAAAAAATGGTCTAATATTAGTGAAGAGTGCGTGTTTAATTGATGACTATTTGGCCATTATCATAACTGGCAAACGAATTGAACGAAAACGAATGTGTTGTCTTGTTTTGTTCGTTTGTTAAGAAAAATTATGTGTTCACTAACAGTTAATGAACATTTACTAAACGAGAATTTCTGTTTGTGTTCGTTTGTTAAGAAAAAACTCGTGTTCGTGTTCGTATGTTGAGAAAAAAACTCATGTTTGTGTTCGTTTGTTAATTTTGTTCATGAACGCCCACGAACACAAAAAGAAATTAATGAATACAAATAGGTGTTCATGAATACAAGGTCAGATCTTAGTGGAGCTAAGACCGGGCCTCGGCCTACCCGGTTTTCGTTTCGTAGTGTAAATTTTACCGAAAATTTACGAAAATTTGTATATGTACTGAGTCTGCCCGCCCAGATTGAGCCCGACCATACCGGGTGTTTGGTTCAAGATCCGCCAATACATGAATACACAAGAACACAAACAAACACAAATAAGAATCATGAATGAAACAAACTGTGACACCCGACATGTTTAGGTCAACATTTTATAAACACATATGTCTACCTTAGCGAAAAACGTTTATTAAACATACTTAACAAGGTCAGTTGAGTCAGAACACAGTCCGTATTGTCCAAGGTTCAATGACTTGGAGGATCATTGGGATAATCACACACACATGAGTCATGAGTCCCGTTGTTAGTGAATTACATGAATTAGATTAAGCAACAAACGTGAATTGGTCTGTATATGGTGTAAAATATGCAAATACGTGTTTAAACGATGATTATTCATGATTATATATGCTTAACATAGGTTAGGATTGCATGTTCAGGTGTTAGAATGTGTTAAAATGCGTTAAAACGACAAAACTGGAAAATCTGGAAAACACCTGTGTAGGTTCGACCTTAAGGGGGGGTCGAATCTGGGAATGGAAACACAAGAAACTCCCTTCGACCACATGAAGTCTCATTCGACCTAGGTATGGGGTCGAAGGAAGCTTTAGTATAAATACCATACTTTGTCATTTTTCATCATTTCACAAACTCTAAACGCCTCTAAACACTCTCTATCAACTTTAATCATTGGGGAAGGAGTTTTTGCTCTTGTTTTTCATAATCTAACCTACAAACATCTTATAAACAAAGATCAAGGCTGTGTTCTTCATCCTAAATCCATTTTTGAACATTTTGATTCGTTTTCATTAAACCCCAAAGGTCCAGATCTGATTCAAACATGTTTTCATGGATAAAAACCTTTCTAACATCTTCCTAAACAAAACCTTTTCATAAACAATGAGTTTTCATACAAATTAACATGTGTTAATGGTGTTTTATATTGTGTTATGTATTGTTTAATGATTGATTGTTTTGTAGATGTTATAACAATGATCTAGGACTGTTGTTGATGATGATTTATGATAGAGATAGGTTACAATTGATTATTGATGATGCTTTGCTCATTTTGGGGATTTTAGGTTAGATCTAGGGCTTGTTCATGATGGTATTGAGAATGATATGATTGGGGGTTTTCTTGTACATAATAATCTAAGCATGTTCAGTGGATTTTTGAGTGATTTCAAAAAGTTTCCTAATTGGGTAAAGATTGCATGCGTTTATGTGACATCTCCATAATTTGCTATTTTGGGTAACTTGTAAAACGAATAGATTTTGGGATAAAATTGGTAGGGTTTTGTGGGAACATGTTAATGGTAATTGACTGCTGTGTTTGGTGATGTTTCGTGATGTTTTCGGATAGTTTTGATGCGATTTGATGCGTTTTAGGAAGATTGAGGCTGCAGGGGTCGAACCTGGCTCTCCTTCGACTTGCGTGGGGTCGAAGGAGGAGAGGAAGGGTCGAATGTAGCTCTGTTAGGTCGAACGAACTTAATTTAGGTCGAATTAACACATGTTAAGGTCGAATGAACATGTGTTAAGGTCGAATGAACCAAAAAAGGGTCGAACCAAGGTTTATTGGGTCGAACCTGGACCTATTGTATGCTGATTCGACCTTACAACTAAGTGTTATATGCTTGAAACTTATGTGATAATCCTATGTACTTGATTAATTGATGTAATGGGTCACCAACGGGATGTCGAGTCAGTCTGGTACATTCGGTTAACGTTCAAACACACTTTGAAACACACGTAGTCAAGATCTGGACAATCGGGGACTAGTTAACCTTCGGGTTGATAGTCAAAACACTTATTCAAACTCATTGATAGGTCATCATTAGTCGGGGCTATCACACACGTGTTGGATTTCTAGTTATCAAAAGACGCACTCTAAGGTGAGTTTCACGCCCCACTCTTTACTGGTTTTACACTTTCGGGGGAGAAAACATGTTGTATTCTTTAAACATGTGTCAACCATGTTTTCATAAAAGATGTGTCAACTGTATTTTGGTATTCAAGTATTCATTATGTTTTGGAGTATTCATTTGGGTTACTATGCGATGTTTTGGACGACCCGGGGAGAACCATGAATGTGCGGGGATGCACAACGGGGGAAATGTGGATAGATCTATTTGGGCGTGAACGTCCCCACTTGTCCAACTGGAGGTTGGACGGGTGCATGTTGTCACTTAGGTATTCAGTATTCGTTCGGACAGTATTCACGCATTCATAGTATTCGAGTTCAGTAATGGTTTTCCAATCGTAGTAGTAACATGTATTCATATGGTTTGCATGCATGTTGCCTGGTTTGGCCACGGGTATTCATTGAAACATTTGGAGTCGGTATTCATTAAAAACTTGTGAACTCACCGACATTATTTGCTGACGTTTTTAGCATGTTTGTCTCAGGTCGCTAAGGTAGCAGCTGTCGATAGGCGCACGGAGTCTCACGGCGTCTAGGAATCATAAGCATGTTTTGTTAAACATTTTAAACTTTAAATTTCATTTTGAGTTGTAATACATATTATGCTTCCGCTGTGTTGAAACGATTTGAAACTTAATGGGCAGTTTACGTTGTTTTCATATCATATAGTGTCGTTTATTGTGACCGCTGACTTGGATCCTGGTGTGTCACGCGCCTCGCGGTAAAACCCCGCACGTGGAAATTTGAGGGAGTGACAGATTGGTATCAGAGCCAATGGTTATAGTGAACTAGGACTGCATGTAGAGTCTAGTCTATAGCCGAGTCTCACACACTTTAGACGGTCACACATATTTACATGTCTTGTTATTTGGTAAACATACTAACCTTGTCGGGGTGTCGGTGTCCTCATCACACAGTATCATATTATCTATCTTTGGACCATCTCTACATTTACTCTATCTTCTTCTTCGGGTTTGAAGATGAAGAGGCTTATCACATACACTTGGAAGTTGATGAGGCGGTCGTCACGGTTCATACAAAACCTAATTAACCTAAGTAGATAGGATAAGTAGGGTATCAATCCAAGGAGCGTGTGGTTAGTGGATATTATTTAGTTGATTAAACGATGTTGCTTATGAAGGTGCTAATTAACTATGAAAAGTGCAAGTCGTCATTTAAGAATTGACTTGAAAGGATTGTGGTTGTTATAATAAAACTTGAATTGAAATTATAAAAGCAAAAAGTAATGTGGATTGTAAACAATTTTAATTAAGAGGATCACACCTAGGTTTCAACAACTAAAGTCTAAGGTTTTCACAAATAAGTCAAACAAATGTAGTGCAATTGGTGTTAACGAGGTGATTGTTCAATAGGCTTAGGTGTCAAGTTTCATCAACATTCAACAATGGACTAAACTACACTTCATTACCTAGAACATACAACCCTATGTTTGTATTAGAGCAAGAAACCATGTTCATGACATTAGAAATTGGCACAAGATCAATTAACTGAAATGGCTCCAACATAAGATTAATCACAATCTAACACAATAGTTCAAACACACAATCACACAATCAAAAGTATAAGGAAATACCCAAATGTTAAACCTTAGAACTTCAATTGTTTACTTCCTAAGCATGATACAAAGAGATTAGCCACTCATGGCCATGGAGCTTGATTCTTCAAAAGTTGGGTCTTGAATATTCAAAGTCTTCAATGATAAGAAGGTTTTTTGTTCTTGAACTGTAGGAATGATTGATGATGATAGGATCAATTGGTTGTGAAAAAGATGAAGTATGGGATGATAAGATATTACTCTCAAGACTTGATTATATAGTCTCGATTGTCAAACTCCTCTTAATGACCATTTAGTTTAGTCAAAGTCTTAGTCAAAGTATTGGTCAAAGTCTTTGGTCAAAGTCTTGGTCAAAGTCTCTAGTCAAAGTCTCGGTCAAAGTCTTGGTCAAAGTCTCTGGTCAAATTCCCATTAATTCTCCCAAAAACATTGATTTCTTTGACTTTGACTAACAGCGTCCGTCAGCGACGGGCCTTCACCAGTTTCTCCATTTTTCTTCTTCGTTTTCTTTCCTGAATCATCCTAGTTCCAATCCAAAGCTTCGTTTAGCTCCGAAATACACCTTAAACTTTGTTAAACCTTGAAAATGCAAACTTTATCAAAGTAGTGTGTCCAAAACCAAAAAAATTGCATAAGAATACAATCTTAAACACGAAACGACTAAGATTTTCCCCCGCGTATCACATCCCCACACTTATCTTTTTGCTTTTCCTCAAGCAAATTTATTACGCTTTTACAATTCCAAACACAAAACGCATTACCCATTCTCAAAGAGTTAAGGTCTAATGTCATACCCAGTTCCTATGGCTTCTACAATCAAGACTACCCAACTTTCAATGAATATTTTTTTCAAAACTCAAGTGGTTACCCAAGATTAGCCTACCTTCTAAAGCCAATAAACCACACACATATCCCTCGCAATATTCTCTCCACTCGGTTCAATTGACTAGTATTGATGTACTAGTATATATATGGTACTCTCAAAACCGATTATAATGCATATTGGTATATGCTTGCAACTTAATCACACTTCACCAAATTACACAAAAGCGAACACAAGTCAAAAGGTCTTTAAAAGGGTTGTAATGTGGCTGGGCGAAGGGTGTGGAATGGGATATTTAAAGTGACTGAGGCGATGAAAATTCGACTTTTATTACATCAAACAAACTAATAGAAACAAACAAACTAACTCAGCTATAAAGCAAGGATATGCCTTTTTATTCAACGACTAACTAGAGCATATATTTTTTTTTCTACAATGTTTTTTTTTTTTCAACAAACAACTAACAATAATAACGTTAAACTATTTACAAGACAAAGGAACAACTTACAATCGAATTTTCATCACTCGGGTTTAAAGTGAAAAAGGCTTATGGGTCAACTGGGTTGATATGGGTGGTCAATTGAAAAATGTTTAAGGCTCAAGATTGGTTAACTAAGGGATATTGGAATGGGTCAGGGAAGATAAAAATGGTTTAAAAATAAAAGGTTTAACCTAATGCCTTAATCATTCTTGTGTTCACAATCGGTCTAGGGCGGTAAACGTATTAATGGTGCAAGTTCTACCGTATGCAACTATAATGGCACACTCAATTCAAAGGAACACAACATGCAAAATGGATAGAATTTTATAAAGTGTAACATGTTGTGGTGGCTCAAAATCTCAGATGGAAAGATGGGTAGGTATATGACATGTGTGTAATAAATCGACCTTTCAAGCAAACTACTCCCAGATAACCACCCGTAATTCTTTTTACCAAAACTAGTTGAGAGTTATCATGCGAATTTTTCAGAACCTGACCATGAAAAAAGACCAAAATGTTTCATACCATCCTTGTTGACTTAGTTACTTACGTTTTTAAAATGTTTAAACAAGGACAAGGACATTTTTGAAAAATTTTTAAATTTTCTCCCCCATCCCCACACTTAGAGTCCAACATTGTCCTCAATGTGTAGTGTTTAAATGGTGGATTTCAAAATGTTTAAATTTTTTTTTCTCCTCTCCCCGCACTTAAAGTCCACATTGTCCTCAATGTGTAGGGAAAGTTTCAAATTGTTTATGGGAATGTGATAAAGCCAAACCAAAGAATTCACCCCAATCAACAATATATAGTTTACAATCCACTTATTAAATCTAAGTAAACGATCAAAATTAAAAGATGGAAATAGATGACCTGGTTGTTCTTCATTCTTCAATTCCATGTGTTCTTCAACAAAATAGTTCCACTTCCATCATAAATAAACCTGTAACTCGCAAGTGTGTAGAAGCAAGCTTCTCACAAAAACATTAAGAGTTATCGGTTTTACTTTTTGTTGAAAAGCATTACCAAGTAATATTTTAGTTAATTTTGATCAGTGGACAAAATATACACTAACTAAGATAGATCCTTTTAAACCTCCCGGTAGCCCGGTTATGAGGACGAGTGAGGTCTCGTGAGGGTTATATAGGAAACACACCCACAACGTTTATTTACCTACAAAACAAAATAAAAAAAACGAACAAAAAGAAAAATACAAAAATATACAAAAACTAACAAGTACAACTTACTCACGGTGGTTGAAGTGAACATTTTCCTACAGAGTTACCAAGATAAGCTCGGTAGTTTACTTTATGTTCCCCAATCTGTTCCTTCTCCTTCCACTTGTTCATCAAATATATGCATGAAAGTTTTATCCCACATTTTCCTACCGAGTTTCCAACATACACCCGGTAGTCTACATGCCAAATCCACAATCGATTCTCAATTATTGGCATGAGAATTGGGTGATTTTTGTTGCGAGGCCATTTTACAATAAATTGCCCAATATCCTCCCAACTCACCTTCCTCTTCTTCATCTTTGAACCTTCATCCTCCACTTTGTTAGGTGCTATAATCAACACGGGGTGAGATTCGTGAGGAACTTTCACCTCAGCCACCAGATCTTCATGAGATTCTAAGTCTTCAGTTGGGTTTAACCATTCAGAAAGACTTGCAGTATCTTCATCTATATGAGAATAAACCACAACACTACTAGCCAACTCATCACGCTCAAGTTTATGTTGGGCGATTTCCTCAGCTAGTTGGCGAACCTGCATAACCAAAACTTCATGAGCTTTGTCTCTCACTTCATTTCCCTGCTTCGTTTCTTTTATCAAATCTATGATAGCATCAAACATGGAATCTCGTGAGTTTTGAGGTTCTTCATATGTCGGTTGAGGATATTCATTGTGGTTCATATTGTATTCTTCTTGGTAACTAGAAAATGGCTCCTCTTCGGATTCATAACCTTCATAGCCCAAATTTGAATTATAATTGTGGTTGGCTTTTGGTTGGTAATTTTCTTGACATGGCTTTGCCCTATAACCAGCCCTCAATTTTTCTTTCCAATACTTTGGATTACTCCAAAATACTGGGCAATCTTCACTTATGTGAATTTTCCCGCAACAAAAACAAGAATGATCTTCCAGTGGTGGAGGCGGTTTAGAGTGTGGATGGCATAATGTGTATTGTACGTGTCGTTGGTTGGGATATTGGTTGTTATTGGAGTTTTGAGGTGGGTTGTAATAATGGCCATGTTGTTGTGGGTATTTTCGGTTTTGGTTTACCCGCTCAAATATTGGATTGCTATAGCTCAATGCGGGTTGGTTTTCATAGTGATCATTTTGGTTTTGGTTTACCTACTCAAATATTGGATTGCTATAGCTTAATACAGGTTGGTTTCGGTAAAGATTTCGACTATTAGGGTATCGGTTGTTGTTGAGCTTTTGAGGTGGGTTGTAATAGTGGCCATGTTGTGGTGAGTATTTTTGGTTTCGGTTTTGATGTGGATATGGAGGAGTGTTGGCACAATTTCGGTTATTGGAAGTTGGTGGAAGAGGTGGTTGCCGATTGTTACCTCCTCGAAAGCTTGTTTGGGCTTTGCGTGTTGGTAGCCTTAGATGATTGTAAATGTCGCGTTTCTTGTGTTCTTGAACTCTTTTGGGGAACACTAAACAATCTTGCAACAAATGCTCCTGGCTCCCACAACATTGACATGGATCGTCACCTACCCAATTCATCAAGATCTTGTCTTGCTAATTTCTAATTCTCCAAATTGTATACAAGTGGTGAGCTTCTCCCCGAATGTCGGGTACATATGCATTATCTGTCACCTGCACACTCAACAAACCACGCGTAACAACGAACAAAAAGAAATAACAAAGAAAAAAATTAAATAGTTAATCATAATAATCAACTAAAAACTAAACACTAAGCGCACTAGCTCCCCGGCAACGGCGCCATTTGATGAGGCGGTCGTCACGGTTCATACAAAACCTAATTAACCTAAGTAGATAGGATAAGTAGGATATCAATCCAAGGAGCGTGTGGTTAGTGGATATTATTTAGTTGATTAAACGGTGTTGCTTATGAAGGTGCTAATTAACTATGAAAAGTGCAAGTTGTCATTTAAGAATTGATTAGAAAGGATTGTGGTTGTTATAATAAAACTTGAATTGAAATTATAAAAGCGAAAAGTAATGTGGATTGTAAACAATTTTAATTAAGAGGATCACACCTAGGTTTCAACAACTGAAGTCTAAGGTTTTCACAAATGGGTCAAACAAATGTAGTGCAATTGGTGTTAACGGGGTGATTATTCAATAGGCTTAGGTGTCAAGTTTCATCAACATTCAACAATGGACTAAACTACACTTCATTACCTAGAACATACAACCCTATGTTTGTATTAGAGCAAGAAACCATGTTCATGACATTAGAAATTGGCACAAGATCAATTAACTAAAATGGCTCCAACATAAGATTAATCACAATCTAACACAATAGTTCAAACACACAATCACACAATCAAAAGTATAAAGAAATACCCAAATGTTAAACCTTAGAACTTCAATTGTTTACTTCCTAAGCATGATACAAAGAGATTAGCCACTCATGGCCATGGAGCTTGATTCTTCAAAAGTTGGGTCTTGAATATTCAAAGTCTTCAATGATAAGAAGGTTTTTTGTTCTTGAACTGTAGGAATGATTGATGATGATAGGATCAATTGGTTGTGAAAAAGATGAAGTATGGGATGATAAGAGATTACTCTCAAGACTTGATTATATAGTCTCCATTGTCAAACTCCTCTTAATGACCATTTAGTTTAGTCAAAGTCTTAGTCAAAGTATTGGTCAAAGTCTTTGGTCAAAGTCTTGGTCAAAGTCTCTAGTCAAAGTCTCGGTCAAAGTCTCGGTCAAAGTCTTGGTCAAAGTCTCTGGTCAAAGTCTTGGTCAAATTCCCATTAATTCTCCCAAAAACATTGATTTCTTTGACTTTGACTAACAGCGTCCGTCAGCGACGGGCCTTCACCAGTTTCTCCATTTTTCTTCTTCGTTTTCTTTTCTGAATCATCCTAGCTCCAATCCAAAGCTTCGTTTAGCTCCGAAATACACCTTAAACTTTGTTAAACCTTGAAAACGCAAAGTTTATCAAAGTAGTGTGTCCAAAACCAAAAAATTGCATAAGAATACAATCTTAAACACGAAACGACGAAGATTTTCCCCCGCGTATCAGAAGTAGTGTACATTGGGGTGGCTTCGACACATTCTTGAGATTTTTTCGGGGTTTGGATATCTCCCCTCTATGCTCTAATGTACATACTTGCCTACACACACACACTATCATGCACTAGTACTTGTCATAATACACCCCTGAGTGATTGTTCACTCTGGGATCTTCGTGCGATAACAGTTTCTTTTAAGAATGTGGGTGTCGGATGACTTAAAGTTTTAGCTAGGAGCACGCCTAGAGGACCATGTAGAGCGATTTATCATTTCGGGTGCACACGAAATCATAGATCGAAATGCATGAAAATCTTGGTGGACTTCGTGTTCGGACTGATGGTCATGCTGGAACCTCGTTCTGAATTCGTTTGGTCACTAATAGTTAATCTAATAGTGGCACTGAGTATCTTGTCTCATGTTTGGCAGAACTTGTCTGGTCGTACTGGTGGACGTACTGGGGGACGTCGTGGTGGCGGCGGGGGTCGCACAGGCGGTGGACGAGGTGGTGGGAACATCACCATGACTCAGGCGGAGTTGGATAGCATGCTGCAGCAGCAGTTGAACATTGCGTTGGCTGCTTTCCAGGCTGCTCAGCAGACCCCGGGAAATACTAATCAGGTGCAGTCTGGGTGCACCTACAAGAAGTTCATGGACTGTAAGCCCCATAACTTCAATGGGACTGAAGGGGCAGTGGGACTGCTCCGGTGGTTGGAGAAGATCGAATCGGTGTTTGCCATGTGCAACTGTCCTGACGCTGATCGCGTCAAGTATGCTTCTGCTACTCTAGAGGGACATGCATTGACCTGGTGGAACTCTACCACTGCGAACCTTGGTCTGGGTGAGGCCAATGCTATGTCGTGGTCCGAGTTTATTCTGATGCTGCGAGCGGAGTATTGCCCGAGGGATGAGATCATGAAGTTGGAGTACGAGTTCTGGAATCTGAAGATGGTTGGGTCGGAGATCGAGGATTTTACTGCTAGGCACAACGAGTTGGCTGTGATGTGCCCGGTTTGGATACACCGGAGTACCGGAGGATTGAGCACTATATTGCTGGGTTAGTTCCAGAGATTGCTGGGCATATTGCTGCCGCTGATCACACTACTATGATGGCTACTGTTCGGGCAGCTCACAAGCTGACCAACATGAAGGTTGCTGAGGGCGTTCTACCTCCGAGGGGTGCTGCTGTGAAAACCCCTGCGGATAACAAGAGGAAGTGGGAGAGTACTAGGAAGAACGCTAGGTCGTCCCAGCCGCAGGTGAAGAAGCAGGATGTTGTGGGAGTGTCATCTGAGCAGAAGTCTGGGGGGTATACAGGGAAACTCCCGAAGTGTGGTGAGTGTGGGTTTCATCATATGGGTGATTGTGAGAAGTTTCGCTTTCGTCGGTGTCAGCGTTTTGGTGATCATGCTAAGGATTGTAGGACTACTCTTCAGCTATAGCCGGCTCAGGCTACTACTGCTACTACCACTGCTACCGCTCCTCAGGGGAGGCAGGGATGTTATCACTGTGGGGAGACTGGACACTTCAAGCGGGACTGTCCTAAGCTGAAGCAAGGAGAGGGTGGCGGTCGAACTGCTCCGGCTCGTGCTTATGTCATCGGCGCTAGGGAGAACTTGGAGGATCCTGATACTGTTACTGGTAAGTTCTCCTTTTCTCGACATTTGTTTTACTCTGGTTTGTTTTCATTCGTATTGTTTGGCGTTTCGTGTTCATCGAGTGTCTTCGGTGTTGGACTTGGTCATCGTTTTGCATTCATGGGTCTGATGTAGGTCCTTTGGAGATGCTACTTGGACGGTACCGGTGTATCATTTATACTGATCACAGTAGTCTCTAGTAGGCCTTCGATCAGGATGAATCATTGTTTTGCATTCACCTCGGGGAGGGCGGCTCCCCGACATAGAGTATCTGGTGTTATCATTCTTCGTTCGTGATTATCATTTCATTTGCATTTTGAGAAACGTTACTTGGGTTAGGTCGACACTCATTACTGTTGAAGCTGAGTGAATCTCGGGGCGAGATTCCTTTCAACAGGGGGATGATGTGATGACCAGAAAAATTTTTCTTTTATCACTTCATTCTCTTTGACTACGGGAAATTTTCGGGACGAAAATTCTTTCAACAGGGGGATGATGTGACACCCGACATGTTTAGGTCAACATTTTATAAACACATAAGTCTACCTTAGCGAAAAACGTTTATTAAACATACTTAACAAGGTCAGTTGAGTTAGAACACAATCCTTATTTTCCAGGGTTTAATGATTTGGAGGATCAATGGGATAATCACACACACATGAGTCATAAGTCCCGTTGTTAGTGAATTACATGAATTAGATTAAGTAACAAACGTGAATTGATCTGTATATGGTGTAGAATCTGCAAATACATATTTAAACGATGATTAGATGATTATTCATGATTATATATGCTTAACATAGGTTAGGATTGCATGTTCAGGTGTTAGGATGTGTTAAAATGCGTTAAAACGACAAAACTGGAAAATCTGGAAAACACCTGTGTAGGTTCGACCTCCTTAAGGGGGGGGGGGGTCGAACCTGGGAATGGAAACACAAGAAACTCCCTTCGACCACATGAAGTCTCATTTGACCTAGGTATGGGGTCGAAGGAAGCTTTAGTATAAATACCATAATTTGTCATTTTTTATCATTTCACAAACCCTAAACGCCTCTAAACACTCTTTAGGAACTTTAATCACTGGGGAAAAATTTTTTGCTCTTGTTTTTCATAATCTAACCTACAAACATCTTCTAAACAAAAATCAAAGGTGTGTTCTTCATCCTAAATCCATTTTTGAGCATTTTGATTCGTTTTTATTAAACCCCAAAGGTCCAGATCTGATTCAAGCATGTTTTCATGGATAAAAATCTTTCTAACATCTTCCTAAACAAAACCTTTTCATAAACAATGAGTTTTCATACAAATTAACATGTGTTAATGGTGTTTTATATTGTGTTATGTATTGTTTGATGATTGATTGTTGTGAGGATGTTATAACAATGATCTAGGACTGTTGTTGATGATGATTTATGATAGAGATAGATTACAATTGATTATTGATGATGCTTTGCTCATTTTGGGGATTTTGGGTTAGATCTAGGGCTTGTTCATGATGCTATTGATAATGATATGATTGGGGTTTTTTTTGTACATAATAATCTGAGCATGTTCAGTTGATTTTTGAGTGATTTCAGAAAGTTTCCTAATTGGGTAAAGATTACATGCGTTTGATGTGACATCTCCATAATTTGCTATTTTGGGTAACTTGTAAAACGGATAGATTTTGGGATAAAATTGGTAGGGTTTTGTGGGAACATGTTAATGGTAATTGACTGTTGTGTTTGGTGATGTTTCGTGATGTTTTCGGATAGTTTTGATGCGTTTTAGGAAGATTGAGGCTGCAGGGGTCGAACCTGGCTCTCCTTCGACCTGCGTGGGGTCGAAGGAGGAGAGGAAGGGTCGAATGTAGCTTCACATGGGTCGAATGTAGCTCTGTCAGGTCGAACGAAATTGATTTAGGTCGAATTAACACATGTTAAGGTCGAATGAACGATAAAAGGGTCGAACCAAGGTTTATTGGGTCGAACCTGGACCTATTGTATGCTAATTCGACCTTACTACTTCGTATGTGCGATTTTTTTATGCAAACTAAGTGTTAGATGCTTGAAACTTATGTGATAATCCTATGTACTTGATTAATTGATGTAATGGGTCACCAACGGGATGTCGAGTCAATCTGGTACATTCGGTTAACGTTCAAACACACTTTTAAACACACGTAGTCAAGATCTAGACAATCGGGGACTAGTTAACCTTCGGGTTGATAGTCAAAACACTTATTCAAACTCATTGATAGGTCATCATTAGTCGGGGCTATCACACACGTGTTGAATTTCTAGTTATCAGAAGACGTACTCTAAGGTGAGTTTCACGGCCCCACTCTTTACTGGTTTTACACTTTCGGGGGAGAAAACATGTTGTATTCATTAAACGTGTGTCAACCATGTTTTCATAAAAGACGTGTCAACTGTGTTTTGGTATTCAAGTATTCATTATGTTTTGGAGTATTCATTTTGTTTACTAGGCGATGTTTTGGAAGTCCCGAGGAGAACCATGAATGTGCGGGGATGCACAACGGGGGAAATGTGGATAGATCTATTTGGGCGTGACCGGCCCCGCTTGTCCAACTGGAGGTTGGACGGGTGCATGTTGTCTCTTAGGTATTCAGTATTCATTCGGGCAGTATTCACGCATTCACAGTATTCGAGTTCAGTAATGGTTTTCCAATCGCAGTAGTAACAGGTATTCATATTGTTTGCATGCATGTGGAGTCGGTATTCATTATAAACTTGTGAACTCATCGGCATTATTTGCTAATGTTTTTAGCATGTTTGTCTCAGGTCGCTAAGGTAGCAGCTGTCGATAGGCGCACGAAGTCTCACGGTGTCTAGGAATCATAAGCGTGTTTTGTTAAACATTTCAAACTTTAAATTTCATTTTGAGTTGTAATACATATTATGCTTCCGCTGTGTTGAAACGATTTTGAAACTTAATGGGCAGTTTACGTTGTTTTCATATCATATAGTGTCGTTTATTGTGACCGTTGACTTGGATCCTGGTGTGTCATGCGCCTCGCGATAAAACCCCGCACGTGGAAATTTGAGGGTGTGACACAAACACAAATGGACATATATTAACTTCAAATATGATCGAATTCACATATATAAGAAATCAACTAGATCCACCCAAAATATAACCTAATTATACAAACATACTTGGTACTTAACATAATATTGGTAAACATAAGAAAGTAGTCTCTAAAAAAACTAAACTCACATCTTAAACTTAACGTCTTCATTAATTATTCATTTAAACTTGAACTCTTTATTAACTAGTTATGTAATGATTATACTTTTTTCAGAACGGCCAACGAATCAATTTCCGAGCACTCTCGGGACCCCTTTTGGCGAATCAGGTACTCGAGAGTACCCGGGCCACCAATCGCCACCAATTCCTGGGAAAACCCGACCACTCACCCGCCCGAAGGCACGACAGTGAAATAATCGGTAAAACCGGTCGGAATCAGGACTCGAACCCAAGCCAATGGCCGGGTTTATTTGGGTAAATAAATAAAATTTAAAGAATAAAAAAAATTTAAAATACTATTACATAATTGAACACAAATGAGCATAAACAAACACGTTACCCGAAAAATTACGAACATAAAATGAATGAATGCGACCTTTTTCATGTCCGTTCGTTTAACTAAACGAACGAAGTTTTTTGTTCATGTTTGATCATTTATGAAATGGACGAACACAAACGAACTTCCCGCCGAACGGTTCTTGACTGTTCGCTGAAAGTTCAGTTTGTTTCCAGCCCTAATCATAATGTAAGTGGCATGAATAGTGTGTGCGTGCTAAAATGAGTCGTCAACCTCTGATTGGTTAAGAGACGGTGGAGGGTTTTTTTGTTTTTATTTTCCGAGATATTATACAAAATATATAAAATTTAATGCAAAGTAAAACAACAAGACTAGTGGAGGACTAGTGGGGTACTAGTTGGTCGTGCACCCTATTAAGAGGTAGGCGCGGTTCGAGTCCCGGTGAGGTGCTGGTTATTATATTCTTTTACCAGGGTATTATATAATATATACAATTTGACTCTAGTTAAAAGCCCATAAGGATTGGTGGTGTGGTGGTTGTAGGCACCGGTTCGAGTCCCGAGTGGAGCTATGGTCTTTTTATGTTTTATCTCGAGGTATTTATTATAATATATACATTTTTTTGTAGAGTAAAACAATATAAGCATTGGTGGTGTCAAATGGTATAGAATCAAGAGACTTAATAGATCAACAAATACAAACGAATCAATAAATCTTGTAACCTAATCTATTACAGACTCAATAAACAAAACGATTAACACAAGAACTCTAAACAACTCAGAAGTACAAACTGTAACCAAGAACTAGACAGGATATCAAATCTAAAAGCACTGATTGAGATGAATCAGTGTTGGATACAAAACCCTAATGTTGGCTTAAAGGGAAAGGTTCCCTATGTTGCTTAGCCCTAAAACACACTTCACATGGATCAGAATTGTCTATTTTTGGCAAACTAAGTTTGGTCTTTAAAACACTTACAACCTGATCAGAAGGGTGTCCTAGTCTAGCATGCCACAAGCAATACAACTTTTTATTATCTAAACACACCTTATTAGACAAACAAGCATTCCCACATATGTAAAGACCATCCATTTGTCTACCAGTCACCAGGGTTTTCTTGGTTGACAAATCCTGGATATAACAATTTTGTTCATCAAAACCTATATACAATTTGTTCTCTCTCGCTAACTTATGGACAGACAACAAGTTAACAGTGTATTCAGGAACAACCAGTACATCTTGCAAAGTTACACCATCTGCTAGATGTAAAGTACCAATTTTAGTTACTAAAGCAAATGTCCAATTAGGGTGTTTAACTCTAATATTAGGTTGAGACACATCAACATAATCACTTAAAAACTTTCCATTGTTTACCATATGTTCATTTGCCCCTGAATCACAGATCCACCCAATCCCTTTTAGTATCCCATTACAGCTAACAAAGCAATACACATTTGAACTAACAGAAGAGGCACAATAAAAACTACCTATAACATTACAATTCTGAACAACATCACTAGGTTTTTCATTTAAGAAGCTCATTAGTTTAGCAAGTTTGCCATTGGACAAAGAAGGAATAGTGACACTAGTATCAGTAGTGGAACTATTAGCTGCAACTGTTTTCTTGGTTGAATTCCCTTTGGATCTCATCCAAGTTGGGTAGCCAATTGTTTCAAAACATTTTTCTACAGTTTGACCTTTCTTATTGCAGTGTGTACATTTTAACAATGAATTAGACTTTCCATTTCTTTTATTAAAATCAACTGGTTGATTTACTTTAGAAACAAAATTAACTGTTTGATTAGTTTTAGAACTACTTGAAGAATTCCTATGGGATTCTTCCCTTGAAACTACAGCAAAGGCTTCCTTCACAGATGGAAGGACATCCTTTGTCAAAAGATTAGTTCTAACACTTTGATAACAATAATCTAATCCCATTAAAAACTGCATTAGTTTAATCATATGGTTGTAGTTATTAAATTCTTTTGAGGCATCACAAACACAAGCAGGCAGTTGCAGAATTTGGTCAAGTTGTTTCCACATTACATTCAGTTTATGATAATAATCAGCCACATTTGAACCATTTTGTTTAAAAGAGTTGATTTTCAAGTGAAGATAAAAAAACAACAGACCCATCTACTTTATTATATGTTTCCTTTAAATCCTTCCACACTTCAGAGTCTAACTTGGGGTATACTTGTCCTAAGTATAACTCTTCTGTTATGGAATTCAGAATCCAAGTTAGAACAACTGAATTGCACCTGTCCCATTGTCTCATTAAAACATTATCATCATTAGGTTTGACACAACTACCATCAATGAACCCAAGTTTATTTTTAACTTGTAATGCTAATATCATGGCATTTGACCAAACATTATAATTCTCAGTGCCCTTTAGTTTAATATTGATAATGTTCAAGTTAGCAGAATCACTAGCATGGAGATACAAAGGATCACTAGCATCGAGTTTATTAATCAGAGTAGAACCAAGTCGTACATCACCAGACTCACTAGACTGACTACTATGATCAGACATTATTACTAAAACAAGCAGCAAGCAATCAAGAAGAAAGAAACACCAATGCAGAAGATAAACAGAAGTAGTATCAAACACACCTACAGACGAAACCTTGTCAGTGATCAAGATACCAGGTTCATCACTCAAAGGTGCCTGGCCATGTCTTAACAGGGGAGTCTGAGTCCTAGATCAATAACTCACGCACACAAAGATCAGAAAGAACTACTTCAAGTAAACACACAACCACAAAGATGCACAACAAACTCAACCAAATACTAAGCCAACTTCGGTCTCCCTAACCCGGACAATGCTCCTAGACACAGCAATAATCAAAAAACAAAGTATAGGAACGATCTCACCAAATGGGGACCCAAGTTAGGGTTTCTCCAAAAAAAAAAAAAAAACTCGTAATCTGTAACCTTCACTTAGGGTTACAGATCAAAGAGCAAAAGAAGAATAAGCTTCCAAGCGTTCGATCCTGCTCGACCTAGTAACCAGAGATTCTTGACACGAAACCCTAGATCCAATCAGATTTTGGATCCACAGTAGATAACAGATCTGAGTAAGATCCTTCTAACCAAGAGCTTCTCCAAACTAAATCAAGAACAATAATCGACAGACCCTTGAACCCAAGCTACCAAACCCTAGAAACAGCGGAAGTCACCAAGAAGAGCCGAAAGGGTCTGATACCATGTCAAATGGTATAGAATCAAGAGACTTAATAGATCAACAAATACAAAAGAATCAATAAATCTTGTAACCTAATCTATTACAGACTCAATAAACCAAACGATTAACACAAGAACTCTAAACAACTCAGAAGTACAAACTATAACCAAGAACTAGACAGGATAACAAAGATCAAAGCACTGATTGAGATGAATTAGTGCTGGATACAAAACCCTAATCGTTCAAAACAGCTAAGAGATGTGAGAGGATGACTTTGAAAGTGTACGAATGGCTAAAACTGAGAAATAGACGAAGAGAAGTGTTTATATAGCCATGAGTAGGGTTGGATAAGAAACACATCCGGAGCAATAGCAGCCACACGATCAAGTCAAGAAAACACAACTTGACTTGATCTAATCCGTCTATTTAGAGTCACACGGATCGCCACTAAGAATGGAGAGAGGCTTGGATATGAGCTAATCTGGGCTGCTCTCTGGGCTAAATAAATGGGCCGCGTATACTGGACCGATCCAATAGCATAACTCTCTTGGACTCCCTGAACCCTCTTGGACTCACACGAACCAGCTACACTTCTTGGACCTCCAGAACATCACCAATGCAACCAGCAGTCCAATCCAATAATATGCAAAAAAGAAATACAAACATAAGTATCCAAACACTAACTAGAAATATATTGAACTAATACTAACCTTATTTTTAACAGGTGGTGTAATAGTTGAACGCGTGCCTCATTAAAGGGTTGTTTTAGGTTCAAATCTTGGGCCAACCTTGTGTTGTGTCATTTTTTCATTCTTTCATTCTTTTCTAGATTTTATATTGGAATTGGTTGCTACGTAACAATAATACTTTATTTTCTCCTAATACAACTTTATTTATTTTTTTACCATGACAAATCAAATTAACTCTAACCGGATAATAATGGTACGAGCATGGGCGGACCCACACCCACCCTAAGGGGTGCGGGCGCCCACCTTGAAAAAAAAAATTTAGTGTTTATATATACGCGTTTATCCCGTTCGCATCCCATAAAAATTTTCCATCGCACCCCTTAGATTTTTTTAAACCGAGGAATAGCAAGGAAACAAGCCTTCCTATCCCCCTTTATAAGTCTTGAAGATAAATCTGCGATCCCTACGCTTGGTAGAATGGTTGGTGTGTATATATTTTTCCTTATTTTTTTCTTCCGCGATCCTTACGCTTGGTAGAAAGGTTCAATAAGATTCCATATAGATAAGATCAAATACAATGAGTGAGACTATGGTCTAGTGTAAGTAATTCAAATGAATCTAAATATTCAGTTCGATTCTAGATATGTAAATCCAATAATTTGGAAACCGTTTTAACGAGGTAACATGTGAGTACTTTTTTGTATTAATATTTTGAGTCCTTGTGATAATTTTGGTGCGTTTGATGCCAAATCCACTACGATTAGCCGAGATGTATCCACAACTTTAGATTTTAAATTTTTGTTATGCATATGTAACGACATTAAAATTACTCTTGGCTTTTGGTTTCCTTTTGTTGATAGTATAATTTAGTATTATTATTTTTGATATACGAGTCGACCCGACCCTACTCGGGCCACCTGATGGATAAACGACCTAATGAGCTTAGAGATTCCGCACCCCATAAAAAAAATTTCTAGGTCAGCCACTGGGTACGAGTATCGGCATTTATTCTTATGGTTTTTATCGTAACAATATTATAATGAGTTGAACCCCTACCGACCGAATATGTGTCATAACACACAGGGAATCAAACTAGTTCATTTAGTGTTTTCCATTTTATCGACAATGCTTTTCACGTGAATATGACCGGACTCAATTTATAGCCCAAATTAGACTGTTTTATTAACTCATCTTATTTCAATTTAGGCGTTCCATTAGTGTACAAAACAATTTAAGATTGATTTGTATTTTTTCATAAAATCGACCAACTTTTTGATATCTTTGATTCCACTCGTTTGTTTATATGAGGTCCATAATTCACGTTAGGATATTTGTTAAACGTGTAGGCCGTAAGGAGATATTAACTTATCTAGGTCATAGCACTTGTTGATGCCCACGAAAGATCTTTCATGTCTCCTATATGTCTGCATTATCATCAACATTTAGACTATAAGGAGTGGGGGGCGGGAAAGAGGGGGATGAAGCGCCATGTGGTACTTGTGGGACCCTTGTGGGGGGGGGGAAAATAATTGTGGGGAGTGGAAGGGGGGGAAGAGGGGGGGAAAGAAATAATATTATATTGTGTTAAAGTTAAAAAAAAAAAAAAACTGACCAATCTGCTGCTGCCACGTGTCCAAGCCATAAGCCCCACGCCGGTGAGCTTCCCCCCGCCCCCCTCTCCCGCCCCCTTCCAAGCCCCTCTGCGGCGGTGTTCCCCCCCTTCCCGCCCCTCTCCCGCCCCCCACTCCGTTCAGTCTTAACATTTAGTTTAGATTATGATATAGACTTTTGCTTCTATATAGAAGTATTCTCAACGGTGATGTAAGGTCGTATATCTCTATTACCTTATTAAGGAGGAGAGATGGCTACAAAGGTAATTTTATCAAGTGTTTAAGATGGGAGTCTAAAGGCCCTTTCACAAATGACTAACTTTTGGTCATCTTCTTCCCTTTATACCCCTCATGTACAACTTTTAATGCTAATTGTATATGTGTTTAATACACACTTTACAACCATATTCTCATGTAACCCCCTTCATAAGTTTACATCCCCTTCATAAACACTCAATTAAGGCCACATCATTATCATCAAGCTCCTTTCTAATAACCGACATATATGTTTATTATGCATTATTCCTCCAAACATGAAAACCTCTTCTAATTCCAATATCTTTGCAGAGTTTCTCCATGAACCCTTCCTATGATTGATCTTCATCACCATTACAGGTTGGTGTCTTGGTGAAAAATACTTTAATTAACATTGGTGAAAAATACTTTAATTAACATATTGGAAGTATTCAATACAAGTATGTATGTATACTAATAGAGAAATTTGTTGTTACTATGTGCAGGTGGCTAATGTTAGGTCCTCAAAATGAAATTTATTATGCTCCATTTGCCCTTTCTCATAATGGATTGCCAATAAGACTTTTTGCAAGATAAACTAAACATCGATTGTTTTAAATATGTAGGTTGATCACATGGATTATCAGATGGAATTGAAAGAAGTTACCTCTTGTTAAATGAAATGGGTACCCCTTCCATCTTTCTCTCTCTCTCTCTCTGTTTTAATTGTACTTACTATACAGTGGAAAAAAAAACACAACAACATTTAGTGCTAAGTATAAATTCTAGATGACTAGATCTAATCCTTTTATTATGCTCTACCCATGTATTTCACAAATGCAAATGTTGCAGTTAGACAATTGGATCTAACTGACAGAGGTCATATAATATCCGTGGTTGCAGCTATTGTGGCTTTAGAGTCAACATCTCTGTCTCTTATTTTTACGTGGTGCAAAGGTATGAAAGTAATGATATTTTTTTTTTTAAATTTATAATATATATTCATCCCTTTAACTTTTACATGGAGATATTGAAAATTTTAGGGATGCGATTTGGTTAGTTGTTGATGTGCAGGTTCTAGCTGTCTCGACATTATCTTTAGTAACAAGTTGGGCTCTCTCCAATTCAGGTATTATTCGTTGAAACCAAGAACTGGATGAACGTTTTATGCTGTCTAAACCATAGAACTATATTGTTTGATTTTTTTCTCAATGGTTGGTTATTGGTATAAATGTGTAGTAATGTAATTGCAGTGCTGTAATGGTGTATTATGATTGAATTCATACCGAAAACTGTATAAAGTGTGGTTTTTATTCCTTAAGACAATGTCTTTTTACATTATATGTGTTGTTGGGTTGTTTTTATTGAGGCTATCAATGTTTATAACGCTGGTTGCTGGTCGGTGTGGATTGTACTAAACAATGGGGTGGATCAATTAGTTTTAAGTGTTTTTAGTAATGTAAATTGAACTGATTTGTTGCGTTGTGCAGATTGGCTTTCCTAATTGAACTTAAGCCCAAGATTACGTGTGATTGGCTGGAAAATAGTGTTGGTTGGATTCGAGATTCGGATAATAACTATCTGTTTAAGGCCATGAAGAAATGTCTCTACTTATGCCACTAAATTTGACACAGTCACCGTTTACTTTTGCGGTTGTTTTATTGTATCCACTTGTTTATAAAACTATATAAATAGTCGAAACACTTGCTTGATCAACCCAATGAAGCTGTGTAAAGTTAATAATCTTAAGTTGCAGATTAATGCTTTACCATGAATATCGATATGTAGTAGTTATTCTATCTTGTACTTAGAAGTTACTTATGTTATTCAAGTTGTTATCATTAGTCTATATGAATATGATATTAGTTGGGACACCCGCCGTAACGCGCGGGCATTCCCACTAGTATATATTTATAAGCCAAGAGCAAATTGAATAAATAATGCAATTAACCTATTACAAGGTCTCAGTGTTGAGACTCACGATCCTCTGACAATGAACGCATATTTTTATCAAGAAGGTACCTCATCTATAACATAATTAGGTTATAACCCCGTGTCTTATACGGATAGTATAAAGTAAAAATCAAATAGTTAATCAAATCCCTTAAATGTAGAGTGTGAATTGTTATTGTAAAAATAGAAAGTAAATCAAGAACTGATATTTAGAATGAATAAAAAATCCATGTGTTCCTTAAAATGGGTAAATTGGTTTTACGCGAGAAAATAAGGATGGGGAGAAACAGTATAGTGACATGTGATAACAAAGTTATTCATTTATTATACAGTAGCCTACTAGAAAAAAATCTTACATAGTATAGAAATAGATATAAGAAAGATACATATCTAAATTAGAATACTTTGTATATATGTTGAAATAGAAAATGTAGTGTGGGTGGGGGTAATTAAATAGATAGATCTCGTGAAAGGGGCTTAATAGGATTGGATAAGTCTCATATTGTAGGGCAAATGTGCGTCGACCAAGCACAAATTATAAATACAGTCTACAAATACCATGAAAAGATACATATAATTTGTGTCTGTGATTCTTTCTCTAGATACTTAACTATTTAAGAATGTTAAACGTTACTAGAAGGGTATATTACATAGTTTTTTAAGATGTTTTTTTTTCACAGCAAATTACTCATGAAACTGACGTAATTTTATTTTGGGAGACTTGACCACTGATAATACTAGTATGAATGCCTACGCGTTGTAGCGGGTGCATCTGTTTTGCCCTTTGTGCATCGTGTTTGTTGGCTATTCGTTATGATGAAGTAGAAAACAATGATGTATAAAATATATGTTATTGAAAACTGAAACTCATAAGTATATCTTCTGAAAATTTTAAATGGGTACATTGTTCCGTACTATTCCTTGCAACACCCTTAGATTGGTCCACGTTCTTCGGTGGGACCCTTTTGATGTATCTCGAAGGCAGATAAGTATGTCATCGTAGAGCGGTGCTTAGCGTAGTGAACTGGCGTTGTATCTCTTAATGACCATAAGATTGTAGTGGAAGTGATGTAATTACTAAAATGCAGTTTGTTGTGTGCAACATATTTTTATTATTTTAGGGCACCCGCGAGATGCAGCGGAGTCAATGATTTGCATAGATACTCTCGTTTTATGTTAGTTTGATAAGCGCCGTAACAAATATATTGGACCAAACAAATTAGTAATCAATATAGTTAAAACCACCAAATCGTTTGATAAGAACTTGTCTTCTTTTGGATATGTAAACAATTGGTGATTTCGTAAGATCAGCAACTTAAATTCTATTCCTAGAAGCTTATAGTAACAGAGAAAACAAAAAACCATCGAGGAAGACGATGACATTGCTCATGAAGTATCTCTACCATATCTGCTTGTATAAATGTCAAGCCTACATATATCGCTCACTTTAATGGGTTGAAACGTGTCATGGGCTTGGTGTGTTGGCAAACTTCAAGCCTACATATTCATTTGTGTGCAGAAGTGTCACATTATACCATCCTGCAACCACATAAATTTAAAAAGAAGATAAATACATAATATATGATGTAATTTATTTATTATAAACATTGAAAGACATGTAAGTTATGTATGTGAAGAGTCACCACATTATTTATATACCAAATACATGACCACTATTTATAAGACTATAACATTGATACAAACATAATAAAGACATGGATGTTATGAATGTAAAGAGTCACCACATTATTGTTAATTTCCTCATCAATTTTATAATTATGTTTAAATTAATCTCTTCAACAATTTAATATTTAAGTAGAAAGACAAGCATTGTACTATAAGCAATAAAGGTTGTATTTACTTAAATTTTGTGGGTATCCTTCACTGATGTTTTATAATATAGCATAGAAGATAAAGATTTGGGTTGATTCATTAGCGTGAGCATGAATTTATTGCTTTTCGATTTCTTATTTCTTAACACAAATAACATAAGTAATTAACATATAGTTAAGTTTTTGTTTTCTCTTTATGCTAGTGTTTAATTTATTTTATTAATTAGAATTAAAACTTAAACAATATATTTTCTCATCAATAATTTTGAATATTGTTTGTTTATTGTTTTAATTGCTAGTTACACAATTAAATTACCTCAATTTGATTCTCCAACGATCCAACATAGTTGATTATTACATCCAACATCACTGGCATTCCTATTGTCTATAGCAAATAACTAAATTTGAATGGAGCAAAACAATGATATATTATGAAGATAAATTTTTGTAATTGTCATGAATTTACAGGTGCATTAGGGTAGTGTGAAATTCTATTAGAGTTTTTGGTAGGCGTCCAGTACGTTTTCAAGGTATCAAAGGTGTGGTGGGTTAGCTGCGGTACACCCTGTATACAAACACTAATGATGCATTGAAAGTGAGACTGGAAGTCGGACCAGGAACAAACTCTAGTTACTTGGTAGTTCATTTAGTCTTTCTGTAGTCAATCAACTCATGCAATTATTTTAGGAGTCCTAAAACTTGAAGTTTAGTGTTTACTAGATTCTTATTCTCCTTATTATTCGAGACGAACCTAATCCAATCCTTAACTCACATCTCTCGAAACAATTCACTCGGTTACCTATAAATTTACGTCGTGCCTTAACTCAAATTTTCCAAACCACAGTTATCTTAATTTTTTACCCAAGCATCCATAACCCTATGTTTCTAATAACTTCGGGACGAAGCTTCTAAAAGTAGGGGATGCTGTGACATCCGTCACTTTTATTTTTATATAATAATAATAATAATAATAATAATAATAATATTAATAATAATAAAAAAATTCAGATTATATATAGATATATATATATTTATAACCACACTCACTTGAAACACCATACAAAACCAACCCAAACCATAACCCACCCTTACTATTACAGCAGCCCACCATCTGAGCCCACTACACCGGCCCATTAAATCAAGCCCAATCCCCTCCTCCTTGTTTTTAAAAAAAAAAAGAAAAGGAACGCTCCTGCCGGGACTCGAACCCGGGCAGAAGCCTGTCCGATCCAAACACAACTCACGCTGAAACCAATTGAGCTACACCTTCTTTCTGAATTAAACCCAACTCGATATATATAAAAGCCCATTTAAAACCACTTTTCCTTCTCCCTTCTATGCTGTTACGCAGACCAGCCATCACCCACATTAATTATTTTATTTTTCAACTCCATCTTTGACCCTCTAATTGAGCTATCCTTTTTGGAAAACTTTAATAATTATCAACACATATTTGACCAACACATCACCACGCCATGAATTCGTATAAAAATATACCAAATTAGTGATAATTCGCGTTTTGTATTAAAGCATAGGTCAACTTTCCAATCAAACGAATTCATTAGTAATACTATAAATTCAACTCTGTCCTACAGCCTATGGGTACCGAAAATCATTTCCCTTCTCTCAAATCTTTCTGTCCAAACTTTAATTCACGATTTCAAGACCCGTTGACTTTTTGTTTGAACGAGCATCATACACGAATTAGTGTTTGTAAGTTGTTTATTTTTGATGGGTTTTGTTTGTAACACCCCAACCTATGGCGGAAACATCGGGATGTCACGTATTGATGATTGTTCAGTAGCTCATGGTAAATAATAAATTTCATTATATGATTTAAATAAATTACATACAATTGTTCTACAAGAATTCGTACATCAAATTGAATAAAACTATGCACACATCTTCAAGCATTAATTCAAATCTTCAAGCAAGTAGAACCTGAAACATGTTAAGTTGAAAATATTTTGGGTCAACAAAAGTTGGTGAAAATTACATAGGTTTTGATAATCGAATAAAATTGTTGTGCAATTCATGTGTCATGGCAATCTAGTCCATATGTGAAAACATACTAGAAGTAAATCGAGTGCATAATCAACCATTGTGACTGTTGTATTGTGGTACATCCCATACGCTCATGGTTCACTCGTTTATATTGCAGTAACAAACACCCACGCAACCTTTGTAGGAGGCACGTATCCGGGTGGGATTGTCAGTCCAATAGATCTATCAATGTATACCGTTTGGCTGATGAATGTTTATGCTAGAATTGTGCTTACCCTGGTCATGTTCAAGACATAATGCAACATAGAAAATACACATAGACACATTGATGATTGAATTGCATGAATAATGTTGTAACATGTTTCACCCCAAAAATGGTGATAAATAGAAAAGGGGATATGTAAAACTCACCTTAGCAAAATGCTATGTCTCGTAAAAAAAATAGAATAATGTGTTGTGAATGTACGCGAGGCGAATCCCAAAGACTCAACAACGTAGCTAGTCCAAATTGAAGAAAACGAAAAAGAAAGAATATCAAGCTTCCAATTCGCCAATTACAAGAGCTTATAATCAAAGCTTCAATTGTAGAAGTAATAGACTATAGAAGAAAGGTATGAGGGAAACTTTAATCGGATTGAAACAATCGATTTAGAGGTGCAAAGTATAATGGGTCATAGGTGGGTTTTTATACTAGTTTTGGAGTCAATTAGCCATTAAAATTGGTCAACACCATAAAGTAAGGTTTTATGATGAATTGACTATTTGACTAAGACTTTGACTGTTTGACTAAGACTTTGACTAGGACTTTGACTATTTGACTCAAGGCTTTATTTAAAAAAAAAAAAAAATCTTGTATGTGAAAAAAAAAGGATTTAGAATCATATTATTATTATTTATATACATTTATGTATGTATATAAGTTGTGAGTTAGGATAAATAAAGACTTAGGCACATTTGTATAATATTAATGATAAAGGTGTAATAAAATATATATATATATATATATATATATAAGGGCTTTTTATGTATTAAAATTTTGGGGAAAATTTTACGATGTTACAGTCTCCCCTACTTTTGGAAACTTCGTCCCGAAGTTTATTGAAAACACAGGGTTGAAGGTGATTGGGTAGAAATTAGGACAAGGGTGGTTTGGGAAGTTTCGAGTTAAGGCATGACATAAATTTATAGGTAACAGAATAAACTGTTTCGAATAATTTGGGTAAGAGTTTTGATATGTGTGAGTTTTAAGGGTTGGATTAGGTTCATCTGAAATAGCAAGGAGAATAAGAATCTTAAGTTTTAGGACTCCTAAAAGAAATGCATGAGTTGATTGACTATAGAAAGACTAAATGAACTACCAAGTAACTAGAGTTTATAATTGGTTATTTACTGAAAACCTTGATAGAATTTCACACTACCTTAACGTACCTGTAAATTCATGATTACGTTCCGGACCGCAATCACCAATTTACCTTACATTAAAGTTTTGCGTCCTTCTATATCTTCACCGATTGTTGAGCAGGTCCGATAGCCTCCACCAGTCGTGGAGTAGGTTGTAGGGCCTCTCCCGACTGTTGAAAAGGCATAATGACCTCTACCAATCGTTGAGTAGGTTCGATAGCCTCCACCAGTCGTGGAGCAGGTTGTAGGGCCTCTCTCGACTGTTGAAAAGGCATGATGACCTCTATTAAGTGCAACATTTATTATACACATAGGTTGCAAATTGATAACATGTTTATGCAAGCAAGTATAACAAGCACAGTATATGAGTTGTAGTTGTATATATTTATATAATTAGTTCACATTCAAACAATCATGCACCATGTAACAACTCTCAGACAAATATTTTATTACTTGAATCAAATAGCGTCAATACATAGAATAAAAGCAACCAATAGTCAAATGGTGAGACTTGCGGTTAGGTAGCTGGAGGATCTTGATCTCTGTTTAGTTTAGGGCATCGGTTACGGAAGTGATTTGGGTAATGAATGTTCAATAAGATATGGGTTGAATGAAGGACAATGAGGTAATATAAGGAATGTAATCATTTATTCATTTAATTAAAACGAATAAACGAAAACGTTGACTTATCAAAGATTCTAAATTCTAATAACATATGAAGACATGCTTTAGCCTATAAGTGAACACTCATCCCGAGAATTCCCAGGTAGGCATCCGGGTCCCTCGTCTGATTGGGATATATGCGCAATGCCAGCCTAGACAGAAGACTCAGAATACAGGCGTTCACCCTTCCAGATTGCACGTGTTCGTTATTAAAATCTAGAACTTCGACGAGATCTCAAGGTGGTTCAGGCTAAACCTGAGGATTTTGTCCTATTAGTCTAAGAGTAGATCCAATGGTGGAAAGCAACCTTCTTGTAAGGATGAAAGTAGGGATAAGAAGTAGGAGGGAGATAGAGAATGGCAAGTAAAAGAAGCAAATACTGGTTATAATCCTATGGTTATAGACTAGATTATTTTTCTAATAACCTAATTCCCTATAACCATGGCTCTGATACCAATCTGTAACACCCCAACCGATGGCAGAAACATCGGGATGTCACGTATTGATGATTGTTCAGTAGCTCATGGTAAATAATAAATTTCATTATATGATTTAAATAAATTACATACAATTGTTCTACAAGAATTCGTACATCAAATTGAATAAAACTATGCACACATCTTCAAGCATTAATTCAAATCTTCAAGCAAGTAGAACCTGAAACATGTTAAGTTGAAAATATTTTGGGTCAACAAAAGTTGGTGAGAATTACATAGGTTTTCATAATCGAATAAAATTGTTGTGCAATTCATGTGTCATGGCAATCTAGTCCATATGTGAAAACATACTAGAAGTAAATCGAGTGCATAATCAACCATTGTGACTGTTGTATTGTAGTACATCCCATACGCTCATGGTTCACTCGTTTATATTGCAGTAACAAACACCCACGCAACCTTTGTAGGAGGCACGTATCCGGGTGGGATTGTCAGTCCAATAGATCTATCAATGTATACCGTTTGGCTGATGAATGTTTATGCTAGAATTGTGCTTACCCTAGTCATGTTCAAGACATAATGCAACATAGAAAATACACATAGACACATTGATGATTGAACTGCATGAATAATGTTGTAACATGTTTCACCCCAAAAATGGTGATAAATAGAAAAGGGGCTATGTAAAACTCACCTTAGCAAAATGCTATGTCTCGTAAAAAAAATAGAATAATGTGTTGTGATGTATGCGAGGCGAATCCCAAAGACTCAACAACGTAGCTAGTCCAAATTGAAGAAAACGAAAAAGAAAGAATATCAAGCTTCCAATTCGCCAATTACAAGAGCTTATAATCAAAGCTTCAATTGTAGAAGTAATAGACTATAGAAGAAAGGTATGAGGGAAAGTTTAATCGGATTGAAACAATCGATTTAGAGGTGCAAAGTATAATGGGTCATAGGTGGGTTTTTATACTAGTTTTGGAGTCAATTAGCCATTAAAATTGGTCAACACCATAAAGTAAGGTTTTATGATGAATTGACTATTTGACTCAAGGCTTTATTTAAAAAAAAAAAAAATCTTGTATGTGAAAAAAAAAGGATTTAGAATCATATTATTATTATTATTATTTATATACATTTATGTATGTATATAAGTTGTGAGTTAGAATAAATAAAGACTTATGCACATTTGTATAATATTAATGATAAAGGTGTAACAAAAATATATATATATATATATATATATATATATATATATATATATATAAGGGCTTTTTATGTATTAAAATTTTGGGGAAAATTTTGCGATGTTACATTGTTATTCATGATCAATCGATCAATAGCCCTAACATTACTGAGGCTATTGATCGTTAATTGATTCGATTCAAGAAACTAGGGTTCTTATCATTCAAATTGGGGAAGATGACCAATTCACGTATGTGATAAATATTTTCAAAACTGAAACATTTACAAATCTGAGGTACAGACCAGTTGGTTGGGGTGTTTGGCTAAAGACATTGAACCGGGTCTGACCCAGGTTCGACCCCCACCATAAACAACTCTTTTTTTTATGTTATCCTTTATACTTATAATCTTTATTCTTTTAAAAATCGTTTTAAAATACTAAAACTATTTTATAAATTCTACAAAATTTATTTTATGTTATTCCAATGATAAATTTTGCTGTCCAATTTTTAGTTTTTCAAAAATCATTTATTTAATATATATAATAAATATTACAAGTTTATTCATTTATAATTGTAAAATTCAATAAAAATATCAAAACGATTATATAAATTTCCACAAAAATTATTCTGAGTTTATATAACATTAAACTTTTCTGAAATAATTTTTACTTCAGAAAAATCGTTTATTTAATATTTTTAATCAATTTTTGTTAGTTTTAATCATAAATAAATCACAATAAATTCATTTTTCAATATTTTTGTACCAAAATTTTACATGAATTATTTCTATTCATTTGGAACAGAAACACAATTTTTAATTTAAAAATTCTTTAATTTTAATATTTTTAAATATTAAAGCTACTTTTGACAATTTGAAATAAATAGATTTAATATTCTATTTATAAGAAAATAATTTTATAAAAATTATTTTCACACTTAAAACTTTATATTGTGACCATCTTTGATTTAAAATTTACAAAAAACTTTTGTTCATTTATTTATCGAATTTCTCATATTTATTAAACATTTTTACTTATTAATTAAACGAATACTTATCCCCAATTCGAGACCCTAGAAAATACTTATAGACTAGATAGACTTAGACTTATTTGTTACCTTATACATAGGGTAATACTTGGCAACGTTGGAATACACTTATTCAATTACACAAGACTTACCACCTTGCTAATGTGAGTATTACTTACCCCCTTTTTCCGCCTTTACAACTTTTGGGGTGATTCATGCACAAGTATACAAAAGTTTCATATTCATTTACACATACATTTTTATTCATTTATAATTCATATACGTGTCTTGTTTATCTTTGTGCTTATGTTTGAACATGAACGTAGCTTACATACAAACATCATACATCTAGACATAACTTATGTTATGGTGCTCTTTACATACAGACATAACTTATGTTATGGTGCTCTTTACATACAGACGTAACTTATGTTACGGTGCTCATTTAGACATAACTTATGTTATGGTGCTCTTTTAGACTCACACGTGTTGAGGTGCTCATTATCAATTTCACCTTACAAACTTTACATTTGATCTTTGTCTTGTTTGGTTACTTGCGTGTTTACATAATGCCTTGGTGATGCTAGACACATGAATTGTACAACCCTTTCAAACTTATACTATATGTACAAAACTAAGTAGTACTCACCAACATCATATGTTGACAAAATTATTTTCGTGCATGTTTCAGGATAAGCTGCTTGACGCTTCACATAGGACTTTGGACTTAGATTAAATCAATCAATTATCTTTATTTTTGTTGTCTTGTATTTAATTTCACATGTTGTAAAACAATATTCAATAATTATATATTTACATTTTAGTACCATGAGCTTTTGAACAATCGTCACTACGTGGCACCTCGATGATTCCGCCATCGGTTGGGGTGTTACAGATTGGTATCAGAGCCATGGTTATAGGGAACTAGGTTATTAGATAAAATGGCCTAGATTATAACCGAACTTCAACTTTCATGCATAATATTTCCTAAATTACCATACCCTCATTTCCCTCTACTTTCCTTCCTCTATCTTTCCCTTCTTCTCTCTCTCTATTCTTCTCATCTTTCATCATGGTGCATAGAGACGGTGTCCTACAAGGAGTGGAAAGTCTACATCATCATGGAACGGGAGCAGTACCTTTCATGGAGACACTCTTGGGCATAATGCCTACTCTTATTCTGCTCCTTCAAAGTTGTTGAACTTTAATGAGTGTGATAAGGACACGTGCAATCTGGAAGGGTGGATGCCTGTACACTGGGTTTTCTGGCATAGGCAAGCATAGCGCATAAATCCATTTACGGACCTGTTATGCTTACCTGGGGATTCCTGGAGTGAGTATCCACTTATAGGCTAAAGCATGTCTTGTTTGATCACCATTGGGTTCAATTCCTTTGAAAAGTCAACGTTCTTGTTGGGCTTTACAGCTAGACAAGGGCACTCCAAGTATTTTATGCAAGTTTTCCAATAACACCCTCTCGTTTCATATACAATATTTGTATTTCATGATTTTCATATATTGCTTAGTTCATACTTTCATAATCATCTGTATGGCTATACACTTACATATTCTAATCTCATGATTATTCATTGACTGCCTCATAGATGTCTGCTCGCCGCATGCTCCGTGATGTCCGCCGGCGCCCTGTTCATGCTTCTGGACAACGTTCTGACCGTCGCCTCGCATCTTTAGTCGCTGAGCAAATTGCTGCAGTAATTCCAAACCTTGTCAGTGAGTTAACTCAGAATAGTAACAGTGCCAACACAGGGAATACAACTCAATTTCGGTGCACTTTCAAACACTTCAACTCCTGCAACCCCACAAAATTCACCGGTGAGGAGGGTGCTACTGGCCTCCTCCAATGGTTTGAAAGCATGGAGAGCACCTTTGTAAACAGTGAATGTCCTGATGAACTCCGCGTTCGCTATGCTACTAGTGTCCTTCAAAAGGGGGCGCTAACCTGGTGGAATGGTGAAAAACGCAATCGAGGAGCTGATGTTGCTTTATCTTTATCTTGGACTGAGGTTAAGGAACGCATGATCGCAAAATTTTGCCCCAGGAACGAAATCAGGAAGCTGGAGGATGAGTTTCGTGAGCTCAAACAAGACAGTGGTGAGAATCTTGCATATAATACTCGATATCACGAACTTAGCATACTGGTTCCACACATGGTCACCCCGGTCTCTCGAGCAATCGAAAAATATATCGAGGGATTACCTGATCTGATTCAAGACGTTGTCACTGGAGGCAAATCAACTACGGTAGAAGAAGCCATCCAACTTGCAGCCACTTTAATAGACAAAGACGTAAGGAAAGGAAACTTGGTTAGAAAAGGTACCAAGACGTCTACTGAGAAAACCACCTATGCTGATGAACGATCTAAGACTGTTTTAGCAAAGGCCGCCACTACTGCTTCGAACTCTAAGAAACGAATGGGCGATGATCAGAACCATGCTGTTGTTGATCCGGTGACTCAACCCCCTATCAAGAAAGCCTACACGGGAACCCATCCTCAATGCAACACTTGCAAGTATCATCACCCTGCAAATCTTCCATGCCGTCAATGCACTAGATGTGGAAGGTTTGGACACTTTGTCACCACTTGTCGAGTAATGGTTGGGACACAAGATAATCATCCAACAGCTGCCCAGGAACCACTACAGATTACTAACGGTCGGGCATGTTATCATTGTAGAGACCCTAACCACATGCGACCTCAATGCCCTAAATTGAATAATGTAAACCAGGTGGCACATGGACGAGCTTTCAATATTAATATCAACGAAGCAGACGGTCAGGATGACGTTAATCCCACTGGCTAAGCCATGGATGGAATCTTCTTAAGACTCAGGAATCCAACACTTGCGTTTTCATTTTCTTGGTCCTATTATCATTTCGTACCCAATTTTGTCGCACTCATTAGCATATAACATCTAGAAATTTCCTTGCATACTATTGTGTACAAACACAGAATGGAAATTTATCATATTTGATTATGTTTATTTTAATCGTAGAAGTTTAAAGACTCTACCTTACATTTTTTTGAAACATTTGGACTTGATTTCCATGAAAATCAAACTACTAAAAACTTGATACTTGATCCTACAGAGCTTTTCTAAAAACATCGTTGTTTGAAACTTGATTTTTCCCTTGATTTGACTATCCATTGAACATGATACTCGTGAACTATTTCTATAGGCCACTAAGATAACACTTACACTTAATGGTTGTAGTACTTACAAACTTACTTGCGTGTGTGTATTACCCACGCAACTCAGATAAACATTTCATTTAAAGGGCTCCTCGGACGAGTGGTAGCCCATACTTAGATACTGCTATGCTTACAAGTCGTTGCAAACCAATGCAATTGACCTGGTTATTACATAGCCTCATTTCATTGATAAACGTGTTGTTGTGTCATATTCTTGTGAAACTTATTTGCTTTAATGTGTGTTAGATTAGGATCATAGAAGGACATAAAACACTAATGTAAGGTAAATTGATGATTCCGGTCCGGAACGTAATCATGAATTTACAGGTGCATTAGGGTAGTGTGAAATTCTATTAGAGTTTTTGGTAGGCGTCCAGTACGTTTTCAAGGTATCAAAGGTGTGGTGGGTTAGCTGCGGTACACCCTGTATACAAACACTAATGATGCATTGAAAGTGAGACTGGAAGTCGGACCAGGAACAAACTCTAGTTACTTGGTAGTTCATTTAGTCTTTCTGTAGTCAATCAACTCATGCAATTATTTTAGGAGTCCTAAAACTTGAAGTTTAGTGTTTACTAGATTCTTATTCTCCTTATTATTCGAGACGAACCTAATCCAATCCTTAACTCACATCTCTCGAAACAATTCACTCTGTTACCTATAAATTTACGTCGTGCCTTAACTCAAATTTTCCAAACCACAGTTATCTTAATTTTTTACCCAAGCATCCATAACCCTATGTTTCTAATAACTTCGGGATGAAGCTTCTAAAAGTAGGGGATGCTGTGACATCCGTCACTTTTATTTTTATATAATAATAATATTAATAATAATAAAAAAAATCAGATTATATATAGATATATATATTTATAACCACACTCACTTGAAACACCATACAAAACCAACCCAAACCATAACCCACCCTTACTATTACAGCAGCCCACCATCTGAGCCCACTACCCCGGCCCATTAAATCAAGCCCAATCCCCTCCTCCTTGTTTTCAAAAAAAAAAAAGAAAAGGAACGCTCCTAGCGGGACTCGAACCCGGGCAGAAGCCGGTCCGATCCAAACACAACTCACGCTGAAACCAATTGAGCTACACCTCCTTTCTGAATTAAACCCAACTCGATATATATAAAAGCCCATTTAAAACCACTTTTCCTTCTCCCTTCTATGCTGTTACGCAGACCAGCCATCACCCACATTAATTATTTTATTTTTCAACTCCATCTTTGACCCTCTAATTGAGCTATCCTTTTTGGAAAACTTTAATAATTATCAACACATATTTGACCAACACATCACCACGCCATGAATTCGTATAAAAATATACCAAATTAGTGATAATTCGCGTTTTGTATTAAAGCATAGGTCAACTTTCCAATCAAACGAATTCATTAGTAATACTATAAATTCAACTCTGTCCTACAGCCTATGGGTACCGAAAATCATTTCCCTTCTCTCAAATCTTTCTGTCCAAACTTTAATTCACGATTTCAAGACCCGTTGACTTTTTGTTTGACCGAGCATCATACACGAATTAGTGTTTGTAAGTTGTTTATTTTTGATGGGTTTTGTTATTCATGATCAATCAATCAATAGCCCTAACATTACTGAGGCTATTGATCGTTAATTGATTCGATTCAAGAAACTAGGGTTCTTATCATTCAAATTGGGGAAGATGACCAATTCACGTATGTGATAAATATTTTCAAAACTGAAACATTTACAAATCTGAGGTACAGACCAGTTGGTTGGGGTGTTTGGCTAAAGACATTGAACCGGGTCTGACCCAGGTTCGACCCCCACCATAAACAACTCTTTTTTTTATGTTATCCTTTATACTTATAATCTTTATTCTTTTAAAAATCGTTTTAAAATACTAAAACTATTTTATAAATTCTACAAAATTTATTTTATGTTATTCCAATGATAAATTTTGCTGTCCAATTTTTAGTTTTTTAAAAATCATTTATTTAATATATATAATAAATATTACAAGTTTATTCATTTATAATTGTAAAATTCAATAAAAATATCAAAACGATTATATAAATTTCCACAAAAATTATTCTGAGTTTATATAACATTAAACTTTTCTGAAATAATTTTTACTTCAGAAAAATTGTTTATTTAATATTTTTAATCAATTTTTGTTAGTTTTAATCATAAATAAATCATAATAAATTCATTTTTAATTATTTTTGTACCAAAATTTTACATGAATTATTTCTATTCATTTGGAACAGATATACAATTTTTAATTTAAAAATTCTTTAATTTTAATATTTTTAAATATTAAAGCTACTTTTGACAATTTGAAATAAATAGATTTAATATTCTATTTCTAAGAAAATAATTTTATAAAAATTATTTTCACACTTAAAACTTTATATTGTGACCATCTTTGATTTAAAATTTACAAAAAAACTTTTGTTCATTTATTTATCGAATTTCTCATATTTATTAAACATTTTTACTTATTAATTAAACGAATACTTATCCCCAATTCGAGACCCTAGAAAATACTTATAGACTAGATAGACTTAGACTTATTTGTTACCTTATACATAGGGTAATACTTGGCAACGTTGGAATACACTTATTCAATTACACAAGACTTACCATATTCATTTACACATACATTTTTATTCATTTACAATTCATATACGTGTCTTGTTTATCTTTGTGCTTATGTTTGAACATGAACGTAGCTTACATACAAACATCATACATCTAGACATAACTTATGTTATGGTGCTCTTTACATACAGACATAACTTATGTTATGGTGCTCTTTACATACAGACGTAACTTATGTTACGGTGCTCATTTAGACATAACTTATGTTATGGTGCTCTTTTAGACTCACACGTGTTGAGGTGCTCATTATCAATTTCACCTTACAAACTTTACATTTGATCTTTGTCTTGTTTGGTTACTTGCGTGTTTACATAATGCCTTGGTGATGCTAGACACATGAATTGTACAACCCTTTCAAACTTATACTATATGTACAAAACTAAGTAGTACTCACCAACATCATATGTTGACAAAATTATTTTTGTGCATGTTTCAGGATAAGCTGCTTGACGCTTCACATAGGACTTTGGACTTAGATTAAATCAATCAATTATCTTTATTTTTGTTGTCTTGTATTTAATTTCACATGTTGTAAAACAATATTCAATAATTATATATTTACATTTTAGTACCATGAGCTTTTGAACAATCGTCACTACGTGGCACCTCGATGATTCCGCCATCGGTTGGGGTGTTACAGATTGGTATCAGAGCCATGGTTATAGGGAACTAGGTTATTAGATAAAATGGCCTAGATTATAACCGAACTTCAACTTTCATGCATAATATTTCCTAAATTACCATACCCTCATTTCCCTCTACTTTCCTTCCTCTATCTTTCCCTTCTTCTCTCTCTCTATTCTTCTCATCTTTCATCATGGTGCATAGAGACGGTGTCCTACAAGGAGTGGAAAGTCTACATCATCATGGAACGGGAGCAGTACCTTTCATGGAGACACTCTTGGGCATAATGCCTACTCTTATTCTGCTCCTTCAAAGTTGTTGAACTTTAATGAGTGTGATAAGGACACGTGCAATCTGGAAGGGTGGATGCCTGTACACTGGGTTTTCTGGCATAGGCAAGCATAGCGCATAAATCCATTTACGGACCTGTTATGCTTACCTGGGGATTCCTGGAGTGAGTATCCACTTATAGGCTAAAGCATGTCTTGTTTGATCACCATTGGGTTCAATTCCTTTGAAAAGTCAACGTTCTTGTTGGGCTTTACAGCTAGACAAGGGCACTCCAAGTATTTTATGCAAGTTTTCCAATAACACCCTCTCGTTTCATATACAATATTTGTATTTCATGATTTTCATATATTGCTTAGTTCATACTTTCATAATCATCTGTATGGCTATACACTTACATATTCTAATCTCATGATTATTCATTGACTGCCTCATAGATGTCTGCTCGCCGCATGCTCCGTGATGTCCGCCGGCGCCCTGTTCATGCTTCTGGACAACGTTCTGACCGTCGCCTCGCATCTTTAGTCGCTGAGCAAATTGCTGCAGTAATTCCAAACCTTGTCAGTGAGTTAACTCAGAATAGTAACAGTGCCAACACAGGGAATACAACTCAATTTCGGTGCACTTTCAAACACTTCAACTCCTGCAACCCCACAAAATTCACCGGTGAGGAGGGTGCTACTGGCCTCCTCCAATGGTTTGAAAGCATGGAGAGCACCTTTGTAAACAGTGAATGTCCTGATGAACTCCGCGTTCGCTATGCTACTAGTGTCCTTCAAAAGGGGGCGCTAACCTGGTGGAATGGTGAAAAACGCAATCGAGGAGCTGATGTTGCTTTATCTTTATCTTGGACTGAGGTTAAGGAACTCATGATCGCAAAATTTTGCCCCAGGAACGAAATCAGGAAGCTGGAGGATGAGTTTCGTGAGCTCAAACAAGACAGTGGTGAGAATCTTGTGTATAATACTCGATATCACGAACTTAGCATACTGGTTCCACTCATGGTCACCCCGGTCTCTCGAGCAATCGAAAAATATATCGAGGGATTACCTGATCTGATTCAAGACGTTGTCACTGGAGGCAAATCAACTACGGTAGAAGAAGCCATCCAACTTGCAGCCACTTTAATAGACAAACACGTAAGGAAAGGAAACTTGGTTTGAAAAGGCACCAAGACGTCTACTGAGAAAACCACCTATGCTGATGAACGATCTAAGACTGTTTTAGCAAAGGCCGCCACTACTGCTTCGAACTCTAAGAAACGAATGGGCGATGATCAGAACCATGCTGTTGTTGATCCGGTGACTCAACCCCCTATCAAGAAAGCCTACACGGGAACCCATCCTCAATGCAACACTTGTAAGTATCATCACCCTGCAAATCTTCCATGCCGTCAATGCACTAGATGTGGAAGGTTTGGACACTTTGTCACCACTTGTCGAGTAATGGTTGGGACACAAGATAATCATCCAACAGCTGCCCAGGAACCACTACAGATTACTAACGGTCGGGCATGTTATCATTGTAGAGACCCTAACCACATGCGACCTCAATGCCCTAAATTGAATAATGTAAACCTGGTGGCACATGGACGAGCTTTCAATATTAATATCAACGAAGCAGACGGTCAGGATGACGTTAATCCCACTGGCTAAGCCATGGATGGAATCTTCTTAAGACTCGGGAATCCAACACTTGCGTTTTCATTTTCTTGGTCCTATTATCATTTCGTACCCAATTTTGTCGCACTCATTAGCATATAACATCTAGAAATTTCCTTGCATACTATTGTGTACAATCACAGAATGGAAATTTATCATATTTGATTATGTTTATTTTAATCGTAGAAGTTTAAAGACTCTACCTTACATTTGTTTGAAACATTTGGACTTGATTTCCATGAAAATCAAACTACTAAAAACTTGATACTTGATCCTACAGAGCTTTTCTAAAAACATCGTTGTTTGAAACTTGATTTTTCCCTAGATTTGACTATCCATTGAACATGATACTCGTGAACTATTTCTATAGGCCACTAAGATAACACTTACACTTAATGGTTGTAGTACTTACAAACTTACTTGCGTGTGTGTATTACCCACGCAACTCAGATAAACATTTCATTTAAAGGGCTCCTCGGACGAGTGGTAGCCCATACTTAGATACTGCTATGCTTACAAGTCGTTGCAAACCAATGCAATTGACCTCGTTATTACATAGCCTCATTTCATTGATAAACGTGTTGTTGTGTCATATTCTTGTGAAACTTATTTGCTTTAATGTGTGTTAGATTAGGATCATAGAAGGACATAAAACCCTAATGTAAGGTAAATTGATGGTTCCGGTCCGGAACCTAATCATGAATTTACAGGTGCATTAGGGTAGTGTGAAATTCTATTAGAGTTTTTGGTAGGCGTCCAGTACGTTTTCAAGGTATCAAAGGTGTGGTGGGTTAGCTGCGGTACACCCTGTATACAAACACTAATGATGCATTGAAAGTGAGACTGGAAGTCGGACCAGGAACAAACTCTAGTTACTTGGTAGTTCATTTAGTCTTTCTGTAGTCAATCAACTCATGCAATTATTTTAGGAGTCCTAAAAGTTGAAGTTTAGTGTTTACTAGATTCTTATTCTCCTTATTATTCGAGACGAACCTAATCCAATCCTTAACTCACATCTCTCGAAACAATTCACTCTGTTACCTATAAATTTACGTCGTGCCTTAACTCAAATTTTCCAAACCACAGTTATCTTAATTTTTTACCCAAGCATCCATAACCCTATGTTTCTAATAACTTCGGGACGAAGCTTCTAAAAGTAGGGGATGCTGTGACATCCGTCACTTTTATTTTTATATAATAATAATAATATTAATAATAATAAAAAAATTCAGATTATATATAGATATATATTTATAACCACACTCACTTGAAACACCATACAAAACCAACCCAAACCATAACCCACCCTTACTATTACAGCAGCCCACCATCTGAGCCCACTACACCGGCCTATTAAATCAAGCCCAATCCCCTCCTCCTTGTTTTTATAAAAAAAGAAAAAGAAAAGGAACGCTCCTGCCGGGACTCGAACCCGGGCAGAAGCCGGTCCGATCCAAACACAACTCACGCTGAAAACAATTGAGCTACACCTCCTTTCTGAATTAAACCCAACTCGATATATATAAAAGCCCATTTAAAACCACTTTTCCTTCTCCCTTCTATGCTGTTACGCAGACCAGCCATCACCCACATTAATTATTTTATTTTTCAACTCCATCTTTGACCCTCTAATTGAGCTATCCTTTTTGGAAAACTTTAATAATTATCAACACATATTTGACCAACACGTCACCACGCCATGAATTCGTATAAAAATATACCAAATTAGTGATAATTCGCGTTTTGTATTAAAGCATAGGTCAACTTTCTAATCAAACGAATTCATTAGTAATACTATTAATTCAACTCTGTCCTACAGCCTATGGGTACCGAAAATCATTTCCCTTCTCTCAAATCTTTCTGTCCAAACTTTAATTCACGATTTCAAGACCCGTTGACTTTTTGTTTGACCGAGCATCATACACGAATTAGTGTTTGTAAGTTGTTTATTTTTGATGGGTTTTGTTATTCATGATCAATCGATCAATAGCCCTAACATTACTGAGGCTATTGATCGTTAATTGATTCGATTCAAGAAACTAGGGTTCTTATCATTCAAATTGGGGAAGATGACCAATTCACGTATGTGATAAATATTTTCAATACTGAAACGTTTACAAATCTGAGGTACAGACCAGTTGGTTGGGGTGTTTGGCTAAAGACATTGAACCGGGTCTGACCCAGGTTCGACCCCCACCATAAACAACTCTTTTTTTTATGTTATCCTTTATACTTATAATCTTTATTCTTTTAAAAATCGTTTTAAAATACTAAAACTATTTTATAAATTCTACAAAATTTATTTTATGTTATTCCAATGATAAATTTTGCTGTCCAATTTTTAGTTTTTCAAAAATCATTTATTTAATATATATAATAAATATTACAAGTTTATTCATTTATAATTGTAAAATTCAATAAAAATATCAAAACGATTATATAAATTTCCGCAAAAATTATTCTGAGTTTATATAACATTAAACTTTTCTGAAATAATTTTTACTTCAGAAAAATCGTTTATTTAATATTTTTAATCAATTTTTGTTAGTTTTAATCATAAATAAATCATAATAAATTCATTTTTCAATATTTTTGTACCAAAATTTTACATGAATTATTTCTATTCATTTGGAACAGAAATACAATTTTTAATTTAAAAATTCTTTAATTTTAATATTTTTAAATATTAAAGCTACTTTTGACAGTTTGAAATAAATAGATTTAATATTCTATTTATAAGAAAATAATTTTATAAAAATTATTTTCACACTTAAAACTTTATATTGTGACCATCTTTGATTTAAAATTTACAAAAAAACTTTTGTTCATTTATTTATCGAATTTCTCATATTTATTAAACATTTTTACTTATTAATTAAACGAATACTTATCCCCAATTCAAGACCCTAGAAAATACTTATAGACTAGATAGACTTAGACTTATTTGTTACCTTATACATAGGGTAATACTTGGCAACGTTGGAATACACTTATTCAATTACACAAGACTTACCACCTTGCTAATGTGAGTATTACTTACCCCCTTTTTCCGCTTTTACAACTTTTGGGGTGATTCATGCACAAGTATACAAAAGTTTCATATTCATTTACACATACATTTTTATTCATTACAATTCATATACGTGTCTTGTTTATCTTTGTGCTTATCTTTGAACATGAACGTAGCTTACATACAAACACCATACATCTAGACATAACTTATGTTATGGTGCTCTTTACATACAGACATAACTTATGTTATGGTGCTCTTTACATACAGACGTAACTTATGTTACGGTGCTCATTTAGACATAAGTTATGTTATGGTGCTCTTTTAGACTCACACGTGTTGAGGTGCTCATTATCAATTTCACCTTACAAACTTTACATTTGATCTTTGTCTTGTTTGGTTACTTGCGTGTTTACATAATGCCTTGGTGATGCTAGACACATGAATTGTACAACCTTTTCAAACTTATACTATATGTACAAAACTAAGTAGTACTCACCAACATCATATGTTGACAAAATTATTTTCGTGCATGTTTCAGGATAAGCTGCTTGACGCTTCACATAGGACTTTGGACTTAGATTAAATCAATCAATTATCTTTATTTTTGTTGTCTTGTATTTAATTTCACATGTTGTAAAACAATATTCAATAATTATATATTTACATTTTAGTACCATGAGCTTTTGAACAACTGTCACTACGTGGCACCTCGATGATTCCGCCATCGGTTGGGGTGTTACATATTGGTATCAGAGCCATGGTTATAGGGAACTAGGTTATTAGATAAAATGGCCTAGACTATAACCGAACTTCAACTTTCATGCATAATATTTCCTAAATTACCATACCCTCATTTCCCTTTACTTTCCTTCCTCTATCTTTCCCTTCTTCTCTCTCTCTATTCTTCTCATCTTTCATCATGGTGCATAGAGACAGTGTCCTACAAGGAGTGGAAAGTCTACATCATCATGGAACGGGAGCAGTACCTTTCATGGAGACACTCTTGGGCATAATGCCTACTCTTATTCTGCTCCTTCAAAGTTGTTGAACTTTAATGAGTGTGATAAGGACACGTGCAATCTGGAAGGGTGGATGCCTGTACACTGGGTTTTCTGGCATAGGCAAGCATAGCGCATAAATCCATTTACGGACCTGTTATGCTTACCTGGGGATTCCTGGAGTGAGTATCCACTTATAGGCTAAAGCATGTCTTCTTTGATCACCATTGGGTTCAATTCCTTTGAAAAGTCAACGTTCTTGTTGGGCTTTACAGCTAGACAAGGGCACTCCAAGTATTTTATGCAAGTTTTCCAATAACACCCTCTCGTTTCATATACAATATTTGTATTTCATGATTTTCATATATTGCTTAGTTCATACTTTCATAATCATCTGTATGGCTATACACTTACATATTCTAATCTCATGATTATTCATTGACTGCCTCATAGATGTCTGCTCGCCGCATGCTCCATGATGTCCGCTGTAACATTGCCAAATTTTTTCAAATTATAATACGTATATTATTTTCATAAATGTGCCTAAGTCTTATTTCCCGACCACACAACTTATATATATATATAATAATAATAATAATAATAATAATAATAATACATAATACATAATAACTATAATGTGTGAAAATAATTAGTTAAATGGTGTAGTTAACCCAACCCAACAATGGCCAACCAGACCAGTCCAACCCCTTGGAAGCCCAGCCCAACAGCCCACAGGCCCAAACCCCTACCCTCTGTCTCGCTGTAAAAAAAAAAAAAATATATGACTCTGCTGGGATTCGAACCCGGGCCGAGCCAAAACCAACACACCCACACAACCATCTGCTCCACACGTACTTCTTGTTACTAACCCAGATCGTTTATCTTTATATCAAACATTCATACTCACAGTTGACTTAGGAAAAGTCAACTGTGACCAATCGATCACCAAAATCATCACCATTTAACGCGTATTTGATCCAGGAATGGAATGGTTACTTGATTACCGGCCTATCATAACTGATTGCACGATCTATTAGCGTTTAATTCTTACCAATTTCGTGTCATTGACGCGTCAAACATTAAAACGAGGTCAACATATTGCCAAATCAACACCAGACCATTATAGTATAAATTGAAGGTTTCTGGACCTTCTAACCACGCCGAACAACATCTCTCAACCTCTAATTCTTAGTTAAAAATCTTCTGTACTAGTTATTTGATCGCGTTGTTGACTTTAAGCATTGACCGATCGTTCATACTCAATTTGTGATTGTAAGTCTAATTATTTTTGTGGGTTTCTTTAATCGGCATCTACACATCATATGCCCTATGATTAATTAGGTTAAAAATGTGTAGATTGCTCGATTGCAATCCTAGGGCTCGAAAAGGGGAAGAACACCAATTCGTATAACATACTAATATTTAACGGACGAAAAACAATCACAACCATTGGTCTAGACCAAGTGGTTGTGACTGCAATCCTTCAACAGAGCCACCCGGGTTCGATCCCCGGCTGTGGCGTTTTTCCTTTTATTTTATTTTTTTTTGTTGTTTTATTTTTAGAGCAAATAAACCTTAAATGCATATATTACTTACAAATTCGTTTTAAATTATTAAAACTCTTTTAAAAATTCTACAAAAAATATTTTGTACTAATCTGATATAAATGTTTCACCTACAATTTTTAGTTTTCAAAAATATATTTATTTATTATATATAATAAATAAATCAAGTTTATTCCATTTTATTTATAAAAATCTATAAAAATATCAAAACGATCTTATTAATTTCCACAAAAATTATTCCAAGTTTTTATAACAATAAACTTTTCTGAAATGATTTTTATTTCAGAAAAACCGTTTATTTAATATTTTTAATCAATTTTTGTTAGTTTTAATCATAATTAAATCATAATAAATCCAATTTTTAATATTTTTGCACCAAAATTTTATAAAAATTATTTCTGATTATTTAGAACAAAAATATAATTTTTAAACTGATAAATCTTTAATTTTAGTAATTTTTAATTATTAAAGTTAAAGTTTGACAATTTGAAATAAATAGATTTAATAATCTATTTTAAAGAAAATAATTTTGCAAAAATTATTTTTATACTTTAAACACATTATTGTGACCATCCTAAATTTAAATTTCATAAAAAGATTTTTGGTTATTTATTTACTAAATTTCTCTCAATTGTCGAATATTTTTAATATTAATCAAACAAGCATTTGTCCCCAAATTCGAAGCCCTAGAAACTTATACATTTGTAGACTTGATAGACTTAGACATATTTATTACCTCATTATATGGTGATACTTGATACATTTGGGCAACACAATTATCCAAATTTCTCAACAGATATAACATTTTACCAAGGTGAGTTTTACATAGCCCCTTTTTCTATTTATCAACATTTTTGGGGTGAAACATGTTACAACAATACTTATGCAATTCAATCATCAATGTGTCTATGTGTATTTATATGTTGCATTATATCTTGAACATGACTAGGGTAAGCACAATTCTAGCATAAACATTCATCAGCCAAACGGTATACATTGATAGATCTATTGGACTGACAATCCCACCCGGATACGTGCCTCCTACAAAGGTTACGTGGGTGTTTGTTACTGCAATATAAACGAGTGAACCATGAGCGTATGGGATGTACCACGATTACAACAGTCGACAAGGTTGATTATGCACTCGATTTACTTCTAGTATGTTTTCGCATATGGACTAGATTGCCATGGCACATGAATTGCACAACAATTTTATTCTATTATCAAAACCTATGTAATTCTCACCAACTTTTGTTGACCCAAAATATTTTCAAACTTAACATGTTTCAGGTCTTACTTGCTTGAAGAGTTGAATTGATGCTTGGAGATGTTTGCATAGTTTTTATTCAATTTGATGTACAAATTCTTAGAACAATTGTATGTAACTTACTTAAATTATTCAATGAAATTTATTATTCACCATGAGCTACTGAACAATCATCAATACGTGACATCCCGATGTTTCCGCCATCGGTTGGGGTGTTACATCCGCCGGCGCCCTGTTCATGCTTCTGGACAACGTTCTGACCGTCGCCTCGCATCTTTAGTCGCTGAGCAAATTGCTGCAGTAATTCCAAACCTTGTCAGTGAGTTAACTCAGAATAGTAACAGTGCCAACACAGGGAGTACAACTCAATTTCGGTGCACTTTCAAACACTTCAACTCCTGCAACCCCACAAAATTCACCGGTGAGGAGGGTGCTACTGGCCTCCTCCAATGGTTTGAAAGCATGGAGAGCACCTTTGTAAACAGTGAATGTCCTGATGAACTCCGCGTTCGCTATGCTACTAGTGTTCTTCAAAAGGGGGCGCTAACCTGGTGGAATGGTGAAAAACGCAATCGAGGAGCTGATGTTGCTTTATCTTTATCTTGGACTGAGGTTAAGGAACTCATGATCGCAAAATTTTGCCCCAGGAACGAAATCAGGAAGCTGGAGGATGAGTTTCGTGAGCTCAAACAAGACAGTGGTGAGAATCTTGCGTATAATACTCGATATCACGAACTTAGCATACTGGTTCCACACATGGTCACCCCGGTCTCTCGAGCAATCGAAAAATATATCGAGGGATTACCTGATCTGATTCAAGACGTTGTCACTGGAGGCAAATCAACTACGGTAGAAGAAGCCATCCAACTTGCAGCCACTTTAATAGACAAACACGTAAGGAAAAGAAACTTGGTTAGAAAAGGCACCAAGACGTCTACTGAGAAAACCACCTATGCTGATGAACGATCTAAGACTGTTTTAGCAAAGGCCGCCACTACTGCTTCGAACTCTAAGAAACGAATGGGCGATGATCAGAACCATGTTGTTGTTGATCCGGTGACTCAACCCCCTATCAAGAAAGCCTACACAGGAACCCATCCTCAATGCAACACTTGTAAGTATCATCACCCTGCAAATCTTCCATGCCGTCAATGCACTAGATGTGGAAGGTTTGGACACTTTGTCACCACTTGTCGAGTAATGGTTGGGACACAAGATAATCATCCAATAGCTGCCCAGGAACCACTACAGATTACTAACGGTCGGGCATGTTATCATTGTAGAGACCCTAACCACATGCGACCTCAATGCCCTAAATTGAATAATGTAAACCTGGTGGCACATGGACGAGCTTTCAATATTAATATCAACGAAGCAGACGGTCAGGATGACGTTAATCCCACTGGCTAAGCCATGGATGGAATCTTCTTAAGACTCAGGAATCCAACACTTGCGTTTTCATTTTCTTGGTCCTATTATCATTTCGTACCCAATTTTGTCGCACTCATTAGCATATAACATCTAGAAATTTCCTTGCATACTATTGTGTACAAACACAGAATGGAAATTTATCATATTTGATTATGTTTATTTTAATCGTAGCAGTTTAAAGACTCTACCTTACATTTGTTTGAAACATTTGGACTTGATTTCCATGAAAATCAAACTACTAAAAACTTGATACTTGATACTACTGAGCTTTTCTAAAAACATCGTTGTTTGAAACATGATTTTTCCCTTGATTTGACTATCCATTGAACATGATACTCGTGAACTATTTCTATAGGCCACTAAGATAACACTTACACTTAATGGTTGTAGTACTTACAAACTTACTTGCGTGTGTGTATTACCCACGCAACTCAGATAAACATTTCATTTAAAGGGCTCCTCGGACGAGTGGTAGCCCATACTTAGATACTGCTATGCTTACAAGTCGTTGCAAACCAATGCAATTGACCTCGTTATTACATAGCCTCATTTCATTGATAAACGTGTTGTTGTGTCATATTCTTGTGAAACTTATTTGCTTTAATGTGTGTTAGATTAGGATCATAGAAGGACATAAAACCCTAATGTAAGGTAAATTGATGATTCCGGTCCGGAACGTAATCATGAATTTACAGGTGCATTAGGGTAGTGTGAAATTCTATTAGAGTTTTTGGTAGGCGTCCAGTACGTTTTCAAGGTATCAAAGGTGTGGTGGGTTAGCTGCGGTACACCCTGTATACAAACACTAATGATGCATTGAAAGTGAGACTGGAAGTCGGACCAGGAACAAACTCTAGTTACTTGGTAGTTCATTTAGTCTTTCTGTAGTCAATCAACTCATGCAATTATTTTAGGAGTCCTAAAACTTGAAGTTTAGTGTTTACTAGATTCTTATTCTCCTTATTATTCGAGACGAACCTAATCCAATCCTTAACTCACATCTCTCGAAACAATTCACTCTGTTACCTATAAATTTACGTCGTGCCTTAACTCAAATTTTCCAAACCACAGTTATCTTAATTTTTTACCCAAGCATCCATAACCCTATGTTTCTAATAACTTCGGGACGAAGCTTCTAAAAGTAGGGGATGCTGTGACATCCGTCACTTTTATTTTTATATAATAATAATAATAATATTAATAATAATAATAAAAAAATTCAGATTATATATAGATATATATTTATAACCACACTCACTTGAAACACAAACAAAACCAACCCAAACCATAACCCACCCTTACTATTACAGCAGCCCACCATCTGAGCCCACTACACCGGCCCATTAAATCAAGCCCAATCCCCTCCTCCTTGTTTTTAAAAAAAAAATAAAAGGAACGCTCCTGCCGGGACTCGAACCCGGGCAGAAGCCGGTCCGATCCAAACACAACTCACGCTGAAACCAATTGAGCTACACCTTCTTTCTGAATTAAACCCAACTCGATATATATAAAAGCCCATTTAAAACCACTTTTCCTTCTCCCTTCTATGCTGTTACGCAGACCAGCCATCACCCACATTAATTATTTTATTTTTCAACTCCATCTTTGACCCTCTAATTGAGCTATCCTTTTTGGAAAACTTTAATAATTATCAACTCATATTTGACCAACACATCACCACGCCATGAATTCGTATAAAAATATACCAAATTAGTGATAATTCGCGTTTTGTATTAAAGCATAGGTCAACTTTCCAATCAAACGAATTCATTAGTAATACTATAAATTCAACTCTGTCCTACAGCCTATGGGTACCGTAAATCATTTCCCTTCTCTCAAATCTTTCTGTCCAAACTTTAATTCACGATTTCAAGACCCGTTGACTTTTTGTTTGACCGAGCATCATACACGAATTAGTGTTTGTAAGTTGTTTATTTTTGATGGGTTTTGTTATTCATGATCAATCGATCAATAGCCCTAACATTACTGAGGCTATTGATCGTTAATTGATTCGATTCAAGAAACTAGGGTTCTTATCATTCAAATTGGGGAAGATGACCAATTCACGTATGTGATAAATATTTTCAAAACTGAAACGTTTACAAATCTGAGGTACAGACCAGTTGGTTGGGGTGTTTGGCTAAAGATATTGAACCGGGTCTGACCCAGGTTCGACCCCCACCATAAACAACTCTTTTTTTTATGTTATCCTTTATACTTATAATCTTTATTCTTTTAAAAATCGTTTTAAAATACTAAAACTATTTTATAAATTCTACAAAATTTATTTTATGTTATTCCAATGATAAATTTTGCTGTCCAATTTTTAGTTTTTCAAAAATCATTTATTTAATATATATAATAAATATTACAAGTTTATTCATTTATAATTGTAAAATTCAATAAAAATATCAAAACGATTATATAAATTTCCACAAAAATTATTCTGAGTTTATATAACATTAAACTTTTCTGAAATAATTTTTACTTCAGAAAAATCGTTTATTTAATATTTTTAATCAATTTTTGTTAGTTTTAATCATAAATAAATCATAATAAATTCATTTTTCAATATTTTTGTACCAAAATTTTACATGAATTATTTCTATTCATTTGGAACAGAAATACAATTTTTAATTTAAAAATTCTTTAATTTTAATATTTTTAAATATTAAAGCTACTTTTGACAATTTGAAATAAATAGATTTAATATTCTATTTATAAGAAAATAATTTTATAAAAATTATTTTCACACTTAAAACTTTATATTGTGACCATCTTTGATTTAAAATTTACAAAAAAACTTTTGTTCATTTATTTATCGAATTTCTCATATTTATTAAACATTTTTACTTATTAATTAAACGAATACTTATCCCCAATTCGAGACCCTAGAAAATACTTATAGACTAGATAGACTTAGACTTATTTGTTACCTTATACATAGGGTAATACTTGGCAACGTTGGAATACACTTATTCAATTACACAAGACTTACCACCTTGCTAATGTGAGTATTACTTACCCCCTTTTTCCGCTTTTACAACTTTTGGGGTGATTCATGCACAAGTATACAAAAGTTTCATATTCATTTACACATACATTTTTATTCATTTACAATTCATATACGTGTCTTGTTTATCTTTGTGCTTATCTTTGAACATGAACGTAGCTTACATACAAACACCATACATCTAGACATAACTTATGTTATGGTGCTCTTTACATACAGACATAACTTATGTTATGGTGCTCTTTACATACAGACGTAACTTATGCTACGGTGCTCATTTAGACATAACTTATGTTATGGTGCTCTTTTAGACTCACACGTGTTGAGGTGCTCATTATCAATTTCACCTTACAAACTTTACATTTGATCTTTGTCTTGTTTGGTTACTTGCGTGTTTACATAATGCCTTGGTGATGCTAGACACATGAATTGTACAACCTTTTCAAACTTATACTATATGTACAAAACTAAGTAGTACTCACCAACATCATATGTTGACAAAATTATTTTCGTGCATGTTTCAGGATAAGCTGCTTGACGCTTCACATAGGACTTTGGACTTAGATTAAATCAATGAATTATCTTTATTTTTGTTGTCTTGTATTTAATTTCACATGTTGTAAAACAATATTCAATAATTATATATTTACATTTTAGTGCCATGAGCTTTTGAACAATCGTCACTACGTGGCACCTCGATGATTCCGCCATCGGTTGGGGTGGTACACCTCGGCCATACAAACAACCTCGGTATCCTCAACACCCATACCAAAAAGAACCGATTTGTGAAGATTAATCTTCAACCCGGAGCATAAATAAAAAATACGGAGAATACGTCTCGTATTATTAAAATTAAAAGAAGACCACTCTGCCATGATCATAGCATCCTCCGCTTAAAGCAAATGAGGCATAGATGGACCGTCATTGGGTAACTTAACCCCATGAAAAGCACCAATATCACATGCCTGCTTCAACATCCCTGAGAACGCCTCCATCAGAATAATAAATAAGAAAGGGGAAAGCTGATCACCCTGACGAATGCCCTTTTGACAACCAAATTCAAAAGTAGGAGACCCATTTACTAAAACTGCGGCTCTAGAGGAAACCAGAATACCGCGAATCCAATCACACCAAACATCAGGAAAACCCATCTGCACCATAACAGACAGAAGAAACTCCCAATTAACATTATCATATGCCTTATCAAAGTCGATCTTGAATAAAAAAAATTTCCTGTCCCTCTTCTTTGCCTAGGTGATAATCTCATTGGTCATTAAAGAACTATCTAGAATATATCTACCAGATAAAAAAGCCGACTGATTCTCAGAAACAAGACCACCCAAGACCCGCCAAAACCTTAGAAACCACTTTGATAATGCTACCCATAAGACTAATTGGTCTAAAATCCCCCAGATTCGAAGGATCACCAACCTTAGGAATTAGAGTAATAAAAGAAGAACCGACCCCCGGACTAAACCGTCTCACCTCATGAAAATGACTCATAATAGCTACAAAATCAGACTCGAACAAACCCCAAAAGTGTAATGAATCTAAAATTAAATCCATCAGGTCCCGGGGCTTTATCCGCACCACAATAAAAAACCGCACTCTTAATCTCCTGAACCGTGAACTGAGCCACCAACCCTTCGGCCACCTCACCATTCATCACGCCCAACCCATAACACCTAAGAATTGGCCGAATACCCATAGTCTCCTTAAATTTTTTCTGAAAAAAACCCATAACCTCCTTTTTAATAATAACCGGGTTCGTCTCCCACCGCCCATTAACCTCCAACCCAGGAATATGATTAGACGCCTTTCTTTTATTAATAAAACCATGAAAATACCTCGAGTTGTCGTCCCCATGAGAATCCCAATTACACCTAGCCTTATGCTTCAAATCACGGTGTTTAAACTCATCTAATTCACCTATTCGACGCTTAATTTCAGCCAAAGACCAGGCCTCCTCCTCGGAAAGCGATCTAGTCTCCGACTCTCCGCAGCAATATCAAGATCATTCAACTCAACATTCAAAATACAGCGTTCCTCCAGTTCATGAGCCTCAACACATCAGCCCAAGTAGTAATATTCTTACGCAAGCGCTTGAACTTCGACAATAAAGTATAATCTGGGTGACCAGAAAACGAACCCCCTTCTAAGGTTCTACGAACCAACGAATCAAAATCACCCCGACCAAGCCACGAGTTATAAATCTAAACGGTTTAGGCCCGAAATTTCTCGAGCCTATCTTCAGCAATAAGGGACTATGATCAGATTTATACCTTTCAAGAGCAATGTACTCGGCACAAGGCCACTCCATGAAAATCTCCCAACTCACGAAAATCCTGTCAATTCGGCTCAACTTGTCACCTACAAAAAATGTAAAGCGCCTCCCTTTTAAAGAGTACGCATGTAAGTCCGACTCATCAATAAAATCATTAAATTCATTAGCCTCAACCGCATTAAAAATAGAGTTCCGTCTTTCGTCCACATATCTGACCGCATTAAAATCTCCGGCCACTATCCACCTACCGGCCCCTCCCCAATCATTCGTTTAATTTCATCCCACAAAACTCGCTTGGCATTAATATTCTGAGAAGCATACACATTAAGCATAAAACATGGACAACCACTACCTTTGATCACCCCGGAGATAAGAAGCCAATTAGAGTTTTTAACCACCGTATCCATCACAAATACTTTAGGATCCCAAATCGACAATAAACCTCCCGATCTACCCGTAGAAGGAACCCAATCATGATTATAATCCCCAACCCCCCAAAAACGCCCAATGTCCACCGTATCCAACGAACTATATTGTGTTTCCTGTAACATAATAAAACTGACCTCGTTCTTAGCCCGAAGACTACGAACCCAATCCGCTTTTCCAAGATTCCCTATACCACGAATATTCAAAGACAAGACATTCATTGATCAACGTCTTGATAGCCTTCGCTACGCAACGCCTCTTTAACATTTGGAACAAAATTACCCAAGTTTTCCACCCCCAAAGCTCTACTCAACTCCACCATTTCATTTGCCTCCACCTCTATCGAATTATGCGCGGACTTGACAGAATTATTCACCTCAGCATAACCCATATCATCAACTACATGATCCGCAACATCAGTTAGTACCCTATGATTAAGATCGGGCGTCACAAACTCATCATCCCCACTCACACCATCGCTACCAACCGGCTCACTGGTATTAGATAAAATGCCAATTAACTTATCCAACCCAAACATGTCGTTATTCTCCCTCGGCCTTTTCTTCGGACGCTCAAGAGATCCACTACCTTCACTCCTATTTTTAAACAGAGATTTACGCCTAAACTTTTTCCTACTTGTTGTCATGACAGATTGATCACCAACCCCATCGGAAATACTAGAACCAGCGTCGACCCCATTAGATACACCATTATTATTTCCAGACCCTTCAATACCAACATCACCGATTCCCACATCCTCAACCCGTGTAACATCGTCCGCCTCCCGTTGCTCGCTAACCGAATCATGCTGTTGCATACGATCAACAACCGGTTCCACCTCTGGTGGCATAGAACCATCATCCTCGTCCGCTACACAATCAGGAAACCATTCACCGCAATCTTCATCAATCCATACCTTGAAAGAAATACCCCTCGAACTAATGTCCACCCGATCCGTAATACATTTACACTCTTTGCACAACACACCAATCGGAGCGTATACCAAGTTATTATCATCACCGGATAAAGAAGCCGATTGTACCACCTTACCATATCTACTCTCAATTAAGTCAAAGACGTGATCTAACGCCAACTGAGTCGGTACCCCATGAACTTGGAGCCACGCAATTCGTCCCTCCTCCACAATAGTTGTGCCAACCCAAGCCTCTAAATACTGAAACCACACGGACCAGGACACTTTATCATTGAGAAACACAGCCGCATCCTAGTTATCATAAAATACCAAGACAACGGTTAGCCCTCCCATATACTTAATATCCATCGACTTCCATCCCTTCTGCCGAACCAACTGTTTCAACGATGTTAACGTATGAAAATCCACTACCCTCCCCACAAGGGCACATCCATTCCAATGTGAGAATCATTCCACTGAATTATCCACTCTAATCACATCGACTTTATTCTGGTTTAACAATGAATCCACGAAAGAAAGACCATTACCAACTATCGCATTGGCAGACCCGTTCCCATTAGTTTCCCCGGAACTAGGGTTTGCATGGGGTAATTCAGTTGTCTTAGACGTCTTCAAACCATGAACACTATCCGGCCTAGACACCTTCTCACCATCAACGAACCGAGCAATCGTAATAAACAACTTATACGATCCAATCCATACATCCGATAACTCCTCCTCCAAACGTTTAACATCTTTACCCTCTGAAAAAGAAACGAAAGAAAACCTCTTACCCCATTCATCTAGCTTCCTAGCGATGTAAGATCCTTCGTAGCATCCATACCGACTTAGCACCTCCTTTAAATCCTGTGAAGAGCACTTTGGAGGGAGATTCGACACGAAAAACTTCGAGAGAACCTTGCTGGTACCTTTAACCTGCTGATCATTCCGTTTACCTCTCCGATGACGAGGGTGTTCCCACTCTTTTGAATCCATCCTTCGTTATTTTCCGATCCGCCGTTTTTGGTCGCCCGAGAAAAACGGAGCGATTAGGGTTTTAGTTTAGCACTTATCCTAACAATTATTTGCTATATTTAGTTAGATACAACACATAGGAACTAATCCATTACATGGTAATGGTTCCATTAAATTCTAACTGGCTCAACACAGATCAAATGGCTACTAATCCATTATTTGATAAAGGCTTCAATAGAATTTAGACACAACTTTCAAACCATGTCCTCGCGGGAGGTGGAACCACCGGTTTAGCCCTGGCTATATAAATTAATCTATGTGATTCTTGTTCTTGTCACCCTTCAATATTATGAAACTTGATTCCTCTGTATTCTAAAATATGTGGAGTGCTTTCCAAGGGAAGTATGGAATTCTGGAAAGATATGATGTAGGGAGGACACTAAACATAAAACCATAATCCAATCTTTATGGTGAATTGTATATAAGCTCATGAATACAAAAAAGGAAAGGCTTTGACTTTCAGTTACTTAAAGTCTCAGCATACAACTAATCAAGTTATATGAATGAATTAAGTAACTCTATGCATTTTAAAACATCTTTCATAAAGAGTAAACATTTTTTCTATGTAGGTAGGAGCGTTAAGCTTTGAAATGCATAAATTAATATATAACCACTATTCACAAAACGAAACCATGTTTTTCCAAATATGCATGTCAAGAAAACTTTAACGTCATACTCCGATTCTTTTAAAAAAAATCAAAATGATGATCATTTTGACGACTTAAGAAATGTGAACGCTAAACTAAAGACCATGATATCTTACCAAATGACATGGGTGAGATGTTTTAGGAAGGTCACTGTTTCCTTCGGATAGAGCTCTATATGCCAAAATTCTCTTGGTCCTGCATGATGATGTCATAAGGTATTCATGTTCTATGTTAGCAAATTACAAAGGAGAAAAAATAAATTAAAGGAAAAACAAACCAATACATAATAAACAATGATTTAACAAGAATGCCATTGTTACAACTTAGAAACAATAAATTCTTTGGACTTTTCAGCCCATAATAGATTGATGCCCCAAATCCTTCACTCTTTTAACATGTAATAACATAATAAGAAGTTGACATGATTATATAGCTATAACAATAGGGAGAATAGTTCTACGTACATACATGTTTTCTTATTAAAAAAAACAAAGAATTTGTTGACCGGTTGTTTCCTAGTGCTAACGATCTAGTATTCACATGAAGGTGAAGAGCATTGTAAGGTTTCAAGGATTACAACATTTAATTGGGTGTTTATGGTGTTTATGAAGGGGTTACATCTTCATGTGGATACAAAGAGTGAATAAGAGATATATACAATTAGTATTAAAGGTTGTACATGAGGGCATAAAAGGAAGAAAATGACAAAAAAAAAATTAGAGATTTGTAAAGGACTCTTGGTATACCATCTTAACTTTGGACAATTTGGACATAATTGCCCATGCCTCCTCCTTTATAATGTAGTATAGATGTAATGTTTTCGTTTGTTTCCGTTGGTTGTATTGTGCCAGTCTCTTGCTGGATATATATATATATACTATATATATACTAGGTTAGTACCCGTGCGATGCACGGGATTACCTACATTATTATTCATAATGAATATAACATTATATATAAAGAAACTAACTTACGATGTTAATTGATTATTGACATAGTCAAACATAATGTCATAGCTGCATTGGTAAGCTCACATAGTAGCCAGTGTTCAAAAATTTTTTACTATAAAAAACATGGAAAAAGACAATACGACCTAATCATCCAACATTAAAAGTTTCTCTTTTGGCCTTGCACGGGAAGTCTAAATTATTTTTTAATAGAATTAGCAAAGTCAATCATATGTTGCAAACAAAGTCTGTTTACTAAGGTCTGTTTCAGAGTAGTGGGTCTGTTTCAAAGCAGTGGGTCTGTTAAGAAGATCTGTCTGAAACAGCTATTGCTTCAAACAACTGTTACTAAGGTTAGTTTCAGAGCAATGGGTCTATTAAGGAGACATGTTTGAAACAGTTGTTGCTTCAAACAACTTTTACTAAGGTGTGTACCAATGTTTATGGAACATACCTTAGTAACTGCTGTTTGAAGCAACAACTGTTTCAGACAAATCTCCTTAACAAACCTACTGCTCTGGAACAGACCTTAGTAGCTAATTAACATTTGTATATGCGGGTTGATAATTGAAATGTAGCTACAGTTTTAGAAAAAGTGACACAGAGAATTTTTTTTCTTAACGTTATAACTTATAAGTTAAAACATTAATAATTTCTATATTTGGATGATTGTCAAAATGCCAGATTAACCCTATACAGCTGTAGAAGTATTATATATACATCTACTGATCTGACCAAGTTACATTAGAAAAAAAAGCTATAGGAGACCCCTCTCCCTCTCCTTCTCCTCATCCTCCACTAACGTGGCGGACAGACGTCAACAACCTTCGTCAGTCACCACTGACGACAGCCTTTGGTATTTGAGTATCGCATGCCTGTTTTTCCTATGTTCTGTATCGCCCATTTCATCTGAATCACACGACCCATATGCTGAATCTTTACCTTCGTCTGTATGCGCCGAGCCTGACCCAGAAGCAGACGAAGACATTTCCATTTCATGATCATTGGTTTGCTTTTTGTCTGTTTGGAATAGCAAAAATCTCCAGTATTGTATGACTCCTACAATAGAGGGCAAAAAGATAAATAACACTATATATAAAATAAAAAAAACTTACAGGTTGATCATCAAGCGTGTCAGAAGCACGATCAAAACTGGAGATCAGGAGAGCATTAGGGATTCCACTCCGACCTTCAACACCACAAAAAAAAAACATAATCATCTCCTTCATGCTTGGAGTCACGAGTAATATAGCTGTAAACAGAAAAGAGATTATGAACTCACTATTATTTCTCAAATCCTTTGATGTAATATAGTTGTTATTAAACAAAAAGCCAATAACCGCAATTTCATATCATTTTACTTATATATTTTTATTCCTGAATAGATGGAGGGTACTTTGTTCTATATAGAACTTCACTAACCCTTGCCGAAACAACCTAGCATAGTCTTGACTAAATTGATCACTAAACAATGTCAAGTGTCCTAGAAAATGGAATACATCCAAACAGATCACATGCTCAGTGCACTATTTTATAAACTTATTCAAGATTCCTTGTCGGTTCAGTTTAATCTGAGATTCTCACATCAATAATTATTCAATAAATAACAGAATTGTCTTTTAACAAAATTTCCATTACCCTGTGTTGAACAAACACAAAAGCACAATCATTAAAATCCATACACAGTAAAATCATACATATTCAGATATTCTAAAAAAAGGCAGCAAGTTAATAAAGATGAATGGGCAAAATGCTGAACCCCACAGCCAATTCATACCTCTTGAAATAGCAAAGATAAATGACTAATCAATGACCAAAGGGCTTACCAGAAAATACCGTTTCTGCTGTCATTGCCAGAATTTCACCTCGCTGCCATTAAGAAGTGACGACGTAAGCTTATCGGTGCTAGAAGATGATAAACCCCAGTTTGCAATATTAATGTACTACTTACTGGGATGAGAAAAGGACTTATTATCAACATCATCATATCTAATTATTTATTCTATTTGTTCATTGACATAAGTCACTTTCAGGTTTCACTATATAGCCATAGTAAGTGGCAGATGAAGGTACTTGCAATACCACCAATAACAGCCAACTCAACTGCAAGAAAACATTCTATAGATATAATTATTATAGTAACAAAGAGAGAGATAGAGAGCATACATCATCACCATCATTATCATCAAAGATGTCACACCCTCAAAATCCACATGCGAGGTTTTACCGCGATGCACATGACACACCAGGATCCAAGTCAACAGTCATAATAAACGACAACTATATGATATGAAAACAACGTAAACCATTCATTAAGTTCTCAAAATGTAACCACAACAGCGGAAGCATAAAATGTCTTTACAACTCGAAAAGTAAAAGTTTTGAGTCTGATAATGTTCAAAACCATGCAAGTGAAATCCTAGATGTCGTGTGACACTGTGCGCCTATCAATAGCTGCTACCTTAGCGACCTGAGAAAACATGCTAAAAACGTCAGCACAAAATGCTTGTGAGTTCACAAGTTTTTGAGTAAAGCGTTTCCAAAAGTTTCCAAAGGTTTCCAACAGTATAAAAGTTCCATCCAAAAGTTTCCAAGAGTTTCCAAGTGTTACTGATAGGTTGGTAAAAACTCGAGAATTAACAAAGCTAAATTAATTGATTAATGCATAAATGATTATGGAATAGCACTACTTTGATGTGTCTTATGATTTTCAGGTATTAACACAAAAAGGATGCAAATCTGGAGTTTTTGGAACATCTCGGGAGCACAAGGAGTGATAAACCGAACAAGAAAAGCTGAAATGGGTGTCCGGGACAAGTTGGCGTCGCCTACAGCAGTTTTGGCGTCGCCTACAGCACTCGCGTAGGAGAAGGGGACCAAAATGCCGTAGGACAGAGCAAGATCTTGTAGCCAAAACAGACATGGCGTCGCCTATGCCACTTTTGGCGTAGGCTACGGGACTCGCGTAGGCGATGCCAAAAGTGACGTAGCCTACAGCACCTGCAGTCAAACTTGGGTTTAATGTTTTTAATGCGTATCAAAACGGAAGTTTCGATTTTTTTGGCTTTAAAACACCTTGAAGGCTCATAATTTGGTATCGCTATCATAACCATTCCATCCTATCAAACCCATATCATTCCATATCATTGAAGAACACCAATTCCTTCTATCATTCAAGATTTCAAGATTCAAGACCAAATCATTGAAGAATCAAGCTCCATGGCCATGAGTGGCTAGTCTCTTTGTATCATGCCTAGGAAGTAAACAATTGAAGCTTTAGGGTTTAACATTTGGGTATTACTTTAAACTTTTGATTGTGTGATTGTGTGTTTGAATTAATTGTATTAGATTGCGATTAATCTTATGTTGAATTCATTTTAGTTAATTGATCTTGTGCCAATTTCTAGTGTCATGAACATGTTTTCTTGCTCTAATACAAACATAGGGTTGTATGTTCTAGGTAATGAAGTGTAGTTTAGTCCATCTCTGATGTTGATGAAACTTGACACCTAAACCTATTGAACAATCACCCCGTTAACACCAATTGCACTACATTTGTTTGACCCATTTGTGATAACCTTAGACTTCATTGTTGAACCCTAGGTGTGGTGTTTTTAATTAATTGTTACAACCTAAATTGTTCTCCATCATTTTTATTATAATTTAATTTCAAGTTTTGTTAATTTAATCAAAACCCCTTTCAACCAAAGTCTTAAATGAACCAAGCACAAACTTCATAAGTTTTCTAGCATCTTCATAAGCAATACCGTTTAATCAACTAAACAATATACACTAACCACACGCTCCTTGGATTGATACCCTACTTATCCTATCTACCTAGGTTAATTAGGTTTTGTATGAACCGTGACGACCGGCTCATCAAATGGCGCCGTTGCCGGGGAGCTAGTGCGCTTAGTGTTTATTGAGTAGTTAATATTATGATAATCTGTTTAATTGTTTGTTTGGTTTATTCTCTACTTTTCCTTGTTACGCGGGGTGTGTTATTTGTGCAGTTTACAGGTAGTGCATGCGTACGCGACATTCGGGGAGAACATCTCCTTTAGTGTTTGAACCGGAAATCGAGAGAGTAGCAAGAAGAAACCGACAACACCGGTTAGAGGAGCCGATTCCTTCTAACTCCCAATCACCACTCATAATTCAACCTTTGTCTTTTGAAACCGTTCAAATGGCAAGTTCAAACCCAAATCGCCGTTTAGGTGAAAATCGAAGACCACCCACTCCACCTCATCAAAACCAAACCCAAAATTCACAACAACACCCACCTCACCAACCAATTCACAACCGAAATTCCAACACCCGAAATGTAAACCAAGGTCCCTCCATGTCTAACCGTGGCAATCCCACATTTGATCCGGTCAATCGGTACAATGAAGCCGGATATGAAGATTATGTGGAGACTATTGAAGAATTAAGGGTGAACATTAATGATGATGACCCATTCAGTGTACCAAGTTATCAATCATCAGACAGAGTTAGTGTTCATTCCTACCACTCGGGAGAAGATGAATATTCTGAAAGGGATTACAATGAGGATGATGAGGATTGGGGCTACAGAAATGTTAGTGATGATTATGGAGATGAGGAAGAGTATCACGGTGATAATAGTTCCAACGTGGGTGCAAATCGAAACGGGAACAATGATGGTTATTACAATCACGTCATTAATAATCATCAACCAAGACAAAACCCAAGAAGACATCAAATTCCCAATATTCACCAAAACCGGGGTGAAAATTTTGTGGGTCGAGCAGAAAGAAGACCTAATGGGGGAAGACAACATAGAGGTGAAGAAGTGAATATTCCAAGACGAAGGCCCCCAGTTCCAATGCAAGGAGTCAATGGTCGGTTTAGACCACTTGCATCTGAGAACGAATCGCCTATTGTACCACCACCTCCAGGGAGACGATCCTTTGATTGCAAGCCCAACTACATCAACATCATCCCTCATTTTCACGGAATGGCTAATGAAGACCCATATGATCATTTATCTGAATTTAAGGCAATGTGTGGAACTATGGGAGGTCATAATTTTTCATTAGATGAAGTACAGTTGAGGTTATTTCGGTTTTCTCTCAAAGATAAAGCAAAGACATGGTTCCTCACTTTACCCGCACACAGCATCTACACTTGGGGGGAAATGCAACAAGTATTTTTGGATGAATATTTCCCCAGTTTTAAAACAGATGCGGTACGGTTAGAGATTCGTTCTTTTCAACAACTACAAGGGGAACCGCTTCATGAAGCTTTCACTCGCTTCAAGGAGTTAATTCGGAAATGCCCGCACCACAACATTGACCTTTGGGAATTGGTTAGTAGTTTCGTGAATGGACTGAGCAAAGAGGAAAGAAAATATCTCAAGTCTACTAGCAATGGAACATTGTTGTCTAATCCGGAGCAAGAAGATTGGGATTTTTTGGAGCTAATGGCAAAGAATTCAAAATCGGAAGAGGCAGCTGATCGAAGAACTAAACACCCGGTCTCTAAATCTCTTCCCGATGCAGATTCAAGTTCTAAGGACAGGATTGCTCAGTTGGAGAAAGAGTTGGCAAGGATGAAGAAACGGGAGGTGTCATCGGTACAATACCCCGTGTGTGATAATTGTGGAGATTTGGGGCATAAAGCTAGTGAGTGCTCCGGTGATATGGGTCAAACAACCGAAGAGGTAAATCAAGTGTATGGAGAAAGGAAGTATGACATGAACTCCAACACTTATCATGCAGGCTTGAGAAACCATCCTAACTTTAGGTATGGTAATCCCGCTAACCAAATGAACCCGAATTTCCAATCGGGAAATCAAAGCGGTGGTGGGCAATATCAAGGTCGCCAAGGTGGTAATCAAGGCGGTTACCAAAGAAACAACTACAATCAAGGTGGTAACCAAGGGTACAACAACAATTATCAAAGAGGTTACAACCAAGGCGGCTCCTCAAGCAATCAAGGAAACTCTTCGGGAAGTCAAGGTGGTGATGAGTCTTTGAGTTCGAAAATGGATGCTTTAATGAGCATGATGAAAGAGAACAACAAAGCTAATGAGGTGAGAGATAAGTCTCACGAGGCCCTAACAAAACAAGTGGGTCAATTGGCGGAAGAAATGGCTCAATTGAGAGGAAGCGCTGGGAAGCTTCCAAGTGACACAACAATAAACCCACAACATCAAGCATCGAGTTCAAAGAACACTCAAAGCGTACACATAAACGCGGTAAGTTTTATTCTGAATGATAAGGTTGTGGGTAATGAAACAACTCCACCACAACAATTTGTTGATGGTGTGGTGGAGGAGGTTGATAGTGATGATGAGCAGGAAGAGGAAAATATTTCGCAAAATAATTTTGAAGTTAAAAATTATAAAAAATCTTTTTGCGAAAAGTGCTTAAATGAGATGACTACTAAGACAAGTGTGGGGATGGAGACTAATACCATCCCATATCCTGCAGCTTTAGTAGACCCAAACAATGTGTCAAAGTGGAGCCCACCAAAGGACGAGAGGTGGGAAAATTTTAAACAAGTCAAAATAAATTTACCACTTATTGATGCAATTGAAAAAGTTCCTGCTCATGTTGAATGTGTGAAAGAGTTGAGCAACCAAAACAAGCACAACGAGTTGCCTAAACATTTAGGGGCACATGTTCGTGCTGTTTTGTCGGATGCTTTTCCCCCTAAACTTCAAGATCCAGGAGCCCCATTGATTCCAATTCAGGTCGGAGAGCTTAAAATAGAAAGGGCGCTCCTAGATCTTGGAGCATGTGTGAGTATATTGCCTGGGAGTCTGTTTGACCAATATGACTTTGGTCCAATACATAAAATTAACACCATGGTGGTGTTAGCTGATCAGACTCTCATGCATCCAAGGGGGATGGTGAATGATGTGTTGGTGAAAGTAGAGGATTTCTACTACCCGGTTGACTTTTTGGTGGTAGACTATGTAAATAGTGTGATAAACACACAACCCACCGTTATACTGGGTAGGCCATTCTTAGCAACTGCACATGCTAATATAAATTGTGCTAATGGAGCGGTAAGCATGAAATTTGGTGACCGTGAGCTATGTTTAAATGTATATCCAAATTTGTCTAACTCGGTTGTTGATAACAAATTTCCCAAAAATGACATTTTTGATAGTGGTGACCCTCTTGTAAAAGAGGATCACCCAAAAGAGGATTTTTGTGTGGTTGGCAGGTTTGGAGAAGTCAAGAATAGGACAATGAAAGGAAGGAAGACGAAATGGAGGAAACCGCCTGATTTGGACAATGAATCAAGAATAGAAAAGATGGTTGACCCGGTTAGGAACACCTTAAAGGACATACCGGAATGTAGGAGGGTTGCATCTTTAGAGGCGGAGGGAAGAAGACATCCCACACGACCACCATGAGGGTGGTGTATTCGGTCTGGCTGAAGACCCTTAAACTTAGCGCTTTCGGGAGGCAACCCGTTGATCAGGTCCATGTATTCTTTCCCTTCTTATATTATTCATGTGGGCATGATCATTTTTATTTATGTTGAGTGTTTTGTATGTGTGCGTGAGTTGTGTGTGTTTATGTTTTAGTCTAGTATGTCTGTTTTGTTGAATAAGTACTTCAAATGCTTTCTGATTGATGTCAAAGAGAAGGGTAAGAATTGATGTAGGTGACAAGAAAAGAGGAGGAAAGGAGCTTTCAGCTTGGACAGAAAAGGTTGAAGAACGGGCATTATTGACTACTAATCAGGTGCACTCCGTTCCTTTAATAAAAAAGTTGTGTGTATGTTTGTCTTTGAATGATAGGAGTTGAGTTGTTTTGGATTGATTGTTCACACCCTATACAAAGTTTTTTCAGAATAAATCTTTTAATAAGTATCAACCTCCAATTTTGAAACATTGAGGACAATGTTTATTTTTAAGTGTGGGGAGGGGGAGAAAAATATACAATTCTGAAAAAAAATGTTTGTCCTTAGGTGTTACTTGAGTTTGTGAAGCCAACAAAAAAAAAAAAAAAAAAAAAATTAGTCCCAAATTTGTTTGTTGAATCACGAGTGACGATCCTTGGTCATGGTCATAACTCTTTAAGTTCCTCGATGTGTTTTTCTAATGGTTATTTTTAAGAAAAGTATGAAATGCCGAGTCGGAAAAGACAAGTGAAGGGTATAACATTTTTGCATATCGGCAACCCATTTCCCTTTCATGTTCTTGTGAGATTTTTGAGCCACCACAACATGCTAACACCCTAAAAATTCCACATCTATTGGCATGTTGTGTTCTTTTGAATTGAGTGTGCCATTATAATTGTATGAAGTAGAACTTGCAACTTTCGATACGCTTGCCACCTTAGACCAATGGTGACACAATTTGATATCCTTAACCCAAAAACAATCTCCCTTAGTTAAACAACTTTGAGCCTTTAACCTTTTAATTGATCACCCATTTCAACCCTTTTGACCCATTTAACCTTTTCAATTTTTAAACCCAGAGTAATGAAAATTCGATTGTAGGATTTTGCTTTGTATTGTATATAATTTGCAATGTGAGTTCAAAAAAAAAAAAAAAAAAAAAAAAAAAAAAAAAACTGAAAAGCATGAGAACAAATACGTTTCAAACAAATGAAAGTTCTCATAGAAAAGCACAAAAATATGCTTGAGTTAGAGATTGAATAAAAAAGGCGCAACATTGCCTTATAGTTGAGTAGTTATTTAGTCGATGTAATAAAAGTCGAATTTTCATCACCATAGTCACTTCAAATATCCCATTCCATACCCTTCGCCTAGCCCCATTACAACCACTTAAAGACCTTTTGACTTGTGTTTACTATTGTGTAATTTGGTAAAGGGCGATTGAGTTGCAAGCCTATACTAATATGCATTATAATCGGTTCTGAGCGATTAATATAAAATACTAGTACATCATGACTAGTTTTGATTAAACCGAGCGGAGAGAACCATTGTGAGGGGTGTGCAAGAATGTGAACTTTGATCTTTGTCGGATTTGGTTTGGCATCTTTTTGTTTTACAAAATTGAGCAACATGGAAACCATTGGAATGTAAATCTACTGAGAGGCGTAAGTCTTGTGAGTTAGGGTATGCCTAGGGACCGCATTTGAGAATCAACAAGAAATGTGGGATCTTTTGATTCACTTAGTTGGTTTGCAATAAACAAATTTGCTTGAGGACAAGCAAAGCTCAAGTGTGGGGATGTGATAGGTTGGTAAAAACTCGAGAATTAACAAAGCTAAATTAATTGATTAATGCATAAATGATTATGGAATAGCACTACTTTGATGTGTCTTATGATTTTCAGGTATTAACACAAAAAGGATGCAAATCTGGAGTTTTTGGAACATCTCGGGAGCACAAGGAGTGATAAACCGAACAAGAAAAGCTGAAATGGGTGTCCGGGACAAGTTGGCGTCGCCTACAGCAGTTTTGGCGTCGCCTACAGCACTCGCGTAGGAGAAGGGGACCAAAATGCCGTAGGACAGAGCAAGATCTTGTAGCCAAAACAGACATGGCGTCGCCTATGCCACTTTTGGCGTAGGCTACGGGACTCGCGTAGGCGATGCCAAAAGTGACGTAGCCTACAGCACCTGCAGTCAAACTTGGGTTTAATGTTTTTAATGCGTATCAAAACGGAAGTTTCGATTTTTTTGGCTTTAAAACACCTTGAAGGCTCATAATTTGGTATCGCTATCATAACCATTCCATCCTATCAAACCCATATCATTCCATATCATTGAAGAACACCAATTCCTTCTATCATTCAAGATTTCAAGATTCAAGACCAAATCATTGAAGAATCAAGCTCCATGGCCATGAGTGGCTAGTCTCTTTGTATCATGCCTAGGAAGTAAACAATTGAAGCTTTAGGGTTTAACATTTGGGTATTACTTTAAACTTTTGATTGTGTGATTGTGTGTTTGAATTAATTGTATTAGATTGCGATTAATCTTATGTTGAATTCATTTTAGTTAATTGATCTTGTGCCAATTTCTAGTGTCATGAACATGTTTTCTTGCTCTAATACAAACATAGGGTTGTATGTTCTAGGTAATGAAGTGTAGTTTAGTCCATCTCTGATGTTGATGAAACTTGACACCTAAACCTATTGAACAATCACCCCGTTAACACCAATTGCACTACATTTGTTTGACCCATTTGTGATAACCTTAGACTTCATTGTTGAACCCTAGGTGTGGTGTTTTTAATTAATTGTTACAACCTAAATTGTTCTCCATCATTTTTATTATAATTTAATTTCAAGTTTTGTTAATTTAATCAAAACCCCTTTCAACCAAAGTCTTAAATGAACCAAGCACAAACTTCATAAGTTTTCTAGCATCTTCATAAGCAATACCGTTTAATCAACTAAACAATATACACTAACCACACGCTCCTTGGATTGATACCCTACTTATCCTATCTACCTAGGTTAATTAGGTTTTGTATGAACCGTGACGACCGGCTCATCAGTTACCAAGAGTTTCCAAAGTTACCGTGAGTTTCCAAAGTTTCCAAATGTTACCAAGAGTTTCCAAAGTTACCATGAGTTTCCAAAGTTTTCAAAAGTTACCGTTATGCTAAAAGGATGCCAACCCAGGCATATGAAACCACTAATACGATACCACGTGCAAGACGCCCGTGTGTAACCGAACTACCCACCCAGGCATATCTGAACTACCGATCCACAGCGAACTGAACGACCGAGCCCAGCCAACCGAACTACCAAACCACATCTAACTGACCTGCCGTCCAACGACAAACTAAACTATCGTATAGTAAGAGCACAAAGTAACACTAGTATAACATGTTCAGCATAAAAACGAGTACGTAGCATGTTTCTCCCCCGAAAACGTAAACAATGAAAGAGGGGTCGTGAAACTCACCTTAGGTTGCGTCTTCAAGTTAATAAAGATCCCGACACGAACTGATAGTCCCAACTACCGGCGACCTATTATAATGCTTGCATAAGTGTTTCGACTATTAACCCATAGGTTAACTAGTCCCCGATTGTCCAGATCGTGACCACGTACGTTTAAAAATGTGTTTAACCTTTAACCCGACACACCGGACAGACCCGACATCCCGTTGGTGACCCATTACACAAACTAATCAAGCATATAAGGTTTAGGCATAAAACACTTAGATTGCATAAAAAATCGCATATACGAAGTCGTAAGGTCGAATCGGAAAATTTTTGGGTTTGGTTCGACCCCTATGGCTTCTGGTTTTACCCATGGTCCCTTGGTTCGACTCTCATGATGTTCATTCAACCTAGTCACAAGTTCATTCGATCTAACAAATGTTTATTCGACCCTAATACATGTTAATTCAACCCTAACACGTGTTAATTCGACCTAAACAGTGTTCATTCGACCCTATGCATGTTCATTCGACCTATTTGAGGTTCATTCAACCCCACGACGGGTCGAATGAGTTTCAGGTTCGACCCTTTTCTGCAAAAACTCATAAAACGCACAAAATCGCATCTAAACAGTGCAAAAACATCACGAAACATCACCAATCATAGCAGTCCACTACCATTAATCTATCCCCACAAAACCTTACCAATTTTACCTTGTAATCAGTACGTTTAACAAGTTACGCCAAATAACCAATTATGAAAACGTCACATCATACGCATGCAATCTTTACCCGATATGGAAACTTATCAAAATCATCTATCAATTAGCTCAATATGCTCATATTATCATGTGCAAGAAAACCCCTAATCATATGATTATCAATAACATCATGAACAAGCCCTAAATCTAACACAAAATCCCCAAAATGAGCAAAACATCATCAATAACCAATTGTAACCCATCTAAATTATAAATCATCATTAACAACAGTCCTAGATCATTGTTATAACATCTTCACAGCAATAACCTATATAAATATGTGTAGGTATTTACCCACACATTTACATGTGTAGGTAAATTATGTATGGGTAAACACCCCAATTTCTTGTAGTGAAAAGACACGTGGGTACATGCACTGATCTGGCCTGTCCCGATTGCTAAGTATCATGTGCCTTATGTCCAAGGCTTGATGCAAAACCACTATCGAGTTATGGGTATCATTGAAAGTAGTCTCTCTATTTTTACGAGGTAGAAGTAAGGTTGTCTACATCATGCCCTCCTCAGACCCTATCTTATTTTGCTATTTGTAGGATTAACTAAGTACGATGATGATGATTTATCTTTACTATATTATTAAATATTAAATAATAATACTAAGTCTTTTTTTTTGTCTTCCCCTAATCAAAATAATTACATTAAATTTTTTTCCCTTTCTCTCCAATTAAAAAAATAATACTTTATTAAATTATAATTTTATGTTTTTCTCATATTTAATTAACATTTATTTTTTCGTGTATTTTTAGAATTTTCTTTTGTTATTAATAATCATTTAAGATTTATTAATCTAAGACCGTGTAATAAATAAATTCTTAACCTAGTAATAAATAAAAAAATAAAGTAAAATACTGTAATAAGTAAATCCAAGTTCATTTTTTAAACAAATCTATTGACGAATGTATATTTTAATCAATTACATTATATTTATTTAATTTGTGTAATACACATTATTCAACTCATGCAATACACAAGTTTTCAAAACTATCTTATTAGTTAGAATATAAAAGTACATTTTTTCAACCTGTGTATTACACTGGTTTTAAAGATATAACTATCTTATTATTTAACTAGCACGGAACTCGCACGTTGTGGTGGAGTCGACAATACAGGGCGAAAACATAATTCAAACCTTAAAACGATTAAAAGAATCAATATGTAAGGTGTATCTTTGTGTGTGTAAGCACATGTGCTTCGTAGTTGGGTTATTTTTTAAAGGATATAAGGAGACGTGATAGCATACTACGTTCTATATACCATATTCAATTTGACATACATGATGGTAAAAAAAAATGAAAGTAGCAGTTTGACTCATTAGCAACTATTATTATACTATATTAGTCCTACCCAATATGTTGAAAGTACTAAATCTGGAGAGATTTTAGAGGAGAAGAAATCATAGGGACCTTTATATAGATCCACCTTAAGAGGAGGTTGGAACGGCTCATATGTAATCAACCTGCAAACAAGCATACCCATAACTTTTTCCACATGATAAAAGCAATGCAAGACAACTACTAATCAAGCGCTCTATAAATTTCTATTATTTGGCATCAGAAAGTGAAATTGGAAGTTAGGTTAGTTGAAAATATTTCACATATGACATCCTAATCTGAGAACTTTATAGATTTGCACATATCGGTTTTTTTTCTAGGAACCGAACCGATTCCAAGCTGGATTGTGTTTGGTGCCGGTTCGTGTGTCTAAATCGATTTGGGTTCGGTTCAGCCTCGGTTTCGCCGGTTTGAAATACCGGTTTTGGTTCGTTTTGGTTTTGGTTCGTGAACCAATTCATGCGCACTCTCTCTTTTTTTTTTTTTTTAAGAAATGGCATCACAAAATTAGTTTTTTTACGTAAAGTTCGACTTTTATTGATTTTTACAATCTTTTTAAGGTGTATAGGTATATATTTGTATGTGTAGAAATCTTTTATTATTATATAAAATTGTATTATTTTTTTAATAAAATGTGGTAATTACTTAATTTTGTTTAATATCATTCTCAAATAATTTATAAAATAAATAGATTATAGATTAATGGTAATTTTTATTTTTTAGGTATGATTAAAAATGTGTACAAGTAGGTTATGCATGAAGGGTAGAAAAGGAAAAATATTATATGATATTTAGGTTTTAAACATGAGACTTTTCCCATGTCATCTTAAAATTCATGTAAAATGACATTTATAAATATCTTTCCTCTTTTATAATATAAGGGGTGTTTGGGATTGATTATTCAAAACAAATTATGCGTTTTGAAAAAGCAGAGGTGGAGTTGCTTATAGATTATTGCGTTTTGGTAGCCTAAAAAACTAATTATCTGCGTTTTCAAAACGCAATCCAAACACTAATAACTGATTATCCGCGTTTAGAAAACGCAATAATCTAAAAATCAGATTCAAAACGCAATTCCAAACACCCACATAGTATACATATATAAAATTATATTTATTCAACGGCTCGGTCTATTCCCACCCCCACCTTCTATTTCCACCCCCTCAAAGCGCCTCGCTTAGGCCTAAGCGAGGCGCTTTGAATTCAATCAGAGGAGGTCAGTACGAGGGGGCAGAAAAAGCTGATTTTTAATTCGAAGCGCCTTGCTTAGGCCTAAGCGAGGCTCTTCGAATTAATTTTTTTTTTTTTTGATCTTTTGAGTTAGTTTTTTGTTTTTTTTTAATATAATTATTATAAAAAATGTTCTTTTGACAAACGTCTGGCTAACCTGAATTTCCTTTGGATCAAAATGTCAACTTTTTCCTGCCACCCTCGTATGGTTTGGCTAACCTGTCCAGTTATCAATCTCACTGTCCAACAACTGAATTTTACTTGCTTGCATGAAAAGTAATGATCTGAATTTTACTTGCTTGCATGAAAAGTAATGATCAGGAACATTCTAAATAACCGTCCAATTTCAGCTTTTGTTTAACTCATGATATATCCACCAAATCATTTCTTCAAGTTCATTTCACCAAAAAAGGCATAACTGTAATGATCAGAAACATTCCAAATAACTGTTCAATTTCAGCTTTTGTTTAACTATTGTAGCAACTTCCATAGAGAAGTTATCAATCTCACTGAGATGATATCTTCTCTTTAGGTTTTGGAATTAATGAGACAACTTTTCAGTTGTTATCCGAGAGATAGCGGTAAACGATGAAGACAACCTGAAAACAACCGAATACCATGGATCAGAGAGATTCAAGCTAATTAAACTCATATCTCAAGCCGGTGCAAGTTATGTTGTAGCTCATATGTTATTATCTCTTCTCTTATTCTCTCTTTCTCAAGTTCTCGATGGATTATTGCTCTCATATCATGGATCAGAGAGATTTAAGCTAATTAAACTCATATCTCACTGTAATGATCAAGAATATTCCAAATAACTGTATAATTTAAGCTTTTGTTTAACTAATTTAGCAACAGTCCAAATAACTGTAATGATCGCTACGGTTAGTGGATACCATGGATCAGAGAGATTCAAGCTAATCAAACTCCGGGCAACCCTTGTTTGATTATACTCGTGTACAACCTTTATCTCTTTATGTATGAATAGTGACCCTCTGACAATGATCAGAAACATTCCAAATAACTGTAATGATCGCTACTGTTGATTGGTATATAGAGAGCAAACCGACGATCATTCAAAATTTAAAGTTACCGCTAACCTCTGCGCCATCATCGTTGACAGATATCTCTCTGAGATGATAGCTTCTCTTCAGATTCTGATTGCACCGGTGGAATTGGAATTGGAATTAATGAGACAACTTTTCAGTTGTTATCCGAGAGATAGCGGTCAACGATGAAGACAACCTGAAAACAACCGGATACCATGAATCAGAGAGATTCAAGCTAATTAAACTCATATCTCAAGGTGGACTTAAGCACCTGAACGGGAAGTTGAAATTTTGAATGATGTTCGTCGACTACACTCACGGTATGTGCATCACGTATTTTCATTCTTTCCTTGATCTGCAATATTTGAAAATTATCATTTCTTGACATGCTTGGTAACACCTTGATCTGCAATATTTGAAAATTATCATTTCTTGGCTTGGAAAATGAATTAAAAACAATTGTTCATCGAAAAGTAATTAAAAACACTTAAAAATGAATTAAAAACAATTGTTGCGAGTTAGGTTTAGTCGGAGGACCACGTACAATGATTCATCAAAGTTGTACAAAGCTGGATGTTTTTACTGGAAAACCAAAACGAGCAATTAACGAAGCGAAACTGAGAGATATAATTTTCTTGGCTTGGAAACAACTTAAAAGAACCAAAAATGAATTAAAATTATTTTTTGGTGATTAACAGATAATTTTAAATAATTAAAAGAAAATCAATTTTTTTTAAAAAAAGGCCAAAGCACCTCGCTTTGGTCAAAGCGAGGCGCTTTAGTGCCTCGCTTTGACCAAAGCGAGGTGCTTTGGTGGTTTGATTAGACCACAGGCGCCTCGCTTTGACCAAAGCGAGGTGCTTTGGCCATTTTTTAAAAAAAATTGATTTTCTTTTAATTATTTAAAATTATCTGTTAATCACCAAAAAATAATTTTAATTCATTTTTGGTTCTTTTAAGTTGTTTCCTAGCCAAGAAAATTATAACTCTCCGTTTCGCTTCGTTAATTGCTCGTTTTGGTTTTCCAGTAAAAACATCCAGCTTTGTACAACTTTGATGAATCATTGTACGTGGTCCTCCGAATAAACCTAACTCGCAACAATTGTTTTTAATTCATTTTTAAGTGTTTTTAATTACTTTTGGAGAAATGATAATTTTCAGATATTACAGATCAAGGTGTTACCAAGCATGTCAAGAAATGATAATTTTCAAATATTGCAGGTCAAACATTTAAAGATATATTAACCAACATTTAAAAATAACTTTTCATGCAAAGCAGGTAAAAATTCAGTTGTTTTACTAATTTGATAGTCTTGATACTTTTTAACAATCGGATTGTTTTTCGAGAGAAAGGAACTAAGTTGCAAATACGATAATAATCAAACTCATATCTCAAGCCGGTGTAATTACTTTCAAGTTTTTTAGAATCATTGAAGACACCACATCATTGTACAAACCGACGATCATTCAAAATTTAAAGTTACCGCTAACCTCTGTGCCATCATCGACTACAGCAAACCGACGATCTTCCTCCACGGCACTCCTAATGGGCCTCTCTTTATTTCACAGTACGATTTGTGTTTTTGTTGCTTTATAAATAATAAGTTTTGTGTTTATCAAACCCTAACGTCTGAGCAATGATTTATTAAATCGTTTTACTAATTTCCGATTCTTGATACTTTCATAAATTGTTTTTCTAATTTCCAATTCTTGATAATAATAAATTATTATAATAATAAAACAAAGGAACTAAATTACAAATATAATAAAAAATAATAATAATAATGTAATATAGTCATTGTTAATGCTCAAAAAAGTCAACCTTTGTTGACTCATAGGAGTCTTGAAGACGAAATGAATTTTACAAGATACTTGAAACAAGGTATGGATATGGAGAATAAATATTTGACTATACGTGGTTGATGATGTCAAGTTTAAGTCGTTGATTCATTTGGAAATCGAAAACGCCTATCGTCACTCTGTATAGAGAAGAAAATCAACAACCGAATATTTAGTTCTCTCCGAACTTCAGCTTCCAAAATACGACGTCGTTGTAGCTCATATGTTATTATCTCTTCTCTTATTCTCTGTTTCTCTAGTTCTCGATGGATTATTGCTCTCATATCGACTCTCACAATTATTCACAATTTTATACATACAACACACCTTCATCGTTGACCGTACTGTTCTTCTTGATCTTTTATGTATGAATAGTGACCCTCTGGCAAACCTACCTCTGTTTTGAATTTGTTGCTTCCATAGAGAAGTTATCAATCTCACTGTAATGATCAGGAACATTCCAAATAACTGTATAATTTCGTACAAGATTCCTATGCAAGCAAGTCAAATTCAGTTGTTAGACCAACTTGAGATATGAGTTTGATTAGCTTGAATCTCTTTGATCCATGGTATCCAGTCTTCAAGGTGGACTTAAGCACCTGAACGGGAAGTTGAAATTTTGAATGATGTTCGTCGACTGCACCGAACACACTACAATTATTCACAATTTTATACATACAACACACCTTCATCGTTGACCGTACTGTTCTTCTTGATCTTGATCTTCACACTTGCTTTTGACAAAGGTCTGGTTGACCTGAAGTTCCTTTGCAACCAGGTAAAAAGGAACTAAGTTGCAGATATAAAAATCCATCACATCACGATTATACTCAATAGTGACCCTCTAAGTGTGGTATGCTCAAAGATTTAATTTAAAAATATTTTGTAAGGATTTATTTTTAGATTAATGAAACAACTTTTCAGTTGTTATCCGAGAGATATCGGTCAACGATGAAGACAGCCTGAAAGTGGATACCATGGATCAGAGAGATTCAAGCTAATTAAACTCATATCTCAAGCCGGTGCAAGTTATGTTGTAGCATCTTTGATCATCTTCTTGTAATTACTTGACAGATATATCTCTGAGATGATAGCTTCTCTTCAGATTCTGAAAGTGGATACCATGGATCAGAGAGATTCAAGCTAATTAAACTCATAGGTAAGAACATTGTGGATGAGGATTGTTTATCTTCCCATTGATTTCAAGTATGTTGCCAAATAACTGTTCAATTTCAGCTTTTGTTTAACTATTTTAGCAACTTCCGATTAATGGCAGGTTTGCCAGAGGGTCACTATTCATACACACAACTTTTTGCTCTAGTGGTGTGCTCTACCTTTTTGACAAACACCTAGCTAACCTGTCCAGTTATCAATCTCATTGGCAATCATCCGCTGCATGCTTTTCGCAGCCTTCACTGAAAAGAACCCTAGTAGTGGTTTTCATCTCTATACCTGTAAACTCATATCTCAAGTCGGTGCAAGTTATGTTGAAGCTCATATGTTATTATCTCTTCTCTTATGCTCTCATATCATGGATCAGAGAGATTTAAGCTAATTAAACTCATATCTCAAGTTGGTCTAACAACTGAATTTGACTTGCTTGCATAGGAATCTTGTACAAAATCATTCTCACATGAATATCCTTTGATGAATGTATTAGGGGTTGGAAACTCTGAAGACCAATGACCCTCTAGCAAACCTCCGTTAAGGTCTTCAGAGTTTCCATGGGAAGGTAAACATATATAACATTCTCTTCTTCTTCCCTTACAAATCACTTTGCCATGGATCAGAGAGATTCAAGCTAATTAAACTCATATCTCAAGCCGGTGCAAGTTATGTTGTAGCATCTTTGATCATTTTCTTTGTAATTACTTTTTATTGTTTCGGGTTCCCTTCCATCGTTGACAGATATCTCTCTGAGATGATAAAGGTAGATCATGGAAAGTTGAACTCAAGAAAACAAAGATGAAACCGATTAATGTTCTTTATATATGAATAGTGACCCTCTAGCAATATTTGTAATTACTTTCTATTGTTTAGCGCCGATCCGATTGTTAAAAGTATCAAGACTATGAAATTAGTAAAACAACTGAATTTTACTTGCTTGCATGAAAAGTTCAATTTTAGTTCAAACTTTTCAAACACCTGCAACATCTCAAGAGTCGAGGTCCTCTGAAAAAGACATCGTACAATGATTTGGACTTGCAATATTTGGACTAAGTTACAGATATAAAAATCCACCACATCACGATTATACTCTTTATGTATGAATAGTGACAGATATCTCTCTGAGATGATAGCTTCTCTTCAGATTCTAAAAGTGGATACCATGGATCAGAGAGATTCAAGCTAGGTTTTGTTTAACTATTTTAGCAACTTCCATAGAGAAGTTATCAATCTCACTTCTCACTGTCCATGTTTACCTTCAACGTCCAACGGTAATGAGTAACCTAGTAACCTCTACAATGATGTGATTTGTTTTAGATAAGGAGGTATATGTACAATGAACTTTTTACGCTAAATAAAACCGATTAATGTTCTTTATATATAAATAAAACCATTGTACATACCCTCTGGCAATCATCGTTGGTATTAATGGCAAGATATGTGGCTTTAGTCCTTTACGCAGGTTTTTTGACAACTTTTTGCTAATACACACAACTTTTTGCTCTAGTGGTGTGCTCTACCTTTTTGACAAACACCTGGCTAACCTGTCCAGTTATCAATCTCACTGGCAATCATCGTTGGTAGCTATAGGTAAGAACATTGTGGATGAGGATTGTTTATCTATCTTCCCATTGATTTCAAAGGATATTCATGTGAGAATGATTTCGTTACTGTAATGATCAGAAACATTCCAAATAACTGTAATTGATTTCCACGATCTACCTTGACTGCTACAACATAACTTGCACCGGCTTGAGATATGAGTTTAATTAGCTTGAATCTCTCTGATCCATGGTATCCACTTTCAGGTTGTCTTCATCGTTGACCGCTATCTCTCGGATAACAACTGAAAAGTAATTACAAGAAGATGATCAAGGATGCTACAACATAACTTGCACCGGCTTGAGATATGAGTTTAATTAGCTTAAATCTCTCTGATCCATGATATGAGAGCAATAATCCATCGAGAACTAGAGAAACAGAGAATAAGAGAAGAGATAATAACATATGAGCTACAATGACGTCGTGTTTTGGAAGCTACAACATAACTTGCACCGGCTACTTTTCAGTTGTTATCAGACGACTACTTTGATCAAGATGACATACACCTAATTTACACATATCCTTTGATGATGTCAAGTTTAAGTCATTGACAATGTTGAGGGTTATTACTTTGTTTAAGTCATTGACAATGTTGAGGGTTATTACTTTGTTTTTTAATTTTTTTTAACTTTTTATAATTATTAAATTAAAAAAAAACAACTCAAAACATCAAAAAACTACCAAAATAAATTACCCCCTCCAAGCGCCTCGCTTAGGCCTAAGCGAGGCGCTTGGAGAGGGTTTAAATAGAAGCTGGGGGGTTTAAACAAAAAGCCAATAACCGAAATTTCATATCATTTTACTTATATATTTTTATTCCTGAATAGATGGAGGGTACTTTGTTCTATATAGAACTTCACTAACCCTTGCCAAAACAACCTAGCATAGTCTTGACTAAATTGATCACTAAACAATGTCAAGTGTCCTAGAAAATGGAATACATCCAAACAGATCACATGCTCAGTGCACTATTTTATAAACTTATTCAAGATTCCTTGTCGGTTCAGTTTAATCTGAGATTCTCACATCAATAATTATTCAATAAATAACAGAATTGTCTTTTAACAAAATTTCCATTACCCTGTGTTGAACAAACACAAAAGCACAATCATTAAAATCAATACACAGTAAAATCATACATATTCAGATATTCTAAAAAAAGGCAGCAAGTTAATAAAGATGAATGGGCAAAATGCTGAACCCCACAGCCAATTCATGCCTCTTGAAATAGCAAAGATAAATGACTAATCAATGACCAAAGGGCTTACCAGAAAATACCGTTTCTGCTGTCATTGCCAGAATTCCACCTCGCTGCCATTAAGAAGTGACGACGTAAGCTTATCGGTGCTAGAAGATGATAAACCCCAGTTTGCAATATTAATGTATTACTTACTGGGATGAGAAAAGGACTTATTATCAACATCATCATATCTAATTATTCATTCTATTTGTTCATTGACATAAGTCACTTTCAGGTTTCACTATATAGCCATAGTAAGTGGCAGATGAAGGTACTTGCAATACCACCAATAACAGCCAACTCAACTGCAAGAAAACATTCTATAGATATAATTATTATAGTAACAAAGAGAGAGATAGAGAGCATACATCATCACCATCATTATCATCAAAGATGTCACACCCTCAAAATCCACATGCGAGGTTTCACCGCGATGCACATGACACACCAGGATCAAAGTCAACAGTCATAATAAACGACAACTATATGATATGAAAACAACGTAAACCATTCATTAAGTTCTCAAAATGTAACCACAACAGCGGAAGCATAAAATGTCTTTACAACTCGAAAAGTAAAAGTTTTGAGTCTGATAATGTTCAAAACCATGCAAGTGAAATCCTAGATGTCGTGTGACACTGTGCGCCTATCAATAGCTGCTACCTTAGCGACCTGAGAAAACATGCTAAAAACGTCAGCACAAAATGCTTGTGAGTTCACAGGTTTTTGAGTAAAGCGTTTCCAAAAGTTTCCAAAGGTTTCCAACAGTATAAAAGTTCCATCCAAAAGTTTCCAAGAGTTTCCAAGTGTTACCAAAAGTTTCCAAAGTTACCGTGAGTTTCCAAAGTTTCCAAATGTTACCAAGAGTTTCCAAAGTTACCATGAGTTTGCAAAGTTTTCAAAAGTTACCGTTATGCTAAAAGGATGCCAACCCAGGCATATGAAACCACTAATACGATACCACGTGCAAGACGCCCGTGTGTAACCGAACTACCCACCCAGGCAAATCTGAACTACCGATCCACAGCGAACTGAACGACCGAGCCCAGCCAACCGAACTACCAAACCACGGCTAACTGAACTGCCGTCCAACGACAAACTAAACTATCGTATAGTAAGAGCACAAAGTAACACTAGTATAACATGTTCAGCATAAAAACGAGTACGTAGCATGTTTCTCCCCCGAAAACGTAAACAATGAAAGAGGGGTCGTGAAACTCACTTTAGGTTGCGTCTTCAAGTTAATAAAGATCCCGACACGAACTGATAGTCTCAACTACCGGCGACCTATTATAATGCTTGCATAAGTGTTTCGACTATTAACCCATAGGTTAACTAGTCCCCGATTGTCCAGATCGTGACCACGTACGTTTAAAAATGTGTTTAACCTTTAACCCGACACACCGGACAGACCCGACATCCCGTTGGTGACCCATTACACAAACTAATCAAGCATATAAGGTTTAGGCATAAGACACTTAGATTGCATAAAAAATCGCATATACGAAGTCGTAAGGTCGAATCGGAAAATTTTTGGGTTTGGTTCGACCCCTATGGCTTCTGGTTTGACCCATGGTCCCTAGTCACAAGTTCATTCGACCTAACACATGTTTATTCGACCCTAATACATGTTAATTCAACCCTAACACGTGTTAATTCGACCTAAACAGTGTTCATTCGACCCTATGCATGTTCATTCGACCTATTTGAGGTTCATTCAACCCCACGACGGGTCGAATGAGTTTCAGGTTCGACCCTTTTCTGCAAAAACTCATAAAACGCACAAAATCGCATCTAAACAGTGCAAAAACATCACGAAACATCACCAATCATAGCAGTCCACTACCATTAATCTATCCCCACAAAACCTTACCAATTTTACCTTGTAATCAGTACGTTTAACAAGTTACGCCAAATAACAAATTATGAAAACGTCACATCATACGCATGCAATCTTTACCCGATATGGAAACTTATCAAAATCATCTATCAATTAGCTCAATATGCTCATATTATCATGTGCAAGAAAACCCCTAATCATATGATTATCAATAACATCATGAACAAGCCCTAAATCTAACACAAAATCTCCAAAATGAGCAAAACATCATCAATAACCAATTGTAACCCATCTAAATCATAAATCATCATTAACAACAGTCCTAGATCATTGTTATAACATCTTCACAGCAATAACCTATATAAATATGTGTAGGTATTTACCCACACATTTACATGTGTAGGTAAATTATGTATGGGTAAACACCCCAATTTCTTGTAGTGAAAAGACACGTGGGTACATGCACTGATCAGGCCTGTCCCGATTGCTAAGTATCATGTGCCTTATGTCCAAGGCTTGATGCAAAACCACTATCGAGTTATGGGTATCATTGAAAGTAGTCTCTCTATTTTTACGAGGTAGAAGTAAGGTTGTCTACATCATGCCCTCCTCAGACCCTATCTTATTTTGCTATTTGTAGGATTAACTAAGTACGATGATGATGATTTATCTTTACTATATTATTAAATATTAAATAATAATACTAAGTCTTTTTTTTTTGTCTTCCCCTAATCAAAATAATTACATTAAATTTTTTTCCCTTTCTCTCCTATTAAAAAAATAATACTTTATTAAATTATAATTTTATGTTTTTCTCATATTTAATTAACATTTATTTTCTCGTGTATTTTTAGAATTTTCTTTTGTTATTAATAATCATTTAAGATTTATTAATCTAAGACCGTGTAATAAATAAATTCTTAACCTAGTAATAAATAAAAAATAAAGTAAAATACGGTAATAAGTAAATCCAAGTTCATTTTTTAAACAAATCTATTGACGAATGTATATTTTAATCAATTACATTATATTTATTTAATTTGTGTAATACACATTATTCAACTCATGCAATACACAAGTTTTCAAAACTATCTTATTAGTTAGAATATAAAAGTACATTTTTTCAACCTGTGTATTACACTGGTTTTAAAGATATAACTATCTTATTATTTAACTAGCACGGAACTCGCACGTTGTGGTGGAGTCGACAATACAGGGCGAAAACATAATTCAAACCTTAAAACGATTAAAAGAATCAATATGTAAGGTGTATCTTTGTGTGTGTAAGCACATATGCTTCGTAGTTGGGTTATTTTTTAAAGGATATAAGGAGACATGATAGCATACTACGTTCTATATACCATATTCAATTTGACATACATGATGGTAAAAAAAAAATGAAAGTAGCAGTTTGACTCATTAGCAACTATTATTATACTATATTAGTCCTACCCAATATGTTGAAAGTACTAAATCTGGAGAGATTTTAGAGGAGAAGAAATCATAGGGACCTTTATATAGATCCACCTTAAGAGGAGGTTGGAACGGCTCATATGTAATCAACCTGCAAACAAGCATACCCATAACTTTTTCCACATGATAAAAGCAATGCAAGACAACTACTAATCAAGCGCTCTATAAATTTCTATTATTTGGCATCAGAAAGTGAAATTGGAAGTTAGGTTAGTTGAAAATATTTCACATATGACATCCTAATCTGAGAACTTTATATATTTGCACATATCGGTTTTTTTTTTCTAGGAACCGAACCGATTCCAAGCTGGATTGTGTTTGGTGCCGGTTCGTGTGTCTAAATCGATTTGGGTTCGGTTCAGCCTCGGTTTCGCCGGTTTGAAATACCGGTTTTGGTTCGTTTTGGTTTTGGTTCGTGAACCAATTCATGCGCACTCTCTCTCTCTCTCTTTTTTTTTTTTTTTTAAGAAATGGCATCACAAAATTAGTTTTTTTACGTAAAGTTCGACTTTTATTGATTTTTACAATCTTTTTAAGGTGTATAGGTATATATTTGTATGTGTAGAAATCTTTTATTATTATATAAAATTGTATTATTTTTTTAATAAAATGTGGTAATTACTTAATTTTGTTTAATATCATTCTCAAATAATTTATAAAATAAATAGATTATAGATTAATGGTAATTTTTATTTTTTAGGTATGATTAAAAATGTGTACAAGTAGGTTATGCATGAAGGGTAGAAAAGGAAAAATATTATATGATATTTAGGTTTTAAACATGAGACTTTTCCCATGTCATCTTAAAATTCATGTAAAATGACATTTATAAATATCTTTCCTCTTTTATAATATAAGGGGTGTTTGGGATTGATTATTCAAAACAAATTATGCGTTTTGAAAAAGCAGAGGTGGAGTTGCTTATAGATTATTGCGTTTTGGTAGCCTAAAAAACTAATTATCTGCGTTTTCAAAACGCAATCCAAACACTAATAACTGATTATCCGCGTTTAGAAAACACAATAATCTAAAAATCAGATTCAAAACGCAATTCCAAAAACCCACATAGTATACATATATAAAATTATATTTATTCAACACGTGTAATACACGGGATTCTAAGCTGATTGAATGATATATTCTTTTTTGAATACTAGTTTTGGAAAACTAATTTATGAGTCTAGGTCCTAATTTGGATTTCTCATGTTTACTTATCGTACTTCAGTATTATTTTTTTTTTAACTACATAACACGTGATTTCTTTTTAACGAAAAATACTATAAAACATCTTAAAGAAATTTTGTTTTATTATATATTTTTTAACTTTCTTGATGAGTCTTTATCATCTTTTATTTACGTTATCATCAACATGAGTCGAGTTAACCAAAAATGGAAAGAAGTTGCCTTAAACATATTATTTTAATATAGATTTGTGGCTCATAAGTAGCTATCGTGAAGTGAAAGGTGATGAGAAAGAAGATTAAGAGATTGACAAAGACGCATCAATTATCGTCGTGTTTTGATTGATCCCAACTTCCAATCTACCTAATAATTGGTATATAATCTAGTTGTTGGATATTAAATAATATATATGGTAAGAAATACATGATATGATAGAATTGAACGCTTTTAAGAAAACTAGAAAAACAAAACACGGTGAAAAAAATTTGACATTGGTTGGACCCTTTGACCACCGATATGTTTTTTAGACTAGAACGGTTGGTTAAATATCTGAACTGTTGGAGTCACTGGCTTTAATACCATTTCTTTGTTCTTTTTTAAAACATCTGTGTAATCAGGGGCGGATCTAGGGTCAATCCGGTGGGTTTCCGGGAACCCACTCGGTTTGTAATTTTTAGTGTAAATGTATATAGGAAAAAAAAGGAACCCATAAGAAAATTAGCTTAAGAACCCATAAGAAAATTAGCTTAGGAACTTTGAGCAAGCTGTTAAGTTTTGCGATAGGAACTTTGCATTGGAGCTGATGTCAAAACTAAAAATCTGGTTCTAAACATGCCAGATCCGTTTAATTAGAAATCGAAGATGAATCAAAGTACGTAAATAACTTTTGTATTCACACTAGTTTGGGGAAAAAAAACTCATGTTTTATGTGGCACTAAATCTTTAGTGACTTAACTAATTGGAAAATAATCCAAATATATTAGAATCTACTAGTCTTAAAGCCAATGCGATAAGTAGTTATGTATAGAATGAAAATTGGAAAATATTTTGTTGCAAGTCAAACTAAACAGGGGACCCAAATCTGATTAATGTTCTTATTAATTGTGGTTGTATTTGATTCATTATTTACTTATGATATTTAATTTTAGGAGAGTGATGACGGTTTTCTATTAAAGTTAATGCATTATTCACTTGTTATTTGTGCAGGTTCATGTTGAAGTGGGACTTGTGCTCGAATGAGTTGGTCTCTTGCTGTTGTAAAACACATAGTTGGATAGTCGACATTTAAAGGTATTTAACTGCTTTACAACCTCCTAAATTCTTGTAGAATTATCGTATTAGTTATAGTTTTGGTTATTGTCGTATTAGTTATTTTAAGGATGTTAAATTTTAACATGTTGAAACCTAAACCGACCCAAACCCCTAAAACGACCCGGACCCATATACCAACTCGAATTTTTTATGTTTGGTCTAATAAAATCCGAGCATCTAAAAAAGGAACCCAGTGAAAAAAATTCCTGGATCCGCCACTGTTTGTAATCATGTTGGTCAAAGGCAAGTCAAACTATTTCAAGGTCATAATTGATATTCAAACTAGAGTCCTTTCTAACAAAACATTTTCTTGCTTGTTTTTCTTTTTGAATGACTAAGCCACACACCCACTAAACTTATTCTAAATCTGCATCAATGATTATTGAAGAGGAAAAAACTCACCCGGATGATCGGGTAGATTTAGGCCCTCCAAGAGAAGGTGATGATGAGAGCATACTTCGTCTTTCTGGGTCCAGATCTGTGATCATAAGAGAGAAAAGAGATGGAACTGTAGAGAGGGGCCTAGGCTTGGAGGAGAAAACTCCCCTCTACCTAGTAGTAAAAAAGTGGTGCTCATAATTTCCTTATAGAAGAGGTGGAGACCTCTTTATATAGGAAGTTAATGTGCTTTCCAAATGAACCCAAGTCAATGGGCTACTCAAATGGATCCCCTAACATATTGGGCCAGACCTAGTTAGGGGTTTTTCTACAAGTCACATGTCCAGTAGCACTGAACTTCGCGAACAAGTTAGTACAATATAATAACAATATAAATATTAAATAAGTAAGTCCGAGACAGTGACCCGCTCAAGACGGTTCGGAGGTCCGTTCCGGATTTTATCTCTTCAATTATCATGAGACTGTAACTTTTATCACTTAGTAAGAAACACATTTACTACACTTATCGATACTATTTTAATTTTTTTTTAGCTAAGCAACCCTACGGGCAATCTCCTTTGTCCCCAAGTAACACAAGACCTATAAAGGAAAAAAATTCAAAGTTAATTATTTCCAAAGTAAAAGGTCACTATATGTGTATATAAGTGTGTAAAAATATTATATAAAGAAACAAATATCTAACAAAAATAATATAAATAATTATTTATAAAGGTGGAATTAAATAAGGGCCCATGAGAGAACAAAAGTATGGGTACGCCGTACGTGCGAGGTAAAATTAGCCAAAAAAATCGTCGGCGCCACATATTGACAAAGGATTCCAGCCCCTGCCTTAAGACTCCTACTTTGCTTCGTTGTCTGGTTGGTAAGTCGACTACGTCCTTCCATTCTTTTCCTTTTTAATTTTGTTTGACCTTAGAGGTAGTGCTATCGATGAGAAAGGAGTACGTATGTTTATTATTTGGTTTCAAACCGATTAAACTAAAAACCGAGTGGAAATGTAATAATCTAAACCAAATTACTATAACAAAGTATCTTTATGATTAAAGTTATGGAACATGGCTTTTAGTAAGCAGTGGCTGTGGCTGATTTAGACTAAAACTTCAGGGGTAACGTTTAAATTTTGTTTTCTTGTACTTTCATGCAATGTAAACGAAACAAAAACAAAAACAAAAACACGATAATGAATAATGTTCAATTTTTTTTTTTTTTACCATACTTTCATAAGCAGTATGTTTTTTCTTGTTTGGTGCTATATTCTAACCAATGATTTATCAAACCATTTTACATCAACACGTCACCGCCAATTAGGATAGTTTTTCCATTTAAATTGATGACCTCATGGTTGAAAAATATTTATTAACAATATACAATTTTCTTTTGTCGTCTATCTAATCTGTGACACCCCACATTTTCAAAATATTACTTTTACTGAGCTCTAGTTAACTTGCATGTACCTTCGTGACTAAACGCATAACTAGGGCTAGCTAAGAAGGTCTTTTTATATGTCATGGGATAATAACATATGTTAGATGATATTAACGTACGTTATAGTTAGGAAAAATAATTGTCTTGACGCACACACGAATCCTGTATCCCGAACGTTGGTGATTTGTTAGGCATGCATGATTATATGAATGATTGGGTGTTGATGAATGTGGAATAACACGTGTACGTGAATTGCATGCTTATGTAAACTACTGCGTGTTAGTTAACTTGTACGTAAACGTTATGGGATATGTGCACTTAGAGTAAACATAATATGAATTGATAAAACAGTAGTTTTATATGAGTTAGATAGGGCTATTGGGCTCGCTTATCAGATAAAAACCACTAGAGCCCGAAACCTTGGCCCATGACCCTAACCTTAGTGTATTGTTTATAAAAAAAAAAAAAACAAACCCTAGACACTCCCCTTGCGCCGTGGATTAGGAGCAACCCCACAACCACCTTTCAATCTCAATCTTCATCAATTTTCCACTAGTTCAAGCTATTTCGGGTGCTATCTTGTGATTCTAGGGACTCTAGCAATTCAAGGTATGTGTTTTACATGTTGTATGATGTGATTTTAGGCTGGAAAAGTTGTAAAAACTTTAGGAAATATGCATGCTAGAATCGCAAATCATGTATGTAGGATATCTTGAATGTTTGTTGTGATTGTTGATGAGTATTGTTGATAGAAATCATATCTAGGGTATGTGGTATGTGGTACGTAAATACAGAGATTTAAATGTGATAATATGGATTGAATTCTGTTAATATGAGTTATTTATGATTATGGGTTAATAAGAATGATTAGGGTTCATGAGAAGCATGTTATTAGAATTCTGATTTTCTGACAGATTCATTGTGACGAATTGTAGGGCTGTTATAGGGTGATTAACATGTGTAATCTGATTGTTTTCTGATGCTAAAACATAACTTATGATGTTAGCTTTCCAAAAAGTCCAAAATCATGCGTTTTGGACCTGTTTTGATATGTATTCATGATTTTATAAGTTTAAAGGTCATATCAGATTTTCGGAATTATAAATTGGGTCAACTTTAAACGGTCATAACTCGAGATTTACAAAGGGTTAAGTTATGAAATTTGGACAGTAGGTCAAAATTGGAAAAACTAGGCTTTTCCAATTGGATTCACCTCGTTTGGGTGAATACACAATTTTTGGGAATTTTTCTACTAAACTGACCTGCTGTGGAAATTTTCTGGACATAGCTGTGTTGTACAAATTTTAATAATTTTTGTGTTTGGTTGTGAGACAAAACAAAAATATGGGTTATCAAATGACTCCCAATGAATATTCAGTAAAAATTTGGGAGTTTAATTCGTTCGTTAAGTATTTTAAATAATTCGTTTTTCACAGCGTACAATCTGCCCTGAAAACGCAGATTGTGTAAGGGATGTTTACGTGACTATTTGGAGTCTTATATGGTATGTATATGACATGAACTTGCATGAATACTTATATGAGATGTGTATGAGGTATAAAACTGATAATAATCAATATGATCACCAACGGGATACGTAGGACTTACTTGTGCATGTAGAGTCATTAGGTGTCACTACACGGTTTGAACTTTAAAAGTCTTGGACAAACGAGTTGTATGGTGTGTTGGTTATGCACATATACTCACCTAGTGACATTTGTAATAGGGAGTCGGTAGCTCATTTCTGTTTGAGGAATTTGGATTATTCACGTGCAACCTAAGGTGAGTTTCACTACTCTTTACTCAAAAGCATGCGTCTCGGGTTGAGACAACTTACTTAACTTTTCTAGTCCGGTTTGGGACTACTATTTTCTAGTCCGGTTTGGGACTACTTACACATCCCGGGTTGGGATGCTATGGATCCTTGTGTGGGTCGGTTTTTGACTCCTTGTGTGAGTCGGGTTTTGCTAGTTCGCAAACTGTGTCCTTGATGAACTAAACCAACTCTATCATCTGTAAGTCCTTCACATACCGAATGAGTTGTCGGGTTATGGCAAGCGGGTTATTAGTTGATAGCGCTATTAAGTCTGACAAACCTCACACCGGCTCGGGGAGCGCAGGAGTGAACAATAACTTAACAGATTTTATCATTGTTGATAGGCAATGATGTAAGGCATGCAGCTCACATTTGTGACTACACGTTCTTTAGCAATTCGGTATATCGGTGTTAGTTATCATGAATGGGTTAGCTACCCTTGACATACGATGAACTAGTGTTTACACGGTTCTTGGAACCAACTCAATTACTTGTTTACGTGGTTTTGGAAACCAGCGCAGTTACATACTCATTTACTTTACTTAGTGAACTCACCAACATTGTTTTTTGACCCACGATTTACATGCTTTTGCAGGTAGTTAGCTTCCGGTGCCAGGATTAGAAAGCACTGCACACTTCACTGCATTTGGGGTCTTGGGCATACATCTAAATTACATATTATGCTTTTACATTTTCTTTCATATGATTTTAATTTGGGCGCGTTGTTTTGCGCATGGTTTTAAAAGGGTTAAATTTGGTTTACGCTTCCGCAGCTTAACCTAACTTGGTTTTTGAAAACGAACTAAATGGTTTGGGCATTTAGAGTTCGTTAATATGACTTATGGCTATGGGATCCTGGTATGTCATGCGCCTCGCGGTATAAACCCCGCAGTGAAAATTTGAGGGTGTGACATAATCAGGGTGATAACTATTAATGGACGGTCTAGTTCTTCGTTACTTCTTTCCCCCCCCCCCCCCACTCTTGATTCTTTTCTTTTAATTTTGCCGTTCAAAACTAGGGGTGCAAACAAGCCGAACCTGAGCTCTACCAGGCTCGAGCTTGGCTTGTTGGTAATTTCTCAAGATCGAGTTCGGCTCGTTTATTATTTATTACTTAATATATTAAATAAAAATAATATAATAATAGACTCGTTTAGGCTCACGAACTCGATAAGTGAAGGCTCAGCTAATTGGTAGTTTCTCAAGCTCGAGCTCGACTCGTTCAATAGTTGACATGTTAAATAAAAATAATATAAATAATAGATTCGTTTAGGCTCGCGGGTTCGATAAATGAAAAAATTGGCTCGGTTTGGCCCGTTGGTAGTTTCTCAAGCTCGAGTTCGATTCGCATAATATTTATTAGTTAATATATATATATATATATGTATGTATATGTATATGTATATATATTATATTATATATATATATATATAATAAAAATAATATAAATAACAGGCACGTTTAGGTTCGCGAGCTCAATAAGTGAAAAGCTCGGCTCGACTCGTTTCCTAAACAACTTTATATGAGGGGTAAATAATATAATATATTAATGAAACTAATATTACGAGCATGACGAGCTTCACATGCTAGGCTCGTGCCCGGGCTCGAAAAATAAACGAGCTTTGTTTTAGGCTCAAGGTCGGCTCGGGCTCGCTAAGGATCGACTCGTTTTGAACTTTTTATTAAGCTGACCTCGACTAGCTTGCGAGCTGCTCGACTCGTTTGCACTCATATTCAATATTTTAACCATGGTCAATGGGCTTGTGTATTTGAGGGCGTGTTGGGTTTTAAAATACAAACTGAGAGATAACATTGCATAATTTTCAAGGGTAACGTAAACATAAAAATACGTAAAAATTTAGACTACGCAGGAACAGTTGAGGGATAGCGGGCGCCAGCCCTAGTTATATTTGTAATATTTTTCGTTATGTTCTTTTTTTAAATTATGTATTTTTTTAATATTAATGACTGATGACGTGGGTCGACCACGTTTAAATCCCTTGTCAAAAAATAAAGCAATGCAAAGCATGTTGATATGCCTGTCTTAAGGGAGTTGAACAACCAACGTAGGGCAGCGTGGCTGCCATATGGTAACGCTACAGCAGAAAGCAAACAGTAACTTCATTGGAAACATAAAAAGGTATTTTGGCTTCTTACGATGGTCAATACAAAAACAATCACACAGCTTCAAGCATGATCTAGGAAATAGTAAAAGATGAAAACATACCAAATGGGCAAAGTCTCACTGCAGGGACCATATAGAGAGTCAACCTTTACCAGGTATGGTAGAAAGGCTACCATAAGGGAGCTCCTGGGCAGAATTCCATTGCCTATATAAGGAGACCCTTAGGTTGTCATTCCACACATTCACTCATTACTCTTTCTCCTTACTCTTACACTCTCTACTTCATTATTACCCAACTCCAAACGAATATACACTTATTATCACGCCGGAGTCCAAACGCAGGAGGCCCCCTTTGGCGTTAAGGCTAACGGTGTCTGTTACCTTGTGCAAGTCCATCCAGGAGCTCGAGGACCCTCTAGACCTAATACACTCGTACCATTAACATCTCTTAACCTAATCCCGGTCATTTTCCTTGTTGTAGCAACAAGTGGCGCCTACCGTGGGGCTGTCGCTACTTTGAACAAATCCGTTGGAAGTTTTCTACAGTCCCGTTTGTTCCTAAGTAACCATTTTTTGTGATGACCGGTGGAGATACCCACCCAAACGAGGGTCCCTCGGAAACTCCGACCAGCAGTCACACTTTCGGTAACGTTAAAGGCCGAGAGACACCTAGAACGGACGGACCACGTGTCGAACCGTCTCTAGGAGATATGCCTAACTTCCGGACTCCAAAGTCCTCAAGGGCTTTTAACTCGTCTCCTGGAGATAATGTGTTGTTACCCATAGAACGTATGGATATCACCCCGGAGGTAGTACGAAGAAACTTCTTGCAACTCCGAGACCTCCTGAATGGCTACGTATAGGAGGAGAGGTCCCGAGGGGTAAGAGTCAGGTTGTCTTACGATGAAGAACCGACTGTTACCCTCTCACCTGGACCTCCAGTGATCGGGACTGCCACCTCGCCGGTCACTAGACGCCTCAACACAAACTCTCACCCTTACCTGAACGATCAGGGAGGTATATTTTCGGGAGGAGGCTCCAGCCATTCTGTGCTCTCCCATGGGGTCCAAGAATACACAGTAGAGCACATATTGGAAGTCACGCAGGCTCTTCAACCATCTTCAACACCCCTCCCCTATAGGGAAGCTTTGAGATCCTTACCCTTAGCCAGAAGTGCAGTCGCCACTTCCCTGATAGGAGTCAGCTGCCCTACTGGGGGACCTGTCTTCCCTATGGGAGCGGTGTACCCAAACTATCTACACCCGCAGTACTCACCTTATATGCCGCCGTACTTCCCCAATTGGCCAGGAGGTCACCCATGGCAAGTTCCACCTCCCCTAAGCCAAGTAGCAGGAACGTCTCTTCATGAGAATCAAGGTTCGGGGACCTCCCAACCTCCTGTCCTCCCCCCATGTGACAGAACCGAGAGTAGAAGCTACCCTTTCGGAGCCTTACCGTCCCAAATCTTTGGAATGCTTTGGTGAACACATAGCCCATTTTGACTTCCCCAACAAGATCAAGATGCCGGCTAATGTAAAAACGTATGATGGGACCGAAGATCCGGACAACCACCTGAATGTCTTCTCTGGGGAAGCCACCGTAGACAAATGGAACAATGCTGAGTGCTGCCACATGTTCATGCAAACCTTGGTAGGATCAGCTCGCCTATGATTATGTGGCCTCCCTCCTCGAAGCATCACTTCTTTCGATGACCTAAGGAGAAGTTTCACGTCAAACTTCAACCACCTGAGAAATGTACCAAAGATGCTGCTATCCTACACCACATCCAGCAGGGGGAGCATGAGGATCTCCGGACCTTCGTCGAAAGATACAAAAGGGAAGGCTTGCAATATAGTGGAGCCACAGAGAAGATTAGAGGGTCAGGTTTCATGGGAGCCATTCGACCCGAAAAGCTTTTAAGAAGATTTCATGAAGACGTTCCTCAGACCATGGAGGAAGCTTTTGAGAGAGCAGAAACCTACCTTAGGGGAGAGGAAGCTCTCACAAGAAAGAGAAGGGGTATAGTGAAGAGTTAGGTGCTGTTTGTTTTTTCTCCATGAAAAGATCTGCAGTCTTCGGACAACATCTGCAGGACAAGAGGTGGACCAAAGGTCTGCAGTCTGCAAGAAGAAGACTGTTTGTTTGTTAACGTCTGTAGACTGCTGAAATAAACTAAAATTTAAATAAACTGATTTTTTTACAGCAGTTTGGTGGTGGACCGTAGTGGTGGTGGTGGATCGTGGTGATGGTGGACGGTGGTGGTGGGTGGTGGTGGAGGTAGACGGTGGTGGTGGTGCTGGATCGTGGTGGACGATGGACGGTGGTGGTGGATCGTGGTGATAGTGGACGGTGGTGGTGGTGCACGATGGAAGGTGGTGGTGGATCGTGGTGATGGTGGATGGTAGTGGTGGACGGTGGTGGTGGTGGACCGTGGAGGTGGTGGACGGTGGTGGTGGACGGAGGTAGTGGTGGGGGTGGTGGTGGTGGTGGACCGTGGTGGTGGACGGTGGTAGTGGTGGGGGTGGTGGTGGACCGTGGTGGTGGACGGTGGTGGTGGAAGGTGGTGGTGGAGGTGGTGGTGGTGGTGGGTGGTGGGTGAGAAGAGAAGAGGAGAAGACCTTTGAAGACCTTAGAAGACCTTGGAACAAGTCTGCACCAAGAAGAGGTCAGAAAGACCTTTTTGAGTGAAAAGTCTTCCAAAAAACAAACAATCTGCAGGCCCCAAATATCTGCGCACGTCTGCACGACTCAGACAAAAGAGGTCAGAAGTGCTTCTGAGCAAAAAACAAACAGGCCCTTAGTAACCACACTCTTTAACGGTGGAGTGCCGAGGTGAAACATGGTGAAAGGTATTCACTAGTGAAGCAAACTTTGTAAACTTAAATTTCAAACAACTATAGATAGACACATGTAACTACACTAGGGGGGTATCAAGCAAAAAAAAATTGAGAGTAGCAAAGCTTAATAATTTCTTGTTCAAATAGCCAATACACAAAACCATGATAAAGAAATTGCATAAAATATATTTCGCCGGCCGTATGCTAGATCCGCACATAATTTTGGATACGATTTTCTGGCAAATTTTATAACTTTAGGTTACTTTTTTTTGCTAATGTTTGGACACAAAATATATTTTCAAAGTGTGTGAAACGCTATCTCGCGATCAAATCATGTTTCTTATTGTCTGTCTACTTTACTTTAAATTCTAACTTTTTAACTATAATAGTAGTATGCTTCCTTTTGACGTATGCCTTTCTTTAACTTTCTTTTGTCTTCCTTGTGCTTTGAAGCTCAATTTTCCGCCATTTTGATAGCACTCACTAGAATAATGTAATTGTTTATACTTTTACACAAAAATGTAACTTTTTTATTATTACAACTTAAAATTAGTTTATCATTAAAAGCAAAAATTAGTTATGTGTTTATTTTTTCAAAGGGATATGTATTAGTTCTTTTAGAAAAATTTGTTGACAAAATTAATTTGAAGTAAGAGTTAATTGCTTGATTGGTCCTTTTACTTTTTAAATATTGCATTATTGATCCTTATCATTTAATAATTACACAACTGATCCTAGTTGGTGTTTGGGATTGAGATAGGAAATGACTTATTAACTTTTAAAAAAAAAATCTATAAGCCAATAAATCAATAAGTTATTTCCCACGCCAATGCCAAACACCCCTTAGTAGTTGTAAACTTATTACTTAGATGTTTTTTATGATCAAATTGTCATAACATTTATAGTCCTTACTGGTTGATGTCACTAACATTTCCAATTAAGTCTACGTAAAATGACAAATCTTTTTTTAACGTCAAAAGAAATATAATAACCCTGACCCCACCCATCCCCTTTCTTCTTTAAGCCATCTTTCATACCACCTATAAAATACGACCAAGACATGTACAATCCCCCTCTCAAGTGAGAAGAACCCTCCAACGACGGCGGTGGAGTTTTGAAGATGAATTGATGCCCCCCGGCCACGCTTGTTTTATAAAAAAAATTTAGACCAAATAATCCATTACCCATTTAACTTGTTTAGCCTAAAGCCCAATAACCCATTTGATGTCATCCATTAATCCTAATTTCTAAAGCTCAATAACTAACAAAAATAACAAAGCCCACCACAGAAACAAAACACACCCCCCACCCAAAAAATAACAATAAAAACTAAGCGGCTAACCAAATCGAACTTGCGCAGTGTACTGTGATTATGTGGAGTGTGGACTGTTAGCTCACACGGGGGAGAAAGAAGAAGGTCGAGACATGAGCAATGAGGTTGTGCGTTTTAACAAGGGGGAGAAGCTGCGGGGGGTTGTGCGATTTGGGGAATTGGGCCAACTATAACTTGACAGGTTAGTGTTTTGGGGGCTTTGGGTTTTTTATTTGGTATATGATTTGGTTAGTGGTGCAATTCAAGGGGGGGGGGGGGTGGGGTGTGATACCCCGAAAATTCAGGTTCTCACTTTAACTAAACTCTAGTTACATTCCTTGCATTATACTTAACTAGGGTTAGTTAGATAAGACATACGTGCATGGTTATGAGTCAATGTGTGATTGCATGATTAGTGAACCTCGGACGTTGGTGAATAATAAACTTATGGGTCTCGGTGATACCTGACAAACTTATGTGAAAACCATATGTGATTATGTGAACCTAAACCGAACACGTTAATAGAAATCATTAAAAGTGGAGCATGAGGTTGATTAGGGTCTTAATGCATGGGGTTACACTTGTTACGGTCAGAAATAACGAAAACGTCGAAGGATAACGCGTCGGGAGACGAAACGAGGCAAAAGCGCGCCACCCGGACCTGTGAGCGGCCGCTCACAGGCTCCGAGCGGCCGCTCCATTTAACCTGACGGGTCTAAACCGCCTCAAACTCATATTTAAGCATCCTTAACCCCCATGCAACCCTCATACTCAACCCTAATCGCCCCCTTACTGCCCCACACGAATATTTCACTCAAACAACCCCTGCTAAGGCTCAAGATCATCAATTGGGAGGCTCCAAGGCGCGCGATTGATCGATTGGGAGAGCTAAGGGTATATTTTACGATTTCTTATGCTTCTACCTTGTGTTTTCATTAATAAAAGTCATATAACAAGTTTGTCCAGGTCTGAATGAGTTTATAAAACATTAAAGCATGAATCTTTTTGAAGATTAAATGGATTAAACATACTCATAAACGCTTAGTAACATCATAGGATACTTGTTGCGCAAGTAATTGGTGTTTTGATTCTTAAAGCTTTGATCTTGACATGTTTAATCATAGAATCTGATGGAATAGGTATTAGGAATGTTTTGTGTCGATAATTGATGATTGTTAATAGTTTTTATGCACACGGTAGGCGATTAAAGTATGATTTAGGCGAAACTAAAATCTGGACAGAATGGTTAGTCAAATTTGTAGGAGCTGTAACACGGCTCTAACATAATGATTTTAGTGTTTTCTTGGCATGGTTAGGTCACACCTGGTCTTAGCTTTTCATAATGGGTAAAATCATGTGTTTTGGACGCCGGATGAGTCGTTTTTGGAATTTTCATTGAAAATAGGTCAGATCAGAATTTCGGGTGTTAAATTGAGTCAACTTTGAAATATCATAACTCATGTTTTATAAAGAGTTGAGTCTTGAAATTTTTACAGAAGGTTAATATTGGAGTTTTGCAAGTTTTCCATGTGGATTTATCCCGTTTGGATGAATACACAATTTTTGGGAAATTATTTACCAAACTGACCTGTTAAGAGTGTTTCTGAACATAGCTGAGTTGGACGAATTTTAATTATTTTTGTGTTAGGAGTTAAGACTAAACAAAAATAGGTATTGCCAAGTGAATCCCAAAGAAAATTCAGTAAAAATTTGGGAGGATAACTCACTGGTTTACTATTTTAAATAAATTCGTTTTGATGGCGCACAATCTGTCCTGAAAACACAGATTGTGTATTATGTGCTTATGTGATTACTTGAGGTCTTAGGTGATCTAAAATTGACATATAACGGAAGTACACATGTTTATGACACATACGGGCTGTAGAAACTAATTATAACCAACTCATTCACCAACGAGTCCGTAGGGTATACTATTGCATGTAGAATCACTAGGCGTCGTATACACACTTTTGAATATTAAAACGCCTTGGACAAACGAGTTATATGGTGTAATGATGTTACGCCTATACTCACGTAGTGACACTGTTATTAGGGTGTCGGTAGCATATAATACTTGCTGTTCGGATTCTTTGCTTACGCGATAAGGTGAGTTTCACTACTTTTTCTCAAAGCATGCGTCTCGGGTTGAGACTACATTGGTAACGTTTTCTAGTCTATCTTGAGACAACTTTCTTTTACACATCCCGGGTTTGGGGTGCATGGTTCACGTGGTGAATCTATTTTTACTAATTCATATTTATGTCCTTGATGAACTAAACCAAACACATCTTTTAAGTCCTTCAAAATACCGAATCAATTGCCGGTTGGGCAAGCGGGTTAATTAGTTGATAGCGCTATTAGGTCTAACAAACCTCACATCGTGCTGGGAGCACGGATGTGAACTATTAGCTTCAAACATAATCATTGTCGATGGACAATGATGCAAGGCATCCTTATCCCGGTTATGGGAACTTGTTCATTAGTAGTTCGGTATTCGCCGGTTTTAGTTATCATGAGTGGGCTAGCTACCCCTGACATTTGAATTAGCTATTGTTTACAGGGTCTGAGAGACCAACGTTGTACACTTGACTTTTGGGGTTTTGAGAACCTACGCTTTTATTTTCATCGCTTACTTATATTGTGAACTCACCGACTTTATGTTGACACATTTTAGCATGCTTTGCAGGTCCTTAGGTACGGAGCACGTTTTAGGGCATGCATCATTTGTGTCTTGGGTTATGAATATTTATTATTTCGTACTTTTAAACTTTGGTTTTGGGCGCGTTGTCTTGCGCACACTTTTGCAATTGTTTTACTTTGTTTACGCTTCCGCATTACTTTAAATTGCTTGGTTAAACTTTGAAACTTTTTCTTAAAAATGAACTAAATGGTTTGGGCATTTAGAGTCGTTCATGATACTTATGGCTATGGGTCCTGGTTTGTCATGCACCTCGCGGTAAAACTCCGCAGTGGAAATTTGAGGGTGTGACAGATTGGTATCAGAGCCATTGGTTATAGTGAACTAGGAATTGCATTGCATTCTAGACTATAATCATTATAGCATAAGTATTAGTACACTCACCGTCTTCAGTGCACGCTTATTATTCTCGACATCGAACACTAACCCAACATATTGCAGGTAATTATGGTTAACCCCGCTCACCGAAATTACTCTTACCGTGCTCATGATGGGCGACGACGCCCCATGTATGACCCTTATGAGGCCCCATCTTCGTCACTCAAGCCATGTGAAGCCACAAATCGTTGGCGTTGGTTCACGGACATCTTGCACTCGTGGGTCGTGAGTTATGGGGTGCCAGCTAGAGTACCTCCCATTGTGGACTCGTGGGAGAGGACACTTGCAGGAATGGTGAGGCATGTACACACTGAGTTGGATAATGCTTACACTGGTATTAAGGAGTTCCAGTTCTGGAGAAGAAATGCTGACGAGACATTGACACATGTGGCGGGACAGATTGACTACTTACTCAGCGAACTAAGGAAAGTAAAGAAAGAGGCTGAGGAAGCAAAACAGGATGCTACTGCTACCAAACAAGAGTTGGCGCGTACTCGAGAGGAGTTAGCTATGGTTCGCAACCGGCTTATGGAAGCTTTGGAACCAATTGGGGAAGAGAACCCCGAGGAGGAACCCATGGAGGATGAGTTTGATGCTTTGGGAGCGGCACTCGATGCAGCTCTTATAGAAGAGGAAGAGGAGGAAGAACCTGAGGAGTTACCGGAGGAAAGTGAGGATGAAGGATCAGTCATCTCTACGGACGACGATTGATTTTATTTATTATTATTTATTTAGTTATTTATTTTATTCCTAGTATGTTATGACTTTTATTTAATCTCGTGCGACTGGATGATCTTTTGGATTGTTTTAGAACGTTGGTATTTTATTATTGATTGAACTTTTATTTTATTATTTATACGTGCGTGATTTACTAGTACACTGTGATGTGCAAACGATTGTATTCTCATGGGTATAGTATATTTGTAGAACTACTATGGCGGGAAGAGGTCATGGACGTGGACACATCAACCTAACACAAGCTGAGCTGACTGCACTTGTCAACGACAGGGTGGTTGCAGCCCTCGCAGTTATCCAAGCTGGTAACACTAATTCGTCTTATTTTACTCCTTCTACGAACTCCAGCGTTAAACTCTATTACTCATATGACTCCCGTGTTTGCACGTAGGTCAACCTCCACACCACCCTCCAGCCTGCACCTACAAAACCTTCATGGACTGCAAGCCTCAAAACTTTGGGGGATCTGAAGGTGCAGTTGGACTACTTAGGTGGTTCGAAAGGGTGGAGTCATGCTTTGCTATGTGCAACTGTCCACCAGCCGACCGGGTCAAATATGCCGCTGGTACACTTGAGAACGCGGCGTTATCCTGGTGGAACTCTCAGAAACAAATACTGGGTGTGGATGTGGCAAATGCAACGCCTTGGGATGCTTTCAAGGAGATGATGAGGGAGGAGTACTGCCCTCGGGATGAAATCCAGAAGCTGGAAACTGAGTACCTGAATCTGAAAATGGTGGGGTCGGATATTGAAGCCTACACCACTAGGTCACATGAGCTAGCCACTATGTGCCCTAACTACTCAACCCCGCTCTACAAGCGGATTGAACTGTACATCAAGGGTTTGGTGCCGCAGATCAAGGGCATGGTTACTGCTGCCAACTTCAACAATCTTCAGCAGGTGATTCGTATGGCACACCAGCTGACTGACCAGAAAGTAGAGGAGGGACTACTGCCCCCTCGAGGTGCTTCATCCTCTGGCACTAATGATAATAAGAGAAAGTGGGAGAATGCGTCTGGCAAACTCCCAGGTAATGGTAATCAACAGCAGCAGCACCCGAACAAGAAACACGACAACCACAACAACAACAACAACAACCGTACTCAGACTCAAGGTGGTTATCACGGAAATCGGCCCAAGTGCGCTAAGTGTAACTATCACCACTCTGGGCCATGTAACAGGATTAAGTGCGATCGTTGTGGTAAGCTGGGGCATGTGCAGAAAGACTGTAGAGTCAACCTTCAGGGTAACCCACCCCCGCAGGGTCAGCAACAGAAGGGTGGAAAAGCGTGTTACCAGTGTGGTAGCGAGAACCATTTTAGAAAGAATTGTCCCCAGCTAAACGGTAATGGAAACAATGGGGGTAATAACAACAACACCAACACTGGTAATAACAACAACAACAACGGAAACAACTATGGGGCGCGTGGTAGAGCATTCGTGATTGGCTCTGGGGAAGCGAGGAATGATAACAACGTCGTGACGGGTACGTGTTCCTTGAACGACACTCTCGCTTCTGTTTTATATGATACTGGTGCAGACAACTAGGGATAGTTCCTACATTACTCGAGACCCCGTACTCTATAGAACTAGCTGATGGGAAGCCTGTTGAGGTAACCCACATTCTTCGTGACTGTGGGCTCGAACTAGATGGACAGTTGTTTGCCATCGACCTTTTACCTATCACCCTAGGAAGCTTTGATCTTGTGGTTGGCATGGACTGGTTGTCCAAGCACCACGCCGAAATTCTCTGCAAGGAGAAAGTTGTTCGTATCCCCCTCCCCAGTGGAGAACTCTTATCTGTCCAGGGTGATCGCGGTGGTGCCATGGTGGGCATCATCTCTTACTTGAAGGCCCAGAAGTGCATACGGAAGGGCTATCCAGCCATATTGGCTAACATTTCTGACACTCGAGCTGAAGTCGAAACAAAAATCGAGGACATCCCAGTGGTCCGAGATTTTCCAGATGTTTTCCCAGAGGAACTGCCAGGACTTCCACCGGTTCGCCAAGTGGAGTTCCAAATTGACCTTGCACCAGGCGCCGCCCCAGTTGCGCGTGCACCATACCGCCTTGCACCAGGCGAACTTCAAGAACTATCTACCCAACTCCAAGAACTATTGGATAGGGGTTTCATCAGACCTAGCTCTTCACCGTGGGGAGCCCCAGTCTTATTCGTGAAGAAGAAGGATGGGAGTTTCCGTATGTGCATCAATTACCGGGAATTAAATAAGGTGACAATTAAAAACCGCTACCCTTTACCTCGTATTGATGATCTATTCGACCAGCTTCAGGGGTCGAGTTTCTATTCCAAGATTGACTTAAGGTTGGGGTATCACCAACTGAGAGTCCGAGAGGAGGATGTGCCAAAGACAGCCTTTCGAACTCGTTATGGGCACTATGAATTTTTGGTAATGCCCTTCGGGCTGACCAATGCACCAGCTGTGTTCATGGACCTCATGAACCGTGTGTGCAAACCCTATCTAGACAAATTTGTCATAGTGTTCATAGACGACATTCTGATCTATTCTAAGAGTAGGGGAGAGCACGAGCAACACCTACGACTGATCTTGGAACTTCTGAAAAGTGAGCAGTTATATGCAAAATTCTCCAAGTGCGACTTCTGGATTCGTGAGGTCCAATTCTTGGGTCATGTGGTGAACGAGGCCGGAATACAGGTCGATCCCGCTAAGATTGATGCGATTAAAAGATGGGAGGCCCCTAAAACTCCCACGGAGGTCCGACAATTCCTTGGCCTTGCAGGTTATTATCGCAGATTCATTCAGGGATTCTCAAAAATCGCTCAACCCCTCACTGCTTTGACACAGAAGGGGATTACCTACAAGTGGGAAGATGCCCAAGAAGCTGCTTTTCAATTACTAAAGACTAAACTTTGCAGTGCTCCAATATTATCACTACCTGAGGGTACGGAGGACTTTGTGGTGTACTGTGATGCATCTATACAAGGACTAGGGTGTGTTTTGATGCAACGCGAGAAGGTGATCGCTTATGCTTCACGACAACTAAAAGTTCACGAGAAGAATTATCCCACACACGACTTGGAGCTGGGAGCGGTTGTCTTCGCTCTCAAAATTTGGAGACACTACCTCTACGGAACGAAGTGCACAATCTTCACAGATCATAAGAGTCTTCAGCACATATTTGATCAGAAGGTCCTAAACATACGGCAACGACGATGGGTCGAACTCTTGAATGATTATGACTGTGCTATCAAGTACCATCCAGGGAAAGCTAACGTAGTAGCTGATGCCCTGATGTAACACCCCAAAACCGTTCGTTCGTCTAATTATGACATTAGGCGTGATTAGAAAAATGATAAAACGAGACTTAAACAATAACAATGAGGGTTATGTTCTAATACGGAAATAACCTAGTTAATAATATATTTTTTTTATATGAATACAAGGTGTTTGAAACTAGCTTGATTAGTTAGTTTTAATACAAAAATGTCAGTGGCCTAATTAGAGGGACTATAGTCGCCATCTAGCCAAACATGAAATGTTCAAATGGTAACATAAGTGTGAAGACCCACACTTGTGTGTGTGGATCGATTCTTTCATCAGGAGAATCATCTCCTTCATGAACCAAACCCTAAACTCCAAGAACAAGGTCAAATTCAAGCTTAATCAAAGGGGTTTTTAGTGCATTAGCTAAAATCCGGATCATCTAAGCCTAACACACAACAAGGTATCTTTTTTTGGTACAATTTGATGTTAAAATCCATTTTTGATTTGGATGATAAACTAGGGTTTTGATGAAAACGTGGAATTTGTGGTTAGTATAGGTTACCCTAGTCTTGGGGAGCCTTAAACATGTATAAATTGGTTACAAATCACACTTAGCATGTGTATTTGATTATGTTCATATGAGTATGTTAATATGTGAAAATTGGGGTTTAACCTCTAGGTTGAAACCCTCTATGTTTAAATGATTTAGTTGACTCTTAGGAGTTGTTATAATGAGGATTTTAGGCTAAAAAGTCTAAATTACATGATATGATGATTATTAGGTAGATGGGTATGTTTTGATAAACTTAAACTCATAAAAATCAAGTGAATTTGGTGGGTACACACCAAGTGTTTGATGAAATGTCTCAATAGTCTTTTTTGCAAATTGAGGTGATAACTATATTTGGGTAATCATGGAATTACCCGCATATAAAACGTGAAGCACATGTTTAAAAGATGAATCACACCATACATGAAAAGTATAGCCAAATGATAATTGGGAAAACGAAATAATGGTGTGAATAAACTCATGGGATGTGTTAGTTATTGGATATGATGACTAACTTAACTAATCTTATGAGTATAGTGAAGGTTGATCTTGTCAAGCTAGGTGCAAGCTTGGATGGAATGGATCAACGAACAAAACGGGTCAAGCGGATATGAGCCTAAAGCGCAAGTAAATGGGAATGAATACAAGTAAGTTTTACTTACACTAGTAGTCTATAACATGGCTTAAGTGTCATATATATTGGTTATAAATCTCATGTATGTATTAAAGGTAAACCCCGAGGGGTGAAATGTATTAAATGAGTTGCCTCACAAGAACTCATAACAAACAAGGTTTATGGCATATATTTGAAACAATGAGTTGTGACCGAATGGTGAAATCCATCAAACGGGTCAACTAATAAAGATATGTGAGAAATGATGTTTTAATCCAAATTGAATCAATTGAATGGAGTCGTTAAGCATGATGTTAAATGGGTCAAGTTTGTGTCACTTGAACCATAGATAAAAACTTGGGTAACATAGTATTATGAACTAGGAGTCTAAACGGGTCAAATGGTGATGTCCTCACCATGTGAATCCAACACTTGATGCTTGTATTCCAAGCATTAAGATTCATAAAGTTAAACGGGTCAAATGGCGAGTTATTGCCATTTGAGTTCCGAGGAATTAATGTGTATATTTAGAAAGCACGCAGGTAGATGCATTTGCGCCTGCACGCTTGATGCTAAGAATCGTGGAGGATACGCACAAGGTATGAGAATGGGTCAACACCACCCGGTAAGTCCGTAGTCAAATAAACGCCTTCGGGCGAAGTAACATAGGTGATAAAGCACCCACATGAAGTGTGGGTGCAAATCAAGTAAGTTATTTCCATAACTATGTCTAATGCGCGCTAAGGCGCTTAGAATCGACCACATTAGAACAATCTTGAGAAATGTTGAAAATCTAAGTCCGTATGGGCTTAGAAGTTTTTAAACAAGTCATTGAGTCAAAAACAATGGGTTTCAATCAAGAAGTGTCGCCACGAATGGCTAAATCGAAAGATTTGGCTAGGAGGGGCATTTTGGGAAATTATAAAGATTTACTAAAGGATAAATCTAATAATCGGAATCATAACGAACAAATCGGACAAACACTTTAGTTGATCAAGTGTATAATGACTTGACAACATGAACTAGATGCATTGCGCATGGTCAAATGGTGTTTGGATAAGTTAAATGTCTAAATGGGTCAAATCGGGTAAAAGTCGCCATAAACATTCAAAACTAAGAACCGGATCATGGCGACATAAACCGGACCATAATTTCAGTCAAACAAAGGTTTATTTAGTCGGCGAGTCATTACTTAGGCTTCGGGAATCATCAAATGCGGTTGCGACATGATTCCCATGCTTAAAAATCACCAAATTCACATCAGAAGCTTCGAGCGGCCGCTCACAGAGGCCGAGCGGCCGCGCGCTTTGACCTGCACGTCAGCACGAACTTTAAAATTGCGTATAAAATCGTAGAAAAATCGTTAGGAGGTGTTCTTTATATGCCTGGAAAGCTCTCGGAGCGTAGAACAATTCTCATTTGAAAGTCGAAGTCAGATTTTGGGTTTTAGAAGGGGTAAAAGCGATCCGAACAGCTGCTGCGCATAAGTTGCAGCAGTTTGTTCTCCTGATAAAGGGCCGTTTGGCCTGGTTCGTTCCGTATCAACGTGTAACGAATACCGTACTAGTTTAAATGTATCATTGACAACCCACTAACCATTTTTGTGAAATGGTGCTAGGTAAACAAGTGAAGGAAGTCCCGGAGCAAGGATCAAGTCGCGAGAAGAACCGAACACGCCCGAACATTCATCAAGCTTCCGCACTAGAATCTAACGAACTCCCGTTAAAAACAAAAACTTTGATACATTCTTTTTGTAGCAATGATGTAAAAATTTATTGGAACTAAACGTGTATGGGATTCATTAAGTTGGGTTTTCATAATTTCAAAGTTTTAATCGGGAGTGGTTTTTAGTTAAGGTCCAAACCCGTAAGATTAGGCAATAATCGCGTGATTACGGGTTAGGGTCTTACAAGTGGTATCAGAGCCATTGGTTTGAGGGATTCGAGTGTCGAGAAGTATACTTGGACTCAAACCGTGCGCTCAAGTGTTGAAGGGTGTTCGGTTCGAGGCTTGATCAAGGAATCCGGTAAGTAATATCTATAATAAACTTCCGGTTTGATCGGAAATTGTTATAGGTAATCAATAGTGATATCGTGTAGATACACGCTATCTCGAATGCTTAGTAAATAAATGGTTAGGTGGCATGGGACCTATCCAAAGATCAATTCGGGCAACAAAATTCTTTTATAACTAGAATTCTCGCATTACTATAGAAATGCATACTAACCATGTGATGTCTTATTACTAATCAATTGTGATGTGACAGGAATAATATCACTGTATTCGATAATTGGGATCGAATGATCCACCCAACGAGGTGGTGGGGGTTCGGGAGCACGACTGATAGCATGCTCACTAAGGACCAAGTCAAGTAACAACTCAAATTAACGGATCTTTAACAAAAAGGGAACACAAGGGCAAGTATTAATCAGGTACACGCTCTAAATTATATTAAGCATATTAGTATGCAAGCATCACATGAAGGGTGGTACTTGCATACGCAAGCGAAAAGCTAAATGGGAAATGTGCATTGTTCACACTAGTGAACAATCAATACACAAACGTAACTTGAACATCGAGACCGGGTTGGGGGTAATCATCCCAAACTAACGTTTAGAAACCAAAGGATGCTAGAAAGGCGTTGTGATCATACCAATGAGTGTGATCACACAAAGCTTTACAAAACGAAAACACACAGTTTATTCTTAATGGACGAAGGTAAAAACCTAACATCAAATAAATTATTAAGGAAGGGTTTTCACCAAATAAAATAAAGGACACAAGCATGAGCTGAAGCTTTGCTTACGTAGGATGTGATGTACTAATTATAACAAGTCCATGTGTACCATATGCGGATTGCTTACCCTGGCCAGGTAAGTGTTAAACATATGATACTATGGGTTTCTTACAATTGATACATATACAACCTATGTAACGAGGACTAAGTAAGTGTGAGGTGTCGGGAAAATCATGGATTAGTCGAATATGGTCTCAAGGGCCATGATAAACAAAGAGGAAAGAAAAACCAAGGTATAAGCGACCCGTGGGGATCGTAGAGGCCGAGGTATTGCTTCACCAAATCAACCATAACTATGGTTTTGGTTGATAAATCATAAACAGCGGACATGGGCCGTGATTAACCCATGGGTCAACTGGACCTTCGGGTCAGTGACAAAATTATACACCAATAAGCCGAGGTATAAGCAATCCCGAGCGGGTTGTAGAGACTAAGGCAGTGCACTCTCAATCAAAGTTATGAACTTGGTTGAATAAAGTGCAAAACATGATTTGTAAAAGCTGAAGGCCGTGATAAATCAGTAAATCATTTAACCCTCGGGTTAAGGATGAAAAAGTGTAAACTGCAATAACCTTAGATTGTATCGTAGGTACAATTTAATGCAAAATATGATAACAATTGGATTGTATAGTTGTTACAATCTAATGCAAACCGTGATAATAGGAGATTAGTCGAAACAATACGTCGTAATGACTATTCGAAACCGCGTTTTATGAAAAGAAAACCGACCTCAACTTATATTGAGATCGGTAAATTAGAAAAAGGATTTTTAGAAAATAATCATTCTAAATAAATAAATGAGTTGAACTCTGAAAAATCAAAAGTCTTTAAACGGGTCGGGTGGGGCTATGACCACCAATCGAGTTAGCAAAACGGGAAATTGGGTAAACCCAATAAATGGCAAATTCTTGAAATAGGATTAGCCAAAGAAAGGAAAACGTTAGTGTAAAGCAAGGTTTGTTTATAGCATTCTAGCAAACCAAAAAGAAACGAGGGTTGGATTCGGGGATGAATCCAAGAAGCTAGAAAACGGCTATATTAAAAAGCCGGGTTAGTCTTGGAAACCAAGACAAATTACTTGTTAGAAATAGACGCATAGACATGTATGCCTTTGCATGCTACAATCGAGTATTACAGTAGACGCCCTAAGGTGCATGATAGAATGGCCCTTTAAACCATTACAGCATTCGTGATAATAGTAGACGGGGATAGTCTACGGATCTAGGGAAGACCTATGAGAACAGAAGTAGCTAAAATGTCGGGTAGGGGGTAAATATGTAGATATTACCCCTAGTTAACCGAAATAATAGAATGACTCAAGTCATATTATGAAAGCTAAGGCTTCCATATAATAAAAGTTAGAAAGCCGAGTAAAGAGATACAAACAATAAGTATATAGTATTACTTGTTAGACTATAGAATGTCAAGGGGTTGAGCGGTGCTCAAAATTGATTAGAGACAGTAAGGTTCTTTGGTGTAACCAAATCAACAACACAAGCAAGGTTTCGAGGACGAAACCTCTTTAAGGGGGGTAGACTTGTAACACCCCAAAACCGTTCGTTCGTCTAATTATGACATTAGGCGTGATTAGAAAAATGATAAAACGAGACTTAAACAATAACAATGAGGGTTATGTTCTAATACGGAAATAACCTAGTTAATGATATATTTTTTTTATATGAATACAAGGTGTTTGAAACTAGCTTGATTAGTTAGTTTTAATACAAAAATGTCAGTGGCCTAATTAGAGGGACTATAGTCGCCATCTAGCCAAACATGAAATGTTCAAATGGTAACATAAGTGTGAAGACCCACACTTGTGTGTGTGGATCGATTCTTTCATCAGGAGAATCATCTCCTTCATGAACCAAACCCTAAACTCCAAGAACAAGGTCAAATTCAAGCTTAATCAAAGGGGTTTTTAGTGCATTAGCTAAAATCCGGATCATCTAAGCCTAACACACAACAAGGTATCTTTTTTTGGTACAATTTGATGTTAAAATCCATTTTTGATTTGGATGATAAACTAGGGTTTTGATGAAAACGTGGAATTTGTGGTTAGTATAGGTTACCCTAGTCTTGGGGAGCCTTAAACATGTATAAATTGGTTACAAATCACACTTAGCATGTGTGTTTGATTATGTTCATATGAGTATGTTAATATGTGAAAATTGGGGTTTAACCTCTAGGTTGAAACCCTCTATGTTTAAATGATTTAGTTGACTCTTAGGAGTTGTTATAATGAGGATTTTAGGCTAAAAAGTCTAAATTACATGATATGATGATTATTAGGTAGATGGGTATGTTTTGATAAACTTAAACTCATAAAAATCAAGTGAATTTGGTGGGTACACACCAAGTGTTTGATGAAATGTCTCAATAGTCTTTTTTGCAAATTGAGGTGATAACTATATTTGGGTAATCATGGAATTACCCGCATATAAAACGTGAAGCACATGTTTAAAAGATGAATCACACCATACATGAAAAGTATAGCCAAATGATAATTGGGAAAACGAAATAATGGTGTGAATAAACTCATGGGATGTGTTAGTTATTGGATATGATGACTAACTTAACTAATCTTATGAGTATAGTGAAGGTTGATCTTGTCAAGCTAGGTGCAAGCTTGGATGGAATGGATCAACGAACAAAACGGGTCAAGCGGATATGAGCCTAAAGCGCAAGTAAATGGGAATGAATACAAGTAAGTTTTACTTACACTAGTAGTCTATAACATGGCTTAAGTGTCATATATATTGGTTATAAATCTCATGTATGTATTAAAGGTAAACCCCGAGGGGTGAAATGTATTAAATGAGTTGCCTCACAAGAACTCATAACAAACAAGGTTTATGGCATATATTTGAAACAATGAGTTGTGACCGAATGGTGAAATCCATCAAACGGGTCAACTAATAAAGATATGTGAGAAATGATGTTTTAATCCAAATTGAATCAATTGAATGGAGTCGTTAAGCATGATGTTAAATGGGTCAAGTTTGTGTCACTTGAACCATAGATAAAAACTTGGGTAACATAGCATTATGAACTAGGAGTCTAAACGGGTCAAATGGTGATGTCCTCACCATGTGAATCCAACACTTGATGCTTGTATTCCAAGCATTAAGATTCATAAAGTTAAACGGGTCAAATGGCGAGTTATTGCCATTTGAGTTCCGAGGAATTAATGTGTATATTTAGAAAGCACGCAGGTAGATGCATTTGCGCCTGCACGCTTGATGCTAAGAATCGTGGAGGATACGCACAAGGTATGAGAATGGGTCAACACCACCCGGTAAGTCCGTAGTCAAATAAACGCCTTCGGGCGAAGTAACATAGGTGATAAAGCACCCACATGAAGTGTGGGTGCAAATCAAGTAAGTTATTTCCATAACTATGTCTAATGCGCGCTAAGGCGCTTAGAATCGACCACATTAGAACAATCTTGAGAAATGTTGAAAATCTAAGTCCGTATGGGCTTAGAAGTTTTTAAACAAGTCATTGAGTCAAAAACAATGGGTTTCAATCAAGAAGTGTCGCCACGAATGGCTAAATCAAAAGATTTGGCTAGGAGGGACATTTTGGGAAATTATAAAGATTTACTAAAGGATAAATCTAATAATCGGAATCATAACGAACAAATCGGACAAACACTTTAGTTGATCAAGTGTATAATGACTTGACAACATGAACTAGATGCATTGCGCATGGTCAAATGGTGTTTGGATAAGTTAAATGTCTAAATGGGTCAAATCGGGTAAAAGTCGCCATAAACATTCAAAACTAAGAACCGGATCATGGCGACATAAACCGGACCATAATTTCAGTCAAACAAAGGTTTATTTAGTCGGCGAGTCATTACTTAGGCTTCGGGAATCATCAAATGCGGTTGCGACATGATTCCCATGCTTAAAAATCACCAAATTCACATCAGAAGCTTCGAGCGGCCGCTCACAGAGGCCGAGCGGCCGCGCGCTTTGACCTGCACGTCAGCACGAACTTTAAAATTGCGTATAAAATCGTAGAAAAATCGTTAGGAGGTGTTCTTTATATGCCTGGAAAGCTCTCGGAGCGTAGAACAATTCTCATTTGAAAGTCGAAGTCAGATTTTGGGTTTTAGAAGGGGTAAAAGCGATCCGAACAGCTGCTGCGCATAAGTTGCAGCAGTTTGTTCTCCTGATAAAGGGCCGTTTGGCCTGGTTCGTTCCGTATCAACGTGTAACGAATACCGTACTAGTTTAAATGTATCATTGACAACCCACTAACCATTTTTGTGAAATGGTGCTAGGTAAACAAGTGAAGGAAGTCCCGGAGCAAGGATCAAGTCGCGAGAAGAACCGAACACGCCCGAACATTCATCAAGCTTCCGCACTAGAATCTAACGAACTCCCGTTAAAAACAAAAACTTTGATACATTCTTTTTGTAGCAATGATGTAAAAATTTATTGGAACTAAACGTGTATGGGATTCATTAAGTTGGGTTTTCATAATTTCAAAGTTTTAATCGGGAGTGGTTTTTAGTTAAGGTCCAAACCCGTAAGATTAGGCAATAATCGCGTGATTACGGGTTAGGGTCTTACACCTGAGCCGTAAGGAAACGAAACCCAAACGTGTGCGAGCCTTACAACTTACCATACACTCTAATCTGCCTGATAAAATACGTGAAGCCCAAGGCGAGGCCTTGAAAAAGGAAAACATCGGGTTGGAAACATTGCATGGTGCTGACAAGCACCTAGAACTGAAGTCGGATGGGCTTCAGTACTTTATGGATCGAGTCTGGATTCCACGTTCAGGGGATCTTAGACAACTAGTGCTCGATGAGGCTCACACATCTCGTTATTCGGTACATCCCGGTTCGGACAAAATGTACCAGGACCTCAAAACTCTCTACTGGTGGCCAAACATGAAAGCAGAGATAGCCACTTATGTTAGTAAGTGCTTGACTTGTGCGAAGGTTAAGATTGAATATCAGAAACCTTCAGGCCTAATTCAACAACCAGAGATACCGATGTGGAAATGGGATGGGATTTCCATGGACTTCATTACGAAGCTTCCGAGAACAACAGCGGGCCATAACATGATTTGGGTTATCGTGGACCGTTTAACCAAATCGGCCCACTTCCTGGCAATAAAAGAAACGGACTCGTTAGAGAAGCTGACGAACCTATACATCAAGGAGATAGTCTCTAGGCATGGGGTGCCTACTTCCATTATATCTGATCGCGATGGGCGATTCACTTCTCGATTCTGGACTACTCTCCAAGATGCTCTAGGAACTCGTCTCGATATGAGCACAGCCTATCACCCACAGACGGATGGACAAAGTGAACGTACCATCCAAACATTAGAGGATCTGCTACGAGCATGCGTGGTGGACTTTGGTAATAACTGGGACAAGCACTTGCCCTTAATCGAGTTCTCTTACAACAATAGTTACCACACCTCGATTCAGTGTGCGCCTTTTGAGGCACTTTACGGGCGCAAGTGTAGGTCTCCTATCTGTTGGACTGAGGTTGGGGATAGCCAACTAACAGGTCCCGAACTCGTGCACGAAACCTCTGAGAAGATAGTGCAAATCAGAAACAGGATGGCTGCTGCTCGTGATCGACAGAAAAGCTACGCGGACAAACGTAGAAAACCTTTGGAGTTCCAGGTTGGGGACAAGGTTTTGTTAAAGGTGTCACCTTGGAAAGGAGTGATACGCTTTGGGAAACGAGGGAAGTTGAATCCCCGTTATGTTGGACCTTTCGAGATTGTTAAAAGGATTGGTCCGGTAGCTTATCAGCTGAATTTACCAGACGAACTCAGTGGAGTGCATAATGTATTCCACGTCTCAAACTTGAAGAAATGCTTATCCGATACGACACTGGTAGTACCTGTAACACCCCAACCGATGGCGGAAACATCGGGGTGTCACGTATGAATGATTGTTCAGTAGCTCATGGTGAATAATAGATTCCATTAAATGATTTAAATGAATTACATACAATAGTTCTAGAATTTGTACATCAAATTGAATAAAACTAAACACATATCTTCAAGCATCAATTCAAATCTTCAAGCAAATAGAACCTGAAACATGTTAAGTTGAAAAGGTTTTGGGTCAACAAAAGTTGGTGAGAATTACATAGGTTTTTGATAATTGAATAAAAATGATGTGCAATTCATGTGTCATGTCAATCTAGTCCATATGTGAGAACATACTAGAAATAAATCAAGTGCATAATCAACCCTGATGACTGTTATAATATGATACATACCATACGCTCATGGTCCAATATGTTATACGATAACAAACACCCACGCAACCTTTGTAGGAGGCACGTATCCGGGTGGGATTGTCAGTCCAATAGATCTATCAATGTTTACCGCCGGCTTGTACGGAGTTAATGATTATGCTAGAATGGTGCTTACTCTAATCATGCTCAAGACATAATGCAACATAGAAAACACATAGACACATTGATGATTGAATTGCATAAATGATGTGGTAACATGTTTCACCCCAAAAACGGTAATAAATAGAAAAGGGGCTATGTAAAACTCACCTTAGCAAAATGTTATGTCTCGTAAAAAAATAGAATATTGTGTTGTGAATGTATGCGAGGCGAATCCCAAAGACTCAACAACGTAGCTAGTCCAAATTGAAGAAAACGAAAAAGAAAGAATATCAAGCTTCCAATTCGCCAATTACAAGAGCTAATAATCAAAGCTTCAATTGTAGAAGTAATAGACTATAGAAGAAAGGTATGAGGGAAAGTTTAATCGGATTGAAACAATCGATTTAGAGGTGCAAAGTATAATGGGTCATAGGTGGGTTTTTATACTAGTTTTGGAGTCAATTAGCCATTAAAATTGGTCAACACCATAAAGTAAGATTTTATGATGAATTGACTATTTGACTTAGACTTTGACTGTTTGACTAAGACTTTGACTAGGACTTTGACTATTTGACTCAAGGTTTTATTTAAAAAAAAATCTTGTATGTGAAAAAAAAAAAAAAAAAAGAATTTAGAATCATATTATTATTATTATTAAAAAAAAATGCATCACATATATATATATATATATATAAATAATTATCATAGTATTAGGTTTCAAAATGCCACGAAATAATTAAATGTGAATAGTAATAAAACTTGTCGTTTTTATCGTAACGTACAGTTATTTAAGGCGAAATGTTACAGTCTCCCCTACTTTTAGGAACTTCGTCCCGAAGTTATGAGAAACACTAGGTTTAAAATTGGTCGACCACCGAAAACCTTGATAAAATTTCACACTACCTTAACGTACCTGTAAATTCGTGATTACGTTTCGGACCGTAATTACCAATTTACCTTACATTAGGGTTTTGCGTCCTTTTATGACTCTATTGATTGTTGAGCAGGTCTGATAGTCTCCACCAGTCGTTGAGCAGGTGGTAGGGCCTCTCCCGACTGTTGAAAAGACATGATGACCTCTACCAATCGTTGAGTAGATTGTTTGGTAGTCCACTAATTGTTGTACAAGTAAGCAAGTATGATTATATTTATAGCAATCAATTCATATTCAGACAAGCATGCACACAGATGTTATGATATTACTTGAATTTATTACTTGAATCAAAAGCGTCTTTACATAGAATTAAAAGCAAACACATTTAAATGGTGGGGCTTGCTGTTAAGTAGCTGGAGGGTCTTGATCTCGGTTTAGTTTAGGGCATCAGTTATGGTAGTGATTTGGGTTTCCACATTCATAGCATTGACCATAGTTGTATTTACCAGGACGATTAAGATTAGCAACCTGAGCAGGGTTGGTTGGTTGGTTGGTGTTAGGGTTTGGGGACTCACGACATGTGTTGACCAGATGGCCATACCTACCACAATTGGTGCACAGGCGACACACTGAAACAGTGGGGTGATGTCGTTTGCATGTGTTACACAATGGAAAGTTTCTTGTATAGGGTTTCTTGTTAGAAGCTTGTGTAGTGAGGTTTACATTAGGATCCCTGGTCTTGCGCTTCTGGTTCTCGGTAGTTACCGCGGCCACAATACTTCTTTTCTCGCCTTTCCGAACTAAGGTCCCGTTCTTTTTGTGATTTCCATCGCCATTTCCATTTCCATTGCCGTTCCCATTCATTGGGATGACTTGAGCCAACAAGTTAGAAACCAGAGTTGTGATTTGTTGCGCCATTTGTTGGGAAATAATCGCAGCCAGTTGGGCATCAACACCTTTGTTGTTTTTGTTGTTGTTGTGGTTGGTGTTGTGGTTGTTGTTACTTTCCTCTTGGTTTTCACCACTGTTATTGCGAGTGCTACGACGTGGAGACATGATCCGTAAGGGACACAATGAAGGTTCAATGTGGCATGAAATGAATGAGGTGATATAAGGAATGTAATCATTTATTCATTAATTAAAACGAATAAACGAAAACGTTGACTTATCAAAGACTCCAGATTCTAATAACATATGAAGACATGCTTTAGCCTATAAGTGAACACTCATCCCGAGAATTCCCAGGTAGGCATCCGGGTCCCTCGTCTGATTGGGATATATGCGCAATGCCAGCCTAGACAGAAGACTCAGAATACAGGCGTTCACCCTTCCAGATTGCACGTGTTCGTTATTAAAATCTAGAACTTCGACGAGATCTCAAGGGGGTTCAGGTTAAACCTGAGGAATTTGTCCTATTAGTCTAAGAGTAGATCCACTGATGGAGTGCAACCTTCTTGTAGGGATGATAGTAGGGATAAGAAGTAGGAGGGAGATAGAGAATAGCAAGTAAAAGAAGCAAGTACTTGTTAAATCCTATGGTTATAGACTAGATTATTTTTCTAATAACCTAATTCCCTATAACCTTGGCTCTGATACCAATCTGTAACACCCCAACCGATGGCGGAAACATCGGGGTGTCACGTATGAATGATTGTTCAGTAGCTCATGGTGAATAATAGATTCCATTAAATGATTTAAATGAATTACATACAATAGTTCTAGAATTTGTACATCAAATTGAATAAAACTAAACACATATCTTCAAGCATCAATTCAAATCTTCAAGCAAATAGAACCTGAAACATGTTAAGTTGAAAAGGTTTTGGGTCAACAAAAGTTGGTGAGAATTACATAGGTTTTTGATAATTGAATAAAAATGATGTGCAATTCATGTGTCATGTCAATCTAGTCCATATGTGAGAACATACTAGAAATAAATCGAGTGCATAATCAACCCTGATGACTGTTATAATATGATACATACCATACGCTCATGGTCCAATATGTTATACGATAACAAACACCCACGCAACCTTTGTAGGAGGCACGTATCCGGGTGGGATTGTCAGTCCAATAGATCTATCAATGTTTACCGCCGGCTTGTACGGAGTTAATGATTATGCTAGAATGGTGCTTACTCTAATCATGCTCAAGACATAATGCAACATAGAAAACACATAGACACATTGATGATTGAATTGCATAAATGATGTGGTAACATGTTTCACCCCAAAAACGGTAATAAATAGAAAAGGGGCTATGTAAAACTCACCTTAGCAAAATGTTATGTCTCGTAAAAAAATAGAATATTGTGTTGTGAATGTATGCGAGGCGAATCCCAAAGACTCAACAACGTAGCTAGTCCAAATTGAAGAAAACGAAAAAGAAAGAATATCAAGCTTCCAATTCGCCAATTACAAGAGCTAATAATCAAAGCTTCAATTGTAGAAGTAATAGACTATAGAAGAAAGGTATGAGGGAAAGTTTAATCGGATTGAAACAATCGATTTAGAGGTGCAAAGTATAATGGGTCATAGGTGGGTTTATATACTAGTTTTGGAGTCAATTAGCCATTAAAATTGGTCAACACCATAAAGTAAGATTTTATGATGAATTGACTATTTGACTTAGACTTTGACTGTTTGACTAAGACTTTGACTAGGACTTTGACTATTTGACTCAAGGTTTTATTTAAAAAAAAAATCTTGTATGTGAAAAAAAAAAAAAAAAAAGAATTTAGAATCATATTATTATTATTATTAAAAAAAATGCATCACATATATATATATATATATAAATAATTATCATAGTATTAGGTTTCAAAATGCCACGAAATAATTAAATGTGAATAGTAATAAAACTTGTCGTTTTTATCGTAACGTACAGTTATTTAAGGCGAAATGTTAAAGTACCACTGGAGGAGATCCAGGTGGACGACCAGCTACGGTTCATGGAAGAACCAGTGGAGATTCTTGAGCAGGGCGTCAAGAAACTCAGGCAAAGCACTATACCTATCGTGAAGGTACGGTGGAATTCCCGTCTAGGACCGGAATACACGTGGGAGCGCAGAGATCAGATGCGGCTCAAATATCCACACCTCTTTTCTGAACCTAAACCTGTGCATAGATCAAATGCCGAACATAAAGCAGCTCGCTCAAAGTGAATTTCGGGGCGAAATTCCTTTCAACTTGGGGATGATGTGACATCCGGAAACCAAGCATACATTTTTTTAGCTGGCTTTACTGTTTACTTGCTGAATTTCGGGATGAAATTCTTTTCAACTTGGGGATGATGTGATACCCCGAAAATTCAGGTTCTCACTTTAACTAAACTCTAGTTACATTCCTTGCATTATACTTAACTAGGGTTAGTTAGATAAGACATACGTGCATGGTTATGAGTCAATGTGTGATTGCATGATTAGTGAACCTCGGACGTTGGTGAATAATAAACTTATGGGTCTCGGTGATACCTGACAAACTTATGTGAAAACCATACGTGATTATGTGAACCTAAACCGAACACGTTAATAGAAATCATTAAAAGTGGAGCATGAGGTTGATTAGGGTCTTAATGCATGGGGTTACACTTGTTACGGTCCGAAATAATGAAAACGTCGAAGGATAACGCGTCGGGAGACGAAACGAGGCAAAAGCGCGCCACCCGGACCTGTGAGCGGCCGCTCACAGGCTCCGAGCGGCCGCTCCATTTAACCTGACGGGTCTAAACCGCCTCAAACTCATATTTAAGCATCCTTAACCCCCATGCAACCCTCATACTCAACCCTAATCGCCCCCTTACTGCCCCACACGAATATTTCACTCAAACAACCCCTGCTAAGGCTCAAGATCATCAATTGGGAGGCTCCAAGGCGCGCGATTGATCGATTGGGAGAGCTAAGGGTATATTTTACGATTTCTTATGCTTCTACCTTGTGTTTTCATTAATAAAAGTCATATAACAAGTTTGTCCAGGTCTGAATGAGTTTATAAAACATTAAATCATGAATCTTTTTGAAGATTAAATGGATTAAACATACTCATAAACGCTTAGTAACATCATAGGATACTTGTTGCGCAAGTAATTGGTGTTTTGATTCTTAAAGCTTTGATCTTGACATGTTTAATCATAGAATCTGATGGAATAGGTATTAGGAATGTTTTGTGTCGATAATTGATGATTGTTAATAGTTTTTATGCACACGGTAGGCGATTAAAGTATGATTTAGGCGAAACTAAAATCTGGACAGAATGGTTAGTCAAATTTGTAGGAGCTGTAACACGGCTCTAACATAATGATTTTAGTGTTTTCTTGGCATGGTTAGGTCACACCTGGTCTTAGCTTTTTATAATGGGTAAAATCATGTGTTTTGGACGCCGGATGAGTCGTTTTTGGAATTTTCATTGAAAATAGGTCAGATCAGAATTTCGGGTGTCAAATTGAGTCAACTTTGAAATATCATAACTCATGTTTTATAAAGAGTTGAGTCTTGAAATTTTTACAGAAGGTTAATATTGGAGTTTTGCAAGTTTTCCAAGTGGATTTATCCTGTTTGGATGAATACACAATTTTTGGGAAATTATTTACCAAACTGACCTGTTAAGAGTGTTTCTGAACATAGCTGAGTTGGACGAATTTTAATTATTTTTGTGTTAGGAGTTAAGACTAAACAAAAATAGGTATTTCCAAGTGAATCCCAAAGAAAATTCAGTAAAAATTTGGGAGGATAACTCACTGGTTTACTATTTTAAATAAATTCGTTTTGATGGCGCACAATCTGTCCTGAAAACACAGATTGTGTATTATGTGCTTATGTGATTACTTGAGGTCTTAGGTGATCTAAAATTGACATATAACGGAAGTACACATGTTTATGACACATACGGGCTGTAGAAACTAATTATAACCAACTCATTCACCAACGAGTCCGTAGGGTATACTATTGCATGTAGAATCACTAGGCGTCGTATACACACTTTTGAATATTAAAACGCCTTGGACAAACGAGTTATATGGTGTAATGATGTTACGCCTATACTCACGTAGTGACACTGTTATTAGGGTGTCGGTAGCATATAATACTTGCTGTTCGGATTCTTTGCTTACGCGATAAGGTGAGTTTCACTACTTTTTCTCAAAGCATGCGTCTCGGGTTGAGACTACATTGGTAACGTTTTCTAGTCTATCTTGAGACAACTTTCTTTTACACATCCCGGGTTTGGGGTGCATGGTTCACGTGGTGAATCTATTTTTACTAATTCATATTTATGTCCTTGATGAACTAAACCAAACACATCTTTTAAGTCCTTCAAAATACCGAATCAATTGCCGGTTGGGCAAGCGGGTTAATTAGTTGATAGCGCTATTAGGTCTAACAAACCTCACATCGTGCTGGGAGCACGGATGTGAACTATTAGCTTCAAACATAATCATTGTCGATGGACAATGATGCAAGGCATCCTTATCCCGGTTATGGGAACTTGTTCATTAGTAGTTCGGTATTCGCCGGTTTTAGTTATCATGAGTGGGCTAGCTACCCCTGACATTTGAATTAGCTATTGTTTACAGGGTCTGAGAGACCAACGTTGTACACTTGACTTTTGGGGTTTTGAGAACCTACGCTTTTATTTTCATCGCTTACTTATATTGTGAACTCACCGACTTTATGTTGACACATTTTAGCATGCTTTGCAGGTCCTTAGGTACGGAGCACGTTTTAGGGCATGCATCATTTGTGTCTTGGGTTATGAATATTTATTATTTCGTACTTTTAAACTTTGGTTTTGGGCGCGTTGTCTTGCGCAGACTTTTGCAATTGTTTTACTTTGTTTACGCTTCCGCATTACTTTAAATTGCTTGGTTAAACTTTGAAACTTTTTCTTAAAAACGAACTAAATGGTTTGGGCATTTAGAGTCGTTCATGATACTTATGGCTATGGGTCCTGGTTTGTCATGCACCTCGCGGTAAAACTCCGCAGTGGAAATTTGAGGGTGTGACATGGGGGGTTAATTTTTGAATTAACTTTTGTTAGTGGTTAGTAATTTGTGAATTGATTTGGTATTATAGTACATGATTTTGTTAATTGGTTGGTTGTGAGATTTTAGTTATTGATTTGTTAGTTTAATGAATTAAGTTTGCATTATTGCAAAGTTTAGTTTAATGATTTTATTGATTAGTGAATTCTAATTTTGATCAAGTTTCAAGTGTTATATTGATTTGTGAATTCAAGTTTTGAATTTAGGTAATTAGGTGAATTATCGTGGGAAATTTGAAAATGATTTAATCCTTTTTCAAAGTAGAGGAAGATAATAAACGTCACAAAGCTTCATCAACCTGCTGAGTTGTGATTCTTTTTCAGGTATCCATCCTTTCTCTCACATCTTGTCTTTGTTTGTTTAAAAAACTATTTTTATTTGTAAAACTAGTAATTTGAATAATTGAATTTTGAGTTTTTATTGTTTAATCTGACCCGATCTTAGGTTTAAGAAAAATTTTCTTGGGTCTCGTGACCCCCCCCCAGTTTAAAACCTCTACTCAGTGTACTATGATTTCATCTAGATCCAACGAAAGTACAAGTAAAAAAGATGACGAGACCACAACTCCACCATTTATTATTTTCTTGTACTCAACTTCATAGTTTATCCATAGTATGAATCATCGTTAAATATCTTATGATGTGGTTTCACTAGATGGTGAATCAGTATGTAAGTGAACAAAATCAAAAGCAAACACTATAACATCCCAACCAATGACGGAAACAACGAGTGCTATGTGGTGATGACTATTAAAAAGCTCATAGTACTATGGTGTAAATATTATTACATATGAATTGTTTTACAACAAATCCAATTGATCACGTCATCTAAGTCCAAAGTTATATATGAGGCATCAAGCAATAATCTGAAAAATGTACTAAAATAATTTTATCAACATAAATAATGTTGGTGAGCATACTTAGTTTTGTGTACGTATATTATAAGTTCGAAAAGTTACAATTCATGTGTCAAGGTTATCAAGGCATTATGTAAACACGTAGCAAACAAATATGATAAAGTCAAACAAATGAATCACATAGAGCATCCTAACACGTTTCAAGACGATTGAGCACCGTAACATGTGTTACATGGATATGAGCACCATAACCTAAATTACGCCAGTTTGAGCATTCTAACCTAAGCTACGTTGAAGATCTTGAGCACCCTAACTTAGTTGAGTCTACGTAACGATTTCGAGCAACAAATGTAAGTAAACTACGTCTAAGCCTAGCATAAAGCAAAAAGATTAAAATACACATATATGAATTGTAAATGTATAAAAGATATGAATGTGTAAATTTGTATAGGTGTACATGTTTCACCCAAAAGTGTAAAAATGGAAAGGGAATAATATACTTACTGTCACACCCTGCCAATGCGGAAACACGGGAATGCGGCATCGAAAGGTTTTCAAGCATAATGTTTGAGCAAACACATAAAAAAACAAGTGAAATTGATACCAAATGTTTAATGTCTTATGATACGAGAGAAAATTTGTCTTGGAATTGGGGTGGGATACTCGTAGAAACACACATAAATGTTTTAAATTCGAGTAAATCCCCACAAAAGTTGGTATCAAAAAGGTGCTTGCCCAAACGGTTCTCAAGTCCCATGGTGTGTAAATCAATTACCTGAAAAACATGCATAAAAGATTTGTCAGCATAAAGCTAGTGAGTTCATAGGTTTAAGTGTACGTAAAGTAGTGTTAGTAAAATTCGTGTTTGACCAATCAAAGCTAAGCTAAGCCAATGACTACTGTGCCAACATGAGTCCCATAAACCAAACCTCTTGACTGTTGTGCCTCGCGCATTGTACAGTAAAGAAAATGTATGAATCGTAGAAAACTAGCACTTTTTTGCATGTGGCAGGTTAGAGCGACTAACCAAGAGTGGGGGTTTCAACCCAATAGATCTATTTAAGTGTTCCATGGCTATTTGTTTAGCTAATGGTTACAGTGTAATGTATGTACGTGGACCGTTGAGCTAATGAACCATTTGTCTCATGTTTCACATGGTAATCATGATAGAATTCACTTTAAACAAGATGTAACTTGAAATATGTAGCATGTTTTCCCCCCAAAAGTATGAAATCAGTAAAAAGGGGGCCGTGAAACTCACCTAGTGTCTGAGTGGATGGTCTAGCAAAAGCAGAAGCCCGAATAACTATATTCTGAACAAAGAGTGCCCTATAATGTTAAGAACATCTTAAGTCGTTTGTACTTTGTTATTTACCATGCAAGTTGTTCACCCGATTTGTGAACCTTTTTACCATGTGTACGTGGGGTTATAGTCCATACACGTGACGATTACTACGTATCATTGTTTGTACTTTTGAAAAGCGTATGGTTTTATTTTGTAGAATGTTGGAAATTCTCGTTAGATTCGTTCGTAAAAATAACCAATCTTGTCAAAACCGGGTTCACAAGTTATTATATGTTACCATATGATACCCTATATTAACACATGTTATGAAATTGTATGTAATATAGAGATTTAACACATGTTCAAGAACCCTTGTGTTAAAAGCATAGTTAACACATGTTTGGCAGATTTTTAACATACGTTCCATAAAAACAAAGATTTTTATAGGATTATGTTTGAGTTCAAAAGCCGAGTTCTTGTATCTTGTTCGACTCTATAGCCACACGCGCACACTTGTATACACGTATACATGCGTGTATATGATGCGTATGGTTTTAGCAAATTAAAAAAATGTCAATTTCCCCGGTGCCAAAAACTTGACGTGTCAATCCCAAAACATTGGTTTGGGGGAAACGACTAATTTTTACTAAACATTTTTACAAAGTTTTAAATTTATAAAGTAAACGATAATTACTCAAAAATTAAAACCAACACATGGGCAGAGGACCTGAGGTGTATAGTATAGCTTGCTAGGGCAAATACCGAGTATCGTATTCCAAAGAACACACTTTACCCTACTCAACCGTTCATCAGATAACTGATCGGGTTTTAAAAAGAAATTAAACGGAGGGGTTCATAAAAGAAAATAGTTTTGAAAAGGTTTTGGTTTTTATAAACTAAGAAGATAAAATAGTAGAGTAGACTAATATGCACATCTCGGGGCCCTTCGTATAAGTAATTAAGTTTACTATTAAAATTAACTAGTAGGAATGCCCGCGCGTTGCGACTGGTGCATCTGTTTTGCCCCTCGTGCATCGTGTTTGTTGGTTATTCGTTATGATGAAGTAGAAAACAACAATGTATAAAATATATGTTATTAAAAACTGAAACTCATAAGTATATCTTCTGAATATTTTAAATGGGTACATCATAATAGGTCGTACTATTCCTTGCAACACCCTTAGATTGGCCCACGTCCTTTGGTGGGACCCTTTTATGTATCTCGAAGGCAGATAAGTATGTCATCGTAGAGCGATGCTTAGCGTAGTGAAGTGCCGTTGTATCTCTTAAGGACCATAAGATTGTAGTCGAAGTGATGTAATTACTAAAATGTAGTTTGTAGTGTGCAACATATTTCTATTATTTTAGGGCACCTGCGAGATGCAGCGGAGTCAATGATTTGCATAGATACTCTCGTTTTATGTTAGTTTGACAAGCGTCGTAACAAATATATTGGACCAAACAAATTAGTAATCAATATAGTTAAAACTACCAAATCGACTGATAAGAACTTGTCTTCTTTTAGATATGTAAACAATTGGTGACTTCGTGAGATCAGAAACTTAAATTCTATTCCTAGAAGCTTATAGTAGCAGTACAAACAAAAAACCATCAAGGAAGATGATGACGTTGCTCATGAAGTATCTCTACCATATTTGATTATATAAACGTCAAGCCTACATATATCGCTCACTTTAATGGGTTGCAACGTGTCATGGGTTGGGTGTGTTGGCAAACTTCAAGCCTACATATACAACTTGATATATATTAGATAGTCCTAAACTCGGGGTTCATTATTGATAGCTATTATATGAGACACGACACGGACATCCTAAATCTAGCTGGCCATTACAGCTTGGCAGATCTAAACTAAAAAGAATAGAAAATATTATTATTAACCCGAGTCTAGTATATCGTCTATATAACGAATTGTATATATATAAACATATATATATATATATATATATATATATTTATATATGTTTATTATTGTCTTATTATTATTATTATCAAATCTGAACGTTATCCGTATTATATATATATATATATATATATATATATTAATAAAGTCGTAATAATATTCCGAGCTGGGTTACTAGACCAGGTTCTATTCCGGTTGCTGAGTCGAACCGGGTATTGGACCCGTCTTCAGAATTGGTATTTGGTACCTCGAAACAACATAATCATTATTAATATAATTGATTATAAGATGTCTATCCAATTAACCAATTAGAAACATACTTACCGAGTACTAAACCGGATTCCTATCTTTATCTGGAACATTAACCGGACCCTTACCGGAATAATATCGGTGTTTGACCGGGAACCCAATTGGAGTTAGTCTTGATATCGGTTTCATCAAATAAGCTTATAACTTCGGGGTTAAAAGAGATAACACACATACACACCTACATCAACGGATGTGTGTGAAGAATAGGATAATCAGATGGCTCATGGGTTGGTTTATCAAGTACAGAACCGGAGACAGAAGGATGTGTGAGGTTCAATCAAGGATTACAAGGCTGATGACAGTCACCATATCTTGGTGACTGTCCGATTACGATGTCAGAGATAGATATGGTTATCGGTTTTTTATAGCAGAAACATAGAAAAAGGTTCACTACAGAAACAAGGGGTAAAGGTTGTGTTTCGATAGTGGCTGGTTATAGAGGCTCGATGACAGTCACCATGACTTGGTGACTGTCTGATTGCGAAGAAACAGAGATGGTTATCGGGTATCCAAAATAGGAACAGAGGAGAGGTTGTGATTCGATGGTTGATGCTCTTTATCAGAAGCCAGAAGAGGAGGATAAGGTACAAAAGATGACTTACCGGTTGGAGAGGGAAGACGACGCCGAGGAAGAAGGTTCACCGGAGCCGGTCATCGGGCGGTGACCACTGGTGGAGGTTCTCGGCTGCACATCTGCAGAGGGAGAAGAAAGAAGGAGGGCCTTTTATAGGTTAAATCAAATAGAGGGTGTTTGGTAACAGAGATAACAACAAGGATTCTAGGGTGTTTGGCGACAAGTTTAGGAAAGATAAGGGATGTTTGGCTGCATACTTCAAAACAATCAATATTATAAGTTATTAGTCGGGTGGTCGGGTACGAACCAACCCGTTTAACGAGACCCGTAACACGCGGGGTGTTACAAGATCACAAGCCAAAACAGACGGGTCAAAAGAGAATTAATGATCACCAAACGCTGAAGAAGGATAGATCACATGTTCAGTGCTACCGTTATGACGAATTCGGCCACTTTGCGTCAGGGGGTCCAGATCGTTTGAAGAAACAAGAAGAAGCTAACTTTGCTGAAGCCGATGATTTGGATCCATCTTTATTTATGATGAGATGTGATCAAGAGACAGTTTTTCTTAATGAAGAATGGGTGATACCTAAGCATTTTGAGATCAAGCCAACTGAGAGACACTTGGCATCTCGACAACGGAGCGTCGAATCATATGACAGGTAATAAAGCTTACTTCTTTGAACTAAATGAACGTGTCACGGGAAAGGTGAAATTCGGAGATGGATCTTGTATTGATATATGAGGAAAGGGATTGGTATTACTTGTAGGGAAAATGGGGGAGAAGCGCCTGTTGACCGATGTTTACTACATACCGAGTCTACAAAGCAATATCATAAGTCTTGGTCAAGCAACGGAAGGTGGATGTGACGTTCACATGAAACATGATTTGCTAACCATTCATGATGATACTGGTAAGCTTATGATGAAGGTGAAAAGGACCAAGAACCGTTTATACAAGATAAACCTCAAGATAGCAAGTCTCGGTACACAAGTTAGCATGATTGGAATGAAGAATTTTGCGGGTGGGGATCTACAAAGAGTTTAACCGAAAGATAAGACACCAAGTACGAGTTAGAATCTTCTCAAAGATCCAAGTTCAATGGTGAAACCCAAAATTTAAAGTCCAAAGAAGAATGTTCAAGAACTCATAGGATGTGTCAAGCAAGGGATTCAAGCTCAAGGAAGGACGGGTATTGATCGAACGAAGCACGTGTTTGAACAAGCTAAGTGGAGCTCAAAGAACACTGCAAGAGATCATGAAGAGCCTCGGGAGAATCAAGTTGAAGACATTTTCGGAGTTAAAGACCCACCAATTTTGAGTCCGAAATTACGGGGGTGATTATTCGTAATTTACGGACTTCAAGTCACAAGTCGGTGGACTTGGAGGATCATTATTGACAAGTTGGTCATAGTTGGTTAAGTCTCCTAATTATGTTATAATTATATTCGGTAATGTCTTGGCTAGCAAGTTTGCCTTAGTCTATATTAACCAAGTTGGGTTCGACATTATGAACAAGAGCCTAAAGAAACTGAGTTATGGTTTAAGAGTCTGTAATCGGTTTTTTGAGTTGTATTTTCTGATTAAAATATATTGGAGCGTTATTCCATTCGTATTCGCATTCGTATTCGTGTTCTTATTATCGATTCTTGGACTTGAAACTCTTCAATTTGTCCAATAGTCACTAGTGGTCTTTTTTTTAAAAAAAAATATTATGCTAATAAATTTTATTTTAGTACTATTAATAGAAGAGCCAGTGGCGGATCTAGACCGAAATTTTAAGGGTAACGTTCATTTTTTTACCGCACTTTCACACAATGAACACGAAACAATCGATAATCTCTTTCTATATTAATGCAGTTGTCAACTTATTATTGTTTTTTGCACTCTAATGTATACAATTTGGCTCAATACCCGTATCCGAAATCGTTCCTGATTTATACCCGAAAATACTCGAGAACGGTTATACCCTATTCCCGAACACGGCCATACCCTGTACCCGATACTAGTTTTTTTTTATACCCGAATTTTTAAAGTATATTTTTATGTTTACTTTACAACTTTTATATTTAAGTTTTTTTAAAATGTATATTATAAAGCAAATAGTTTGTAGTTCGGTAAATTTATGTTATTGTAATTTATATTAATTTTTTTACAAATTAAAAACTAACTATAATTTTTAAAGAACTTATTTTTATGTATGTGGAAGGATAGGGAGAAAACCCTCCAAAATGAAAAAACTCTAGAAAACCCTCAAAAAAACCTACTTCCCGAGCTTTTTTTTAAAAAAAAAAATTAGGGCATGTAATATACATGTTTTTAAGTGTTTTGAGCCAAAAAAATCAAAAAAGCGCCGAAGGGTTTTTTTTTTAAAAAAAAAATAAGTTTTGCATCATAACACATGTTACCAGTGCAAAAATAAGTTAACATGTGTTATGATGCAAAACTTATTTTTTTTAAAAAAAAAAAACCCTTCGGCGCTTTTTTGATTTTTTTGGCTCAAAACACTTAAAAACATGTATATTACATGCCCTAATTTTTTTTTAAAAAAAAAAGCTCGGGAAGTAGGTTTTTTTGAGGGTTTTCTAGAGTTTTCTCATTATTTAGGGTTTTCTGTGGATCCATCCCCTAATAAAATAAACTTACTTTGCAAAATCGGATATTAATGCCCGTACCTAAACCCTACCCGATTCCTCTCAATACCCAATTTTCTTATACATGTTCCACCCGGACCCAATTCGTACCCGGAACCGGTTATTAAAAAAAACCTCGATATGTGCACATCTACCCCTAACCAACTAATTAGGTGAATCTTTATGGGTTTCTATCTTATAATTAACAAATAGAACGTTCAATGGGTTATGGACCTATAAGTTTCTATCTTTTTTTTATAGTGAGCTAATATTAAACTTTGAAAGTGTTTTAGGTTTTTAAAAAATTAAGGGGTAGCGTTAATATGATTTCAGGGTAACGTAATACAAAAAAACATAAAAACTAAATAAAATTTCGCACTAAGCCAGAAAAGTTGAAGGGTAACGGGTGTTACCCCTCCTTTAATACTACCTCCGCCCCCTAAGAAGAGCTATTTGAACATTGCGTATCTGATGTTAATGGTGGAGAAGGGCGGCCGGAGGGACGTGGTGGCTTTTAAATGGCCTATGTACCACGTACTACATTACTGCTTAGCCGTTCTAGACCTCTACAATAATAAATTACTAAATTGTAGAACTTACGTAGCTAAATTAGAGTTTTAAAACCCAAATACTCAATACTAGTAGGGAAACTAAGTATATAGAGATTATAAAGTCATCAAATTAGGACACTGATTTTGGCCATGTTTTCCTAATCAATACATAACACTATAACAGCGAGCAACACATCATATGGGCCATGAGATATGGGCTTTGAGTCCAAATGGGTTCCAAGTTGACCATGGGCCGCATTTCTGACCCATGATGATGGGGACACATTCAAACCAACTTAGGAGTTAGGATTAGGGCTGCAAAGGAACCAAACGAACACGAACAAGGCCTTGTTCGTGTTCGTTCGTTAAGGAAATTGTGTATTCACGAATAGTTCATGAACACTTAACGAACGAGTTTTTTTTGTCCGTGTTCGTTTGTTAAGAGAATACCCGTGTTCGTTCGTTAAGTTTGTTCACGAACGTTAATGAACACAAACAAGTGTTTATGAACACAAACGAACATAAAGAAGTGTTCATGAACGGAAACAAACATAAACAAATCTATATTAACTTTCGATAAGAACGAAACGTATACTTAGCAGTGAGCGTGAAGATTAAAAGTAGGGTTATTGATCTCATATAGTAGGGATGAGCTCGGGACGGGATCGGTACCGAACCGATACCGATCCCGACAATACCGATACCGAAAAGTCCAAAAACCCAATACCGATCCCGATACCGAACACATACGGTACGGTACGGTATCGGTTCGGTATCGGTACGGTACAGGTATGGTATCGGTATTTTGCCTTAAAATACCGATACCGTACCGATCCCGTACCGATACCGATAATACCGAAACCGAAAATCCATAAATATGGATACCGATACCGATCCCGAAACCCCTCGGTTCGGTATCGGTTCGGTACGGTATCGGGATCGGGACGGGACGGGATCGGTATTCGGGCTTGAATGCTCATCCCTATCATATAGTCATATATTTACCTACATAAATTATTTGATTATTTATTTATTTGGGTAAAATACATAAAAATAAAAGAATATAAAAAATTATAAAAATTATAAAAATAAAAACACTACTAAACTATTGAACACAAACGAACACGTTACTGAACGTTCACGAACATAAACGAACGAACGTGGCCTCTGTTCGTGTTCGTTCATTTAACTAAACGAACGAAAATTTTTGTTCGTGTTCGATCATTTATTAAATGAACAAACACAAACGAACTTCCCGTCGAACGGTTCATGAACGGTTCGCTGGAAGTTCAGTTCGTTTGCAGCCCTAGTTAGGATGGTTCGACCATCTGAACCAACAGACCAAATGCGACCAAATTAACCACATACATACTTCCAAACCATAGGTGACGATATAAAATTGGTATTAGCCAAATCGAGAAGGACTATGATAACTGTAGACCATATCATACAGTAATAAAATCGGAACCTCTATAACAATAAACCCGCAAATGATAGAACTTTCATTGAAAAATCATAGTTATAAGGACCAAATATTCAATGGTATTTAGGAACCATACACCATATAATTAGAATTCATACACCCTGGCCCACATCACAGACCAACATGAAGCTATCACATACGCAGAATGTGATGTCATACACTCCCAAATGTGATGTCACATGGTATATGAATCCTAGAACCCTATTCAATATCTGTTGATAAATTTTGGATTAATAATTCATCAAAATAGGACCCTGCGTTTTGTCCATGTTTTCCTAATCAAAACATATCAAATTTTGAATAAATAATCATAAAAATCACATAATCCATTTGTACGTAGTGTTTTACAAATATTATGAGAACTAGAGAGAGTGGGATAAATGGTTATATAACAACCTTAAACTATATGTTTGGCTAAATGTGAGTCTAATGTAAGAATATATTTATATAATCTATTGTGTGGCCCTTATAATTATTTATCTAATAAATGATCAATGACCTAAATACTTCTATTGGTTTAATTGGTCTTTATGTGATGGACGTAATTACCCTTAATGAACCATTAAATAGGGTTTCCCCTTGGATGTGTATATAGAGGTTATTAGGAGAGGTTAAAGGCTAATGAAACACCATTACTCAAAACCTAATTTGTTCCTCCTCTCCGCTCTAAACTGAGATCCTTGATCTTCTTAAGTCATCTTAACTATACACCCTAAACGGGAACCCGATCATCATGTAGATCAAGAAGTCTTCCCTCTCTAAGGTTACTGGCAAATAAGGTACATATCTAATTTATTATTATGTTTATGTATTATTATTAAAGAATTGATCAACATTTGGTATCAGAGCATATGTTGATTACATCAATTCTAATTCAAGTTGTATTATTAAATAAGGTTCGATGAATAATGATTTGTCACAGCAAAGTTTCGAAACTCATGAAAATTAAATAATGATTTGTGATTTAATTAAATAGTGGTTCTTAGACATTTTGATTAAACTACTATTTTGTTTTAATCAACGTTAGACTTTAGAAAAAAGAAAAAAAAAGTTCACGGAAGGTTTGTGAATCAAGAAAAAAAAATCGAAAGTTTGATTCATTGTTTGATTCAATGATTGACTTCATATAATGGTTTGATCTATATTATCTTATTAAGGAGGAGTGATGTACAAAATAGTAAAGAGCATTTTCATACAACTTAACAAGCAACATGTACAATATATTTAAGCAAGAAGTTTAAGGGTATTATAGGCATTGTTGTGACAATTAAGACACTAAAGAGGGTAATGTAGACATTTCACCCACTCCTTTCTTCACATTATAAAAATGGTGTTCCATCCTTGCCCTTATCATCAATTCATCGATACCAAGTTTTAAGAATCATCAACGTAACCCCCCAATTACCATTAATCATAATACTACTGATGAATGTGAGCATCAATTGCGAGCATTCATCTGCCAATTAATGTGACTCTTCAAATGCTTATGGTTCATCTATTAATTGATATATCAAACATTTTTTAGGATTCAATTGAGGTCATTCGTGTCGCAGGTTTTGTTTATTTTTTTTGTTTGATTAGTTTGTTAATAGTTTTTCATGCTATTTAGATCGGAAGTGTTTGTTGCAGATTATGATTATGTCATTAAGGTCCTTTTGATCGGAGACAGCGGTGAGTTTTAATTTTCTTCTTTTGAGATTACATTTGCGGACTACTATAACTATGAGTTTTGTGGTTGATATGATACTAATATTGGTTACTGATTTGTGGTAGATGATTATAAAAAAGTATTTGCATGTTGTTACATTTCATGATTGTACGTTGTATCATAGGTGAGGTGATAAAAGAATGATATAAATTTTTCCTTGCAGGCTCTGTTTCTTTCACCTACAAGTTTTGACGTATTAATTTCCAATCGATCTCGCTTGACAATCAAGGTAACCATTGCACCTACTCTTCCTATTTTCTTTCAAGTTCTCGTGGTTTGGTTACTTAAACCCAATTGAACTAGGTAATTCAATATCATGTTTGTATGTTAAGATAGTGTATTTTACTTAAGAGGGATTAAATACATTAGAAGTATTACCACATTCCTTGATATTACACTACATCAAATAGGTAATAAATATAATATGCAAAGCCAATTACCGTGTAACGGTTAATATCATATCGACTTAACAAATTCAAATGTAACTAGCTTATAAGTAAAAGTAATTCACAGGGTGGAGAATGGGCCAATAAGCTTCAAGTTTTATCTAAAAAGATAAATAATAGATTGTTCAACACAAAGATGTTGTTAACTGGTCAAATAGGTAACAGTCAAACGGGTCAAATTTGAAACAGTAAACAAAAACAAAGAGTTTCATTCTTTATGAATTTCAAATAGTTTGGTATCTATATTTTATTTATTTCGTAATTGAATAATATGAAATCGTTTCAACTTTGACTAGAGAAAGTCAAGAAGGATCTTCCCTTAAACTTCTTTGTAAGGCAAAAAGGATCAATTCAATTTTAAGCTTTTATTTTGTCATGATCAATTTCCACTGAGTTGAATAAGGTGGTTTGTAGATAGGTTAGAAACCATCGGTTTTGTCCGATTTCAACCCGCTTTCTCTTAAACAGTTGGAGTAGTTCGTTTTGGTTTAAACGAAAGTTGGAGTCAAACGAGTCATCTGAAACTGGTTATCACTACCAGAGTAATTGACGAAAATTTTAATTTTCTTTGCAGATACCGAAGCCGATCCCCAAAACACCGAAAGTGATGAAGCAAATTCTTTGAAATCTGGAAGTCATGGGCCATCACTATTAGGACAACCAACTAGGACAAAAAAAATACTAATTTGCAACTAATACGATATCCTCTTTCATAATGAAGGATCCATATTATGTAATTATCCAATAGTAGACCTATTATAGCTTACTTAATTTAGGCTTTTATAATTAGGAATTATGGTTGCCACAAGAAACAATCCTATTTTGTAATGAATGATCATATTTTATAATTATCCAATAGTATACCCGCTGCTAATAACTACATTTGTGATTTGTGTGCTCCTTCGCCTCTTGCCTAGGTTCCGTGGACTCTATTGCCCCTCACACTTTTCAAAACAATGTCTGTCCCTACAATGTGTTGATACGGTTTGTTCGTACCAAGTTTTGACTGTTGGTTGACTTAGTTCCATTAGAATTTTATTTGGATTTTAAGGTGTGAAATTGCAAATGATCAGCATGACGAATAAAAACAAGTTATTGGTGATGGAATTTATATTAAATTACAAATTAATCAAACCTGATAAACAAATTACTGAATAATTACAAAACATCGGACAACTACAACAAATGAGAATGAACAACCTGATGAGGATAATGATGAAATGGATGAATTTCACTCAGATTCTGAAGATGAAAGCATATCGATATATCGATAATTTAATGTTGAATGAGATGAGAAAATGGATCCAAGCGACTAGAGCTCTAAGTAGATTTATACAGGTTTTATTTTTATATTTCATTACATGATATTCTTTTCGATACATGCTAATAAAAGGAGACCGTAATGAAAGACCGGTTTAGGCACTATGCTGAGCGTCTGTGGTCGGATTTTACAAACAACACACACATGAACCTATTAACACAAGAACATCGTATACTTTTCTGAGTTCTTTGTATAATGTTTGAAGGATCGCTATCATAAAAACTTGAAACATTTTCTCAATGGATACTTCTATACAACTCATTTATACGGTATTTTTTAATTAGTCCGACGTCATAAGTGGAAACAAAAACATTCATCGTGACACACATGTTTGATAAAATTCCAAAAGAGATGGAGGCTAGAACTATAAACAAGTTGATTGGAGTTGAGTTGAGTTGAAGCCTGCCTTGAATGACTCAAACTTTATAACTTCCGCTTCCTATGTTTGATGTAAACTAAAGCTTCTAAATAAAAGCTTTATTACAGGAGATTGCGTCTTTTTGTTTTTTTATTACAATTTCCGATTCCTACGTTTTTTTTTTGTAACACCCCAACCGATGGCGAAACATCGAGGTGTCACATAGTGACGATTGTTCAATAGCTCATGGACTAAAAGTGTAAATATTGATACATTGATTTAATAATTTATTACATTGAAATGAAATACAACGATTCTAAATGTCACCTAAACTGAAATACAATGAATCAAAATCTAAATATGAATCCGAAAGCTTAACGAATGCATCTCAAATAACCTGAAACATGTACGGAAATAATTTTGTCAATACAAAAATGTATTGGTGAGCATACCCTGTTTGAATAAATACAGTAGAAAAAATGTTTAGCAATTCATGTGCGGTACCATTTGCAATTATGTAATAAGTAATATCCGTTCAAAACCAAACCTAAGAATAATGACTAACACATGACTAACCAACTGAATAATGAATTAATTAACAAGACAATGACCAAGATTCTCTCAACAGAGTCTCAAGGGGGTATACCATAGTACTATTCATTGAAATGCTAGGCCGCCCAGCGGTTAATGATTTTGACAAGCCATAGACACACCAATTAACATAAAGCAAACACACATGAGAATTGCATTAAGTATAAGAAATAGAAACTTGATTAATAGGTACATGAGTCACCCCAAAGTAGTAAAACAGTAAAAAGGGGAAAGATATACTCACTGTTTGCGAAAGCTATCAAAATCCACTTAAGCGGTCGTGAGCTAAGTAATGGGAATTCCGAGGAATTCAACCTATAATGTGTAAGAATACTAATAAGGAAGTGTCTAAAAAGTCTAAGATATCTAGGGTCTAAGGCATTAGGGTTTGCTAAGTCGATTTGGGGAATTAGAGTTTTAATGATAAGTTGCGTTAAAGTAAAAGTTGTATATCACAAATAATATATGAAAGATTGTAAATGTGGTTTAGGTAATATAATTATTACCTATTGAATATTTAGATAAAAATATGTTTGAATAATTAAGACGAAATAATTTAGTTAATTACTTTAACTATAATAATCATTAATGTATAAATAAATAAATAAATAAATATGTGTTTCACAATGACTTAACAAATGGTAATTAAAATTCTCAAACATAAAACATTTCTATTTTATAATAAAAGTATTTATAAAATAGATGTTTAAATAGTATAAATAAATAAATGTTCAATTATGTCTAATTAACATAAATAAGATTAAAAATACAAGACATGATCCAAAAATGTTAGTTTTATAGGAAATGGATTCTTTATGATGTAAATCAATGAAAATAATTTTTTCATAACTTGTATAAACTTATTTATATTTAAAACTGTTTTAATAGAATTAAATCATGTTTAAATGATTAAAAATAGGAAAATTAATAAAAATAAGTGTTTTCTGAACCAATAATTTTTATTTTAGTTCATGATGATTAGAAATAATTTATGACAAATTTTGAGATAAAAACCATTAAGAATGAATTTTTAATGAATTAAATATGATTAAAACAAATTAAATAATAAAAATTACGAAAATAAAATATTTTCCAGAAATAAAAATTATGACAATTTTCTATGAGGTGTCAAGAAGCTACTCCTAAATTTTTATAATTTTTGGAGCAAAAATGAATTTATTATGAATATTCTAAGTTTATATGTATTTCTATAATTAAAAAAAAAGAATAAATAGAAAATATAAGGTTTTGACCAAAAAGAACAATCTGTCTACAAGGGGATTCGAACCCATCCCCCCTTGCTGCACATACCCATTGCTAACCACTCCACCACTTATCATTTGTTGTTTCTAATTAGAAATCAATTTATAAAAACATAATTTTCAGTACATCATCTTCCCCAAATACACACTCTATGAAACCCTAACCCTAACCAAATCTAATAACTAGATTCACGCAAGGTTAATCATCAATAATAAGGGGCTTTTGCTCGGAAATACAAGACAACCAAAACAGCATTAGAAAGAGAAGCTTACAAGGTGTTTATTAATCGAAAAAAGAAGAAGAAAGGGGCGAAAACTAAAGAGCCGATTGGGAGCTTCTTGGACTCGTTTAAGATCAAATTTTTTGTGGGTTTAGAACGTGTGAAGACGCAGAAACGATTTGGCATAATCAGTTTATATAATGGTCATGCTTAATCGGTTTTAATGATTCGATTGATTGTTCCGGCCGTTACTTTATAAAACCTGACTTGAATTGCTTAATAACTGCATTAAAAGCACGTTATAACTCGCTTTAATGATGGATACTTGAAGTATAATAATGGAGAAAACGTTTGGAAAGATTTAATGGGCTAAAAAAACGTGAATAACGGCTAATATGGAGCTCGCCGGAATATATTCCGGTTACCGGAAAACCGGCCGAAACTAGAGAAGAGGGAAAGAGTTTTAAAACTTTCACTAATTGGCAAACTTGGTCCCTTTAGTTAGTATAGTTAAGTTTATTGAAATCTCTAGTTAAGTTTCCTTATTAAAACACTAACCAAGTTAAGATAACTTAACCAAAATGCTTTGAAAACGTTATAATCTTAAATTTTTTTATAAATTTTTTTTACGAATACGTTTCAACATACGCATTAGATTAAAACTTATTTCCGATCCATAATAAATATAAATGATAAAAATTTAGTTTGCTCTAAAATCAAATTTGAAAACAACGAAACTTACTGGGACTATTATGAAAATATTTAAAGGACTATTATTGACAATTAAATGTAAGACGAGGGTGACGGATGTCACATTTTTTGTCGTTTTAAGGTTTGATTAATGTTCCCGCCTCATATTGTCGACTCTGCGGTAACGTGCGAGTTAGCTCTAAATGAGTTATGGTTCGTAATAGACATCATATATGAATATGATATCAGTCGGGACACCCACCGCAACGTGCAGGCATTCCCACTAGTGACCCATAAAGAGGGCGGCGTGTCAACCTATAGCGCTATACATGTAAGGTAGGTTGTTAACTAATCGTACATTTGTATGTAAGACTTTGAATTATAGCATGGCATAGCATAATAGCATTTAGATTGAGCATAATTTATAATACATTATAAAGGAGGAGTGATGTACTACATTAGAATTTTGATATGGGTACAATTTTTGATGCAATATGTACAAAAGAATAAAGCTTATTTGATAATCTATAATACATTATAAAGGATGAATGATGTACTACATTGGAATTTTGACATGGGTACAATTTTTGAAGCAATATGTACAAAAGAATAAAGCTTATTTGATAATCTATAATCTATAATCTATAATACATTATAGATGGGCATTAAGGTAATTTCACTACCATTTTAAGATGGCATCCCAAAAGCCTCAAGTGTAATCCCTAAATTTTTATCCCATGTCTTCCATTTATACCCTTGTGTACCACCTTTGATAGCTATTGTACAAAACAATAATTCAACTCATTGCACATAATCCCCTCTACTTTAGCATTCATTAACCAAATGTCATTCATCACCTTGAATGCAATTGAAATCAATCCATTACTCTTCATCAATGGTTGCTCTACCAAGTTTTATTTTAATTCTTTGTTTTATTGTTTTTTTCTCATTTTCATATTTCATTGTGTATTAACTTCCTCTTTATTTTCAATTTCTGAATATAATATTAATGTATGTTTAATTATGTATAATTCATTGTCTATTTAAAATAGCCTATAACATTATCTAGACTTCATATGTTTTTTGTATTTAGAAAACTCTATGGTGTTATCTATTGTTTCAAACTGTGGGTTAATTTTACACCACATGATATTTATTACAAAGATAATGTGTTATTCTACTACAACATCTACACCCACTTTCTACTAAAATTGTACGCCCTCCGATCATATATTACACATTATCAGTATGTTTGTATAATATACAACACCAACAACCTGATTGACCAAAAGCAACAGCCAAACACAGTGCAGCCCCGCCGCAACGCGCGGGTTCCTGCTAGTATATAATAATCTGCCACTGTGCAAATCAAAATATTATTTATCGTAATATGATTTGAAAATTCTATGCATTAATAAATCAAAAGTTTCGAAATATTGTTTTATTAAAATATTTTGATTTATCAAATTATTTTGATTTATTAATGGAAACTTTAATAATAAATACGATAATAAGTATGAACGGTTCTTGTATGTTCATGGGACTGTTCATAAAATTCATCCTAACTTTTGATGAAAATCATCATATTTTGGTGAGAATTAGATTTTGATTATGTTTCCCTTAATTTTGGAATTACTTTATCTCCAAGTTTTGACTAAATCAAATTTCAAAATAAATTTTGGATATACTTAAAATCCCTAAAATTTGGAAACATAATCAAAAATCCATAACTTAAAGTATTGATCGGATTTAAAGTTCTTGTATTATTTGTTCTCTGGTTAATATTTTCGAAAGGGAGTTCTCAAACAGGTTTGCGGATTTAAGGTTCACGGACAACCAGTTCTCGGTTTCTGTTCCCGAAATAAAAAATTCGAGAACCTAAACCACAACCGAGAACCTAACAATAAAATCGAGAACAATTACGAAATCCGAGAACCAGTACTAAATTCGAGAACCCTTGTATTTTCCGAAAACTAATTTGTTTATCCGAGAACCTGATTGATTTCCGAGAACTAGAATTTTCCGAGAACTAGGAACAAGGTCGAGAACTAATTATTTTCTCGAGAACCTCCTTGTTGTTTTCGGGAACTAATTATTTTTTTCCGAGAACCTAATTTCTACCAAGAACTCAATTTTTACCGAGAACTATGACAAGTTCGAGAACTAACCATTTTCTCGAGACCTTCCTTGTTTGCGAGAACTAACTATTTTCTCGAGAACCTCTTTTCCTGGGAACTAAACCTACTTTCCCGAGAACTGGTAATCTAAAATTTTCTCGGGGTTTGCTATTAATTAGTTTATTAGTTTTGAAAAACCTTAACTAATATGTTTTCAAAACCTAAATCAATAAACATTGCTTCACTTTGATAACACTTAAAAGGTCTCACTTCTACCTAAAGGTGATGTGCTACCTTAACCTGGTTATCTAAGTCTAACCAAGCATACCAAATTAGTTTTGCCTAATTAACATGAATTTTCACTTCTGTCCAAAGATGATCTGTTATATTCGTGCCCTGTAAAACTAAATTGTGCTTAATAAATTAAGTGTTTCACTTCTGCCCAAAGGTGATGTGCTACACTTAATTGCACATCATGCTTAAATGATTTCACTTCTGCCCAAAGGTGATGTGCTATTATTTTAAGTAGAACTTTTAATTAATCTATTATATTTGGTGTTTATAATAGATGTTATCACATCTTCATCAAAACAATGATCCTCATATATTAATGATCCTTCATTAATATAATGATCCTAATTTGACTCTGCCTTACTTGAATATCCCATAACATAAATCACTCTAAAGTTCTTCTAAAAGGTTATATCTCAAACTATCTAATCCACTCTTATTCTAAAACTTAATATGATTTGCTCTTATTGAGTCTTGATTATCCCTTAAGACATGACACTCCTGCTAATTTTCTAACAAACTGAAATTTATTTTCATTAAGAAGTGGGATAAGTCAACTATAATGTCACTTATGGTAATCAAGAACTCAAATTAATAATTGCTATCAGGGGAGCCATTAAAAGATTCTGAAATTCCTAAGACTAATTTTGTTTCTATGGAAGAATCAAAAGAACTCTTAAAGAAGCATGCAACAAATCTAACTCAAAATTAAAAGGTTAAGTGCGTTCGTGAATACATCATAATATTGAATAACATGGCCCATTAAACTAAGGGTTTATTCATGGAATCGACAAAGATTTTCAGTGCGTTATACAATAACTTTTCCATTAGTACGATTAGATGCCTTGCGAATCAACTACAACACTCAGAAGTATCAAAGGAAAATGAGTGTGTTGATAGCAACATACGTACAAGAAAAGAAACGCCTAAAACTGAAAATTTAGATGTTATTCATCTTACTATCACTAAAACTTAAAGGTGGAAGATAACTTACAATAGAGAGGACAATTTTAAAGTCCGGAAACAAAATACAATTACTGCTTCCAGCTCTAACTTCTCCAATCGGATATCTCACTGCAAAACTATGTCATTAGACTAGGCACAAGCAATGAGACAATCCATAAGCCAAGGAAATAGCTGGCTAAGTTAAGTAGTAGAAATCAATGATATTTGACTCCACGGATATAAATATTCCAATTAACACATGATTGTTGAGTCTAGTTCTATTCGTTTCCCTACCAGATTTCAACAAATACTTAAGATGGGAGTAAGTGGCGAATTTATTGTTAAGGTTGAAAGAACCATTAATAACTAATCTTTGTATTAGGCTTTATGGTACCTTACAATATTCTGGAGATTACTCAGAATTTTAGTATCAATACTAAAGTCAAATTTTGACAGTTATGAGTTTTTTAACCAAAACAAAGTCACTATTAACTTAAATTCTCATATTATTTGTTGTCCTATCTGAACAGAAACCTTATAAAATAGAACAAGATGATACATACATTTTCACAACTTTGTTATCATGAAAATGAAAATTTAACAAAGGATAATGATACTTATGCATTTCATCCATTGAGACCAAAATTTTTCATGAGCAATCATGAATAGGTTAATGAAGGATGATTTGTTATCAAATCTTATTTTTAGTGACTTTAAAGCATGTGTTAAATGCCCTAAAATTTAAAATGGCAAAAGGAATAAATGGGTTTCCATCATATGGTATAATTAACTAACATTAGTGAAGCTTAGAAAAATATCGACTTGTATCTAATCTATTTCATACGGACCTAAGTTTTAAGAAATCAATTCATATATACTTAAAGGGTTTCCTTCTAAATATGTTCTTAAAATTTCATACGAAATCTGGACAATAAGGAAATCAAGTCTAAAATATATGAAATATTCCTATTCACATGCATCGCTAAAACTTATCATGGAGTTCCCAGAGACCTAAAAGATCAGTGGGAGTATTAAGTGTCCTAATTATAACTTGCAAAAGTTGCAAGAGGTGGGGGAAGTGACAATTTTGATCTTATCTCAAATTACACCTCTTGTATATGACACTGCTCCATCACAACTTGCCTCCTTAGAATATAATGATACTCCTAATAAAGTTTCATTGATGCCTAACTATGGGATGAACTTAGATTTCTTACCAAAACTAAAGTAATCCTCAATAAGAGAAACTAACATAAACATCATTGACTTGTTTCTCTATTAGAATCTATTGGTCTTCCAATCTTATACCTTATGCATGCTAAGTTCCTAAATATTTCTATGTTTAGTGGAAGTAGTAAAAGTCCTTATCATGACTTGCCAAAAGTACAAGGGGTGGGGGGAGAGACTCATTAAATTCTACTCCGAATTTAACTCCGATTACACCTCTTGTACACTATACTGCACCAACTCTTATACACTTAGAAACTAATATTGCTCCTTATTTACCTGAGAATGAAAGCACCTAACCAAGAGCTAATTCATAAAATTGCATATGTATCCTAATAAATCCAATAGTTAACTCAGGAGGTCATCTATGTCTAAAAGTCCTACTAACTTTGATGATTAAGTACCTTACCTGACTAAAGCTAAAATGGATATTTGGAAAGTTTATCGATCCTATCTCTTTTAATTATATCATCGGCATCAATTAAATCTTCTAAATGGGACAAAGCTATTATCGGCAAGCTTGATTCCATGAATTAGAATAACATTTGGATTTGGTTGAATTACCTAAGGGTGTTCATAAATAAACTAAATCTGAATGGAAACGTTATCACACTAAAAGTATGACTGATTGCTGAGGGTTATACTCAAGAGGGAATAAATTATCAAAGAACCTTCTTACTTATCTTGAAAAAGGTTTCTTTGAGGATCATTACCGTTCTAGTAGCTTATAATAATTTAAGAGCTACATTAGATGGACATTAAACAACTTTCCCTTACATTGACCTACATGTTCATAAAATAACCTGAAAGTTCTAAACTGAAGGTCCAGAACACTTAGTTTGTAAGTCAATGAAATCCATTTATGGGCTGATGCAAGCATTTAAACATGATGAAATTATAATGCTATTCTTTTCATCAAGTACCAAGTGGATTAATACACCTACCTCAAGATGAGTGGGAGCAACTAATGTAAACTTGTCCTTATATCGATAACATTCTTTTGACAAGTATGTGTTACGTTAGTCAAATCATTGTTCGCGCATACTTTGACATAATGAATCTCGGAGATACCTCTTATGTTATAGGAATCAAAAGTCACCGAGACAGACTCAATGAGACATTTGTTTTGTCTCTAAACGGGTCCTTACACATGTAACATACAAAATTGCTCTCCTTTAGAGGCTAACAGGATAATTGAGATTACTACCTTATGCTTCATTAATTGGAAGCCTTATGTAAGTTTAAGTCTATACTCGTTTGGATATTGCTCATGTTGCTGAACACTAGACTCGTCTAGATTATTGTGAAGCATCTAATAAAATATTACAATATCTCTAAGAAACGAGAGACTATAATTTAAAGAAGAAGTGAGAACTTAAAATAGTTGAATACTCTTATTCCAACTTTGTTGTATTCAAAGAAAACAATATGTCAACTTAGGGATATATCCTTATTTCAGCAGACAAAACTTATCTCATGGAGGAGTCATAATGAACTGTTAACAACAACCTAAATAATAATGACATAATATGTTGCTTATCACAATGCAGCTGTCACTAAATGTTGTTGGAATTTTATCAGTAGACTCATAATTAATAACTCCATCTAAATTCTATATTGAAGACTTACTGTGATAAAGTCAGCTACCCTGTTTTCTCGAACAGTAACAGTTCGAGCGGAGCTGCATTAGAAATTCGATACGAAATTTATTGTTCACTTATTTTATGAACAAGTAGAGGAAACTATTTCTTTGTATCGAATTCATTCATGATATGCTTATGGATCCAATAACTAAAGGTCTATTACCCATAAGTCTCTCTAAGGGCCTATAATTGAGACGGGTTTTACTAATGACCATGTACAACTGCATATTGCACTATGAATGGCTAATTATTAAATATTCCTCATCCGTTTAATATTTGTTTGTCTCTAAATACGTTCATGCATGCCTAATGACGTATAGACACTAATTATACAAATTAACGTTAAGAGCTTACTTGTCATGATCCTAATGTTAAGTTTTAAATTTGGGGTGTAGTATGATTAATAGGGGTCCTGAGTTGAATAACTGACTCAACGACTGTATTTCTCTGCTACATTTCTGGGTTTAAAACTAAAATGAGTGTTAACTCCTGATCAGGCTTATCTAATGCTCATAATAAATGATTAATCGGCCAAGTGGGAGAATGTAAGAATATATTTATATATTCTATTGTGTGGCCCTTATAATCATTTATCTAAACAAGCTTAAAACATCTTCTTCACGGGATCCTCTTTTTCTTCCTCTTCCTTTGCAACTCCTTTCACCACAATCTTCTTCTTCTTCTTCTTCTTCTTCATTTCTTCCTCTTCTCTGCAACCATAGTTGTCAAAAGCGCGCCTAGGCGTGCGCCTAGGCTCGAGGCACACCAAGTGCGCTTCGCCCTGTGAGGCGTGCGCCTAGGCACTGAGGCGCACTATCAGGGCTGTTTTCAGGCTGATTTCCGGCCAAATTCAGGCTAAAAGTTGCATAAACCTCTAAAACATCCTAAAGGAGTCATGAACAAGTAATAAACAACCCTAAAACATCCTAAAGTGGCCCTAAACAAGCTTAAAACATCTCTAAAATCCCTAAAAAATGTATTTTATACCTTGCGCCTAGGCTCCGGGCTCGGTCTGTGCGCCTTAAGTGCGCCTAGGCGCTTTGACAACTATGTTTGCAACTCATCTTCATCATCTTCATCCCCATAAAATCTTCTTCAAACAACAAAAAAAACAGAAACAAATTACAATACACAAACAAACAAACCTAATTTTCTTCTCGCTAGCCCACACGTCCGGATCATGTCTGCTCGCTCGCGTAGTCGTTAACGTGTAGGTATTGTGGTGCCTGCAATCCACGTGGCTCGGCTACCCGGTCATGGCTACTCACTCACGCTCCATAATACACAGTCTTAAATATCATAGTTAAAATAAATATACAGTTGTTTATGAGGTTTTCACATTTATTTACTTAAAATAATTGATAATTGTACTAAAAGTCGATGTGGTCACAAATAAAGTTTGTTATAACTTGTTTTAAAAAAGAAGAGTAAAAGAGCAAAAATAAAAATAAAAACTCCTTGATCGATACCTAATTGAAATATAAAACCGAAATAAATAATTAAAAAAGTGGCGTAAGGAAGAAGATTTGATAACGTTGGAACAAAGGCATGATAACCAACAACCCCATCATGAATCAACAAAAACTAAAAATAAGCATACCTTAATGCAAACAAACCCTTTTCAATAATTTTGGTTTTCGTAACACACAAATATGCTGTTCGTTACAAGTCAGAATATCTTCTACACAATCCCATCATCCTTAATAAACTTAAAGTAACATGTTGTTCACACAATAATTAAAGAAATGATCTTTAAATCATATTTTTTTTTTTCATTTACCCAAATATTAGTTTTAACAATATATATCGGAAATGACATAATGTAACATTTCCTTATAAGTTATAACCAATCTTTTAAAACCGAACGGATTGCAGAATAGGCATATCGGTTTGTTCAATAGAAAACGGGGATGACATATGTGGTTTTCAATAGATTTAATCTTATTCACTTAAAACCCAACTGCCATGCCTACGGTTCCAGTTTAACCAGTCTTGTTGACGTTCAAAACATATATAAGAAAGATTGCGACACTCCCCAAGACTATAACGTCTAGTCATTTGAAAATACTTAATGTTACACGTTTTTTTTCTTGGACATGGAAAATAAAATCCAGTCGTAGTTTCTCCTTTTAGAATATTTCTCAAATGACCAAATGTTAAAGAAATAAAAATGCCCAAAAGTTTCCTTCTTTCACATTCAAAGTCCAAATGTACGCTACATGTATATACACATCCATACATGCATATATATAAAAACATATGTGTGTATAAAAACATGTGTGTATATGATATATATCTACATATATATAGGTGTCATTAGCATGAAATATTTCCAAATAAGATTGACATCTTAGTTAGCCCTCACTCTTTCCATGACCAAATCTTTATCTCTTGACATCATTAAACATATACACATGCGTATATTACATATATGCATATATATATATGACCTCAATTGTCTCATGTTTTGAACCAAACACACAAGAATAACATTAATGGCTCTTATTTGGTTCAATCCCACAATCCTACTACAACTAGCAACTTTCTTCATCCTAATTAACCATGCCCACATTGCATATTCATTCATACCCGACCCATTCATCACGGGTCGGACCCATGATTACAACCACCATATACGAAAACTTCAAGACCTCCGGTCGACCATTTCGCAAACAAATCCGGTAAGTATCCATATTTTGTTAATGTTGCAAATAAGAAAAATTCTCTCGAAAACAAATCGATTTATATAAATGTAGGTCCAGAGTCCACGTTTGTATGGTGTGAGCTCATACGGGGCAGACCCGAGTGGGAAAATGGATAGCACGGACGCTATTCTGAGCGCGATAGCTGACGTTGTGGCCAAGGAAGGTGATGGGGTGTTGATGGAGGGGATCACTAACCATGGTGGCGTGCAAATAAGTCTTGAAGGTGGGATTTACATGATTAGCCGGCCGTTGAAGTTTCCAATGGCTGGAATTGGAAATATCGTGGTAAGATGGTCTTTGAGTTGAAAATGTTTGATGTTATTAATTATGTACATGACTAAATTCGACAAGTTATGACCATTATTTGGATTTTTTTTATTATTAGTCATTTGAACTTGAATAGGGTAATAAAAATAATAAGTGGACGAGAAAAAAAAAGGCATTTTTTTTTAATTTTTACTTGTTTTTTCAAGAATATTCATGTAAACTAATATTTTGTAACTACTTAATGCAACATAGTTGTTTTATATGTTGAAGTATGATAATTGATAAGTATCTTGATGTCACTTACAGTTGGTTAAAAATGTTAGAATTTAAATAAAATGATAAATATGTTACTAGAAGGATTTATTTTAAAACAATATTCTTTTTTATAATATTTTTAATCTTCACAATAAAAACCAAATTACATCCAAAAGCGAGCAACAATAAATAAAATGATTGTTCTTCGGTCAAATTTTCAGCTGACAATGCCAACAAAACTTATTTTGTATGTATTTTGGAATTTCTTTCTCCTAGCTGTGGAAAACTCTTGCTGAAAGTTATTTTTCTACAAGTACAAACATTTTTGCTTTTATTATATATCTACTTCATGTTCAATTCGTTACTCTTATTATGCTGTAGTTATAAGACTATATGTGTTATGTTCATTAATTTCTAGACACGTTACAAAAAAATAATTCTAATCATGTTAAAACTATGATTGTTGTTGATAGATATCAGGTGGAACATTGAGAGCATCTGAAAATTTCACAAATGATAGTTATTTGATAGATCTATCAACAACACCATCAACTTCATCAGGATATAACTACGAATACATAACATTTAGAGATATAATGCTCGACTGCAATTATCATGGAGGAGGTATTCGAGCGATCAACGCTCTAAGAACAAACATTGACAATTGTTACATCACCCATTTCGCCACGAATGGCGTCTTCGTCCAAGGCGGTCACGAGACCTATATTCGAAACTCGTTCCTAGGCCAACATATCACCGCGGGTGGGGACCGCCACGAACGAGATTTCTCTGGGACGGCCATCAATTTGGCTGGAAACGATAATGCCATCACGGACGTGGTCATTTTCTCGGCTGCCACAGGGATCACAATCTCTGGCCAAGCGAATGTGATCACCGGGGTACATTGCTACAATAAGGCCACAGGCTTTGGTGGGATCGGGGTTTATTTAAGGTTACCCGGTCTTACACAAACCAGAATTGTTAACTCGTACTTTGATTACACTGGGATTGTGACCGAAGATCCGGTCCAGCTACATGTTTCGGGTTGTTTCTTTCTTGGGGACGCTTTTATTCTTTTGAAATCGATTCGTGGTGTTGTAAACGGGGTAAACATTGTTGATAACATGTTTTCGGGGTCAAATAAAGGGGTTGATATTGTTCAACTAGATCAAAAGAATGGCGCGTTCAACAGTATCGATCAAGTTGTTGTCGACAATAATAATGTTAATGGAATGAACTTGAAGGCAACCGTCGCTAGAGGTACCACACAAGGTAATGGCACCTCATGGACGGTTGATTTCAACCAAATACTTTTGTTTCCTAGACACATAAAATTTGTGCAATATACAATGATGACGAGTGAACGTAACGTGTTTCCAAACTATGTTCTACGCAACATCTCGAACAACAAGGTGTTTATCGAATCAGACATCGCGGTTTCAGGTAGCGTTTCTGTAACAGTGGATCAAGGATTGTCAAAACGAAGCTAGAATTTATGTAGTATCATAGAATTGAAATTTATTCATTTTTAGTTTACAAATTATAGATTGGTTCAAAAATATACAATGGAAAATTGTAAAAGTGTTTAATTATTCATGTAATTTTCTTTGTCCTGGAATGAAAGTACTTTTACCAAAAAAATTATTCATGGATCTTTATTCTCCTTTATGTTATTTGTCAACAGTTTGGATTTTTCAAAATTATGTGTTGAGCTACTTTTATTGATAAATCAACAGTCAATACATTACTTTCAAACATTGAATTCATGATTTAATATGATTTAATATTAAGGTACTCTTTCATTTCAAACATTTACCTAATGATATAGTTGTCAATGTTTTGTAAGTTGCTTTGGACTCCTCCGTATAAGGTGGCAGTTTGTGCTTAATTTAGTCTATTATCCAATACTACTCTCTATCTCCCCACCTACGGTGTGCGCATATAATATATATATATATATATGTGTGGCTTTTGGGGGGCAAAAGTAAAGTTGCACTAGTTTTAACGTTATTTTACTAATTTCGTGAAAATAACGCTAAAAACGACGGACGGTTAATCATGCATCATGTGGTGACGTGGATAGCCAAAAGACAAAGGGGCACATGCACTGATTGGGTTTGTCCCGATTGCTAAGTGTTCTGTGCCTTAGTCCAAGGCTTGATACCAAACCACATCGAGCCGGGGGTCTCACTGGAAGCAGCCTCTCTATTCTTAGGGGTAGAGGTAAGGCTGTCTACATCTTACCCCCCTCAGACCCTACCTTAGCTTTGCTACAGGTGGGATTAACTGAGTATGATGATGATGATGATCCAATACTACTCTCTACTAAACTACTAGTCAATAACAAAAGAGTCATCTTTGTTCATTTGTGGAAGTTTCTGAATTGATGATCTTTTCATTAATCACAATCGGGTATAAATAATTACAATAGATATGCCTATACAAGGAAACTACCAATCCTACTAATCAGGATACATAAATACATTAATGGTGATTGATAAAATAACTATGGTATGATTGGTATGGTAATTATGGTATGATTGTGGTATGCAGAGGCGTCCTGAAAAATTTACGTGCCCTATCTGAGCCGTTAAAAATATGTCCCTTAATCTTTAATGAATTTAATAATTTAACTAAATGTTATGTGAATCAGTATTATAGCAATAAACAATTGCAAAATAATAGTATTAGATTGCGTTAAATTACATACCATAATAGACTAGTATCTAACCGACAATTTGTTAAGCTTTACTAGTATTCTTGTTAGCAAATTGGTGGACCAACTGTTCGCACTTTACACAATCTATGATTTCGTTCTTGATAACTATCATCGCTAACCCGCTAAGTCTTTCTTGCGACATTGTGGATCGTAAGTATGATTTCAACAACTTTAATTTTGAAAAGCTCCTTTATGCAGATGCCATCGTGATTGCAATGGTCAATAACATTCTATATGCAATGCACACATTTGAGAAATATCATTCTTCTTTCATATGCTCCAAAACATCTATAGGGTCGCTAAATTTTTGTGATGTGTCAAGTAAGTTCAAATCTGAATAGAAAAAAACATTGTTTTTTATTTTTTTATTTAGTATGTTAAATAGGTATTGGCCTTATAAATTTTATGGGCTTTGAGTTAATAATATTTAAGTTTTAAATTGATTATTATTGAGCTTAATGTTTAAGTGTTAAATGTGTTTTCTATTTTAAAAATACACACACATATATATAGGAACTTTTATAAAAGAAATTGTGCCCCCGATAAAAATGGGCCCAAGCCGGATGGCCTCCCTGGCTTGGGCCAAAGCCGCCTATGGTGGTATGTTTGCTAACAGTCCCCCGCAGTTTGAACCGTAGCCTGTCGAAGGCACAAACTGGATTGAAAACGGGTAAAGAGCTGCTTGGAGAGTCCTTTAGTAAAGATGTCAACATACTGAAAATCAGCGGGGACATGTAGGACCCTGACGTCACCAATACGAACCTTTTCACGAACAAAGTGAATATCCATTTCAACATGTTTGGTACGCTGATGCTGGACGGGATTTTGAGCAAGGTAGACAACTGACACATTATCACAATAAACAACCGTTGCCTGTTTGAGAGTAATGCCCAGTTCAAGGAGAAGATTACGAATCCAGCTAGCTTCTGCAACGGCATTAGCACTAGAGCGAGCCAGAGTGGGTTGTCTTTTAGAGCTCCATGAAATAAGATTGTCACCTAAATAAATGCAATAGCCCGAGGTAGAGCGACGAGAGTCCGGGCACCCACCCCAATCGGCGTCTGAATAAACTGTAAGTGACGTGGATCGGGATGGAGATATATGTAATCCAAAATCCAAGGTGCCGCACACATAGCGTAGGATGTGTTTTAGAAACTGAAGATGTGGTTCCCGAGGGTCATGCATGAACAAACAAACCTGTTGAACCGCATAACTGATGTCCGGGCGAGTAATAGTGAGATACTGAAGTGCCCCGGCAAGTCTGCGATAGATAGTACCGTCAACAACTGGGGAACCGGATTCGGAGCCCAGTTTTGAGCCGACTTCAACTGGCGTGGAACAAGGCTTGCAGTTCGACATGTTGGCACGGGACAAAATATCAGTGGCATATGCTGTTTGAGATAAAAATAAGCCTCCATTCTTTTGTTCAACCTTGAGCCCCAAAAAATGATGTAGGCGACCGAGGTCAGTCATGGCGAATTCACCTTTGAGCATATCAATGATGCGAGTGAGTAAGGTGGGATCCGATGCAGTTAGGACAATGTCGTCAACATAAAGCAGGAAATATGTCGTTTGTGTGTCGTGTCTATAAACAAATAAAGATGTGTCGCACACGCTACTCTTGAAACTACACTGCAAAATAAACGATGAAAAATGTTGATACCAGGCACGAGGTGCTTGTTTTAATCCATAAAGAGACTTATTTAACTTGCAAACAAAACCAGGTCTGTTAGAGTCAACAAAGCCTGGAGGCTGGTGCATATAAACCGTTTCCTTCAGGTTGCCATGAAGGAAAGCGTTCTTCACGTCCAATTGATGAACGGGCCAAGAACGAGAGACTGCCAAACTCAAGACAGTTCGAATGGTTGTCGGTTTGACAACAGGACTAGAAGTCTCGTCACAATCCACACCAACAGTTTGACTTTTGCCATTCACAACCAACCTAGCCTTGTACCGTTCTAATTCCCCGGATGCTTTATACTTGTGTTTAAACAACCACATGCAGCGAATAATGAGGGCAGAAGAAGGTCTCGGTACTAATTCCCACGTATTATTCTCCAATAAAGCTTTGTATTTCGTGGCCATGGCAGCGTTCCAGTTTGGATCCTGTAGGGCGGTGAGGTGGGATTTGGGGAGAGGTGAAATGGTGTTTGTTACGGTAGACAGGTTAAAGGGTATTTTTGGTTTGGAAATACCGGCACGAGAGCGAGTGACCATGGGATGGGATGGTGGGGGTGGAGTAGGTGGTTTTGGGGCGGGTGAATTTGGAGGTGGATTTGGGTGTAGGCCGGGTTGGTTTATGTGGGCCGTAGGTTGTACAGCAGAAGGTGGGTTGGGCCGAGGAGGGAAACCGGGTGGTGGACCAGGATAGGAAGGCTGATGGAATGGGCCAGTAGTGGGACTTGATGGGTGAGGGTTTAATTGTTGGGCTGAGGTGGTCGCTGGGCTTGGAGGTGGGGGGGGGGGATAATGGGCTGATGGATGTTGGAAAGTGAAGTTTGGAGGGGGCAAATCATCACAGAATGTGGGTGTTGGTTTGGGGTTAGTAGAAGATGCCATGGGAAAGATGGACTCGGCAAATGTCACATGTCGTGAAAATTTGGTTTTACTGGTAGAGAGTTCAAGGCAACGGTAACCCCGATAATTTGCCGGGTACCCTAAAAAGAGGCATATGGATGATTTTGGATGGAGCTTATGTGGCCGAGTCGAGGACTCGTTGGGATAACGCGCGCACCCGAACACCCGAAGGTGGTCATAAGAAAGTGGCGTTGATAAAGAGTGGAGCATGGGGTGAGGTTGTGTAAGGTTTTGGGAGGGAGTATGTTGTGAAGGTAACAAGCCGTGTGAATGGCTTCAACCCAAAAACGGGAGGGTAGGGAGGCGTGAAGTAGGAGAGAAAGCATGATGTTTTTTAGACGACGAATCATGCGCTCTGACTTACCATTTTATTAAGAAGTGTGAGGGAAAGAGAAGCGAAATTGGATCCCTTGCTTGGTGAAAAAATCAATAAAATTGTGGTTATTAAATTCCCCGTCCATGTCACATTGGAATTGTTGTATGTTGATTTTAAATTGGATTTTAACAAAGGCATGAAAATTTGTAAATTTGGTGAAAACTTCGGATTTGAATTTTAATGGGTAGACCGTAGCATATTGGGTGAAGTCGTCAATTAGCACCATATAGTATTTGTAACCGGCGGTGCTAACGACGGGGGAGGTCCACAAATCACAGTGTATAATGGAAAAGGGCATGGAGGTGGTAGTAATGGAATCGACAAACGGAAGACGTTTATTTTTGGCCAACTGGAAAGCATGACAAACAAAATTAGGTTCAAGTTTATTACATGGCAAAATACTATTCGAACTAAAATAATCCATAACGTGGCGACCCGGATGCCCGAGCCGATCATGCCATGAATGGGAAGAGGAAACGGAAACAAAAGCTTGTGCCAACGTGTTCTTGTTGAAGGAGTAAAGTCCACTTGAGCTATTGTGGCGGCTCAGTGGCGTGCCATCCCTGTAATCCTTCACAGAAAAACCAAATGGGTCAAACTCAACAGAAACACAATTATCAATAGTGAACTGCCGAACGGAAATAAGGTTGCAAATAAAATGTGGGTTGTACAGGACATTGTTGAGTTGAAAGTTTTTGGTGGGTGTTTTTAAGGTCGTGTTACCGGATCCAAGGACCTGGAGACGATTGACATTGCCAACCAATACGGACTTAATGTGAGAAAAAGGTGAGAGATTAGAGAGAGTACCTTGATCGAGAGACACATGTGAAGTTGCCCCGATGTCCATCTCCCAATTCTCATCGTCAGGATCAACAGATAGAGCTTGAAATGACTGAGCAATCTGGGATGGGTCTAGTGCGTCCAGATCTGTGAGATGGGCTTCAGCGGGCTGGGTTGTGGCTGAACCGGACTGGGCCGCGGGCTGGGGGTTCTGCTGTTGGGCCGTATGGTTGTATTGGGGTGTGGAATTGTTTTGGCTATAGGGAGTCCAAGGTTGGTTCCATGGGTCGGATGTAAGGTGTGGGCAAGGGGGAGGGGCCCAATAGGAGGGTGGTGTCCAATAGGGAAAAGGTGGATTCATAGTGGGGTTTTGAGGAAGCCATTGGGGAGGATAGTGGCTTCGAGGTTGAGAGTTTGGGCGATGGTTTGGACCACGTCTGCGGCCCCTAGTGCGGGTCTGATTGGACCGAGGGCGGTAGTCACGAGGAGGGTCACGGGAAGGGGTGTTATGGTGTAACGACCCTGCCTGACGTGGCCGGGTCTGTGACACCTGGCAAATTCTGGTTAACAACGTTGTCTAGATGAAAGTCTACCTTAGCGAGTCACGCGTATATTGTACTTAACTGGGTTAGTTAAGTCGGGTTATGGTTCGGGAACTATCGGTTAGGCTAGAAGATCATTGGAGGTTGGTCTAGAGGTTCATTAGATGTCAGTCCTTAACCAAGTGTACAAACGGTGACGATTTGTAGGATCGTCAAGGCATACGGAACATACAAGTCTCGAGTCCCGGGAATTGGTGAACTAGTGTGAATATGTGTATTTACAAGTGTTATGTGTTTACAATCATTATCTGACTTGTCGGTATGTGAATATGTGTTAACATATGTTAAAACGGGGTTTAACGCGCAAAACACACGGAACAGGCCCCTATAGGCGATTAGGATAGCCCAATCGCCTATAGGAGGGGCGAGTGGGGGACCTTAGGGGCGAGTAGGGGACTGATCGCATGACTGTTCATGCGATTAGGCCCCAATTGCATGAACTTACATGCGATTAGGCATCCTGATCGCGTGTAAAGCTGCATAATCGCGTGTTACGTGCTGGACGACTAAAAACGACTATAAATACCATACTTGACCTCATAAACTTCATTATACAAACCCTAGTCGTCCCATAACCTGCCCCAACACACACACAACCTCTGGAACGCGATTTTTGATCAAAACACAAGGTTTCAAGCTTAATCCATCATTCTTTCACAAATCTAAGGTTTGGTTTCCATCCATGAATCTTTATAAACGTTTTTAATCAATCCCTAATGGTCCAGACCTGTTCTAAAACGGAAAAGCTTTCTGAAAATCGTTAATAAGTGTTGTTAATCGGATTTTAACTAGTATACATGTGTTATGTGTGTTTATGATTAGAAAGCTAGGGTTTTTATGATTCAAGATGAATGAATGACATGTTATTATGTTAGATCAGAATAATAATGATATTATGATGATAAAATCTGAGAATTGATTATTAGGGTTATAGTTACGCATGTTAGTATGATGTTGCATGCTATGTGAATGGTGTTTGGATTACGTGATTGCATGCAGGGCTGATAATACGAGGCAAAACGAAGGGTTTTAGTTGAAACATGTTTAGGATAGTGTTTGGGATGATATTGGGTGGTTACACACGTTCTGGATCTGATTTGGAGCGTTAAACGCGCGAAAAACTGGAACAGCAAGGTTATAGGCGATTAGCAATCCTAATCGCCTATGTTAGAGGCGATTAGGAGGCCAATCGCCAGTCTTTCATGCGATTAGGGCCTAATCGCTAGTACTTACATGCGATTAGCCCTAATTGCTAGTTTTTACATGCAATCAGCCCTAAATTCTAGTTTTTACATGCAATCAGCCCTAATTGCTAGTTTTTACATGCAATCAGCCCTAAATGCTAGTTTTTACATGCAATCAGCCCTAAATGCTAGTTGACTTTTCCTAAACGTGTGTACTGCTGCTGTAGGTATAAATTAGCATTCCGAGACCCGATTTGACATGTAGGAGCATGCTAGGAACCCCGTAACATATCTAATAACTTGGTAACATATGTTTGAATGTAATTCGGTGATACGTGAACTATGTGCTATAAATTGTTGTGCGTTAACGTATGTTAAGTGTGTTTACATGATTGCATGTTTGAGAGCGTAAACATAACACGGGGAGTCTCGGGTCACCAATGGGATGTCGAGTCTTGTACTTTGGGTCAGTTAAATAGTCACGGTGTTTTCAAACGAACTTGGTTATGGTCTGGACATCTAGGGACTAATTAACCTGCGGGTTATTAGTCTAAGTACTTGTAACTGTCATATGTTAGGTCGCCGCTTTACGGGGCTAGCATAGCAGCTGAGTTTACTCGGGTTAAGGAGTAACGCAACTTGAGGTGAGTTTACGGCCCCTCTTTTAACCTGGTTTCATACTTTCGGGGGAGAAAACATGTGTTAAAACGATTATTTGGTAACTACTGTCATACTATGAGTTTCTATTGTGTACTACACGATCTTTGGAAGTCCCGGGGGGAACCATGAATGTGCGGGTTTGCACAACGGGGAAATGTGAATAGCGCTATTGGGAGTGACCAACCCCGCTCGTCGGGTTGGAGGGCCGGGCGAGTGCATATTGTCTCAAACAGGAACAACAGGAACAACTGGTTTACTTTTCGGGCACAACATCTGGTATGCGTGTTAGTAATGGTTTTCCAATCGTGGTAGTAACAAAACATACGCCTAGCTAGCGTACACTGGTTTCGATTTGTTATAGTATGGACAGGTGGACTTGGTACTTGGATTACAAAACCTGTAAACTCACCAGCATTTTTGTGCTGACGTAAACTTTTACATGTTTTCTCAGGTCGCTAAGGTAGCACTACTGGACTAGGGCGCACGCGTCTGCACGGCGTCTAGTTAGAGTCGCATGGTTTTCATATGTTGAACATTTGGTTACTTTGAGATACTGTTTTGAATAAGCTTCCGCTGTAAACGGGGATTTTAAACTATGTTTTGAAATTGCATTATATTCATTTAGACTTGTTTATTGTGATCGTTGGTTTGGATCCTGGTTTGTCATGCGCCTCGCGGTAAAACTCCGCAAGTGGATTTTGAGGGTGTGACAGATTGGTATCAGAGCCAGGTTATAGTGAACTAGGACTGCATGTAGAGTCTAGTCTATAGCCGAGTCGCACACACTAGACGATCACATGGTACTAAACATTATGGTGGTTTACGTATGGTCTTATCGGGGTGTCTCTAAATCGTTGGTCTTTCTACGTTACATCATCCGTTCTATCTTAGGTTGGGTTACTTGCTTCCTAGGCAGTGTAGTATAGTGGGGTAACTCGTATACTCTTGAGATTTGTCCAAGGCTCGGACATCTCCCTTTCATACTCCAATAGAAACACTTGCCATAAACTACCGTAGTATTACGGTGTATAGCTAAGAGTCTATGTTCGGTGATTCGAACTTTGAACTAGGAGAACACTTGGAGGACCATGTAGAGCGGTTTATCATTTTGGGTGCACACAAAATCATAAACCGAAATGCATGGAAGCCCTAGTGAGCTCTGGGTTTGAGGGGATAGTCCTGGATTGGATCTAGCTTTGATCTTGTGAACATTAGTGGTTATCTTTATCTGCGAAACTAAATTTTCTCGTTCTTTCTGCCAGAATCATGTCTGGAGTACGAGGAGGACGTGGAGGTGGTCGCAATGGTGGACGTGGTGGTGGTCGTGGTGGTGCTGGTGGTCGTGGGGGTATTAACCTATCGCAGGCTGATCTGAACAACTTGCACCAAGCTGCCTTTCAGTTAGGGAACAACGGTGGTGGTAAGTTGATTTATCAATTTTCTTTGCCTCATTGGTGAACCTTGTTTACATTCTTAGTGGTTTCTCATACGTTTCATTTCAGGTGGTCCTGTTAACCCACCCCCACCCATGTGTACCTACAAGATGTTTTGGGACTGTAAGCCCCAGGAGTTCTCTGGCACTGAGGGTGCGGTGAGCTTACTCAAGTGGTTGGAAAAAGTGGAGTCAGTGTTTCTTATGTGTAACTGTCTCCCAGAAGATCGGGTTAAGTATGCTGATGCGTTATTCCAGGATGTTGCATTGACTTGGTGGAATAACATCACCCAGAATATGGGTATTGGGGAGGCGTATGCTATGCCTTGGGAGAATTTTGTGCAGCTACTGAAGCGTGAGTACTGTCCGAGGGAAGAGGTGCAGAAGCTAGAGCACGAGGTGTGGAACCTCAAGATGACTGGGTCTGAAATTGAGAAGTATACTGTGAGGCGTAATGAGTTGGCAGTGCTGTGTCCTGATCTGCATGTGCCAGAATACAGGAGGATTGAGCATTATATCTCGGGGTTAGTACCTGAGATCGCAGGGTTAGTGGCTGCAGGAAATCATCCTACATACTCAGAGGTGGTTCGATCGGCTCATAGGATGACCAACTTAAAGGTGAATGAGGGTATTTTGCCTGCGAAGGGTTCGACTGTCAAGGCCCCAGAGAACAACAAGCGCAAGTGGGAAAATGATGGGAAAGGATCTGGGCCAACACAGCAGGGTAAGAGGTTTGATAATGGGGGTTCTTCTTCTTCGGGGAACAAGCAGGGTGGTTATGCGGGGAAACTGCCCAAATGTAACAAGTGTGGACGTCATCATCAAGGGAACTGCGACAGTAACCGTTGTCATCGCTGCCAGCGAACAGGGCATTATGCTAAAGATTGTCGGGTTACACTTCCATCGACCCAGGCTCCGACTACTAACTCAGCTCCGACTACTCAAGGGACTACGGGAAGACAAGGATGTTACAATTGTGGTGAGACCGGGCATTACAAGAAGGATTGCCCAAAACTGAAGCAGGGTGGAAACAACGGTAATGGGAACAACGGGGGCGGCGGCAGAAATGCACGTGCCTTCGTCATTGGAGCCGCTGAGGCTAGACAGGACCCTGACACAGTTACCGGTACGTTCCTTCTCAATAATCGTTCTGTTAGTGTGTTATTTGATTCTGGTGCCGACAAGAGTTTTGTATCCATGGATGTTAGTCGACTGCTAGATGTAGTACCCGTACCATTAGAGACTAAGTATATTATTGAGTTGGCTGACGGTAAAAAGATTGAAGCTACTAGTATCCTTCGGGAGTGTCAATTAGAGTTGTCGGGTTTATCGTTTCCCATCGACCTTATGCCGGTACCATTGGGTAGTTTTGACGTTGTGGTAGGAATGGATTGGTTGTCTTTGTATCGCGCGGAGATTGTCTGTTATGATAAGGTTATTCGGATTCCTCTCCCTGATGGAGAATTCCTTTCTGTGTACGGTATCAAGGGTGGTGTTCCGCTAAACATCATCTCTAGCATGAAAGCCCTTAAATGTCTTCGAAAGGGTTATCCAGCCGTTTTGGCGCTTTTATCTGTTTCCTCTGGTGATGAGAAGAAGATCGACGATATTCCGGTTATACGCGAGTTTCCTGATGTTTTTCTCGATGATTTATCTGGTCTTCCTCCTCATCGTCAAGTCGAGTTCGGTATTGATCTTGTACCAGGGGCTGCTCCTATTGCTCGGGCCCCCTACCGTCTTGCACCTCCCGAGATGCAGGAATTGTCTAGTCAGTTACAGGAACTCTTGGACAAGGGTTTCATCAGACCAAGTTCTTCCCCTTGGGGAGCCCCGATTCTATTTGTTAAGAAGAAGGATGGAAGTTTCCGATTGTGTGTGGACTACAGAGAACTGAACAAATTGACCGTCAAGAACCGTTATCCTCTTCCACGTATTGATGATCTATTCGACCAGCTCCAGGGTTCTAGTTATTATTCCAAGATTGACTTGAGGTCCGGTTACCACCAGTTGCGCGTAAGGGAAGCTGGCGTTGCAAAGACTGCCTTTCGTACACGTTATGGTCATTTCGAATTCTTGGTCATGCCTTTCGGTCTCACGAACGCACCGGCGGTTTTCATGGACTTGATGAACCGCGTTTGCAAACCATATCTGGACAAGTTCGTCATTGTGTTTATTGATGACATTCTGATCTATTCTAAGAACGAGACCGAACACGAGGAACATCTGCGGTTAGTTTTGGAACTCTTGCGACGGGAACAACTTTACGCCAAGTTCTCAAAGTGTGACTTTTGGTTACGCGAAGTTCAGTTCCTAGGACATGTGGTTAATGAACTAGGAATTCATGTCGATCCAGCTAAGATCGAAGCGATCAAGGACTGGGGAGCACCAAAGACGTCAACTGAGGTGCGGCAATTCCTAGGCCTTGCGGGCTACTATCGTCGTTTCATTCAAGGGTTCTCGAAGATCGCTCAACCCCTGACCACTCTCACACAGAAGGATAGGAAATTCGACTGGGGTGAACCACAAGAGTCAGCATTTGAGGAACTAAAGTCCAAACTTTGTTCTGCTCCTATTTTGTCGTTACCTGAAGGTCCTGATGATTTTGTTGTTTACTGTGATGCTTCTATTCATGGTCTCGGTTGCGTGTTGATGCAACGCGAGAAAGTAATTGCGTATGCTTCTCGTCAACTCAAGGTGCACGAGAAGAACTACACCACCCATGACTTGGAGTTGGGTGCCATGGTATTCGCGTTGAAAATATGGAGACATTACTTGTACGGTACCAAATGCACCATCTACACCGATCACAAGAGTCTCCAACATATTTTTGACCAACAACATTTGAACATACGACAGCGTCGTTGGATTGAACTTCTGAACGACTATGATTGTGCCATTAAGTACCATCCTGGCAAGGCGAATGTGGTAGCAGACGCCTTGAGCAGGAAGGAATCGACTAAACCTCGTCGCGTTCGGGCATTGCAGCTCACCATTCATTCATCCCTACCTGATCAACTCCGTTCTGCCCAGTTAGAAGCTTTGAAGGAGGAAAACCTTAAAGCTGAAACTATGCACGGTGCCGACAAGCACCTCGAGCGAAGGCCTGATGGCCTGCATTACTTCGCAGAACGCATATGGGTTCCTTTATTTGGGGGACTACGGGAGCTTGTCCTAGATGAGGCTCATAAGTCCCGGTATTCTATTCCTCCTAGTTCGGATAAGATGTACCAAGACCTGAAGGTGCTTTACTGGTGGCCAAACATGAGGTCGGATATAGCTTCATACGTGAGTAAGTGTTTGACTTGTGCTAAGGTCAAGGTGGAATACCAGAAACCGTCGGGTCTCTTGCAACAACCTGAAATTCCGGAATGGAAATGGGAACGGATTACCATGGATTTTGTCACGCAACTTCCTAAATCACCAAGCGGGAATGACAAGATATGGGTGATTGTCGATCGGTTGACGAAATCAGCCCATTTTCTTGCTATTAAGGAGACCGACACCATGGATCGTTTGGCTCGTCTTTATTTGAAGGAAGTTGTTTCTAAGCACGGGGTGCCAGTTTCTATTATTTCGGATCGTGACTCCCATTTTACTTCTCACTTCTGGAAGTCTTTGCACAAGGCTTTGGGTACCCAACTAGACATGAGTATGGCTTATCATCCACAGACTGACGGTCAGAGTGAGCGTACGATTCAAACTTTAGAAGACATGCTGCGGGCATGTGTGATCGATTTTGGCAAGGGTTGGGAAGCTCATTTACCGTTAGTAGAATTCTCGTACAACAACAGTTATCACACGAGCATCAAGGCAGCTCCGTTCGAGGCACTGTACGGACGGAAATGCCGTTCTCCTCTTTGTTGGGCTGAAGTGGGTGAGAGTCAACTCACTGGGCCTGAACTAGTGTACGAAACTTCGGAAAAGATCGTACAGATTCGTAACCGGTTGGCAGCGGCACGGGACCGACAAAAGAGTTATGCCGATCAGCGTCGCAAACCATTGGAATTCCAAGTTAATGACAAAGTACTTCTAAAAGTCTCACCGTGGAAGGGCGTCATACGCTTTGGGAAGCGTGGCAAACTCAACCCACGGTATGTCGGACCATTTACGATCCTGGAACGGATTGGACCGGTGGCATATCGTCTTGATTTACCGACGGAGCTCGGTAACGTACATAACGTCTTCCACGTGTCAAACTTGAAGAAGTGTCTGGCTGACGAGTCTCTCATCGTTCCACTGGAAGAGATCAAGGTTGATGATCGTCTTCGGATTGTGGAAGAACCTGTGGAGATTCTGGATTACAAGATTCGTAGCCTACTTCATAGCAAGATTCGCATCGTTAAGGTTCGCTGGAACTCGAACCGGGGACCAGAGTACACGTGGGAACGGGAGGATCAGATGAAGTCTAAGTATCCTCACCTCTTTCCTAAGGAAGCGTTCGAGTCGAGATATGTCTCTTCTGCAGCTGAATGAATCTCGGGGCGAGATTCCTTTTAACGTGGGGATGATGTGACAACTCGGGTAAATCTCTCTTTTGGTTTCTATCTTTTGTTTATTCCCTTCGTTATTTCTTTTGTTCTATTGGTACTTGTGCAATTTTCGGGACGAAAATTCTTTTAACGTGGGGATGATGTGACACCCAGCAAATTCTGGTTAACAACGTTGTCTAGATGAAAGTCTACCTTAGCGAGTCACGCGTATATTGTACTTAACTGGGTTAGTTAAGTCGGGTTATGGTTCGGGAACTATCGGTTAGGCTAGAAGATCATTGGAGGTTGGTCTAGAGGTTCATTAGATGTCAGTCCTTAACCAAGTGTACAAACGGTGACGATTTGTAGGATCGTCAAGGCATACGGAACATACAAGTCTCGAGTCCCGGGAATTGGTGAACGAGTGTGAATATGTGTATTTACAAGTGTTATGTGTTTACAATCATTATGTGACTTGTCGGTATGTGAATATGTGTTAACATATGTTAAAACGGGGTTTAACGCGCAAAACACACGGAACAGGCCCCAATAGGCGATTAGGATAGCCCAATCGCCTATAGGAGGGGCGAGTGGGGGACCTTAGGGGCGAGTAGGGGACTGATCGCATGACTGTTCATGCGATTAGGCCCCAATTGCATGAACTTACATGCGATTAGGCTTCCTGATCGCGTGTAAAGCTGCATAATCGCGTGTTACGTGCTGGACGACTAAAAACGACTATAAATACCATACTTGACCTCATAAACTTCATTATACAAACCCTAGTCGTCCCATAACCTGCCCCAACACACACACAACCTCTGGAACGCGATTTTTGATCAAAACACAAGGTTTCAAGCTTAATCCATCATTCTTTCACAAATCTAAGGTTTGGTTTCCATCCATGAATCTTTATAAACGTTTTTAATCAATCCCTAATGGTCCAGACCTGTTCTAAAACGGAAAAGCTTTCTGAAAATCGTTAATAAGTGTTGTTAATCGGATTTTAACTAGTATACATGTGTTATGTGTGTTTATGATTAGAAAGCTAGGGTTTTTATGATTCAAGATGAATGAATGACATGTTATTATGTTAGATCAGAATAATAATGATATTATGATGATAAAATCTGAGAATTGATTATTAGGGTTATAGTTACGCATGTTAGTATGATGTTGCATGCTATGTGAATGGTGTTTGGATTACGTGATTGCATGCAGGGCTGATAATACGAGGCAAAACGAAGGGTTTTAGTTGAAACATGTTTAGGATAGTGTTTGGGATGATATTGGGTGGTTACACACGTTCTGGATCTGATTTGGAGCGTTAAACGCGCGAAAAACTGGAACAGCAAGGTTACAGGCGATTAGCAATCCTAATCGCCTATGTTAGAGGCGATTAGGAGGCCAATCGCCAGTCTTTCATGCGATTAGGGCCTAATCGCTAGTACTTACATGCGATTAGCCCTAATTGCTAGTTTTTACATGCAATCAGCCCTAAATTCTAGTTTTTACATGCAATCAGCCCTAATTGCTAGTTTTTACATGCAATCAGCCCTAAATGCTAGTTTTTACATGCAATCAGCCCTAAATGCTAGTTGACTTTTCCTAAACGCGTGTACTGCTGCTGTAGGTATAAATTAGCATTCCGAGACCCGATTTGACATGTAGGAACATGCTAGGAACCCCGTAACATATCTAATAACTTGGTAACATATGTTTGAATGTAATTCGGTGATACGTGAACTATGTGCTATAAATTGTTGTGCGTTAACGTATGTTAAGTGTGTTTACATGATTGCATGTTTGAGAGCGTAAACATAACACGGGGAGTCTCGGGTCACCAATGGGATGTCGAGTCTTGTACTTTGGGTCAGTTAAATAGTCACGGTGTTTTCAAACGAACTTGGTTATGGTCTGGACATCTAGGGACTAATTAACCTGCGGGTTATTAGTCTAAGTACTTGTAACTGTCATATGTTAGGTCGCCGCTTTACGGGGCTAGCATAGCAGCTGAGTTTACTCGGGTTAAGGAGTAACGCAACTTAAGGTGAGTTTACGGCCCCTCTTTTAACCTGGTTTCATACTTTCGGGGGAGAAAACATGTGTTAAAACGATTATTTGGTAACTACTGTCATACTATGAGTTTCTATTGTGTACTACACGATCTTTGGAAGTCCCGGGGGGAACCATGAATGTGCGGGTTCGCACAACGGGGAAATGTGAATAGCGCTATTGGGAGTGACCAACCCCGCTCGTCGGGTTGGAGGGCCGGGCGAGTGCATATTGTCTCAAACAGGAACAACAGGAACAACTGGTTTACTTTTCGGGCACAACATCTGGTATGCGTGTTAGTAATGGTTTTCCAATCGTGGTAGTAACAAAACATACGCCTAGCTAGCGTACACTGGTTTTCGATTTGTTATAGTATGGACAGGTGGACTTGGTACTTGGATTACAAAACCTGTAAACTCACCAGCATTTTTATGCTGACGTAAACTTTTACATGTTTTCTCAGGTCGCTAAGGTAGCACTACTGGACTAGGGCGCACGCGTCTGCACGGCGTCTAGTTAGAGTCGCATGGTTTTCATATGTTGAACATTTGGTTACTTTGAGATACTGTTTTGAATAAGCTTCCGCTGTAAACGGGGATTTTAAACTATGTTTTGAAATTGCATTATATTCATTTAGACTTGTTTATTGTGATCGTTGGTTTGGATCCTGGTTTGTCATGCGCCTCGCGGTAAAACTCCGCAAGTGGATTTTGAGGGTGTGACAGGGTCGTCGGGTCGGGTTATCGGAGCTACACAGCGGAATCCAGGGTAATAACAGTCTTTAGTCTTTCAGGATCCACGTCATCATATCTGTTGGGTTACCTGAACACATGTCAAAAATAGTTTCTGTCAACATAAAGTTGGTGAGGTCGTGTATTTTATAAAGTGAATGGCCAGTTCGTTTATTGATAATTCTTTTATAAATATCTTTTATAAATATGCTTTACGATTCTATTTCTGGAGGGGACATATATTCTATAAATTCGATTATATGTCTATTGTTCCGATTATATTCTATTAGTTGCCATTCCTATCTATGGTATCACTCTACTTGTGATAAATATAATTATCTCTACCCTCTACTCGGGTAAAACTGGTTCCTGTCCTCTAGTTGGACAAGAAAGGAAATGGCGATACCGTCCAGTACTGTCCTTGTCGTTTCTATTACCCCCTTTATATATCTTTTAATAATCATTCTTTTATGTAAAGCATTGTTATGTTTTCTTATAGTGACATGTATTCCCCCGAAAACACTTAATAAAACAGTAAAAGTGGGGAGTTCACGATACTCACGGGTTTGCGTTATATCTTCAGCTAATCTTCTTATTACAATTATATGTCCTATATATATGGATACGTTTTACGCGTGAGACTTGTTAGATTGTAATACTTAGGATATATATCATATATATAATTTATATATATATATATATATAGAATTCAGTATATATTAGATAGTCCTAAACTCGGGGTTTGGGCATCTAGGCAAAAAGAAATAAAGCTGGCCTTTACAGCTTGGCACGCGAACCTAAAGAACTCTAGACATAAACTTACCCGAGTTTAGTATATCGTTTTATATATCGAATCTTATATATATAAACATATATACTTTATATATGTTTATTATTCTCTTATTATTATTATCAAGTCCGTACGTGATTCGTATTATATATATATATATTCGTATAATTCTAATAATATTCCTCGTCTAGCTTATTGGACCGGGTTCTATTCCGGGTGTTGACCGAGTCACTGAGTCGACTCGGCGACGACTCGTATTCTTCCAATTCAATGATTGGTACCTCGTAATCAATATAATCACCGTGTTAATAATAGATTATAAGATCGTGACCAATCAACCAATAGGAAATAGTGACCGAATCTTACCGATTTCATTACGGGACATGACCGGAAGTTGACCGGGATTCGTGTAAGACCGGGTATCGGACCCGTCCTCCGTATTGGTACCTTACAATAATTATAACCTTTATATTAGTAACTGATTATAATATTGAATAAACAAAATAACTAATAGAAATACAATCGGGTATTTGATCGGAATATAATTACAAACAGAACATGACCGGACTATAGCCGGACTGTTTATAATCAACCGGTAGGCTACCAATCGGCTAAACAGAGAGGAAGATTATCGGGGTTCTTAACAGAAAGGGTTGGGTTCGAGGGCTATCACTAACCGGTGTTACCCGGTCATAGTTCAAACCGGAACAAAGGGTAACAAAGAGGAGCAGGCTGTGATTTGGCTAGCGAGATGATAAAGACCCGATGACAGATAACATGTCCGGTTATCCAGGACAGAGGGACGAAGAGAAAGACCATCAGATTATATGGGTTGCAACCGGTGATTATTGGGTCGATTAAACATAAAAGGTCAACTGTTTGGGGTTCAGAAACGGAAGAACACAGTGTCGGGTTCGGATCAGAAGTGACTGGGACAAGGGATAAGGCTAGGGTACTTACCGGAGAAGAATATGGTAGCGGAGATGATGCCGGCGGCGTTGCCGTAGATGGACTGCGGTGGAGCCGGAGACAGAGGCGGCGGAAGCCGGCCATGGTCTCCGGTCAGTTTCTTGAGGAAACACAAATGTGTGTGTGTGATGTATATGCAGAGAGAGAACGAGAGGTATGAGAGAGGGGTGGTTATATAGAAGAATAAAAATAGAGGGTGTTTGGCCACGGGGATAATATCTGGAACTCGTGATGTTTGGTAATGGTTATAAGGGTAATGTAATAGACGTTTGATAGCGGGTTAATAACAGATAAGGAGCGTTTAACCGTGATAATAATAATTCAATAATTATTATTTATATATTCGGTTGAAACGGTTTGTCGCGAGATTCGAACTTGAATATTTAATTGGATATCGGGTGGTCAGGTCCGACCCGACCCGTTTAAGAGACCCGTAACACTTCGAGGTGTTACATATGGTCACAGGCATGGTTGTAAAAATCGCGACTAGTCTCCGACTAGCCGCCGATTAATCGGTGATCGGCCCTCTGCCGAGTAATTTTCAGTTAATAACTCGAAAAATCGCTAGGCGTCCAAGCCGGTCTAAGCCGGTGCTAATCGGACCAAATTGCCCCTAGTCGGAGCAATTTCCGACCAGTTGCAGAAACTTCCGGCCAAATCGGTCAAGTAACTTCAATTCGTAGCAAACAAGAGTCGCATGTGATCTTGTCGATGATTTTTAATTCAGTTGAACATTTGGTTAGGTGAATTGGGGTAGGGTTTTCAAGATTGTTTGATATTATGAGATAGAGAGGAAGAGGGAGAGGAGGGAGGCGCATAGGGTTCCCAAAAAAGTTTGTCTGGTATTAAGTTTTATTTTAAATTTAATACCCTCTTATCATTATTATTTTATATTTTACCCCTATACTTCAAACTTTATGTATAAAAGGTATAACTAATATTATATAACCCCCCTTCATCATTACTATTTTACATTTGACCCCCAAACCTAAAAGTTTATGTATAAAAAGTACATAAATAACATTATATAAACATAAATTTGTAAAATTATACATAAAAAGTTCAATCCGATTAATCCCGATTAATCCCGATTAATCGCTAGTCCCCACCCCACCGGTCGACTAGCGCCTAGCGAGTTCTACAACCTTGGTCACAGGTAGTGGGTGGTGGGTGGTTGTTGGTTTGGTTTGAAGCGGAAGTATGTGTAGCGGCCACAACGTTGTTACCTTCCAGAGCATCTCTAGCAAAACGTCTTTTTTCATCATTCCGTAGCATCTCACATGCGTCTTCCCAAGAGGGAAGAGACTGATTAATCAACGATCCCATGGTATCATATTCGCTAGGCAACCCACGAACCATTTGTAGGACAAGGCGTTTGTCCGTAACAGGGGTATCAAGGAGATCATTCAATTGATCTGCGAGTTCCCGAAGTCGCAGAAAGTAATCTTCCAGGGATGGCTGGGACTTGAGAGTCATGTTAACAAACTCGTTTCGAGTGTGGCAATACGTGCCCCTTTGTTGTTTTGAAACTGGTTTTGCACCTTAACCCATGCTTCACGAGCCGTTTTGCAATCTTCAGGAAGAATTCGTTTAAGATAATTATCTGAAGGGGTATTATAGATCCATTGAAGAACGATAGAATCGATCTCCATCCAAGACTCGTAGCCTGGATCAGTTTCAGCGGGTGATGGAGTCCCGTCAATGTGATGAAGAACTCTATACCCGCGAGCATGTAAAAGAAATAAACGTACCCTTGATGTGTAAGAAACATTCACACCGTCGAGTATTCGGACTTTTTGAGTGATGTTGGTGACCGAATAAACCAGGTGAAGAGGTTGCGATGTGGGTTTTGGGTTGGATGGTTCGTCTCCTGCCATGACCGGAGACTAGTGTCAAGGAGGAGGATTATTGTGAAACGAAAAACTGAAAAAAAAAGGTGTAGACTAGACCCGAGGGCAAAGCTGCATGTGTGCGGCGGTTGAGTTATAGAGCAATGGCTCTGATACCATGAAAGTTTCTGAATCAATGATCTTTTCTTTAATCACAATCGGGTATAAATGATTACAATAGATATGCCTATACAAGGAAACTACCAATCCTACTAATGAGGATACATAAATACATTAATGATGATTGATAAAATAACCATGGTATGATTGGTATGGTAATTATGATATGATTGTGGTATGTTTGCTAACAATCTGAAATTTAAGCGCCATTGGGGTTGGTGATCCAGTGGTAAGGCAAAACCTTTTAATACACTAAAAGTGTGAGATCTTGAGTTCAAGTCCCACAAGGAGCAAGAAATTCGCCTTTCAAAAAAAAAATCTGAAATTTAAGCTTAGATATTTGTATCTTATGTGATAATCCTAAAAGATCTTCAACTAATTATACATTCCATGTTAGATATCATTTGTCTTTGCAAATAGGGTAAATATTGGTTAAAAATAATCGGTTGCTACAATAAAGCGTTAGCACTTAGCATCTAAACTTGACCCGAACCTATTAATAAAATGATAGTGTAACCCTAAATAGCATGAAAACTATAACTTGTCTCTAATGCAATAATATATTTTTGCGGATAGAATTAGAGGTTCTAAGAAAACAAGTCGAGTTGAGTTGGGTTAACTCGCAAACATTTTTATTTTATTACATGTGAAAGCTTTTATAAAAAACAATATGTTAATTATGATTGCAAAACAGCGAAACACACAGCTACAATATTCAAGTGGAGAGATAAAACAGATTTCCATTTTCAACAAAAGAGGCAAATTACATAAGAATAGCAGGTAGGCGGGTAACAAGCTGCGCCGCCACCCCTTTTTGGATAGAGAACCCTAATCTAGAGAAAACAAATCCTCGCCCCTGGGGAGTCGAGAAGTTGCTGTGGACCACCCGCTGGACTCTTGTCAGAAATCTGATCGCTTCCGGGGCCAATGAGCCAAAAGTGTCAAAGGCCAAAGGGACAAAACATGTTGGTTATCCTCACACGCTTTAGCATGCTTTGCCACCTTGTTCGACTCTGCTCTAATCACCGCTTGCCCCGCCACGAACCCACTTTCCCTGAATCCCGCTAAAGGAGACACACCCGTAAGGTCCACACATGCGTGTTTCCCACCTTCCCAGCCAAACACTAGCAGGTCAGCCGGACGTAAAGTGGACCTCTCTTCTGCCGGGTCTGTTAGAAAGTTAACTGGGGCCTCTTTCTTGGCCGAGATCCCTGCTCGTCTAAGAATATCCATTAAAACATCCCGAACGAAATCGTGCCTGTACTTAAACCCCGATAACTCTCTACAATGGAGGGCATGCTCCCCATATTTATCCAAACACGCTTTACGGCAGACCGGACATGTTTCGTCATCGGGAAAAATGGGAATCATCAAACGATATTTAAGGATTGCTCTATATTCCACGGCTGACATTCGTTGCCCCAGTCCTTCGATAGGGATAACTGTAAGGAAGTCTTGGGCGTGGGGCCTCTGTAAGCATTCCATGACGGCATTCTGGCGTGGGGTCAAGCAAAAATCTTCCCTCAGACTTCGTGCGATTCGACAATAAAGAGCATTCGCCAAGGTTTTCTGTGGCTTTTTGGGGGCGGTGTCTTTATTGGAGAAACCGCCAAGATCAAAGTCAGGGAGATTTTCATGCATGCGTTCCAAAGCGCAAACATAATCCGGATCCGTGTTATCCACCCCGCTGTTACGTAAAATATGGTCTTGCAACCCCCAGGATTGAGATCTGGACGCCACAAAGGCATAAGTGGCTACATCCCGGGCCGAGAGAAGGCCCAACCCACCATGCCGCATCGGTAAGGTTGCGACCTGTCACACCACGACAATGGCGGAAACACGTGGCGCGACGGTTCAAAGCATAAAGTCAAGGTTATTGCTAAACACAAGTAATTTAAGAAAATGGGTCATTTATTATGACGTCAAATCTTGTTCAAATATTACACAAAAGTAAATTGTTTTAAGACAACATAGAGGTTTCTCAAATATATCCCAAAGCCTTGGGAAATAAAGGTGAAACCCCGCAAAATGTTTGACGCCGCATTGGAGGATTCCTCGACCCAGCTTGCCCGGTTCTCCTTCATCTAATTACCTGAAAGATATGTTTAAAAGTTTCGTCAATATAAATATATTGGTGAGTTCACAGGTTTTTAGTTTCCAAAACTTGAATACTTGGGAAATACCATGTTATGACAATATATAGGAGTTGCAAATTCCTATAACTCTACTTGAGACTATAATCAAACCAAGACGTATAAAATAAATATGCCCCGCTCCAAGTCGTTACTCGGTTTCCCACGACTTAAGTTCAGAATATATGCACCCCAGGCATAACCTAATGCATAATCGACGCTATCGATTAGGGGTGGGCCTTGTCAGGCACCAATAGTACTATTCAATATTCCTCCGGTTTCATTTCCCTGAATAAATGATTATAGAGGCGAGGACTCAACCCCGAGTGGCGGTCACACCTCAAGTAATAAATCCGTCAAACACTTTCCCTAACATATCTTTCCCCCGAAAAACGTAAAAATAGTTTAAAATGGGGCCGTGAAACTCACCTGAAACTCTGTCTGGCTTACTAGGCGGATAGCAAAGAGGGTCTCGCACCTACAAACGTCCTAAACGTATAAGTCACTATTCCTATAGTGCATGTGCCTTGGCAAGTTGTACACCCAACTCCCGACCACAAGTTGTTCCAAATCCCGTTTAATTAAGCGCTTATCCTAGGTTTCGTTGGCGTTAGATTACCCTTTGTGTTACAAGTTATATATTACTCTTGTTAATATTTCCTTAACTTGTATCTTATTATCATCGACTCGACTTCACTTAACATATAATTATTTTCCCATTTAAATAATTATACTTAAGATCGCATCGCTCGATATAATATATATTTCAACACTCGACCCGACTCACTTTGCCGCACATTTGTTTTTCCATTTAAACAAATATACTAAGATCTTGTCGTTCGATTGTATATTCTTAACACCCGATTCAACTCACCATACCGTATATTTATTTTCCCATTCAAATAAATATACTAGGATCTTGTCGACTGCGGCATACACATATATATATCCTTGTCTACTCGTCGCGGCTTTCCTTCCCGCATATCTACTTTCCCATTAAGTAGATATACTAGGATTTTGCCGAGACGAGCGTACATATATATAAATGTGTAATTTTTCTTGTTAAGTATATACGTTTGTTTAACGTCTTATTTGTTTACGTCATATTTTTCTCCCACGAATAATTCCTTCAACACTTAGGAAAGTGTTTATTAGTTTTAACCCATGATGTATATATATTTTACTTCTTAAAAATATATATGTTCTTATCTTGCCGCAATGGCATTTTTCTCATGTTTTGTCCGTGTACGGTTCGTTAACGCGTCTTAGTTCGATATCTTAACTCGATTAGTTAATTTTTCCAAGTTTTTCCCAACATGTGTTTTATAGAAATATTATCCATATTTCTTCCTCTTAACACAAGTTACTTGGAAGGTTTAAAATACTTATGTATTTTTAACCCAACTTGTCAACTTAACTACAAAAATGTTTCCAATACTTTTATATTCCCATTTATATAAAAGTATTCATTTTTGTACAAGTTTTTCAAGTTTGTTTAATCTTTTTATAAAATCTCTATTTTATAAAAATCCTTATGTTAATGTAATCCATATTTTTATAACTTTCAAAAATATACTTTTATACAAAAATACCCAAGTATATCTACTAGTATTTACCAAAGTCATCCTTAGAAATTTATTACTTACACTTTTGACACCAAACTTTCCATTCTTGCATTTTTGGACTAATAGTTTCTAAAATATCCATTTTAGTCCTCCAACTTTCAAAGTTGCAATATTAGTCCCCTCAACTTTCAAATGTTGCATTTTTCCACTCTAACTTCCAAAGTTAACATTTTTCACTCAAAATAGTAGACTTTGAAGATTCAACTTTTTATTGGTAAGTTATTTTTGTATCAAAACACTTTTGTTAGTCTTATATTCCATATGTAAGACTACTTGTATGTGTGTTTTATGTATTTGCTCATTTTAACAAAATATCATTCTTCTAAGTGAGTTAACTTTAATTTTTCATCTTCTTTATTCTTGAACTTCTAACATGTTCCACCATATATTATACCTTATATGATCATTTTAAGATGATTAACACTATTTTTTTAATACATTCAAGTTTATTCCACAAATCTTAACCAAATCATCATCCTACTTAGTTTAAGTGTAAACTTTATATATTTTAAAGATTATTACTTTATCATCATCAAATCCATGATTTAATTACATATCTTTAATCATCCATTTTACACATGTAAAACCTATTAAAGATTATGTTCAAACCACCTTTTAAACCCTTCATGTACAACTTGCTTCTAAGAACACATACATGAATAATAATAATCAAAAACAAGGTTAAGAAGCTTACTACTAGCACAAGGCTAGGGAAGACAAAACCTTTGATTTTGAGAGGGGTTTAGTGTGTTCTTCCTTAATGGTTAAGCTCCAAGCTTGAAACACACAATAGGGGTTTGGATGATGGATTGTTTTGAGTGATTTAGAGATGTAAAAACTTGAAAGAATGATGTGTATGGATGGGGAAAACCTACGGCCAAGGAACAAGAAGAAGAGTTGTTTTGCTTTGATTCTCCAAGTCACTAACACATGTTTATATAACCTTATCACATGTAATCATTCCAAAGATTCAAGAAATCTTATGGAGGATTGAGTTGTGTACTTGGGATTTTTGGAAAGATATGATATGTGTGTGTATATGGTGCCGTGTATGTATGTATAGGAGTGGAAGATTACTTGCAAATCTTGCTAAACCTTGTAATCTTTCATGTAATCCACACTAGATATATTCATGCATGTGTGTACTTAATGTAATGATATGTTTGGTCTTGTCTTGGGTTTCTAGGGCCTCTTGGCCGAAAATCACACAAGGGGGGGACAAGAAGGTGGTTACTTTTGTACTAATGTATTCTTACATCTTTTGTCTCATGTGGTGCATGCTTAGTTCTAGGTTTACTAGGGTATAATTATAATAACCATGCAAGAGGATTTTCTTGGCCATTAGGCCGGCCACTTTTGTGGTTTGGGTGGGGTCCACAACTCCAAATATTTACCCAATATTTGTTATGTTTAATCCCCCGTCGTTCGGGTGTCGTTCGGGTATTTTTCGGGTTTTAATCACGCGTTATTCGGACATTAAAAATACCTTTAATAACTCTTAAATATAGTCTATTTTAAGCGTTGATTGGTTATTTAGGCCTTTGCCGGGTGAAATTATGAGTTATACGCGTATCGGGTGCGGTATGCGCATTTTATTCGTTACCGGGAGATTTGTACAAGACGTTTTCACTTATGGTTTTGGAGTTCCAAAACTCATTATATTTTATGAAACTACCCTTTATTTTATATCCTGGGTGTCCGGGATCCTTTCCGTTTATTTAATTATTACCGGGTAATTGCCAACGTTCATACCGGATAGTTTATTCGCACATGATCCAATCATGTTTTACCATTAAACGTATGCATTCCTATGTACTATTTGGAAATTGCTATCTCCTAAGGCCTTGAAAATTAAATCACACATAATTGCATTTAATTACGTTAATCATATATTAATTAATTAGTACGGAATTACCTTATTTTTGCCGGTTGTTACATTCTCCCCCCGTTAAGAGAATTCCGTCCCGGAATTCACTTCGAGTTCTCCGGTACAGGTGTCTTCTCGAATAGGGCGGGGTATTTTTGCTTCATCCGGTCCAGCCTTTCCCACGTGAACTCCGGTCCACGCTTGGCATTCCAGCGCACTTTGACCAATCTGATCTTGCTGCGCCTTAGTTTTTGGACCTTCCAATCAGTTACCTCGATTGGTTCTTCAACAAAATGTAACTTGTCGTCAATCTGGATTTTGTCTGCAGGGATGATGAGAGTTTCGTCGGATAGGCACTTTTTCAAATTTGACACGTGAAACGTGTCGTGTATTCCACTAAGCTCTTGAGGCAACTTGAGCTTGTATGCCACTGTGCCTACCCTGGACAAGACTTCGAATGGTCCAATATATCGTGGGTTCAGCTTTCCGCGCTTCCCAAAGCGCGCGACACCTTTCCAAGGTGACACTTTTAGTAGGACCCTGTCTCCGACTTGAAACTCTAAAGGCTTTCGCCTCATATCAGCATAGCTTTTCTGGCGGTCACGGGCCGCTTTGAGGCGTTCTTTTATCAAAAAGACCTTGTCCGTGGTCTCTTGAACAATTTCGGGCCCGGTGAGTTGCTTTTCTCCAACTTCCGCCCAACATAACGGCGATCGACACTTGCGTCCATATAGAGCTTCAAACGGTGCGGCTTGAATGCTCGTATGATAACTGTTGTTGTAAGAAAATTCTACCAATGGCAAGTGTGTATCCCAGTTACCTCCGAAATCAATCGCGCATGCCCGTAACATATCCTCCAAGGTCTGGATGGTTCGTTCACTTTGACCATCCGTTTGGGGGTGATATGCGGTACTCATGTCGAGGCGAGTACCGAGGGCTTCATTTAAACTTTCCCAAAATCTGGAAGTGAAACGACTATCCCGATCGGAGATGATAGAAACAGGTACACCGTGTTTAGACACAACTTCCTTAATGTACAAACGGGTCAATCTCTCCAACTTGTCCGTTTCGCGAAGCGGAAGGAAGTGTGCAGATTTTGTCAATCGGTCAACGATTACCCAGATCGTGTCATGGCCGCTTGTTGTCTTGGGTAACTTGGTAATGAAATCCATGGTAATTCGTTCCCATTTCCATTCCGGTATTTCCGGTTGCTGGAGCAAACCGGAAGGTCTTTGATGCTCAGCCTTGACCTTTGCGCAAGTCAAACATCGCGCAACATATGCTGCTATATCCCTTTTGAAATTCGGCCACCAATAAAGTTCTTTCAGATCGTGGAACATCTTGTCTGCACCAGGGTGAACCGAATATCTAGAACTGTGAGCTTCGGCCAACACTAGCTCACGCAATCCTCCGTACACTGGAACCCAAATTCTATTCATAAAGTACAGAGTCTGGTCTGCCTTTGGTTCTAGCGAATCAACCATCTTTCGTAATCTTTCACCCTTGACATTTTCGGGTTTAAGGGCGTTAACTTGAGCTTCACGAATTCGTTCAGTCAGATTCGTGTGGATAGTCAGACCCAAAGCTCGAACACGCAATGGTTTAACCCGTTCCTTGCGACTCAAGGCGTCGGCCACAACGTTCGCCTTACCGGGATGGTACTTTATCTCACAATCGTAATCGTTTAATAATTCGATCCATCGCCGTTGTCGCATGTTTAAATCCTTCTGATCAAAGATGTGTTGCAAACTCTTATGATCAGTGAAAATCGTGCACTTGGTTCCGTACAAATAGTGCCTCCATATCTTGAGAGCGAATACCACTGCACCTAATTCCAAATCGTGTGTAGTGTAGTTCTTCTCATGGATTTTCAGTTGCCTGGAAGCATATGCTATTACTTTTTCTCTTTGCATCAATACACAACCCAGGCCTTGATGTGAGGCATCACAGTAAACCACAAAGTCTTCCGTACCATCTGGAAGTGATAGTATCGGAGCGCCACATAACTTGTCTTTTAACAATTGGAATGCTGCCTCTTGCTTCTCCGTCCACTCGAATTTCTTATCCTTTTGGGTTAACATGGTTAAAGCTTGTGCTATCTTTGAAAAGTTCTCGATGAACCTTCTGTAATAACCCGCGAGGCCAAGAAATTGTCGTACTTCGGTAGGAGTTCGAGGGGCTTCCCAATTTTTAATTGCCTCGATCTTGGTGGGATCAACGTGTATGCCCTTCTCATTTACCACGTGGCCTAAAAAGTGAACTTCACGAATCCAAAAGTCACATTTTGAGAATTTAGCATAGAGCTTCTCTTTGCGTAATACTTCAAGAATTAACCGAAGGTGATTCTCGTGGTCTTCTTTTGTGCGTGAATATATCAAAATATCGTCAATGAAAACAATGACGAATTTATCCAGGTATGGCTTACACACGCGGTTCATTAGGTCCATGAAAACCGCTGGTGCGTTGGTTAAGCCGAATGGCATTACCAAAAATTCATAGTGTCCATACCGGGTTCTGAAGGCCGTTTTTGGTACATCTTCTTCTTGTATACGCAACTGGTGATAGCCAGACCTCAAATCGATCTTGGAGTAATAGCTGGAACCTTGGAGCTGATCAAATAAATCGTCGATCCTGGGGAGAGGATAGCGATTCTTGATGGTTAGCTTGTTCAGCTCTCGATAGTCGATGCACATGCGAAATGTGCCATCCTTCTTCTTTACAAATAAGACGGGAGCTCCCCAAGGTGAGAAACTCTGTCTTATAAAACCTTTGTCCAACAATTCTTGTAGCTGGCTGGACAGTTCCTGCATCTCTGATGGAGCTAGGCGGTATGGCGATCGTGCCACAGGAGCAGCTCCGGGAACGAGATCGATGCGGAACTCGACTTGTCGAGGTGGCGGCAACCCCGGCAAATCTTCTGGGAATACATCCGGAAAATCTCTAGCTACTGGAATGTCTTCCAACTTTCGCTCGTCGGCCTTCTTGTCCACTACGTGTGCCAAGAATGCGACAAGCCCTTTTCTTAGACACTTACGAGCCTTCATGATTGAAATAATCCTTAGCGGCGTCCCGTGTCTTTCCCCTTGAATTGAGAGAGTTTCATCGCTTGCGAGGGGGACTTGAATAACCTTATCGTTGCAAATCACGACGGCATGATGTGCGGACAACCAGTCCATGCCGACAACTATGTCAAAACTTCCCAACACAACGGGCAAAAGATCAATCCCAAACTCGTGCCCACAGAGTTCTAATTTACAGTCTTTTGCTACCTCTCTCGTTTCAATAGTTTTACCATTAGCCAGTTCTATAGAGTAGGGTGTATCTAGTTTGCTAGTTTTTAGTCCAAGTAGCCTTTTAAACTCAATGGATACGAAGCTAAAGTCAGCACCGGTATCAAATAATACAGAGGCATAATGACCATTAAGAGGAAACGTACCAGTGACCACGTTGGGGTCTTGTCGTGCATCACCGGCTCCAATCACAAATGCCCGCCCGCGGGCCTGGTTGTTGATCTTGGGGCAATCCTTTTTCCAATGATCTAGCGACCCGCATGCAAAGCATGGTCTAGCCCCTCCATTCTTCGGTGCTCCGGACCGACAATCTTCAGTCTTGTGCCCTGTGCGGTGGCACTTTCCACAAGTTAACCCATTGTTTCTTCCCTGATTACCCTGTTTGTTACCATTACCACGTCCCGTGGCAACATATCCTTTTCCCTTCTTGTTTGAGCTACCCGACGCTCTGTCCCTTTTCCCTTCATCCCGTTTCCTTTTCCCAAATCTTGGCTTGTTACCCTGGTCGTTCGACACAACAACTGAGTTTGATCCCTGATTCTTGGCTTCTACACTGCTTGCCTCAGAAATTTTCAATCCCGAAACTTGTCGGATCAGTGTACCCATGCGTATAGCATCTTCGGTGAGGCTTAGCGCAAGATCAATGGCTGCGCGCATGGTCGTAGGTTTAGAAGCAGTGACCATGCTGCGTATTTGTGGTGCTAAGCCGAACAAATAACGCTCAATCTTGTTGTTTTCAGGGGTGACCAACCGTGGCACTAGTCTGGCGAGGTCATGGAATCGAGACGTGTAACCAGTCACGTCCGCCCCCATCATAGTGAGGTTCCAGAATTCAGTTTCCAGTTTTTGTACCTCGCTCGCCGGGCGGTACTCAGCAATCATGAGTTCCTTCAGTTCTGTCCATGACAGGGAGTAAGCAGTGTCATCACCTAATGACTGGACCTGTCCATTCCACCACGTCAGTGCTTGGTCCAAGAACAAGTTGGTGGAGTACATAACCGACTGACGTGGGGTACACCCACTGATACGGATGACTGCCTCGGTCTTTTCAAACCACTTGACCAGTCCAACTGATCCTTCTGTGCCGTTGAAATTGAGCGGCTTGCAGTCTAGGAAGGCTTTGAAGGTGCAGCCACGCTCTCGCGAGGCCGTTTCTGCATTAATAAAGTTGTATGTTATTATGGGATAGGAGTTTTAGGATATTCTCCCATCGCTTTATCAATTATTTTCAACTTCTTACCAGTGGGGGAGGTTTCTCGTCGGTCACTCCCAGTCAAGTCACGTGATCGTTCGGAGCGAGCAGCTTCGTGCTCCGCGATTGCGCGGGCTATGCGCTCCGAAATCATGGTCTCAAGTTCGGCTGGTGTTGCGGGCAGTCCGTCTGCACCGCTGTTGCTTCTGGTGGCTGGTGCCATTTTCTTCAATAATAATTATCAAAGGTTAATTTGGCAAACATTTATACAATATAAAGCATAAATAACAAACCAGAATATGAACACAATAATCAACACCAAGTCATCACACAACATACCAACACATCATACAAAAATAAATAGTAATCAACACAACATCACCACACAAATACACAAACCACAACATATGGAGTAAGCAATAATAATCATAGACAACAACATATTTCACCATAATAATAAGATTTTTCATTAATTTCAATAGTACTAGTACAATGCTTGTTCATAATAACAAAATGGAGAATACATTTCTCATACAATACATTGTTTTTGAAATAAATAAAACATCATATCATGTGCCGTCGTACCCGTACGGCTAGGCAAAATGCAGACGAGTGTCATAACCCGTGCTATACTACAATACCGTTGCTACTATGTACATAAGCTGGTGATCCTTCCGTGCGTCCCTGATGCATCCTACTGTGGCGGTGGTGGCGGATACTGGTACTGTGGCGCATGCATACTGATCGTCATGCTGATCGTCATGATACGCTCGTATAAGAACTGTCGATGCGCAAAATGCGCATCCCCTGTAATACCACACTGAGCGTCCATGCTCAGCAACTCCTCCGCATAGTGCGCCAAAGCGTCTCGTGCATCAATCATCCTCGTCCACATCAGACGGGTCTGCTGCTCCACCTGTGTCACGGTGCGCTGCACCGTGTCAGCGAGAGTCTGGAAATCTCGCTCTAAGGTGATGGCAGTGGACCATGCTGGTCCAGACAAGGGTGTCATCCTAGGTGGCTGGGATGGTCCGGGTATATCTGGGTGAGCTGATGGGAACGGCCCAAAGGGGGCTGGTATCGGTATGTGTGGAAGTAACGGGGTAAAACCTGGTGGTCTGAGGGTAAAGTGGGGTGGCATCATGTAGGGGTCCCCTGCACCCAGAGGGTACGGTGCAGGTGGCATGTTGGGAAGGGTAGGGATCGGTAGTGTCATGGCTACAGTGGGTGGTGGTACAAGCTCGGCTAATGGGGCTACTAGAGGCTCCGAAACAGTGGCCCACTCTGGGGTGGATACCACAACAGTGGGGGTAGGAGGGCTCGCGGTGGCAAAGGCTGCCATACCTGCCCTGCGTAGCTCAGAGCTATCGGCGGGGCTACCCTCAAGTACATGTGCTGCTATGGCTGGCCCCTCCTGAGGTGCGGGCTCAAGTGGTGCTGGTGGGGCTACGGGGTCAGCAGGTGCGTCCTCTATCATTGGAGCCACTGGCTCCTCCTGAACAGCTGGGATCTCGGGTACCAGCATGTGCTCAATCGAGGCTACGGACTCGTCGTCCGAGTCATCAGATATCCACCCGTTCCTCCCACGGGAGATCGGCATGAGTCTCATGCCTGGAGGAATGTGGATGTGTGGTACAGGTGCTGGCTCATGCTCAACGTGAGCCTGTCTGTCGAACGGAGACTCTACTGTTTCCGACTGGGCTCGGATCGGCCGGGACGGACCGGCACAGCCTTCAGGGAAGTCCCTGATAGCTCGGATGGGACGTGGGGCTAAAGGTGCGGCCGGTACAATAGGTAGCGGCGCGTCGACCACGGCGGGTGCCCAGTCAGGATCCTCGCTAGGATCCGTCTCGTCCGAATCGTCATCTGAACCTCCTGCGACGTTCATCTCCACGTCGTCGTCTTCCGCATCAAGTACAACCAGCTCGACTGGCTCAGGCGGTGGTGCGGGGATGATCTGAATACTGCTATCGTAACTGGGCGCTATGCTACCAGCGTCCGACATCCTGGCAAAAGAACCGTACATGTATATATATGAATTAATTTAAATTAGATAGTTAAGGCGTACATTATCAGTATCCTTTCTAACCTCTAATACTACGTTAATGCATAACGATACCCCTGGCTAGCTTGGTCGGAATCTCCTCATGCCCAATGCTTCTTGAAAAATTACTTTATTTGCATTTAGCAACTATGTATATATTTTTGAAAACTTTATCTTTTTGAACCAATTCCGGTTATAGTCTAGTTTTTAAAGAAAATACTCTAGTTCGCTATAACCTTGGCTCTGATACCACTTTCTGTCACACCACGACAATGGCGGAAACACGTGGCGCGACGGTTCAAAGCATAAAGTCAAGGTTATTGCTAAACACAAGTAATTTAAGAAAATGGGTCATTTATTATGACGTCAAATCTTGTTCAAATATTACACAAAAGTAAATTGTTTTTAAGACAACATAGAGGTTTCTCAAATATATCCCAAAGCCTTGGGAAATAAAGGTGAAACCCCGCAAAATGTTTGACGCCGCATTGGAGGATTCCTCGACCCAGCTTGCCCGGTTCTCCTTCATCTAATTACCTGAAAGATATGTTTAAAAGTTTCGTCAATATAAATATATTGGTGAGTTCACAGGTTTTTAGTTTCCAAAACTTGAATACTTGGGAAATACCATGTTATGACAATATATAGGAGTTGCAAATTCCTATAACTCTACTTGAGACTATAATCAAACCAAGACGTATAAAATAAATATGCCCCGCTCCAAGTCGTTACTCGGTTTCCCACGACTTAAGTTCAGAATATATGCACCCCAGGCATAACCTAATGCATAATCGACGCTATCGATTAGGGGTGGGCCTTGTCAGGCACCAATAGTACTATTCAATATTCCTCCGGTTTCATTTCCCTGAATAAATGATTATAGAGGCGAGGACTCAACCCCGAGTGGCGGTCACACCTCAAGTAATAAATCCGTCAAACACTTTCCCTAACATATCTTTCCCCCGAAAAACGTAAAAATAGTTTAAAATGGGGCCGTGAAACTCACCTGAAACTCTGTCTGGCTTACTAGGCGGATAGCAAAGAGGGTCTCGCACCTACAAACGTCCTAAACGTATAAGTCACTATTCCTATAGTGCATGTGCCTTGGCAAGTTGTACACCCAACTCCCGACCACAAGTTGTTCCAAATCCCGTTTAATTAAGCGCTTATCCTAGGTTTCGTTGGCGTTAGATTACCCTTTGTGTTACAAGTTATATATTACTCTTGTTAATATTTCCTTAACTTGTATCTTATTATCATCGACTCGACTTCACTTAACATATAATTATTTTCCCATTTAAATAATTATACTTAAGATCGCATCGCTCGATATAATATATATTTCAACACTCGACCCGACTCACTTTGCCGCACATTTGTTTTTCCATTTAAACAAATATACTAAGATCTTGTCGTTCGATTGTATATTCTTAACACCCGATTCAACTCACCATACCGTATATTTATTTTCCCATTCAAATAAATATACTAGGATCTTGTCGACTGCGGCATACACATATATATATCCTTGTCTACTCGTCGCGGCTTTCCTTCCCGCATATCTACTTTCCCATTAAGTAGATATACTAGGATTTTGCCGAGACGAGCGTACATATATATAAATGTGTAATTTTTCTTGTTAAGTATATACGTTTGTTTAACGTCTTATTTGTTTACGTCATATTTTTCTCCCACGAATAATTCCTTCAACACTTAGGAAAGTGTTTATTAGTTTTAACCCATGATGTATATATATTTTACTTCTTAAAAATATATATTTTCTTATCTTGCCGCAATGACATTTTTCTCATGTTTTGTCCGTGTACGGTTCGTTAACGCGTCTTAGTTCGATATCTTAACTCGATTAGTTAATTTTTCCAAGTTTTTCCCAACATGTGTTTTATAGAAATATTATCCATATTTCTTCCTCTTAACACAAGTTACTTGGAAGGTTTAAAATACTTATGTATTTTTAACCCAACTTGTCAACTTAACTACAAAAATGTTTCCAATACTTTTATATTCCCATTTATATAAAAGTATTCATTTTTGTACAAGTTTTTCAAGTTTGTTTAATCTTTTTATAAAATCTCTATTTTATAAAAATCCTTATGTTAATGTAATCCATATTTTTATAACTTTCAAAAATATACTTTTATACAAAAATACCCAAGTATATCTACTAGTATTTACCAAAGTCATCCTTAGAAATTTATTACTTACACTTTTGACACCAAACTTTCCATTCTTGCATTTTTGGACTAATAGTTTCTAAAATATCCATTTTAGTCCTCCAACTTTCAAAGTTGCAATATTAGTCCCCTCAACTTTCAAATGTTGCATTTTTCCACTCTAACTTCCAAAGTTAACATTTTTCACTCAAAATAGTAGACTTTGAAGATTCAACTTTTTATTGGTAAGTTATTTTTGTATCAAAACACTTTTGTTAGTCTTATATTCCATATGTAAGACTACTTGTATGTGTGTTTTATGTATTTGCTCATTTTAACAAAATATCATTCTTCTAAGTGAGTTAACTTTAATTTTTCATCTTCTTTATTCTTGAACTTCTAACATGTTCCACCATATATTATACCTTATATGATCATTTTAAGATGATTAACACTATTTTTTTAATACATTCAAGTTTATTCCACAAATCTTAACCAAATCATCATCCTACTTAGTTTAAGTGTAAACTTTATATATTTTAAAGATTATTACTTTATCATCATCAAATCCATGATTTAATTACATATCTTTAATCATCCATTTTACACATGTAAAACCTATTAAAGATTATGTTCAAACCACCTTTTAAACCCTTCATGTACAACTTGCTTCTAAGAACACATACATGAATAATAATAATCAAAAACAAGGTTAAGAAGCTTACTACTAGCACAAGGCTAGGGAAGACAAAACCTTTGATTTTGAGAGGGGTTTAGTGTGTTCTTCCTTAATGGTTAAGCTCCAAGCTTGAAACACACAATAGGGGTTTGGATGATGGATTGTTTTGAGTGATTTAGAGATGTAAAAACTTGAAAGAATGATGTGTATGGATGGGGAAAACCTACGGCCAAGGAACAAGAAGAAGAAGAGTTGTTTTGCTTTGATTCTCCAAGTCACTAACACATGTTTATATAACCTTATCACATGTAATCATTCCAAAGATTCAAGAAATCTTATGGAGGATTGAGTTGTGTACTTGGGATTTTTGGAAAGATATGATATGTGTGTGTATATGGTGTCGTGTATGTATGTATAGGAGTGGAAGATTACTTGCAAATCTTGCTAAACCTTGTAATCTTTCATGTAATCCACACTAGATATATTCATGCATGTGTGTACTTAATGTAATGATATGTTTGGTCTTGTCTTGGGTTTCTAGGGCCTCTTGGCCGAAAATCACACAAGGGGGGGACAAGAAGGTGGTTACTTTTGTACTAATGTATTCTTACATCTTTTGTCTCATGTGGTGCATGCTTAGTTCTAGGTTTACTAGGGTATAATTATAATAACCATGCAAGAGGATTTTCTTGGCCATTAGGCCGGCCACTTTTGTGGTTTGGGTGGGGTCCACAACTCCAAATATTTACCCAATATTTGTTATGTTTAATCCCCCGTCGTTCGGGTGTCGTTCGGGTATTTTTCGGGTTTTAATCACGCGTTATTCGGACATTAAAAATACCTTTAATAACTCTTAAATATAGTCTATTTTAAGCGTTGATTGGTTATTTAGGCCTTTGCCGGGTGAAATTATGAGTTATACGCGTATCGGGTGCGGTATGCGCATTTTATTCGTTACCGGGAGATTTGTACAAGACGTTTTCACTTATGGTTTTGGAGTTCCAAAACTCATTATATTTTATGAAACTACCCTTTATTTTATATCCTGGGTGTCCGGGATCCTTTCCGTTTATTTAATTATTACCGGGTAATTGCCAACGTCCATACCGGATAGTTTATTCGCACATGATCCAATCATGTTTTACCATTAAACGTATGCATTCCTATGCACTATTTGGAAATTGCTATCTCCTAAGGCCTTGACAATTAAATCACACATAATTGCATTTAATTACGTTAATCATATATTAATTAATTAGTACGGAATTACCTTATTTTTGCCGGTTGTTACACGACCCGCCACTGGAGGTCCCCAAAATATGCCCCCCCACAAACTACAATATCTTCAATTGCCTCCCGGAGGCCTTTATCAAAACATGAGACAGCGCTGCCTACAAAGGGGGGCTGGCATGTTCGTAAGCCGAAAAGCAACTTTGCGACTCCCATACAGGATCTGAGTAGGAGGAGCTCGCTTTGAGGATCCCGCAGACGAGGGAGGAGCCCCATAAGATCCACAGCCCGTGACGCCCTTTTAGTAGACAAATCACAGATGAAGCTAGCATCGCGGCTGACTGCCCCTCCTAGCAGTTTGACACCTCTCTCAGGCCGTCCAATATCACTGGGGAATAGCCCTGGCCTAGTCTTCACCCCATCGCAGGTTGGCCAAAAAATCTCTGTTTTCTTGATATTAAGGTTGAGTCCCAATGATGGTCCTTCTGAACTGATGATTTCCAGGGCCTTAGCAACCTGCACAGCGTCCCCGATGATCGTCCCATCATCTAAGTACCAAGCGTGGAAGGGGAGATTGCAGTTTTCCTGCACTTGTCGCACTAGGGGGTGTAAGGCAAGGGAAAAAAGCAAAGGTCCCAAGGGGTCCCCTTGCTGAACCCCCGTAAAGGCTCCAATGCGTTCATCCCCAACATATAACCTAGCTGGCTGGGCATACAAAAATTTGACCCACGAAAAAATGGAGGGGCAATGGCGATGGACTTCCCGTAACAAAACAGATCGGTCAACTACGTTGAAGGCGTTAGAAAAATCAACCGTGAGCATGGCCAGAGAGCCGTCTGCATGAAAGGAACTGAGGAACCTGTTAGCGCTGTGCAACACGGCCTCTGCCCCATTGGGGATCCCCACCCCGAATTGGTAGTCTCCCAAGTACTTAATAACTTCTTTACCCACTTTCTTCATGGCTACTTTAGAGACCAACCTTCTCCATACGGCCCCCACAGCAATGGGGCGAATCCCATTATCAGGTTTCAACAATGGGGTCAGGGGGCTGAAGCAATAAATTCAGCGAGCACCCCAGGACATAACCCCCCTAACCACAGATTGACCACATCGGTGATAGCAGAAAGCAGACCTGAAGCAGTCACCGACCCCTCCCCGCTAAGGGCATCCAGCAGGTGTTGAGCCCGTAAGCCGTCTCGACCACAGGATGTCCCTTTTGGGAAAGACTTCACACACTTGTAAACGCAGTCTTCTTCTACCGATAATGCAGGGTGGGGTAGAGGGCTCGACGGAAGGGTTGGTGGCGAAACAATGGGATGCTTGGCGATAAGGGCTTGCATGGTAGATTCCCCGGGTGGCGCTACCCCACTGGAGCACAACACCTTAACAGCGGCGGTGAAGTGCCCATCTCTGACTTTCCTGAGGCATTGCTTGATATTGGGGGCAACTTCCTCGTCCTTTTCCCCTGTCCGTTGCGCTCCCCCACCATGCGAGACCTCTTCCCCCGTCGGGAGGAGCGACGTAACCAAGTCCTCAAAACCAGAGCCGTCCTTCCATGTTGCTAAGGCCCGCATAATACTATCACATTGTAAGGACTTCCTGTTACCTGACCTTCGTTCCTGCCTAGAAAACGGAACGACCACCTTAAGAGTACATCGTGGTAAGAGTAAAAGTTTGACCCAGTTTTCAACAGACCCAGGGGAAGCCACTACTTTACGAATGGCGCCCGTCAGAGCCTGGGCAAATGCTAAACGACAACTTGGGGGAATACTTTTAACTGTCCGCACCGGGATGGAGAAAACCTGATCGAGGAGAGTGACATCCCCCACCACTCCTTGTTGGGACCTAAGATCACAGCTCACCCTAGGAACCCGAGGCCTTAGGATCCCCACAATAAAATCCCCATCTGAGCCAGTGTTTACAGAGAAGGTGGAGACACCATCCGGGTGGTGGCACCCCCTGCTAAGGGCATGTGTCTTCATACACCTCCCACACAACCAATATCCAAAAACCCGCAGGGTTTCCCCCACTTTCGTAAACAACTCTAAATCGCTGGAAAGCGCGCTTCTAAAGAAATCCTTTCGATCATCTTTAAAATGGAACTGTTGTAAATGTGAGATTAACCTGTTATACCCAGAAGACCCAGGTTTGCCATCTTTACACTCATGGAAATTCCTAAGGGGGCATAGCCACACTCCATTAAACGAGGTAGAAGCAAGCCCCTCCCCAGAGGTGTCCCCACAAGCAACCTTAGAAGAGACCATGCAAGAAAAATGTGTCCCCCGTCTTGAGATGAGAAGGAGACAAGGTACCACACACCACCCAGAAGGACGAGAGAGGAGCAAAAGCAACCTATAGTTGCTCACGCTCCCCCTAGAAACCGCTACGAGAGGTGGAGTTAAGCCATTATTATTATTATTATTATTATTATTATTATTATTATTATTATTATTATTATTATTATTATTATTATAATAGAATGGAATATTATAAATACAAAAAAAATTGGGAGTAGGGGAAAGTTAATAAGGAACGAATGAAATCACCACCGGTTCAACTTTTAATAATCAATTGCCTTTTCCACTCCACTATCAAATCTTACAAATCCTAGGGTTTAGAAAAAAAGATAGTCCAATCCCTAATAATACACCAAAAAAAAAACAAAAAAACAAAAAAAAACAAAAAAACTCCAAATTGCAAAAGGGGCGAGTAGACTCAGGGAGAGGTGCGAGTAGCACAACTGGCGAGTAGGCTCAGGGAGAGGTGCGAGTAGCACAACGGTTCGCACACCGGACTTGCAGAAAGGGGCGAGTAGCAGGTGAGGGCGAGTAGCTGGGGAGGGGGCGAGTAGCGGGATAGGGCGATTGGGATTTGAAAACAGATGACCGTTGGCAGGTTGAGGGCGACGTCGGTTGAAGGTGGTTTGAGGAGGAAACCGAAGGTGGAGGTGGAGTAGGCGGACAGATGGGTAAAGATCAGAGGAAGCGGAGCAGGGAGGCGGAAGACGGCGGAGGAGGAGAGAGAAAGAAAGGGAGAGGGCGATTGGGATTTGAAACTGAAGATGATGAAGTGGACGAGAAGAAGAAGAATGGGAAGGAACAGATCCGACCTGGTGGTGATGTTACGAAGCATGAATCGAAGGTGAACGGAGGTGGACGGAGGATGAAGGTGAACGACGGTGATACATTGAACGACGGTGATACATTCAAGATTTATATAGAATTTAAATTGGAGAAATTACATTCAACATTTCTACCGATCATTTCATCGTCAACTAACCGAATACAAACTTAAAACTCCAAAAGCCATCCATATATATAGGGTTTAAATTTTAAAAGACGATAAATATTGGGCTTGCTCATTTATAATTCTTTAAAAAGCTTCGCATCGGCAGTCGTCCTTGTAGTTTGTTCATTGTATTTATTGTAATAAACATTGGACTACACAAGCCCACATGTTTAGGGCCCAGGTTGGAGATACTTGTGGGAGTTTAGATATTTTGGGAAGATGCGCCAAAATATTCTAAGTCCTTTCCATTTTTCTTTATATGTAATCAACTAAGTTATATCCAAGAGCTTCTCGACAAGACAAATTTAATCTGAATTTAATAAAAAGTGATAAAATACGTCTTATGATATAGCGTAGAAACTAATGTATTATAATATGAGAAATCAATAATTTTAATCATGTGAATAAGAATGAAAATGCATATTAGAGAGAAAATGTATGTTTGGATGAGAAGCAGAGGCGGAAGCAACCATTGCAAGACGTGATTGAGGCTGTGGTCTTGAAGGTGTAGTTTTTTAGAAATGACTGGTTTTGTCATATTCTACTTTGGATGAAAACAGAACTTTCCTTTACAGTTTCATTTAATGTAAGAAATTCATTAGAAGCTTGTGTTTTATACAGGTTACAATATTCTTTTTTGTTTTTATATGTATTATTAGGTTAGAAAATTTTATATTACATAAGATTGAATCAATAAAATATTAAACAGTTTGTAATAAGCGTAAATATAAAAAAATTAGTTAAGAAAATAAATATTAAAAAAAAAGATAAATGCATATACACAATGGATTGTTTTAGGTCATGAAACTAAGGGGGGACGGGGCCATCAGAAATGGGCATGGGTACCCCACTATCAGTACGGTAACACCGCCGCCACCTGTGCTGGTAGGGGTCTCGTGAACCAATTTCTGGTTCTTCTTACCGTGCTAGTGAAGAATATTAATAATTGCGACGGTCGAATTTAAGTATTTATTTATTACTTTTTTTACTGTTTGAATTAATTTAATATGAAACGGTAACATTTTTTTGACAGTTATTTTCCAACGATATAATAATATGGACGGTTTAAATAAAAAAAAACACACACAAACAAGTAGATTAAATAAAACACATACGAAACAAATGGACCCAAGGAAATCAAAGAGTGTTTTGAAGGGTGGAAGGGGAACCTCGAAATCTAAAGTCGGGGGTTCTAGTAGTCGATGCAGAGGTTCGGGTTGGGTTCGGTTGACGCCAATAGGCACATGATCAATTTTTCACAAATCCAACCCCAACCACAACCGTTTTACCCATAATACCCACAATTCCCACAAAGCCAACCCCAACCACAACCGTTTTACCAACAACCACAACCTTATCCTCAATTTTTACGCCGCCTTAATTAACAACATCCCAACTAGAGGACTTCGACCTCTACCTACATGACAATGATGATGACGCGGAGGAAACTGTGCCAGAGACATAGTTGCAGCAATATGGAGATGAACAATTAGGCGATGAAGCTGAGGAAATGCTTGAAGTAGAAGTTGAAGATCAAGTTGTAGAAGTTGATGCGGGGGGGGGGGGGGGGAATACGCAAAGCGAACAAAAGCTGTGAAGTGGAATACGGCATAAGAGATTGCTTTGGCAAAAGCTTGGTGCTATGTGTCGGAGAACAGCAAGAAAAGTAACCATAGAAGCAAGAAAAGTTTTTGGAGGGCGGTCCAAAAACATTACACGACACTGTAGGGAGGATTCACCCGAACAGTTGATCAAATTACTTCAAAATGGACCACCATGAGTCCACAAATGAATGCATTCAATGGCCTTCATCAACAAGCGGTAACAATTATGATATATTTAACTTACGGTTTTATTTAATAATACATTTTTTCTAAATTATATTTAATTTACGGTTTTATTTAATTATATAGGAGCGCCTACGAGGGAGTGGATATAGTGATCTAAACATCATGCAAACGGTGTTAAACGATTACAGAAAAAGTCATCCTTCTGGTTTTAATCATCAAGCGGCATGGGAGATTGTATAAGATCACGACAAGTGGAAAAAACAAGTGTTGATTGGTGAAGAACCGTCCGATAGTCATTTTGACAAGAGACGGAAGTCTTCGGAAAGCGGCAACTATGGCGACTGCCTTTTCCACACCGGACGAGTTGTGACACCCTAACCGATGGCGGAAACATCGAGGTGTCACGTAGTGACGAATGTTCAATAGCTCGTGGTACTAAAGTGTAAATATTGATACACTGATTAAATAGATTATTACATTGAAATGGGATACAAAAATACAATGATTCAAACTAACAATCTAAACTGCAATACAATGAATCCAAAATCTAAGTATAATTTCCAAAGGCTTAAAAGACATCTCAAAAATAACCTGAAACATGTACGAAAATAGTATAGATCAATACAAAATGTATTGGTGAGCATACCCTGTTTTGAATACATACAGTATAAAAATGTTTCGCAATTCATGTGTTGTATACTGTTTGCAATTATGTAATAAGTAGTATCAGTCAAAACCAACCCTAATAGAATGTGAGACCCCAGAAAAATCCCACATCGGCCGTGGCCAGGAGAGATCCTTGGTTCATATGTAATCCAATGCCTCTTAAATCACCAACGCGCTTTGGGCTTAGTTGGCTGTGGAGCACATGAAAACTCCACAGTTAAGCGTGCTCAGGTGGGAGTAGTACTAGGATGGGTGACCTCCTGGGAAGTTTTCACTCGGGCAACCAAAAACAAATCCGTGAGCTTCTAGTGGGCAAAACAGACAATATTGGATGATATTAGAGGCGGGGTGTTACAGATTGGTATCAGAGTCACTCCTGTGCCATTCGGGATGGTGGGGCAAACCTCATCGAGGACGATGAGTCCCTGAGGGGGGGGGTGATTGTAACACCCTAGGCATATCCCACATCTCCTGTGGACAGGAGAGATCTTGGTTCATAAGTAATGTCCTGCCTCATAAATCACCAATGCGTTTTGGGCTTAGTTGGCTGTGGAGTACCTAAAAACTCCACAGTTAAGCGTGCTCAGGTGAGAGTAGTATCAGGGTGGGTGACCTCATGGGAAGTCTTCCCCTGGGTAACCAAAAACAAATCTGTGAGCTTCTAATAGGCAAAGCAGACAATATTGGATGATATTAGAGGCGGGGTGTTACAGATTGGTATCAGAGCCACTCCTGTGCCGTTCGGGATGATGGGTGCATACCTCATCAGGGACGGTGAGACTCTAACAAGGGGTGAATGTGACACCCCGGGAAAATCCTACATCGTCCGTGGCCAGGAGAGATCCTTGGTTCATATGTAATCCAATGCCTCTTAAATCACCAACGCGTTTTGCCGTTTTGGGGCTTAATTTTAGTGGATGAGAGGAGAACTCCACAGTTAAGCGTGCTTAGGTGGGAGCACTACCAGGATGGGTGACCTCTTGGGAAGTCCACTAGGGCAACCAAAAACAAATCCGTGAGCTCTGGATGGGCAACCCATCGGGGCAAAGCGGGCAATATTGGTGGTGAGAGGGGCCGGATGTTTCAGAAAACAAAAAAAAAGTATCCATACATAATATGCGTTCGAAATATACGTTCAAAGTATGCGCTCATGAAAAGTATATAAGTATAGCATGAAATTTCGATTGAAAGAATAAATCGCGTAAATCGCACAAATGCACAAAATGAGAATAAACGAGTTGAATTAATACTCAAAATAAGTGATGTAAGAATAACTGCTAATAAATAGTGCGAGAATAACCGCAAATAACGCCTAAGAGTAACTACCAATAGAAGAATAATGTGAGAATTATCTTAAATAAGATAATGCGCGAACATAACTATAAATAAAATGATGTAAGAATAAAATAATGAAATTTACTGCAAATGAGAGTGCGCAGAACAGACGTATAGCCTACTGGCATGAGGGTTTAAATTTAGTAGTTTTGCATACATGCACTATACGATAAAAGACATTTAGCAACTTTCCGATGAGGATATGTCTAATATTTTGTTAGACCAAAAGTTTTGCGACTGAGAGAGTGCAAGTGTAAAAAGATAAATTTTCGTTTATAAAAACGTAGTTTACTCGAACTTTGTGATATAGTTGAAAGAATAGTAGTAATGCTTGAGAATAACTTTTTAGAAATCGAAGAATGTTTTAGATTCAATACAGGTTCACATGAAATGACTTTGTAAGTACACACTTTCATGTGCTTACAAGAAGTCGAGTTGAAAATTGTTATAAGGCATATTATCAGTCGCAAGTTTCTTTTCCCGAAAACATATATTGGATCTGTTATATGAAAACAACAAGGTTTACATTTGACTTGTAAATATGAAAAAACAAGTTTGTACAATGCAAGAGGAAACCATATAAATCAAATGTGTTTCAAAAGACCAAGATTTAAAACCAACGTGTATTGCACGAAAAGCTTATAATTACATAACATTTCTGAAAACAAATTTCAAGCTTTGAAAAGAAGATCAAGTCACAGCAAGGAAAATGATAAGGATTGTGAACAACGTGTAAGTTTCTAACCTAGCTTCAAAAACCCAAATCAACGTTGAAAGTCTACGGCGCACAAATTTCTCGTGCTACTTTGATTGAGTGAATCAGCTCGGTATTTTTGATAATATGGTGGAAGTTTATGAGTTGTTTTGAAGACAATGGAGAATCCGGTTTGGTTTGGGTTGATTCTCCTTGATAATGTTTGGAAGGTGTGGGTAGGACAGGTATGAGGTTGTGAATGATCCCGGATGCCTTGACGAATTAGGGTTTTTCTGTATTTAAACATTTCTTTAACTTGTAAGTTAAAAAATTATATATATATTTTTATGAACTGTTTGAGAAAATCTAATTGTTACTTGAAACCTTGAGGGCTTTACGAAATTTATACGTTGAAAAACCGTTTGTTTGCAAGGATCGTTAAGGCATCTATTTGGGCTCATAATGGCCTATTTGTTTTCAAGGCACAAGGTATATACGAAGTGTGTACTAATTTGGTGAATATGCTTCTCCAGAACTGGGTCTTTGGGTTTAGTGACCTTGTGAAAAAAACAACACATGAAATAGCTTGATGAGTCATTTGTTTTAGAGAGTAGTGTATTGGTGTATATCGGGTAAATAGGCATTTATGTAAGAGTTTAGTCTGATCAAGAGGAGCTAACTAATGGTAGTTGGCTATGGCTTAGGAGACTGGGTGTAGCTATATCGGTAAATTAGTATTGGGTAAATGAGGATATGTTGTGTTGAGAGTATTGTGGATGCACAAGCGGATACAAAAGGTCACAGTTTAGGAATATACTGTGACGTCGATCAATTGAGTTTGTTAACCCGATGATATAAAACAAGTTGATTAATAAGTTTTGAAACCACGTTCGCTTTGAACTGTGTGTTGACGCAACATTCCCATAAATCAAATTGTGGTCTAAGTTAAACACGGAGTTTAAAAATTTAAGTCATGGGTAAAAATGTTTTAACGCAAGAGAAGTGATGCTTTTAAAAAAAATCACAAAGCATAAGCGTAGGTTTTAATGCGATAATATAGTGGACAAAAAGTTTTAAAAACGATGATAAAGAATCAAAAAGCGAATGATCAATGAATAATAGCATATGAAACAATAAGTGATGAAATTGAGTCTTCAAATGATAAACAAACATAAATACCAATAACATAAGACATTGGGATTGTTTCCATAGAAAACTTTGACTAACCCAAGTATTTCAAATTTCCTAGTGACTTGTGGGGGCGTACTTTAGCCTATAAGTGATTGCTCATCCCAAGAGTTCCTAGGTAGGTATACGGGTCCCTCGTCTGTTTGGGACTTATACGAAATACCAGGCCTAGACAGAAAACTCATGATACAGACGCTCACCCTTTCAGATTACACGTGCCCCATCACTAGTGAATTCCAAAACTTTAGCGAGATTAAAAACGAGATGCAGGAATAGATCCTTGAGATGTGGATTTCACTCCTAACTCAAAGATGTATTTCAAAATTGAAAACTACGGTGGAATGAAACCAGTCACTAAGTTAAGGATATCACTCCCAGCTTAGTGGTTAAGTTTCTTTTTGGAGGAAATACTCTTTGAGGTGTGGATGTCACTCCTATCCCAAAAATATATTCCGAAGATGTATAACATATAGAGGTGTGAAACTAATCACCAAGGTATGGATACCACTCCTAACTTGGTGATATCGTTTCGTTTGTGAAATACGAGTGTCTTCTTCTCTAAGTATGATGCCAAAAAGGATGATGAAAAAGAAGAGGAGGTGAAAATGAAATCGAAATCAAATATAAGGATAAAGAGAAATACGTATATGAGGCAGCTTTGTTATAGACTAGGCTAAAGGCATTGTAATAACCTAATTCCCTATAACCACGACTCTGATACCAATCTGTAACACCCCAACCGATGGTGGAAACATCGAGGTGTCACGTAGTGACGATTGTTCAATAGCTCATGGTACTAAAGTGTAAATATTGATATATTAATTAAATAGATTATTACATTGAAATGAGATAGAAAAATACAATGATTCAAACTAACAATCTAAACTGCAATACAATGAATCCAAAATCTAAGTATAAATTCCAAAGGCTTAAAAGGCGTCTAAAAAATAATCTGAAACATCCGGCCCTTCTCACCACCAATATTGTCCGCTTTGCCCCGATAGGTTGCCCATCCAGAGCACACGGATTTGTTTTTGGTTGCCAGGTGGAGACTTTCCAGGAGGTCACCCATCCTGGTAGTGCTTCCACCTAAGCACGCTTAACTATGGAGTTCTCCTCTCATCCACTAACATCAAGCCCCAAAGCGCATTGGTGATCTAAGAGGCATTGGATTACATATGAACCAAGGATCTCTCCTGGCTACGGCCGATGTGGGATTTTCCTCGTGTGTCACATTCACCCCTTGTTAGAGTCTCATCGTCCCTCATGAGGTATGCACCCACCATCCCGAACGGCATAGGGGTGGCTCTGATACCAATCTGAAACATCCGACCCCTCTCACCATCAATATTGTCCGCTTTGCCCCGATGGGTTGTCCATCCAGAGCTCACGAATTTTTTTTTGTTGCCTTGGTGGAGACTTCCCAGGAGGTCACGCATCCTGGTAGTGCTCCCACCTAAGCACGCTTAACTGTGGAGTTCTCCTCTTATCCACTAACATTAAGCCCCAAAACGCGTTGGTGATTTAAGAGGCATTGGATTACATATGAACCAAGGATCTCTCATGGCCACGACCGATGTGGGATTTTCCTGAGGTGTCACAGGAGTCCACCCCCACTAGCCACTTGCCGGATCCCAATGTTGATACCAAACCAACGAGGTCCAAACGAAAAAAATAAGAAAGCCGTCGCCGCCGAGTTTTCAAGCAAATCATCATGGGTTGACGAATTTGGGTTATACCGAGTGATGAAAGAAGAGAAACTGAACTAGTTGGTCACCCTGGAATCTCAACAAGGCGGAAAAACTTTAGCGTTTTTAGAGGAACAACGCAATTTGTTGAGACAAAGGCAAAATGACCACGACTTGAATATGTATTCAAAACCGCATGACCACCTCAAAGGTAAATCTTTGGAGTTGTTTTTAAAACGTAAATAGAAATCGCGCCGAAATACGAATGGGACCGTCATTGGGTTGAAGGCGACGAGGATGATGAAGGCGACGAGTAGGATGAAGGCGTTTGTATGTTTATTTTAGTTGATGTTTCGTGTAATTTTTTTTTAATTTTAATGGAACGGTTTAATTTTTTAAGTTTTACAAACGGTTCTTTTACTTCAAACGGTCATTTTTTAAAAAACAGTAATTAAAAAATAGGAAAACTAAAAAATAAAGATTTCAGTGAAGTGAAACAATTATGTGTTGCCTCCAAAAAAATGATTCATTGAAGTAAATCAGTGAAGTGATGTGACAATACAGGATTAGTTAAAATCAGTGAAAAAAAAAAAAGATGAACTAGTAGTGCCCATTCCCCCCTAACTTTTAAGCATTTTGCTTGTCCACGAACCAGGCTTGTAAAAATCTAGAACAGCCTCAAGAAATATGTGCTCAAGGCATTTTATTATATATATATATATATATATATATATATATATATATATATATATATAGGCTAAGTATTCTGTGAAAACCCCCTTGAGTTGTGCAAACCCATGAAAACCCTATGTAACAACATTGTTTTTTTCTAATTTTTTTAGAATAGCTTGTATACTTAATTTTATGACTTTCGGCCCAAAAAAATCAAAAAAGCGCCGAATAGATTTTTTTTAAAAAATTACGTAACACAGATGTTACATATGTAACAATGCTGACGTATGATAAAACCGAGTTTTATGTAACACGGTGTAACAAAATAATCTACTCGGCGCTTTTTTGATAATTTTTTTTTGCCAAAACTAATAAAATTGAATATAAAAGCTATTCTGAAAAAATCAGGAAAAAAAACAAGTTTTTATATAGGGTTTTCAGGGTTTGCACAACTCAAGAGGGTTTTTATTTTAGCCAAACCCTATATATATATATATATATATATATATATATATATATAAAATTGATAAGTGTAAGTGTAATATACTTAAAAGTTAATAACTTTTTTTAATCCATAACGTTCAACCTTAAAATGAGGGAAAATTAGTCATTTAAACACCAATACACTTTAATTTTCTATTTTAATTATATTTAATCCCCTCAACTTTTGCTTATTTGAATAATACTTAAATTTTTCCCCTTATCTTAAACAAACTACCATCACAATTTTTAAACGGTCATATTTTTTCATACATTAATACTTTTACTTAAGATATATATATATATATATATATCATAAAAACAACCATTTTATTCTCTTTAATTTGGGTATAATATTGCTATTTTTGTATTTAAATTTTTTTATGCGCGACGTGATTACAATATCTAAGGGTGAGCAATAACTGACCGTTAACCGAAGGCAAACAAAAAACATACAAAACTAAACCGAAATCAATCAAAAACTAAATTAACCAAACTTTGGCTAAACGCAAAGAATATATAAATATATGAATTATTCATTTTATGTTCAGTTAATTTTGGTTAACGAATGGTAAAAAACAATATTAAGTTAATTCGGTTTTGGTTAATTCAGTTTTCGATTGATTCCGGTTCGGTTACATCAATATTTTGGTCAATTTCAGTTAAGGGTTTAGTTATAGCCCGCCCCTAGATATTGTTAATCGCATAATGCATCAATATTCTAATTTAAAAGAATTTCAATTATATTATACTCAAATTATAAACAATAAAATGTTCGTTTTTATTATGTAGTTTTTTAAGGACTGAAGTATGAAAACATTATGGTCGTTTATAATTTATGAGGATAGTTGCCATGTAGCTTAAAATAAGAGGAAAAGTGTAACTGTTATTTAATTAAACAAAAAAATGAACAAAGATGAGTTAATTAAAGTGTAATTAAGATGAGGGTTGTACGTTATACATATCATTCTAAAAACTCTTTAACTTTTAAATACCCTTATCATATCTGTTATACATAGTATAGATATTTAGGGGAAAACAATAATTGAATCTATAACAAAAACCGATCCAAAAACAGAATAAGATGAACCGAAATCAGTCGAAAACCGAATTAACCAAACCAAATTAACTTAAAATCGGTTATCATTTTTTGAACACTTATTCACTGATATCAACCAAACCGAAACCGAACCATTCATATATTTTTAGCTTTTATACCTCAATTTCATGTATCTATCAATGTTTTTAAACTCGGACCAGACCGGCCGGTCCTGGTTGATAGGTTGGACCGGGATGACATAGAACTAGTGGTTGACCCGGCGGTCTGACCGGAAAACTAGCCGATCAGACCATGAATTTGAGTTTTGAACCAGTGTTTTATTTCTTTTTTTTGGGGGGGGTTTTGATGGGCTTTCTGGGCCGGTTCAGTGGACCGGTCGGACCGGTGAACCGGAGGGGCTCCGGTTCGACATCCAGTCCGGTTCTTAAAACATTGGTAGTTATACCTCCATTTCATGTACTTCTAAGCAAAAAACTTTAGCGAATGTTTGCTTTTTGTTATTATCCAAAATTAACTAAACCGGACTAAAAACAGATAATCTAACCATATAAACCGAAACCAAGTAACCAATTAGTTAATAAGATTGATTAACCGATGACTTCCATTTCAGTTTCGGTTGAGGCTAATAATCGAACCATTCACACCCTTAGAAGTGTATGTTTTCCCAAATATATTGCATGGGCACCCTGCTCGTATATATTAAGAATTTATGTCGAATCTTAAGAACGGTGAGCCATGGCTAAAATGTGTCGTACACGTGTCACTATGTCATTGGTTAATTATTTTTTTTGTTTTTATATTTTATTTTTTATGTTTTGGGAATTTGACAGAAAAGAACGACGAATATGCATTTGTGCTCTACACAATGGCGAAAGATTGAAGAGGCCAGGTGTCATACCCTCAAATTCCACGTGTGGGGTTTTACCGCTAGGTGCGTGACATACCAGGATCCAAGTCCATAGTCACAATAAACGACAACTATATAAGAAAAGTTTACTTAGAAAACCACCACGCAATTTAAAAGTTTAGCGAAAGCATAAAAAATTTAGAACTAAAAACTAGTCTAATTAGTTACAATCCAAAACAACCACATGTTAATGCTAAAAGTAACCAAAGACAGGGTTCATGCAGCGGAAACTGAACAATAGAATACGGTGCGACTCCGTGCATCCTAATCCTTGACTGCTACCTTAGCGACTTGAGAAAACATGCTAAAATACGTCAACATAAAATGTTGGTGAGTTCACAAGTTTTGACATTGGACAACTATTAGAAAAACCAGATTCACATAACACACTATTATGATTTAAAACCAGTTAGACGTTTTACTCATTACTCAAGTGTTCCAACTACTGCGGATAACCCATGGTCCGCCATACGGTTTGCCCTTGGGTTGCCTTCGGTTTTCCCTCGGTTTGCCCTTTTGTTTGCCCTCGGTTTGCCCTTTTGTTTGCCTTATTCCCCGCTAACACCCCCGTTTAATAGTCTGAATAGTTGTAAGGATTGTTAGTGTACAAGTAACGTGATAATGTTTATGAAATACAAAAGTTTAAAGTGTTGTAGCATGTTTCTCCCCCGAAAGTAAAAGCAATAAAAGTGGGGCTGTGAAAGTCACCTTAGGTTGAGTCTTCAAGTAGGTAATATAACAGGCGTGTTATGGTAGTCCGGACTACTGGAAACCTACCATAGATAGTCTATAAGTGTTTAACCGATGATACGTTTGTCTAGTAACCCTTAGTTTTCCAGAACCTTGACTTTGTGTGTTTTAAAAAGTGTTTAACGTTTGACACAACCACACAAGACCCGGTGTAACATTACGCATTAATACTTGTACGTTATCGTAAAAACGTCAAGTTTCTTCATTATTATTCGCCATTAAAAATTATTGTGTTGTATTTGGACCCCTAATATTATAATATAAATATATAGTGTACATATATGGTAGATATATTATCAAAAAATAATATGCTGGGGCCGGGATTCGAACCCGAGCCCTCAGCCGAGTCACAAGCCCAACCCACCCACCATATGGTCTATACATATACTTGGTATAAGTCCCAGCTCAAAATGTTTATATCCCGGCCTATTACACGTATTGATTCCTGAATTGGCATGACATCGATATCTCCGGCCTATTACACGTCGTATACACAATCAATTACCTTTAATTCGTCCCCAATCTTAGCAATTATCGCGTCATCGTGTTCATGGTGGTCAAACTTTCCAATTCTTCGATCCGGACCTTAACACTATAAATTGGACATCACACAACCTCCTCAACTCGCCGAATTCCCTCTTTCAAACCTCAATTTCTGTTAATTATCCAACAATCAAAGCATACGTACTCGTTTTGACTTTTCTGTTGACCACACAAGGATCACGAGTTTTGTGTTTGTAAGTAACGTTTCTCTTGTGGGCTTTGATCTTCGGCAATCACACAACAATAACCCTATGCTTAATTGGGTTATTGTTGTGTGAATCAGTTAATTGCAAAATCTAGGGCTCGAAAATCGTATTTGGGGAAGAACACCAAACAGAACTTGGTTTTATAATTAAAAAGAACTGAAATCAAACACAACCCCTGATCTAGATCAGATGGTTGTGTCTGATGTTGTTAACCAAGATCACGCGGGTTCGAGTCCCTTCCAAACCGGTTTTTACTCTTTTTATTTTAAAACAATTATAAATCAATTTCTCTTATATTATATAATTAATTTAATCTGAAACTTATCGTTCTCAGGGCCCAGACCAGTTGGTCTGGACTTGTGATTTAAAACACACGAACCGGCCAAGGGCCCGGGTTCGAACCATGGCATCAACGAAACATTTCTTTTTATTTAAACTTATATATATATATATATATATATATTCCTTTATACTTTTAAATTCATTTTAAAATACCAAAACTCTTTTAAAAATTCTACAAAAATTATATTATGTTAATCTAGTCAAAAAGTTTAACATACAATTTTTAGTTTTCAAAAATTTATTTATTTAATATATATAATAAATAAATCAAGTTTATTCTATTTTATTTATAAAAATTCTATAAAAATATCAAAACAATTTTATAAATTTCCACAAAAATTATTCTGAGTTTTTATAACAATAAACTTTTCTGAAATGATTTTTAATTCTGAAAAATCATTTATTTAATATTTTTAATCAATTTTTGTTAGTTTTAATCATAATTAAATCATAATAAATTCATTTTTCAATATTTTTGCACCAAAATTTTATATAAATTATTTCTGATTATTTGGAACAGAAATATAATTTTTAGCCTAAAAATTCTTTAATTTTAGTATTTTTAAATATTAAAGTTAAATTTTGACAATTTGAAATAAATAGATTTAATATTCTATTTTTAAGAAAATAATTTTATAAAAATTATTTTTATACTTTAAACTCATTAATGTGACCATCTTTGATTCATATTTTATAAAAAGACTTTTGATTATTTATTTATCCAATTTCTCTCAATTATCAAGCATTTTAATTATTAATCAAACAAGCACTTATCCCCAATTCGAAGCCCTAGAGTATATTTGTAGACTAGAAATACTTAGACATATTTGTTACCTTAATTATAGGGTAATACTTGGCATATTTGGGCAACACAATATTCTATTTTTCACAAGATATAACATTTTGCTAAGGTGAGTTTTACATAGCCCCTTTTCTATTTATCACCATTTTTGGGGTGAAACATGTTACAACATTCAATATGCAATTCAATCATAAAGTGTCTATGTGTTTTTCTATGTTGCATTATGTCTTAAACATGACTAGGGTAAGCACAATATTCTAGCATAATCATTAACATTGATCAGCGACGGTATACAATGATAGATCTATTGGACTGACAATCCCACCCGGATACGTGCCTCCTACAAAGGTAGCGTGGGTGATTGTTATCGCATAACATAATCGAGTGAACCATGAGCGTATGGGATGTACCACAATACAACAGTCACAAGGGTTGATTATGCACTCGATTTACTTCTAGTATGTTTTCACATATGGACTAGACTTGCCATGACACTTGAATTGTACAAGCTTTATTCAATTATCAAAACCTATGTAATTCTCACCAACTTTTGTTGACCCAAAATATTTTCAAACTTAACATGTTTCAGGTTATAACATGCTCGAAGATTAGAGTTAATGCTTGAAGATGCGTAGCTTGTATTTTTCATTTTGATGTACAAATTCTTAGAACAATTGTATGTAATTTATTTAAATCATTTATTGAAACTTATTATTTACCATGAGCTACTGAACAATCATCAATACGTGACATCCCGATGTTTCCGCCATCGGTTGGGGTGTTACAGATTGGTATCAGAGACATGGTTATAGGGAATTAGGTTATTAGAAAAATAATATAGTCTATAACCATAGGATTATAACCAGTATTTGCTCCTTTTACTTGCTATTCTCTATCTCCCTCCTACTTCTTATCCCTACTTTCATCCTTACAAGAAGGTTACTCTCCATCACAAGATCTACTCTTAGACTAGTAGGACAAATCCTCAGGCTTAGTCTGAACCACCTTGAGATCTCATCGAAGTTCTAAGTTATAATAACGAACACGTGCAATCTGGAAGGGTGAACGCCTGTATTCTGAGTCTTCTGTCTAGGCTGGCATTGCGCATATATCCCAATCAGACGAGGGACCCGGATGCCTACCTGGGAATTCTCGGGATGTGTGTTCACTTATAGGCTAAAGCATGTCTTCATATGTTATTAGAATCTAGAATCTTTGATAAGTCAACGTTTTCGTTTATTCGTTTTAATTAATGAATAAATGATTACATTCCTTATATAACCTCATTCATTTCATTGTGTCTCTTACAGATCATGCCTCCACGTCGCAGTACTCGCCTTAACAGTGGTAACAATCAAGATGAAGTGAATAGCAACAACCACGACGCTAACCACAACAACAACAACAACAATAACAACAACAACAATGGTGTTGATGCCCAACTGGTTGCGATCATTTCTCAACAAATGGCGCAGCAAATCGCGACTCTGGTTCCCAACTTACTAGCTCAAGTCATCCAGATGAACGGTAACGGAAACGGGAACGGCAACGGAAACGGGAACGGCAACGGAAACGGTAACGGCAACAGAAACGGAAATGGAAACCACAACGGAAACGGGAATGGTCTCCTAGCCTGTACTCTTAAGCACTTTAATTCCTGTAATCCCCCTAAGTTCAGTGGCGAAGAAGGAGCTACATGACTTCTACAATGGTTTGAGGGTATTGAGAATACTTTCATTAACAGTGAGTGCCCTGACAACTTTAAGGTTCGTTACGCCATGAGTGTTCTTCACAAACGAGCACTCACTTGGTGGAATGAGGAAAAGCGGACCCGTGGAGCTGAAACTGCACTGGCCTTAACTTGGGATCAAGCTAAAGACATTATGAAGGCAGAGTTCTGCCCTCGTAATGAAATCAAGAAGCTGGAAGATGAGTTTCATGATCTTGCCCAAGATAGTGGAGAAAACCTTGCTTACAACACTCGTTTTCACGAACTTAGTCTACTGCTACCACACAAGGTCACCCCTTTGCCTATTGCGATCGAAAAATACATTGGTGGCTGATGTGTCGTAAAACACATCTATTCTCTTATGTATTTTTTTGTTATAATTGAGTCTTTTGTATATAGTTTTTAGTAGTTTTAGGCGTGTATTCGTTTGTTGGCCTATTTTTGTCATTGTATAGTTTTTTTTTTATTAATTTTTAGTACTTATTTATTTATTTTATATTTTGGTAGGTGTTCGTGTGGACGTTGGAGCGTAAACGATGAACTTTGGTCAAGCCAAGAACACCCGAGTTAAGAGCACGGAGCTAAAATGCTATATATAATAATAGTAAATAATAATAATAATAATAATAATAATAATAATAATAAAGAATTAATTGGGCTCAGCCCAACTCTAGAGGCGGTGTAAAAAAATAGATGGATATATGTGATATCAAATTTGGAGAATTGGGGGATTAAAGATATAACAGCGAGGATATTATTCAGCCAAAGAGGAACTTACAAGCGCACAGGGGAATTAATTATCATTGATATACAATTCTACAATTCCAATATTCAATCGCACAAAAGACAAGAGGAACAAAAGTCAAGGTCAACTACGGTGACGAGCGAAAGGGTCCGGAAGGAGAAAAGGCTACGGGCACGTTAAAGATCAAGAGCCAACGAGCCTTGGGTTAGGTTTAGTTTTCGTTTATTATTTTTATAGACATGGTTAAAACTATTTTTATTTATTTTGTGATGTTTATAAAGATTATGAACTAATTATTTTATGGTTGCTTAGGTTTATGAACTAGACACGAAATTTGCAGTTTTTAATGATTCTTGGTTTTTAATTTTGATGTGTAGGATTACATGATTTTAATTTTATTGTTGGATTTGATATATGCGTGTTGGTGTTATTTTTATTTGAAGTTTGTTTATTGGTTTTGTGGAGCTAGGCATGTAGAGATACCCCCTAGGTCTTGAAATCAATCTAGTTCGTCAACTTAGGTTAGCGTGCTAGTATTTGGAGTTGGAGTACGACACAAATATAACAAACTAATATAATAAATTAACTAAGACGTGCAGTCCATTCTTGAGGGTGAGAAATCTAACTCGAGTTTGCTAGGTAACTAACTAGGCATTGTTCGGTAGTTGGCAAGCGCTAGGGCGGGAGTCGCTACTTGTCCGTGTTTAGAGTTTTCCTAGGTTTTCTTCAGTAGAGTTTAAGTCTGCTTCATAGTTTGAGGGTTTTAATCCAGGAGAGGTTTTAATCTGATTTCTGTGGGATTTTGGTACGCTAGGGCGATCCAGATCCATCTTAGCATTTCTACACTTGTCCCGCCTTAAGTCTAGTGAGCTATCCTTGACAGGAGGTTTATTAGGTAAGAATAGGGTCTCAAGTTAATTACCAGATTCAGGATTTATTGCTAGTGTCTAGGGATTTTACCTAAGTAACCAACCTTCTTCCTATCCGATTTCTCCAAGTTCCTAGTTCCTATAAGCAGCTGAGGTTACTTTATTTGTATTTAGTTTCTTTTAAGTTTTTAATCATTAGTTTAACCCCCCACATAAGTATATATTTATTTAGGCTAGTATTCGGTATAGGTTGTGATCTAGAGTTGCATTCGCGTCTTTGGGTTCGATACTCGGTCTTATCTGTTTACTGCTTTGCGACCGGTACACTTGCCGTGCGTGTGTAGTTTTTAGGTGAGTCGTTTTAATTAAAACTTGTGTTATTTTTATATATACATTTGCACGCATCAAGTTTTTGGCGCCGTTGCCGGGGACGCAATTAGCACTCTTGAGAATTATCCGATCCGTTTCTAGTCTACTATTTTGTGAATAATTTTTTTTTTCTTTTTTTTTCTTATTATTATTTTTTTTATTCGTAATATATAATTTTTTTTATCATGTGCGAGATCTGCGGAGGACCCCACTTTACCATAAGATGCCCTCATTCATATTCATCGGGGTATTCCACAGATTATTATTCTAACACGTATTTGCAGCCGCAGCCATATCAGTCATACCAGCCTTCATATCCACAGGCTAACCGGTGGTTTAACCCTGCAATATCTGAGCCACTAGATAGAATAAAAAGTCGGACTGATCGTCTACAAGCTGAGATGTATGAGGATAGGCATGGTGGTAACTCGTCAGAGTATCCACCTAGCCAACATTTGTATCCACATCCCGATTATCGGGATGTCTCGTCTCACACTAGACCCGATTTTGCCGCCTTAGTTGCTAAACAACAGCTCATGCTCGAGGATATCGATTCTTTGCTATCCAAGCGCACCGAATCTTTGAGGGAACAAGATGCGGCACTTAAAAGGCTAGAGGCTCAGGTGGATGAACTGAAGACCATAATGGACTTTGAAGTCCCACCTCCAGTTCAGCAGGTTTATTTCACAGATGATGACCCAGACGAGATGGTAACACTTACATTACCTGATTGTGTTAGGCCCGTTGCTGAAACTGTTTGTCCTTACTCATCTGATTCTGTGCATGATTTAACTGACCCATATGATTCTTTACACTTGTCTTGTGAGGATGATATTTTGCAGGATTCAGGGTTAGAGCCAGAGACCATAATGGACGCCTTAGTCCCACCTCCGGTTCAACAGGATGAGCAGCCTTGCCAGATCTCTAGTTCAGTAGCATACCCTTGGGAGGCAGATGTCTGGAGTGATGATGAGGAGATAGAAAGGATAGCTTGGGACGCGCATAGGAAAGCCATGATGGAGAAGATAGGGGAGACTGAGGAAGATATGGACTTTTCAGAATCCACAGGCTGGCTGTTTGAGGAAGAAGTGGTGGAAGAGGAAGACACCACTGACCTGCTTGAAGAAGCAGCTGATGGGGAAGCAGAGTTTGGTGACGAGTTGGTTGATTTGACAGCTCCAGAAGTGGACAAAGATTTTGAACAAGTGTCACCAAACAAGGAAGATGAGAAAGAAGCAGTGGTGGAAGAAGAAGAACTCCACAGCCGGCCCGTGCAGGCATTGGATATTACACTGCTACTAGTGCCACCACCATGGCCACCACCACGGGAGAAGGCGAAGAGGCACCTGGACCGACACAGGGCGAGGGTCAGGAGTTGCAGAGACAACAAGTCCCCTCATTACATGCCAAGAATCAGGTTTGGTCCAGGTAAATTTAAATATTGGTGGCCCGACCCATTTAAATTCGATAAAATATTTTTCAATTCCACTAATTTAATTTTTCTAAATAATATGGACCGGGTGGAATTAAATGGGTTGGATCGGGTCCAGATAAAAGAGAAGCCCCTTGATTTAGTTTAAGTGTGGGGAGCTCTGTAGAGTTTGTAAATTTATATTTATATTTTTTTTTTCTAGCTTTTCATTTTTTTTATTTTTTTTTATTATTTTTTTTTATTTGTGGTCCGTCCTTCGATAGTGGTTCATAGGTTTTTATCTTTCTGTTTTATCTTTGTTTTTGTGTGTTTGAGTCAGTTAGCAGGTTTGCGTGTTTGCTTAGGTAAAGGAAATTTCACAATGAGCGGGTCCCATGTATTATCTTTATATATATTTTATGACTGGGAGTTTTGGTAAAGGTTTGGGTAATAAGAGAATTTTTCCTAAAAAAAAAAAAAATTAATTAACTTTCTGTGAAAAAAGGATTTTTCACGTAATGTGAGGAGTCTGGGCTGACCTGTTCGCCTTATGCGACCAGCTATTACCCCGGAAAGTTATATTTTTTCTCTTGCAACGCGTGTTGTGATCACCAGTGTCCTTCACGTTGAGCTAGAACCAGATTTTTTTTCTTTTCTACCCATTTGGTTCTACCACCATTCACCGCCATTTTGCCAAGCAGGTACGTCTTCTTGTTTGTTGTTATATTATGAGTCTAAGTTAGTAGTTTGAGTCTTTTTATTTTTGTGTGGTTCGGTATTATGCTCGGGTTTTGTTTGTTTCGTTTTGCGCAGGTTTGGATTGTACCGCTCGTACTCAATCTCCATTCGGGCGATTCTGGACCTGTACGTTATATTGAAGTAACCTGAGAGTTTACCATTGTGTCAGAGCCGATCGCGACCAAAATGCTATACGATCGAGCTGGATTGGACTAGAGTTTTTGGAGCTTACGCATTAATTAACCAGCTAAGTCTTTTCCAATTTGCCCTCGTCTTTTTATTTTTTATTCGGATTTTTTTTTTATTATTTTTTGTTTTGAGTCGTTTTCTATTCCTACATTGAGGGCAATGTAGAGTTTAAGTGTGGGGATGGGAAACTGTCGTTTAGTTTGTATATAAAGTCGTTTGAGTCAAAAAAAAAAAAAAAAAAAAATTGAAAAAAAAAACTGAAAAAAAAGTCCCTGATTTTGAAGTTTGCATTATATAAAATATGGGAAATGATAGGTAAAGTTAGGTGTCCGGTTTTCAAATAGTATGTATAATAAGAGATTAAAATTGATTGAAAACGTGTCTGATTTGGGATATGTGGGTAGGCTCGGCCGGTAGAAAGGTTTCCTTTGAAAAGAATAAATTAATTATGTTAGGCTATTTTGCGGGTTCGCATCTAGGAGAAACGGGGAGACCGAAACCGCCAAAAATAGTATAAGAAGCACTGTTATAAGTAGAAAACCGTTAGAATTTCTAATCACTTAAAAAAAAAATTAGAAATCAAAGCAAAAATGCTGAAGCTTAAGGTGCCTGGCCACTGGGATAGCGACTTGGATTGGTCACACCCTCTGAGTTAAGTATGCTGAGATGAAAAAAAAAAATGCTGAAGCTTAAGGTGCCTGGCCACTGGGATAGCGACTTGGATTGGTCACACCCTCTGAGTTAAGTATGCAAAAAAAAGAAAAGAAAAAAAAAGTGATTTTAAATTCTCTTGGTTTTCTACATAAGACGGTTGGGAAATGGTCAATTGGTCGTTCCTTTAGCTTCATAAGCTTGAGGCGGGATTAGGAGGAACTGTGGCTTCCTTCGAGTGAGACCCTAGATAGACTAATCAACATGAACTTAACATAAATAAAAAGGGGCTTGGAAACCGGTGTGGGTTTAAGAGGATCAATATACCTGCAATCGCAATCAATACGTTAGTAGATTATTAATTAAGTAACCTATGTTTTGAAACTGGATGTAAACCTAACTGTGATTCCATAGCATAATTCTTTTTCAGGGACGAAAAAGAGTCAAGTGTGGGGATGTTTGATGTGTCGTGAAACACATCTATTCTCTTATGTATTTTTTTGTTATAATTGAGTCTTTTGTATATAGTTTTTAGTAGTTTTAGGCGTGTATTCGTTTGTTGGCCTATTTTTGTCATTGTATAGTTTTTTTTTTATTAATTTTTAGTACTTATTTATTTATTTTATATTTTGGTAGGTGTTCGTGTGGACGTTGGAGCGTAAACGATGAACTTTGGTCAAGCCAAGAACACCCGAGTTAAGAGCACGGAGCTAAAATGCTATATATAATAATAGTAAATAATAATAATAATAATAATAATAATAATAATAATAATAATAATAAAGAATTAATTGGGCTCAGCCCAACTCTAGAGGCGGTGTAAAAAAATAGATGGATATATGTGATATCAAATTTGGAGAATTGGGGGATTAAAGATATAACAGCGAGGATATTATTCAGCCAAAGAGGAACTTACAAGCGCACAGGGGAATTAATTATCATTGATATACAATTCTACAATTCCAATATTCAATCGCACAAAAGACAAGAGGAACAAAAGTCAAGGTCAACTACGGTGACGAGCGAAAGGGTCCGGAAGGAGAAAAGGCTACGGGCACGTTAAAGATCAAGAGCCAACGAGCCTTGGGTTAGGTTTAGTTTTCGTTTATTATTTTTATAGACATGGTTAAAACTATTTTTATTTATTTTGTGATGTTTATAAAGATTATGAACTAATTATTTTATGGTTGCTTAGGTTTATGAACTAGACACGAAATTTGCAGTTTTTAATGATTCTTGGTTTTTAATTTTGATGTGTAGGATTACATGATTTTAATTTTATTGTTGGATTTGATATATGCGTGTTGGTGTTATTTTTATTTGAAGTTTGTTTATTGGTTTTGTGGAGCTAGGCATGTAGAGATACCCCCTAGGTCTTGAAATCAATCTAGTTCGTCAACTTAGGTTAGCGTGCTAGTATTTGGAGTTGGAGTACGACACAAATATAACAAACTAATATAATAAATTAACTAAGACGTGCAGTCCATTCTTGAGGGTGAGAAATCTAACTCGAGATTGCTAGGTAACTAACTAGGCATTGTTCGGTAGTTGGCAAGCGCTAGGGCGGGAGTCGCTACTTGTCCGTGTTTAGAGTTTTCCTAGGTTTTCTTCAGTAGAGTTTAAGTCTGCTTCATAGTTTGAGGGTTTTAATCCAGGAGAGGTTTTAATCTGATTTCTGTGGGATTTTGGTACGCTAGGGCGATCCAGATCCATCTTAGCATTTCTACACTTGTCCCGCCTTAAGTCTAGTGAGCTATCCTTGACAGGAGGTTTATTAGGTAAGAATAGGGTCTCAAGTTAATTACCAGATTCAGGATTTATTGCTAGTGTCTAGGGATTTTACCTAAGTAACCAACCTTCTTCCTATCCGATTTCTCCAAGTTCCTAGTTCCTATAAGCAGCTGAGGTTACTTTATTTGTATTTAGTTTCTTTTAAGTTTTTAATCATTAGTTTAACCCCCCACATAAGTATATATTTATTTAGGCTAGTATTCGGTATAGGTTGTGATCTAGAGTTGCATTCGCGTCTTTGGGTTCGATACTCGGTCTTATCTGTTTACTGCTTTGCGACCGGTACACTTGCCGTGCGTGTGTAGTTTTTAGGTGAGTCGTTTTAATTAAAACTTGTGTTATTTTTATATATACATTTGCACGCATCAAGTTTTTGGCGCCGTTGCCGGGGACGCAATTAGCACTCTTGAGAATTATCCGATCCGTTTCTAGTCTACTATTTTGTGAATAATTTTTTTTTTCTTTTTTTTTCTTATTATTATTTTTTTTATTCGTAATATATAATTTTTTTTATCATGTGCGAGATCTGCGGAGGACCCCACTTTACCATAAGATGCCCTCATTCATATTCATCGGGGTATTCCACAGATTATTATTCTAACACGTATTTGCAGCCGCAGCCATATCAGTCATACCAGCCTTCATATCCACAGGCTAACCGGTGGTTTAACCCTGCAATATCTGAGCCACTAGATAGAATAAAAAGTCGGACTGATCGTCTACAAGCTGAGATGTATGAGGATAGGCATGGTGGTAACTCGTCAGAGTATCCACCTAGCCAACATTTGTATCCACATCCCGATTATCGGGATGTCTCGTCTCACACTAGACCCGATTTTGCCGCCTTAGTTGCTAAACAACAGCTCATGCTCGAGGATATCGATTCTTTGCTATCCAAGCGCACCGAATCTTTGAGGGAACAAGATGCGGCACTTAAAAGGCTAGAGGCTCAGGTGGATGAACTGAAGACCATAATGGACTTTGAAGTCCCACCTCCAGTTCAGCAGGTTTATTTCACAGATGATGACCCAGACGAGATGGTAACACTTACATTACCTGATTGTGTTAGGCCCGTTGCTGAAACTGTTTGTCCTTACTCATCTGATTCTGTGCATGATTTAACTGACCCATATGATTCTTTACACTTGTCTTGTGAGGATGATATTTTGCAGGATTCAGGGTTAGAGCCAGAGACCATAATGGACGCCTTAGTCCCACCTCCGGTTCAACAGGATGAGCAGCCTTGCCAGATCTCTAGTTCAGTAGCATACCCTTGGGAGGCAGATGTCTGGAGTGATGATGAGGAGATAGAAAGGATAGCTTGGGACGCGCATAGGAAAGCCATGATGGAGAAGATAGGGGAGACTGAGGAAGATATGGACTTTTCAGAATCCACAGGCTGGCTGTTTGAGGAAGAAGTGGTGGAAGAGGAAGACACCACTGACCTGCTTGAAGAAGCAGCTGATGGGGAAGCAGAGTTTGGTGACGAGTTGGTTGATTTGACAGCTCCAGAAGTGGACAAAGATTTTGAACAAGTGTCACCAAACAAGGAAGATGAGAAAGAAGCAGTGGTGGAAGAAGAAGAACTCCACAGCCGGCCCGTGCAGGCATTGGATATTACACTGCTACTAGTGCCACCACCATGGCCACCACCACGGGAGAAGGCGAAGAGGCACCTGGACCGACACAGGGCGAGGGTCAGGAGTTGCAGAGACAACAAGTCCCCTCATTACATGCCAAGAATCAGGTTTGGTCCAGGTAAATTTAAATATTGGTGGCCCGACCCATTTAAATTCGATAAAATATTTTTCAATTCCACTAATTTAATTTTTCTAAATAATATGGACCGGGTGGAATTAAATGGGTTGGATCGGGTCCAGATAAAAGAGAAGCCCCTTGATTTAGTTTAAGTGTGGGGAGCTCTGTAGAGTTTGTAAATTTATATTTATATTTTTTTTTTCTAGCTTTTCATTTTTTTTATTTTTTTTTATTATTTTTTTTTATTTGTGGTCCGTCCTTCGATAGTGGTTCATAGGTTTTTATCTTTCTGTTTTATCTTTGTTTTTGTGTGTTTGAGTCAGTTAGCAGGTTTGCGTGTTTGCTTAGGTAAAGGAAATTTCACAATGAGCGGGTCCCATGTATTATCTTTATATATATTTTATGACTGGGAGTTTTGGTAAAGGTTTGGGTAATAAGAGAATTTTTCCTAAAAAAAAAAAAAAATTAATTAACTTTCTGTGAAAAAAGGATTTTTCACGTAATGTGAGGAGTCTGGGCTGACCTGTTCGCCTTATGCGACCAGCTATTACCCCGGAAAGTTATATTTTTTCTCTTGCAACGCGTGTTGTGATCACCAGTGTCCTTCACGTTGAGCTAGAACCAGATTTTTTTTCTTTTCTACCCATTTGGTTCTACCACCATTCACCGCCATTTTGCCAAGCAGGTACGTCTTCTTGTTTGTTGTTATATTATGAGTCTAAGTTAGTAGTTTGAGTCTTTTTATTTTTGTGTGGTTCGGTATTATGCTCGGGTTTTGTTTGTTTCGTTTTGCGCAGGTTTGGATTGTACCGCTCGTACTCAATCTCCATTCGGGCGATTCTGGACCTGTACGTTATATTGAAGTAACCTGAGAGTTTACCATTGTGTCAGAGCCGATCGCGACCAAAATGCTATACGATCGAGCTGGATTGGACTAGAGTTTTTGGAGCTTACGCATTAATTAACCAGCTAAGTCTTTTCCAATTTGCCCTCGTCTTTTTATTTTTTATTCGGATTTTTTTTTTATTATTTTTTGTTTTGAGTCGTTTTCTATTCCTACATTGAGGGCAATGTAGAGTTTAAGTGTGGGGATGGGAAACTGTCGTTTAGTTTGTATATAAAGTCGTTTGAGTCAAAAAAAAAAAAAAAAAAAAAAATTGAAAAAAAAAACTGAAAAAAAAGTCCCTGATTTTGAAGTTTGCATTATATAAAATATGGGAAATGATAGGTAAAGTTAGGTGTCCGGTTTTCAAATAGTATGTATAATAAGAGATTAAAATTGATTGAAAACGTGTCTGATTTGGGATATGTGGGTAGGCTCGGCCGGTAGAAAGGTTTCCTTTGAAAAGAATAAATTAATTATGTTAGGCTATTTTGCGGGTTCGCATCTAGGAGAAACGGGGAGACCGAAACCGCCAAAAATAGTATAAGAAGCACTGTTATAAGTAGAAAACCGTTAGAATTTCTAATCACTTAAAAAAAAAATTAGAAATCAAAGCAAAAATGCTGAAGCTTAAGGTGCCTGGCCACTGGGATAGCGACTTGGATTGGTCACACCCTCTGAGTTAAGTATGCTGAGATGAAAAAAAAAAATGCTGAAGCTTAAGGTGCCTGGCCACTGGGATAGCGACTTGGATTGGTCACACCCTCTGAGTTAAGTATGCAAAAAAAAGAAAAGAAAAAAAAAGTGATTTTAAATTCTCTTGGTTTTCTACATAAGACGGTTGGGAAATGGTCAATTGGTCGTTCCTTTAGCTTCATAAGCTTGAGGCGGGATTAGGAGGAACTGTGGCTTCCTTCGAGTGAGACCCTAGATAGACTAATCAACATGAACTTAACATAAATAAAAAGGGGCTTGGAAACCGGTGTGGGTTTAAGAGGATCAATATACCTGCAATCGCAATCAATACGTTAGTAGATTATTAATTAAGTAACCTATGTTTTGAAACTGGATGTAAACCTAACTGTGATTCCATAGCATAATTCTTTTTCAGGGACGAAAAAGAGTCAAGTGTGGGGATGTTTGATGTGTCGTGAAACACATCTATTCTCTTATGTATTTTTTTGTTATAATTGAGTCTTTTGTATATAGTTTTTAGTAGTTTTAGGCGTGTATTCGTTTGTTGGCCTATTTTTGTCATTGTATAGTTTTTTTTTTATTAATTTTTAGTACTTATTTATTTATTTTATATTTTGGTAGGTGTTCGTGTGGACGTTGGAGCGTAAACGATGAACTTTGGTCAAGCCAAGAACACCCGAGTTAAGAGCACGGAGCTAAAATGCTATATATAATAATAGTAAATAATAATAATAATAATAATAATAATAATAATAATAATAATAATAATAATAAAGAATTAATTGGGCTCAGCCCAACTCTAGAGGCGGTGTAAAAAAATAGATGGATATATGTGATATCAAATTTGGAGAATTGGGGGATTAAAGATATAACAGCGAGGATATTATTCAGCCAAAGAGGAACTTACAAGCGCACAGGGGAATTAATTATCATTGATATACAATTCTACAATTCCAATATTCAATCGCACAAAAGACAAGAGGAACAAAAGTCAAGGTCAACTACGGTGACGAGCGAAAGGGTCCGGAAGGAGAAAAGGCTACGGGCACGTTAAAGATCAAGAGCCAACGAGCCTTGGGTTAGGTTTAGTTTTCGTTTATTATTTTTATAGACATGGTTAAAACTATTTTTATTTATTTTGTGATGTTTATAAAGATTATGAACTAATTATTTTATGGTTGCTTAGGTTTATGAACTAGACACGAAATTTGCAGTTTTTAATGATTCTTGGTTTTTAATTTTGATGTGTAGGATTACATGATTTTAATTTTATTGTTGGATTTGATATATGCGTGTTGGTGTTATTTTTATTTGAAGTTTGTTTATTGGTTTTGTGGAGCTAGGCATGTAGAGATACCCCCTAGGTCTTGAAATCAATCTAGTTCGTCAACTTAGGTTAGCGTGCTAGTATTTGGAGTTGGAGTACGACACAAATATAACAAACTAATATAATAAATTAACTAAGACGTGCAGTCCATTCTTGAGGGTGAGAAATCTAACTCGAGATTGCTAGGTAACTAACTAGGCATTGTTCGGTAGTTGGCAAGCGCTAGGGCGGGAGTCGCTACTTGTCCGTGTTTAGAGTTTTCCTAGGTTTTCTTCAGTAGAGTTTAAGTCTGCTTCATAGTTTGAGGGTTTTAATCCAGGAGAGGTTTTAATCTGATTTCTGTGGGATTTTGGTACGCTAGGGCGATCCAGATCCATCTTAGCATTTCTACACTTGTCCCGCCTTAAGTCTAGTGAGCTATCCTTGACAGGAGGTTTATTAGGTAAGAATAGGGTCTCAAGTTAATTACCAGATTCAGGATTTATTGCTAGTGTCTAGGGATTTTACCTAAGTAACCAACCTTCTTCCTATCCGATTTCTCCAAGTTCCTAGTTCCTATAAGCAGCTGAGGTTACTTTATTTGTATTTAGTTTCTTTTAAGTTTTTAATCATTAGTTTAACCCCCCACATAAGTATATATTTATTTAGGCTAGTATTCGGTATAGGTTGTGATCTAGAGTTGCATTCGCGTCTTTGGGTTCGATACTCGGTCTTATCTGTTTACTGCTTTGCGACCGGTACACTTGCCGTGCGTGTGTAGTTTTTAGGTGAGTCGTTTTAATTAAAACTTGTGTTATTTTTATATATACATTTGCACGCATCAGTGGCTTACCCCTGCAGATCCAAGACACGGTGTGGGGAAGGAACCCTGCAACTCTGGAGGAAGCAAAGCGGTTGGCGGCCACCCTAACGGATAACCATGTGAAGGCAGGAACCCTGACTCGGAAAGGGGAAAAGAATATTGTTGCGAAGGATACTCCCCAACCTGCTGTTGAAATTAAAACTGAGGCCTCCACCAATGGAAGGCGCAAGGTCAGGAATTTTGCAATAGACGCCACTATCCCACCCAACAAGAAACAATACAACGGGAACCAACCTAAGTGTGACACCTGCCAGTATCACCACCCAACTCAAGTGCCCTGTCGTCAGTGTACCAATTGTCAAAGGTATGGGCATCTTACGGAAGCTTGTCGAATTCCTGCTACAAACGCCATTGTTGCTCCAAATAATCCTGCTAGGGACCCTCCAGCTACTTAACAGCAAGCCCCACCATTTGAATGATGTCTACTTTTTAATTCTATGTATTGACGTTTTTATTCAAGTAATAAATTCTAGTATTATCATAACACTTGGATACATGCTTTTTTTTAATGTGAACTAATTGCTATATCTATACTTAAATCATACTCATTATACATGCTTACTTGTACAACAGTTAGTTTTTTTTTTGAAAATTGACTTTCATTAACCAAAGGAAAAACGCACCCAACGCCTATCCCCAAGACAGGGATACACGCCGAAAGCCAAAAACAATACAAAATCACGTTACATCAAATTTACACCATCTAGTCCAATCCACTACCCCTTTTTTAAACCTATGCTTGTACCAGAGAAAACCCAACGCCTTAATATCCGCCACCATGTCCACCACATTAGCACCCTTCCCAGAAAAGATCTTCTCATTTCTCGCTCTCCATATTCTCCAGCAAGTGATAATGACAATGCCATGGACAATCGATCTCTTGTTTCCCGCCGCTTCACTGACTTTATGCATCTCCACCAGATCACTTACATGAAACACAAAGGGCTGAGGAATCTTGCACCACATAGTAATCGCGAACCAAACACCCGAGGAAACAACACAACCGGTTAAAAGATGTTCAAGAGATTCTGAATAACAATCGCATAAAGCGCACACTTGTACAACAGTTAGTTGACTACCAAACAACCTACTCAACGATTGGTAGAGGTCATCATGTCTTTCCAACAGTCGGGAGAGGCCCTACAACCTGCTCAATGACTGGTGGAGACTATCGAACCTGCTCAACAATCGGTAGAGTTATAGAAGGACACAAAACCCTAATGTAAGGTAAATTGGTGATTGCGGTCCGGAACGTAATCATGAATTTACAAGTACGTTAAGGTAGTGTGAAAATTTATCAAGGTTTTCGGTAGTTGACCAATTGTAAACCTGGTGTTTTTCTTTTAACTTCCGGACGACGTTCCTAAAAGTAGGGGAGACTGTAACATTACGCATTAATACTTGTACGTTATCGTAAAAACGTCAAGTTTCTTCATTATTATTCGCCATTAAAAATTATTGTGACGTATTTGGACCCCTAATATTATAATATAAATATATAGTGTACATATATGGTAGATATATTATCAAAAAATAATATGTTGGGGCCGGGATTCGAACCCGAGCCCTCAGCCGAGTCACAAGCCCAACCCACCTCACCATCTGGTCTATACATATACTTGGTATAAGTCCCAGCTCAAAATGTTTATATCCCGTGTTTTTGTTCTTCACAGTTGACCGGAAAGTCAAGTGTGACAACCAACTACCAAAATTAACCACTATTAACGCGTATTGATTCCTGGATTGGCATGACATCGATATCTCCGGCCTATTACACGTCGTATACACAATCAATTACCTTTAATTCGTCCCCAATCTTAGCAATTATCGCGTCATCGTGTTCATGGTGGTCAAACTTTCCAATTCTTCGATCCGGACCTTAACACTATAAATTGGACATCACACAACCTCCTCAACTCGCCGAATTCCCTCTTTCAAACCTCAATTTCTGTTAATTATCCAACAATCAAAGCATACGTACTCGTTTTGACTTTTCTGTTGACCACACAAGGATCACGAGTTTTGTGTTTGTAAGTAACGTTTCTCTTGTTGGCTTTGATCTTCGGCAATCACACAACAATAACCCTATGCTTAATTGGGTTATTGTTGTGTGAATCAGTTAATTGCAAAATCTAGGGCTCGAAAATCGTATTTGGGGAAGAACACCAAACAGAACTTGGTTTTATAATTAAAAAGAACTGAAATCAAACACAACCCCTGATCTAGATCAGATGGTTGTGTCTGATGTTGTTAACCAAGATCACGCGGGTTCGAGTCCCTTCCAAACCGGTTTTTACTCTTTTTATTTTAAAACAATTATAAATCAATTTCTCTTATATTATATAATTAATTTAATCTGAAACTTATCGTTCTCAGGGCCCAGACCAGTTGGTCTGGACTTGTGATTTAAAACACACGAACCGGCCAAGGGCCCGGGTTCGAACCATGGCATCAACGAAACATTTCTTTTTATTTAAACTTATATATATATATATATATATATTCCTTTATACTTTTAAATTCATTTTAAAATACCAAAACTCTTTTAAAAATTCTACAAAAATTATATTATGTTAATCTAGTCAAAAAGTTTAACATACAATTTTTAGTTTTCAAAAATTTATTTATTTAATATATATAATAAATAAATCAAGTTTATTCTATTTTATTTATAAAAATTCTATAAAAATATCAAAACAATTTTATAAATTTCCACAAAAATTATTCTGAGTTTTTATAACAATAAACTTTTCTGAAATGATTTTTAATTCTGAAAAATCATTTATTTAATATTTTTAATCAATTTTTGTTAGTTTTAATCATAATTAAATCATAATAAATTCATTTTTCAATATTTTTGCACCAAAATTTTATATAAATTATTTCTAATTATTTGGAACAGAAATATAATTTTTAACCTAAAAATTCTTTAATTTTAGTATTTTTAAATATTAAAGTTAAATTTTGACAATTTGAAATAAATAGATTTAATATTCTATTTTTAAGAAAATAATTTTATAAAAATTATTTTTATACTTTAAACTCATTAATGTGACCATCTTTGATTCAAATTTTATAAAAAGACTTTTGATTATTTATTTATCCAATTTCTCTCAATTATCAAGCATTTTAATTATTAATCAAACAAGCACTTATCCCCAATTCGAAGCCCTAGAGTATATTTGTAGACTAGAAATACTTAGACATATTTGTTACCTTAATTATAGGGTAATACTTGGCATATTTGGGCAACACAATATTCTATTTTTCACAAGATATAACATTTTGCTAAGGTGAGTTTTACATAGCCCCTTTTCTATTTATCACCATTTTTGGGGTGAAACATGTTACAACATTCAATATGCAATTCAATCATAAAGTGTCTATGTGTTTTTCTATGTTGCATTATGTCTTAAACATGACTAGGGTAAGCACAATATTCTAGCATAATCATTAACATTGATCAGCCGACGGTATACAATGATAGATCTATTGGACTGACAATCCCACCCGGATACGTGCCTCCTACAAAGGTAGCGTGGGTGATTGTTATCGCATAACATAATCGAGTGAACCATGAGCGTATGGGATGTACCACAATACAACAGTCACAAGGGTTGATTATGCACTCGATTTACTTCTAGTATGTTTTCACATATGGACTAGACTTGCCATGACACTTGAATTGTACAAGCTTTATTCAATTATCAAAACCTATGTAATTCTCACCAACTTTTGTTGACCCAAAATATTTTCAAACTTAACATGTTTCAGGTTATAACATGCTCGAAGATTAGAGTTAATGCTTGAAGATGCGTAGCTTGTATTTTTCATTTTGATGTACAAATTCTTAGAACAATTGTATGTAATTTATTTAAATCATTTATTGAAACTTATTATTTACCATGAGCTACTGAACAATCATCAATACGTGACATCCCGATGTTTCCGCCATCGGTTGGGGTGTTACACCCGGCATCCCGTTGGTGACCTAATATACCCATATTAGTCAAATACAAGTAAATAAGTAATCATATGCAGACACGCACCTCATACGAATAACAGTTTGCAAATCCTAACATATAGTTCACATAATGCACGTATGAGTCATAACACATGTTACGAGGTTCCTAGACATGTCACGAGGCTTATAATATGTTACCAGATGTCAAAACATGTTACGGGGTTCCAAAACACACTTCCGGCATCAAAACACAAGACTGACCACTAAAACACACGACTGGCATCAAAACAGGCAACTAGCTAGGCTAGTCACCTCCTAACAGGCGACTAGCTTAGCTAGGTGCCTGCTCTGCAGGCTGCTGGCCACTTCGCACACGAAACCCTCCAAATCAGATCTAAAACATATTAGGACACCCCCAAATAATCCACAATCATCAAACAACCCAACCCTATCAATAAACCCCTAATTACCATCCGTTTATCATGTTAATTGCAAGTTTTTCCCAAAATGGATAATATTATGTGTAAGTCACATCAATGCATGCAAATGTTACCCTAAATGGCAAATAACCTGATCTAATCACATAATCACATTCCAATCATCATCAAGCTGTAGTAGGAACATTCTAACATAAACCCTAACACGTTACAAGCATCAAATCATCATATCATATCCTAAATCCTTCTAAAATCCTCAAATGGGTCAAAACTCATAACAACCCTATAACACATCAAAGAATCATCAAAACCTTAGATAATCACCCTAACAACTTCCCTAAATCATTAACATAACCAACACACAAGAATCCCCATGTTTTAGATCATCAAAACCCATTCCAAGCTTGTATTTTTATTAAAAACTCATTTGAATGTTTAGATCTGGTTAGAAACTGTTTTTTAAAGGTTTTCAAAGATAGAAACACATTAAAACCAGGTTTGGACCTTTAGGGTTCAAAATAACAACTTAACAAAGGTTTAGGATGAATAACACACCTTAGATCTTTGCTTTGTAAAGGTTGTTTAGCTTGAAAATGAAGGATCTAGGGCAAAAAGGGTGTACAGAGGTTAAGGATGATGAGAGAGCACTTTGGGATGAGTTAGGGTTGCACAAATGATGTTTAACAAGTCAAATATGAAATTTATAGCTGTTGCTAGTCGTCTGGCACCCTGCAGGCGACTAGCTCCTTCTAGAGGCGAATAGCTAGGCTAGTAGCCTCCTGATGCACACCACTAGCTAGCTAGTTGCCTCATGATGCACACCACTATCTAAGCTAGTACCCTTCTGAAACACATCACTAGCTAAGCCAGTAACCTCAAAAACACACCACTAGCTAAGCTAGTAGCCTCTTAAACACACCACTAGCTAAGCTAGTAGCCTCCATATAGTCGTTTGCTATACTAACTCATAATTTCACGTATACACATATGACACATTATATAATGGTTGTAAAACATTTATTATTCGATAACTAGCACGTTTACGTTAATTCACCAACTTACAGGACTCGAGACTCGTATGTGTGCATTTTTACCCAGTGACCCTCCGAATCACCAACCCTTGGACATATGCATGTAACCGACTCCTGTGATCCCCCGGATCATCGAACCGACTCCAAATGATTCCCTAAACGATCGAACCGACTCCCGATGATCCCCCGGGACCATCAAATTGACTCCCGATGATCCCCCAGACCATCGAACCGACTCCCGATGAGTCTCCGAATCATCAAATTGACTCAACTAGCCTAGTTAAGTATGTTTTATGAATGTTTTGCTAAGGTAGACTTGTATGTTTGATAAATGTATTAACTGAGGTTTGCTGAGTGTCACACTAGGGGTGCCCGACCACCTCTGTTTTTTTCTCAGTAGTGTAAATTTACTAGTATTATGCCTGAAATTTTATACACATTGAGTCCGGTAAATTAAGGGCCCTGTGTCAAAGAGATGGCGGCAACTATGGTTTATAGTTTCACAGTGGCTGCTACATCTCGAAGTTGAGTGGAGAAGACGAAGTGGGGAGATGGAGGGTGGGACCCAGTGACAAATTTCACGTTGTAAGACCCGGCTATCAAAATCCTTAAAAATAAAGTAAATCTGTTACTAATATGCAGTTAATTTCATAAATCAGAACACATTTACTTTGAATTCTCAGGCGAGAGAAGGCTTGAGAGAGAAATCAAGAGTGGAAAGAAAAGAAAAGAAAGAAATAGAATTAAGGAGAGAAAATAAAGAGAGTGGAAATGAAAGATTTAATTAACTATCATGTTCTCGAGTTCGAAGGAAATGAAAAGAAAAGTGAGTAATTTATGTTTAAAAAATCATTTCCTTCAAAATCTCTCCAATTTTGAATGATGAAAAATGAAGGAAATAAACTAAAACTTTCCTTTCGTTTCCATCCCTTTATCTCCTTAAAAAAACTATGGAACACAATTTTTCTGACATCCTTCCAAATCGTTTCTTTTCCTTTCTTAAATGAATTGAAGAATTAAACAGAGATGGAGATGTCTTATTAGCTTGAAAATAGAATTGAGAGGGAAGGAATTAGTGGTTCAAGTAATGAAAGAGAGATGGACAGATGGTGGTGTGTCGCAAAGTTGCATCGGGAGGATAGGAAGATTTACTTTTGAAAATTGAAAAAAAAAATGTTGGAACAACTTGTGGACGTGTGTATACGAGGTCTAAAGGAAAAGACATTTAAGAGTACTTTAACCTAGCATTCCTTACCGAGGGATGCCCAGTCCACCATTAGGAAGGAGATGGGAAGTCTATATTTTATTTTTATTTTTCATTAATCAAGCTACTCAATTGTGCATGAGATTGTTTTTTCAGATTTCTACCCATACACTTAATACTAATAATGATACTCTAGGATTTAATCGTCGGTTGGTATATTATTTTTATAGGATTTATAGGGGTGTAAACGAGTCGATTCGAGCCTGAGCGACTAGGCTCAAGCTTGACTCGTCATGCTTTTATGAGGCTCGAGTTTTGTTCGGTTCGAGCCTCACTCGACTCGAAAGTAATACCCAAAAGCTCGAGCTCGGATCGGCTCGAGATAATTTGAAAACAATTTAAAATGTGCTAAAAGCTCGGCTAGAGCTTGCTTCGATAGCTTAAATGAGACAAAGCTCGGCTCACCATTGTTAGTTAAAATTAAATATGTTCAAATGGTCAAAATTGCATACATAGAAAATATAATAGGAAATTTTTTTGGGCTTGTTTAAACTCGCGAGCCTATACGATATTTGTTTGTAAAATGTAGGACCGTTGGACTCACAAAACCGAATCCGATATTCATGGGTTTTCTCTCATATAAGTGTGGAATCCAAACACGAGAGTTTTGCAACAATAGAACAAACAAAGGATAAACCATAAACACACAAAGATGCTTTCAAATGGTTCGAGATTCAATAAACACTAATATCAATGTTTAAAACCAGTTCCACAACATGAAATAATCAAAAACTTGTCTATGGTTTGGGAGGATAACTTTATATACTACTGTCATTCACGAATGGGGCGGTTCACACGAATGGGTCTTGGGACAAATAGGTTTATATGACTAATACATAATCATCCAAACAGTAACACGCATGGGAGACTATCCATTTGCAAACATACATATAGAAACACATCTAGACTATCAAACAAGATAAACGATAAATAAACAACGTACAATTAACTATACTAAGCTAGGGACATCATATTGAAGTGTACTAACATGAAACTCGAGCTTGGTTTTGATAACTAAACGAGTCATATTTCAAGCTCGACCTCAGGCTCGTTAAGGCTTGGCTAATTCGAGCTTTTTACTGATCTGATCCCGAGTAGCTCTTGAGCCGCTACGCATCGTTTACACCCCTAAGGATTTAATCGTTGTATTAATAAAATGTTATAAGCTTAGCCTGGTATATACGTCACAACACATGGTTTCACCGCTTTACACAGTTTACGATTTTTTAGATTTCAATGCTTTACGTTTCGACGGAAAATCAAAACTTAACATAGGTGAATATCATTTTCATCATATTATGATTTTATATTTTTGGTTTTCTTTTTATCTTTAGTACCTTACAAACCTAACACGTTTATGTTCACCTATATTTTTACGTCACGGGGCGTTATAAATGTTGGAAATTTAGTGAAAATGACAACAAAACAGAGCAATAGCGGCCACAACAAAACAGACTGTCGCCGCTATTTGTCCTGTCGCTATTGCCTTGACGCTATTGCTCCTTGTGTGGCCGCTATTGCTTGTCGTCGCCGCTATTTCTTGTGCCACGTCACTTCATGGCCATATTATTAGCGGCGACATGTCGCCGCTAATAACTTTTTTTTTTTTTACCTGCTGATTTTAACCTAAACATATACCAAAAAAGCATAAAATACTAAAAAACCGAAAAAAGCATAAAATACTAAAAAAACCGAAAAAAGCATAAAATACTAAAAACCGAAAAAAGCATAAAATATTTTACATACGCATCCCACCTACATATCATAATCATCATCATAATCATCCTAAAATCGTTTACATTACCATACTAAACACATAATATCCTACCTACATATCATAATCATCATCATCGGTGTTATCATTCCCTTGATCTTCTTCATGATTTTGGTTTCCCAAGTCCGGTGTCGCAGTATCTTCAAGCATCGCCCGGAATATTCCATTTCTAAATTGCGGGTTTGCCAACAAACTCGCAATTTGCTCCTACAAGTGCTATGAGTCGTACTTTTGTTACCGAATGGATTAAAACCGTCAGCTGCAAGCCCTAGACGAACATTTCGAGGTTCCCTCGAGAAGTTGGGATATTTTAAATCAAATTCCTTCCATGCAGATCCATCAACCGGATGACGCATAATACCATCTTCTGATCGTCCGGTATTGTGCCATATCATATCTTTGGCTGTGTGCCTTGAGCAATACAAACGTCGTAGTCTGGGGGTCAAAGGAAAGTACCGTAACACCTTGTGAGGCACCTTCTTGCCATTTGTGTCCTTATTGACCCACCGACTCTCATTACAAACCGGACAAATCTGCAATGATTTATTTTCCTTCCAGAAGAGAGCACAATCATATTTACACACGTCTATCATCTCATATCCCAGCCCAATCTTCTTTAATGTTTTTTTAGCTACGTAATATGAAGCGGGGACCCTGTTACCTGGTGGATGTGAAGATTGCAACACCTCGAGAAGCTGATCAAACGAACCATTAGTCCATTTGTTCCTTGCCTTGATATTCATAAGCTTTGATATAAAGTCAAGGGAAGAAAAATTAGTACAACCAGGATATAATTCTGATTCGACTTCATCTATCAGGGATTCAAAATCATTAAGAACACCACTACTCTCTTCACCCGCCAAGTTACCTTCGTTAAAGTCTGTATCCTCTTCCATACGCTCCCCTATAAGGTCTTCGATAACGTCACCCATATCATTTCTTCGCAAAACGTCCTCATCTACAACTACATGGGGGCGGATTGAATTTTCACCATGATAGGTCCATGTCGTGTATTGCCGATAGAAACCCAATATACACACATGATATGACATTTTTGTGAAGGGTATTAAGCCAGAATTATGACACTTATTACACGGACATCTAATTTTGCCTTCATCGTCGACATATTGTTTGCTCATTTCGATAAAAGAATTCAATCCTTTAATGTAATTAGGATCCGAATGTTGCAATTTAATCCAGCTTTTATCGATCGACATGATAATGTGAGTGAAACATAATTTGGGTTTGAGGCACGATAATTTAAATGAAACATATTATTGGCACCTAAAGGGTAGGCTGCTAAACCCACTTTTTGAATACCTTATCTCATATATGAATGTGTATTACATGATTGTTTGTTTAAGAAAAATTTGGCAGCATTTCCCCTTAGCCCCCAAGTATATAATATAAATATATACCCGAGGAGCAAAGAGGAAACGCCAACCGAATCTTTCAAAAACAAACAATCATGTAGTACACATTCACATCCTAAATGAGATAAAGTATTCAAAAAGCAGTCCCAAAACGGGGACTACCCGAAATTAATTACTAAATCAATTTCGGGCGGGTATTTCTAAGCTCACTATGTTTTAAATGGGGATTCATTTTCGGGCATGTCATACATACATATACTCATACATGCATACACGCATACATACATACACACATATAGACAAACACACACAAATTAGAAAAAAAAAAAACAAAAACTAAAAAAAATTCTAAGGCTAAAAAATACTTTAACTATTAATACTATTGCCTGGAAACATTAAAACACAACAAATTAATAACTAACAAATTATATGTACACGATGACAGCTTCCATCCTCATCCACATATAAATGCTAAACCATATTTGTTGAAAACTTCATACGTCACCATCCAAAGTACGTTTTAATTAAGTGATTTTTTTAAATATTGGCCCAATTATGCATCAATTTCTATGACTCAGGGCCTCAAGAGGTTTATTTAACCATCTTTGCAACCAAACTCCTTTTTTCTAAACACTTAACACAAGAACAACCCTAATCTCATAACTAAACCGCCGCACACTTGAAGACCTACATTCCACACACACAAAAATTAGGAGCTGCAAAGAAAACTAACCTTTTTATATGGTTCTTCGGTGTTCGTTGTAGGTACGTGGTGGTGCTCCATCTCCCTTGAAGACCTACATTCCACACACACACAAAAATTAAAAGCAAAAAAACAAAAAAAAACTAATATAACCCTTACAACAGGTAGTGACCGGAATTGAGTGGCGTGGCCGGAATTGAGTGGTGGTGGTCGGACGTTTTGGGTGGGGCGGATTTGGGTGTGGTTGGGCGGATTTGGATGGGGGGGTAGTTGGTTTTGGGTGGCGGGTGGTTGGTTTGGGTGGCGGGTGGTTGGTTTGGGTGGTGGTAGTGTCGGAGTGTAGTGGAGCTCCGATTGAAGGAGGAGCCGGAAGGTTTGGTGCTGAGAAGGAAAGAAGGAAAGCAAATTTTGGGTATTTGTGAAGAAATGGAGGGAACAATTGGGTTTATTTCCCGGTCAGAGCAATAGCGGCGACATGTCGCCGCTAATAATGTCGCCGCTATTGCTTTGTGTACTTTTAAATCTCAACCCTTGCTTTGTGTTGTCAATCAACGGCCAGATCTGGTTGTTTTATGGTTCACGTGGATTTGGGCAATAGCGGCGACGTCGCCGCTACTGATGTCGCCGCTATTGCTTAAATTTCTTGTAGTGTTTTCACAAAATATAGGAAAATGATTTTTTCCTAACTTTGGACTGAAATATATATTTCAAATAGAGGTTTAATTATATATTTCTTTGTGGGTTTATGTTTATGTTGTGAGAGCTTCGCAACGAACCAAACCACGTCCAAAACGGAGCTAAGATGAATGAGATATCGATGCTCAAAGGTTGGTGATTGAAACACTTGTCCCACATTGGAGGAGTGATGATACCATGAGTGGTATATAAGTGGGAACACTCATTCCTTATTGTTTTATAGGAGCACACACTGTAGAACTCGGGAAGGGGTCACACCCTAACCCGCACTCGCACATGCGCGCGTGGCGATGGGCGTAATGTGGCGCTTTGATGGTGCACTTTGCACATCGCACACTCGCATCACCGCAAGCCGCCTTTGTATTTTTGAACGCAAGCTCTCCTCTACATAGGACCCGGTGGCAGGTGACGTGACAAGGAGTGGCGCGCAAGTTCAAGCAGACACCAGGTGGCGTCACGAAGGGTGCGGAGCACCCTAACCCGCACTCGCACATGCGCGTGTGGCGTGGGCGATGGGCGTAATGTGACGCTTTGATGGAGCACTTTACACTTCGCACACTCGCATCACCGCGAGGGGCCTTTTTATTTTTTAATGCAAGCTTGAGGTCCTCTTCATAGGACCCAGTGGCAGGTGATGTGACAAGGAGTGGCGTGCAAGTACGAGCAGACATCAGGTGGCGTCCTGGTCTGCGCAGATGCTTCTGCGCAGATGCTTCCGCGCAGGCGCTCGGTGTGACGAGCGGACCAGCTTCCGCTGACGTAGAACGTTAAATACGTTCTGCGCAGATACGGGTCTGTTCCGCTGACGTAGAACGAGAATCACGTGTCGCGCAATGCGCATATGCGAGTCTGTTCCGCGGACGTAGAACGAGAACTATGTTGTGCGCATGCGCGCAGGTAGGCGCGCGCGCGGACTTGCCCAACTCTTCAGCAGTAACAACTTAGTGGTGTAACTGTCTGGTCAAGCAGTTTCGTCTGAAACTTTAAGAAACAGAATAAATGCCATTGAAGACGTTCAATGACATTTATTTTTCGTTTTTATTGCTTTCCGAAACTGATTTGACTTGGGACAGTATAAATACCAAGGAGACCCTTGGTTGGAAGACACGCCAAAAACTACACTGTCTCTCTGATTTCACCAACACTGTTTTCCAGCAATCTTTTTTTTGTTTTCTTCTTGTTTTCAGCTACTATTCGGGTCAGAGCCAACTCCGGCAGTGCTTTCACTGTTCCAGCTATTGTACCCTGGGAAACAAAACGAGTTCTCGTTAATAGACTCGGAATTTGTTTGAAGGGCCCCGTGTTCAACACGATCTTTAGCTTCAAGATTTCTGTTTCTACTCCTTCTTGTTGTTTGTTTCTTTAAGTTGTAAACGTTTTGTATTACTTTCTGCTTTCGTTTTCAATTTTAGTTTGTAATTGTAATATCAAAGTTGTTTATTTTTATTATATACACGAGCGGTTCCTACAATAAATTTGTGTATTTTTGTTTTACGATTTTTCTCGGTTTTGTTACACATAAAATTATAATATAATTAACTAAATAATATATTTTATGTTCTACACAAAAATTATTATAAGATATATATAAAAAAATTATAAATGTTTTTAAATTAATCACAAACAATACAAAGTGAGCTTTAAAAATTAATGACAAGCCAAACTCGAACTTAGGAATAAAACTTTCAAGCTCTCGTAAGTTAAAAGAGCTAAACTCAAGCCTGGTCGAACTTGCTCAACTCGTCTTGACTCGTTACACGCATAAGTTTAACTTAATTGTAGGTGAAAAAGAGATTTTATCATACCCATCACTGAAGAAGGACCAAACCCGCGTACAAAGATAATTTAAAAGCACCTCAAATATTTCTTAAAAAATTGCATCTTTTGATTCTTTTCAAAGGGTAAGTGATCTTTTGCTCTTTAACAGATGTATTTATGGAGGTAGCATGCACTAAATACAATTGAAACCAAACTAATTGATGCTTTCATTTAATATAAAGCAAAAGTAAAAAGAAAAAGAAAAAAAAAACAAAAACAAAAACAAAATACTATATAGACACATAGACATGCCCAACTCTCTACTTCACATACATTCATTACTCATCTTCTGTTTCTTCTCCTCACCCCACAATCTAGACCTTAACCCTGACCTCGATCTTAAACCGGTTCGATACTAGCAACCGGTTCGATACCGGCTCGAACCGTGGGCTCAAATGGCACCATTTTGTTTATTTGTGTTGGTTTTGATGTTACAAGAGACAAATTGCTCTCAAAAGCAACAAAAAGTTTATGACTTCAAAACAAAGCTTCACCAGCATTCATCTCACTCGTTTCAGCTTTCATCTTCTTTGGATGTTGTTAAGGTACATCTTTTAATGCATGTGGTACACATACTTTCAGCATTGTTGATCAAAGGGGGTCAAGAGGGTCCGGTCCGCTTACCCTTATCGTAATTTGTTAAACTTTTAAACATAAAATCTTTAGTTTTGTTAAAAAAAGAAAAAAAAAAAAAAGGTTGGTCCCCCTTTAAGCATGGTTGTAAAAATGAGTAATCCTATTCGTATTTAGGCCGAGTACTCGACGAGTCATCTTCGAGTATTCGTCGACTATATATGTTCGATTACTCATAACTCCCTGGTCAACGAGTTGGCACCTCTAGCGACTTTTGCAACCATGCTTGTAAGTTGTGACCACTTTAACCAGCAGGGTAAAGAACCTTATAATAACCTTTTGACTAAAAAATTCTGGTTCCGCCGCTAACTACTAATTTATAAATCTCCCAACAGAGTTCGGGTAGGGTGTTTTACCCAATCGGGTATGGAGCGGACCCGAGTGGTACGCAAGATAGCACGGAGGCAGTTATGGGTGCGGTGACCGACGCTTGTTCGGTCGGAAATGGGCAGCAAATGCTGCCCGGAGTGAACGATTTGGGTGGCGCGGTTGTTGACCTTCAAGGTGGCAGCTTTAGGATATCTAAACCCATAGCTATTCCTCCGAATTCCGGCAATATTGTGGTATTTTTACTAAATTAGCCCTTTCTTTACTTTAGTTGATGTGTCATTTTAAGCTATTTTTGTGTCTACTTTTGTAAATATTGAGTCAGTTGTACAATCGGAGGTTTATGCACATCACGTGCATTAAAGTTCACTCGTTTGAAATATGGACACCTGTTGAGGCTACATTGCATTTTTTTTTATAAATTTAACAATTGATTTTAAATTTATATATGTAAAATTGGTTATATATATATAAGTTATTAACCGATCCTGATATCGAAAATACCGATACCGGTTGTTAACGTCAAAACTAGGTACCGATAACAAAAATATATGGTACGGTATCTGCACAGCACCTGTATGGTATCGATATTTTAAGGTGAGATACCAAACCGAAAACAGTGATACCGATTTTCGCCACTTGGTACTGAATTAGCACAAAAATAAACTGGTATCGGTAAGTTCGGTATTTAATACCGAAATGGTCATCCTAATTTATATATTGAAAACCATGGACAGTGGCGGATCCAGAGAGGATTCTGGGGGTTCTCAGGAATCCCCTCGATTTGAAAAACAAATGAAAATTTTAGTGGAAAAAAGAAGAAAAATTAGTAAAAATCTACGAAAGAAACCTTTAAAAATTATTCTTAGATTCGCCATTGACTATGAAACCATTAAAGAAGTTTATATAAGGCTTAATGAAAAGATTTAAATAGTAAAAGAGAAAATAGTTTATTTCACTTTTTTCTATATATAATCTCATCTATTCTGAGTTTTTTTATCAAAAAAAAAAGTACAAATATGCGTAGGCATAATGCATGTGCATATAGTGTGTATGGCCGTATGTACTTTGTAGTTTGTACAATATGAATTAAACATGTCCGTGCAGTAATGAAAAATATTATTGTTTTTTTTTTTTTATAAATACACACATATAATCAGATAAATAGGATCATGCAAAGTAAAATATGAGTGTCCAGTTGAGTTGAAGCGGTTGAACAGTCAGGGTTTTCTCACTTTTTGCCCACCTGGGCGGTTGGAAAAAGTAATTTAAATAAGTTAAAAACCAATACAATAATAATTTAAAACTATACATGTGTCATAAATAATGTAAAATATTTACTATCAAACAATAAATTATTTGAAGTGTATATAGAAAAGTTATAAGCCGGTAAAAGAAAAACAACAACAAAAATTTATTATTTTGCACAATCTATGATGGTGTTGGTTGAAGATTTGCATGTCGCCATTAAAATGGTGTAAATGGCTAGTAGGTGTTGGATTTTTCCAAGAGAATGGTCATGTGGGAAATGATGGAATGCGTCGAGTCCCATGTTAATAATCTGGACCACCGCTTTTTACGCCTTATTTTATTACTAGTCATGACTCTTTTAAACTAGAACTATATTACCCGAGCATTGATACTGGACATACTTTGAACTCATTACGTATTGAAACAAAATGGCTTGTTTATAAACCGAATAAATGTTTTCTTGCTAATGTATAACTCTAATAGATTTTATACTGTCACATTGAGAAAATGTAAAAACAAATATGGTATGAGTACCGATACTAAGATTGCACTGGTTCTGTTATCCATGATTGAAAAAATACTTTTCAGTATAAAACCTCAAAAACCGTATAATGCATTTTTATATACGGTAGTTGTAATTCTCTATTTGTTGTTGTTTCTATATTAAACGTTAACTACTTTTATTCATCTTAACACGTAAGAAAACACACTTTTATAGTAAGCATTTTGCGTGTGATTTCTAAAGATAAGTTTTATTTATAAAACCTGTGAAATAACAAGTTTGGTAAACTCACCTTATTTGATTATTTTGTGACCATTTATTTATGTTCTCTCTAACTAATTCAAATTGCCTATCTAACAAACTAACATACTCTTAAATGCTCCAATTTTGCTATCTAGATACATGGTGGTACATTGCGAGCATCGAACACATTTCCATCGGACGGCTATCTTATCGAACTACACTCGCCAAATTCGTTAAAACCATCGAAAACCATAGCGAACAAATCAAACGACACACTTTCCGACATGAAAACAAGAAACGAACCAATATACTACGAAGATGTCACTTTTCGTGACATCCTTTTCGATTCAAGTAACATAGGTGGAGGCCTACTCGTGGTTGACTCAGCCCGAACTCGTGTAACCAACTGCTTTTTCCTACATTTTGTCACCGAAGGAATACTAGTCGAAAGAGGCCACGAAACCTTCATATCTAGTTGCTTCATGGGCGAGATCCCCACCGTCGGTGGGGACCAACACGAGCGAGATTTCTTAGGAACAGCCATTGATCTCGCTAGCAATGACAATGCGGTCACAGACGTTGTTATCTTCTCGGCCGCTATTGGGATAATGCTAAGAGGTCAAGCCAACATGATCACCGGGGTACATTGCTACAACAAAGCTACATATTTTGGTGGGATAGGTATTTTAATCAAAACGGGACAAATCCGAATCGATAACTCTTACATGGATTACAACTCTATAGTTATCGAAGACCCATCACAAGTCCACATTACCAACGGCTTTTTCCTAGGAGGAGGTAACATTGTTTTAAAATCGATTAATGGTCGAATATCGGGCCTCAACATTGTTAACAACATGTTTTCGGGTGACTCAAGAAGCGTCGTGGAGCTAGACGGGGTGTTCACGAGCATTGATCAAGTTGTTATCGATCAAAACAACGCGAAAGGTGGGATGAGAATGAAATCTACGGTTGGGAAGTTAGCGGTGGCCGGAAGTGGGACCGTGTGGAAGGCGGATTTTTCGCCTGTGTTGGTGTTTCCGGATCGAATAAGTCATGTACAATACTCGGTTTATAATAGTGCATTGAGAATAGATGGGATGGGAGGACATGCGGTTACTAACGTAAGTGGGAATGTTGTTGTGGTCGAGACAGAAAAACAAATGAATGGGACTGTTTGGTTTTTAGTTGATCAGAATCCATGATGTTTGAGGGATTTATTTTTATTTTATTTATTTTTAACTAAATATATTGCATTTTACATTGTTTGTTTGTGGTTGTAAATTGTCAATGGATTTTATCAATTGCATTATTTGTGGTTAAACTAAAATCACAAGGCAAACAAAGTGAATATACGCTAAGCAACTAACATAATTTGCAAAATGATATAAACTGTATACTTTCAACGAGGACTAACAAGTCTAAAGGGATATGTTGCTAATCATGCAATTAGCTAATTGTAGAAACACGTATCATATACATAGGGTCCGGTCAAGAGTTAATGATTTAGACAAAAAGGTTGTGGCGTATGATCAGTGGCGGATCCAGAATTTTTTTCCAATGATGTCACTATTTTAGACATTCTAATTTTGTAGAACCGGACGTTAATATTTTTCGGGTGGATCGGTTTGACGGTTCGGATCAAGTAAGATTGATCACATAATAAAAATATTATACAATAAAAAAAATCGTCATTAAAAATTTAAAAAAAAAAACATAATATAAATTCGGTGGTTTTATGAGCCCCCTGAACCCCTACGGGGTTGGCGTTGCAAGGATTGGTCGTTTTGTGTGTCTTTAACGCACACGACTAGAGCCATTTCTTCATTTTCGATCCAGCGAGTCATTTTGAGGGTGTGGGTTTTGTTGATGTTGAACTGTGTTTTCACCACCGTGGTATAATGGTTTATATACAAAAAAATCTCAACCGTATTGCATGTGAAATTCAATATTTCTAACGGTTAGATGAAACCGATTTTAATGCACATAATTATTTTTGACCGTGTTGGGAGGACGGTGTATGAGAAATCTGACCGTTTGGTGGTAAAACCGTGTGAATTAAAAAAACAAAGATTAAGATTTGAATTTAAATAAAAATAAATAAAAGAATCAGTGGAGTGCCGCCTCCAAAAAGTGTATCAGTGAAGTGATGTGACAGTGCATGATTGGTTGAAATCAGTTAAGTGAAAAGTGAATCCTATAAGTGCTACTTCCCCCCTAATGGGTTAAATAGTGGAATGGGCTTGTAAAAGGTTATATTTTTATCTATTTAAAAATTAGAGTTGAGCTCATTTAACTGGAATTGGGTTGGGTCTAATATAGTCACCATAAAAAAACATTGATGTCACTCGAAAACTATGTATACATATATATATATATATATATATATACAACTGAAAAAAGACTGCTGTCCCGGGACTACGTTTCAAAATACATACCTCCGCCACTGCGTATGATCATGACCAGGACAATGAGAAATTATATGCACAAGTAGCAAACCTTTAGTCTTGTCACCTATGAGAAGTGATTTCTTACTGCTACAACCTTCTTTGGTGAGGATAAGTATTTATGTGCAAGAAGTAAAGAGCGAGAGTGAAGGTAGAAAGGATAGTGTAAACATGGTATGTGGGAGGGGAGGGGTAATTACTCATCCATGGCTTGAACTACAACCCATGGTGCCTGGTGGTGGCGTGTCCAACAATGTTTGTAGTTGTGATTGTTGGGCTTGTTATTGGCCTACAACCCCCGCCGAAGACAGCGAATCCACCGGTTAACCTCCGAACCCGACACCATCAAGGACAGTGAATCCACCGTTACCTCTCTCCTGGCTAATTATCTGGAAAGCCACCGCCGAAGATGGTCTAAAACCAACTGCTAGCAGCAGTACCCGGTGGCCGTAACCATGGCCACCGAGAAAGGAAGTTAGAAAACATAGAGGAAGATCGAGATGTAGAGATTTAAGTTAGGGTTTTGCCTTACCTTATCGGAAGCCAGCGAAAACACCAGCGCCATAACCGCCGTCACCTACCGTTTTCACAATTGAACTTGGTAATAGCAATCGTCGGTAACAGTGATGGTCGGGCAGGAGTACAAAGAGGGAGACAAACCAGTAAGAGTACATACAGCCAGAGAGGAGGCCTAGGATATCGATGGAGAATTCAGAAGACCTTTATGAGGTGTAAAGCCGTGTGCAACGTGGCATTCAGGAGGGTCGATTCAAAGATGACACAAAGTTTGTTAACAGAATGTAAACGGCGGGACGTCAACTTTAACGGAAAACACTATTGCAAACATTTAGTAAGTGTATGTATATATATATATAGGGGATGGTTATAATAAAAACCCTCCAAAATGAGTAAACCATGTAAACCCATTTGTAGCCATTGATCTAAAGTGATCAATGGTCTAGATTCATTCTATATTATTTTAATATATTTATTAAGGTAAAGGACAAAAAAAGGGCACAATGGTCAAATGCCATTTTTCTGAAAAAGCAGATATGACAAGTGGACCCCACACATGTCACATCATCTCTCTCATACTTTTGTGACCATTGTCCTAAATCTGCCAGATACCCGTGTTACATATGTAACATGTGTTGTGTTACGTAGGTTAAAACTGAGTTGCCAGTGTATATTATTTAAAAAATGTTGATTTATTATTTTTTTTTATTATACCATGTTTTTTTTTCGTTTTATTGTACCAGCACCAGAATTGTTGCATACGTAACGAGAATTAATATGGTTATAGGCATTTTGTTACTTACAAAGTGCTAAAACCAAACAAAACGGTCATTACAAAGTGCTAAAAACTTTATTGATCAAAAAACATTCAAATGTACACAAGAATTGTTTCTTACAAAATGCTAAAAAAACAAACAAAACGGTCATTACAAATCAACAAATGCTAAAAAAAAGTATCATAAATAAAAAAAATGTCTACACTTCATTCTTGATAATCATCTTCATCTTTAATGCAAAAAAATATGCTCACCTGCAAAAATAAAACAAAAATCATCAATTTACATGTAAAAGACCCCCACCCCCCCACCCCCCGCGCTTAACGTATGTTAACCAACTGGATTACAAAAAAACATACGAAACTGATACAAAAAAACATTGTTTTATACATTTAGTTATCAAAGATTATCAAACATACGAAACTGATAGCAACTTAGTTCTGCTGTTACATACGAAACAGACGCACACATAGATTTGATCCAATGATTAGTGACTTTTGTTTTAATCAATATATGGTAAAAAAAATCAGAAGCTAATTTATAACAACTTAGTTCTGCTGTTACATACGAAACAGAAACTAATTTATACCATAGTTTTGTTGTTACATACGAAACATGTGCAAAAATATAGGAAACAGATGCAAACATACATTCCACACATTATAATACTCATACAAACATGCACATACTGGTAAAAAACAAAAGCAGACATATTGTTGCATATGTTAACAGACATTAAAATTCACCAATTTTGATTAAAAAAACATATTAAACAAAAGCAGACATATTGTTGCATAGAAAATAATCTGACTGCAAAAAACATATATGCTACACACGTAAACAGTCTAACATAACACAAAGATTATACGAAAATATAGACGATAAAAACACCCTAACTAAACAACAAGATACTACAAACATAAAAACACAAAACGAAAAATCATTTTCGATGTTTAACATAATACAGACAATACTTATGTACATGTGAAACAACAATTATTTACAAGAAAACAACAATTATTTACATGTGTAACAGGAAAAACACAGACAACACTTATGTAGTCTGCAGTAAACATAGAACAGAATTTGATATGCTAGAAAACAGAAAACATAATTTGACTGCAAAAAATAGATATGCTACACACGTAACAGGCTAACTAAACACAAAAGATTATACGAAAATATAGACGATAAAAACACCCTAACTAAACACAAATATACTACGAACATAAAACACAAAACAAAAAATCATTTTAGATGGTTTAACATAATAAATCACCCAAAAAAAGAGATGCTAGTAACACACAAAAAAACAACAATTATTTCCAACTTAAAAAAAAATAAAATATTAAACCACCTAACCCCCCAACCCTCCCCCCCCCCCCCCCACCAAAAAAAAAAAAAAAAAAAAAAAACTAGAAACACAAAAAAAAGATATATATTAAACCACCTCCAAGCCCATCATCCTCTGATTCATAATCCTATATAAGAAAAATATAGACGATAAAAACAGATGTGCTGCACATGTAACAGCCTAACTAAACACAAAGATCATACAAAATTATAGACGATAAAAACACCAAACTAAACATAAAGATACTACGAACATAAAACACAAAACGAAAAATCTTTTTCAATGTTTAACATAATCAATCACCCAACCAAAAAAATATTAAACCATCTAACCCCCCAACCAAAAAAAAAATATTAAACCATCTAACCCCCCAACCAAAAAATCTTTTTCAATGTTTAACATAATCAATCACCCAACCAAAAAAATATTAAACCATCTAACCCCCCAACCAAAAAAAAAATATTAAACCATCTAACCCCCCAACCAAAAAATCTTTTTCAATGTTTAACATAATCAATCACCCAAAAAAAAAAATATTAAACCATCTAACCCCCCAACAAAAAAAAAAGGGATGCTAAAAAAAATGTTTAACATAATCAATCTTTTTCTGTACTCACCGACGCCCCAATTTCCTTCACCTGTACATGGATCCTTGTTCAGATCCCATACCTTTGTCCCTGCTAAACCTAATTTCTCTCCAATTTGTTTCAGTACCTTCACTGCAACAGTTCAGGTAACTAGGTAAGAATCGCTATTAATTAATAATAATAATATTAATATTATGGATGGTTAGTTGATTGGGAAACAGGAGATGAATACTTAATTACCTTCGTTGGTATCGAGCTTTGCTGATTGTGTGAGTGCGAGATTTGATACTATAATTAGCGTAAATAATATGAAGGATGGTAGTTTCTTCTTCATGGAGCCTCCAGTAGAGCACCTTTAGTTAACAATTATTGTTGCAGGTTGGAGATGACGATGATGGAGGTTAGAGATGAAGATGATGGTGTTGGTGGTTCTTGGTGGTTCAAGCTTAAAAAAAAAATACAGAGAATGAGAGGATGAGAAGAGAGGGTAAGGGGGAGGGAAGATGAAAATTTGAAATGGGAGAGAAAAAGAAAGGTTTATATATGTGGTGGGTTATGATAAATTACCAAAATAACCTTTTCTTAATAAAAAAACATTAAACTTTATGGATTATGTGGATCAATGTGAACCACTCATTGGGTTTGTGGGGGTTTTCTCATTTTGAAAGGTTTCTTTAATCCCTTTCCTATATATATATATATATATATATATATATATATATATATATATATATATATATATATATATTTCTCTAATCACTTTCGTTCGTTAACTTATTTGAAAAAATTATGTGTTAATTTTCTTTCTCAACATTTTGGTTTAAACTATGTTGAAAACGTAGTTGTATTCAAAATAATGTCTACTTTTTGGTTACATAAGTTAAATCAAGTGTTGGTACCAATGTTTTCAGAAATGGACCGGACGTCGAACCGGAGCCACCACCAGGTCATCGATTCAACCGGTCTGATGTCTAGGTGGTCCATCCCATCAACCCGGACCAGTCTAGGGTCCAGGTTTCAAAACATTGGTTGGTACTATGTCGAACGGAAGTACGAAACCAATTCTTCTTCAGTCGGTACCTGTTTTTTCTTTATGGTATTTGATCGATGTAGCCTATTTCATTTCTTTTTTAGTATAAGTATACCGTTGTGACCCATTTATCATCTATATTTCGACCTAAATCATACATACGTATGTTTCTTAATTTTTGTTATGAAATCGTGAATGTTGTTATTTCATCGTGATATGGTGGTAAGTCTTTATTTTTTTTAACATGTAATTTCATCGTGATATGGTGGTAAGTCTTTAATATGAGGGTATATGGCCGAGTGATGTGGGAGACGAGGAGTCTAGGTGGCACCTCCCCCATCAGGGAACACCACCCCCTCCCCCAAATTTCGATGAAACTAGGGGATCCTCTCCGTCCTCCCAGACCTCTTCTCTTTATCTCTCTCTTTTACAGATGGTGACGACATGGCGATGGTGATGACGTGGTCGATATCACACCCCTCAACCTAAGTATGTGATAAAAATATGCCACGCGTGTATGCTAGTCACATGACAACGTCCACATGCTCCCAATCTTAATCTTGTTTTTTATAACCCCTCAAAATATATATAAACAAAGTTGACGTGCATGATTTAGCAGCAACATTTCACGGACACGTTTACATACAAATACAATCAATCCTCTAATTCCCTGATTAAAAAAAAAAAAAACATAAAAACAAAATAAAATAAACCGTCAGGAGGAAGACGATCGATCCAATCTAATTAACAAAATTATCATGGAGGATGAACAAAAGAACAAGGAGCATAAACAGACCATGTGGATGCTTGATCCACCCACAGACCGCCCGGTTCGCGTCTACGCCGATGGCATATACGATCTCTTCCATTTCGGTCATGCTCGCTCCCTCGAACAAGCCAAAAAATCGTAAATTCTTAACCCTTTTCAAGTTTCTTGAATCAATTTGTTCGATTTGTATCAAATTATGTTTTATGATTGTTTCATTCCCGTGATTTGATTATTCGATTTTTTTTTTTTTTTAACAATCAAACGAAACTTTATTTCACCAAAAAGAAACATTACATGGCCACCAAACACAGTCTAGCAAGTAACTACTTGGGCCAAGGCCAACCCATTACATAACGAAATTTTTATTTACTTTTTGTTCTCGTAAATCCTTACGTAGAAAGTAGAAACAAAGCCGTCTCAAGCTTTTTGGAAGCCCATAATAAGATTGAGGCCCCTTTTGTTTCTAATACAATGATTCCTATACCACATTTTTTGTCTCTATACATACTACAAGCCTCAATGCTCTCTCTCCCTTCTTTCACAGAAAATGAAGAGAAAAATTGATGTACTTATTTGATTCGTCGGGACTGACGGGGCTCGAACCCGAAGCCCAAAATTAATTATATATAGTTTATTATTTTAGAATTTGAGAAAGGGGTACATACATCAATCGGGGCTGTCCCAATTAATAAGTGTTACGTGCCTTATGTTCAAGGCTTGATACATAACCACTATTGAGTTGGGATTCTCACTAAAGCAATATCTCTATTTCCACATGGTAGAGGTAAGGTTGTCTACATCTTACCCTCCTTAGACGGTACCTTAGTTTTATTATTGGTGGGATTAACTAAGTATGATGATGATGATGATTTTAGAATTTGGGAGCCTAAAAAAAGTGAGACCTAAAGCTCTGGCTTTATTTCACTCCTCTTTAACCGGTCCTGCGTAGAAACCATCAAACTAAATTGTATTACACCAAAAGTGATATAGGAGAGGGACTAGTTGTAATATGGTAATCTATATAAACACCATAATATTTGTAACCCTAATATTTTGTAAATTTTACGTATTTTTTAGGTAATATAATTTACACGTGAATATGTACATGTGCATGATTTGAAATTTGTGCATATATTTTGTTTTTGAATTTGGGAGAGATAAAATTAAGTAAATATTGCATTTTAGACATTTTATTATTTTTTTAGAAAGTTAGAAACTCGTGTATTACACTGAACTGCTGAATGATATATTAATAATTAATGTTGAAGATTTAAAACTTATAAAACAATATTTTTAGATAAATATAATTGACCTTTTTCTAATTAAGAAACAGAACTGAAGAGGTGAAATAAGATATTGTCCGAAAATGCTTGGTCTCACATAATTGTTGCACGAATCAATTACTTATTTATTAGATATAGATTTTAGGATTGAAATAAAAGAATGATATATTTTGTTTTGTAAAACAATATGTTCTGCCCTATGGTTGAATACCTAGAGAAGGTTAAATTGGTTCAATATATGTAGTACATTAGAAATTTAGTATCCATTATATTAAGACATGGATTACTTACAGTTTATATAATGCCTGAGTTAGGTTTCCAAATACTTATCTGTTGGTTGGATGCTGCAATGATGAGGTTACACACAGCTTAAAAGGAAAAACGGTCATGACCGACCAAGAACGCTATGAATCCCTCCGTCATTGCAAGTATGTTTGAAAATTTTACGATAAACTGCTTAATTAGTTATTGATGAATCTTGTTTGTTTTTTACTTTTGTGCAGGTGGGTTGATGAAGTTATCCCAGATGCACCCTGGGTTATGAACCAGGAGTTTATCGATAAACATCGGATTGACTTTGTGGCTCATGATTCTCTACCGTAAGGTCAACCTACCCAAAACTATATATAATTTGTTACTTAAAACAGCTGCATGAAATGATAGCTGATTGTGTTATCTTCTCCTGGATATTAAATGACCCTCAAATAGCATAATGTAGAACCTAGAGACTTCTAAAACCGATATGATTCCTAAAGAATAAAGGATATGCATCTTACGCATGCGCAGAGACTTGTAAATGACGAAAGGGCATGTGATTCCTTAAGCTTGAAGCATAGGGGCATGTTATGCATGTTCCTTTTGACCTTCTATAGCTTCAGCGTACATTACTAATGACAAAAACAATGAGACTGTGAACTGTGAAGTATTGTTTGATAACATATACGTGATGTGTTAATTGCGTTTGCTTTCTCAAACTTTCAGTTATGCTGATGCAAGTGGAGCAGCAAACGACGTCTATGAATTTGTAAGTTTATTCGACATAGATGTTTATAAGCGGACCAGTGTCCAAAAAACCAGAAATATCCGTCATTATGGCCGGTTGTGCCCCTTGTTCCTTGTGAGATGCTTGTATCAGATGTGCAACATGGTTTAACATTGAAATAATCTTTGCTTAGGTGAAATCCATTGGGCGGTTTAAGGAGACAAAACGAACAGAAGGCATATCTACATCTGATATAATCATGAGAATCGTCAAAGATTACAACAATTATGTGATGCGCAATTTGGACAGAGGCTATTCACGAAGGGACCTTGGTGTCAGCTATGTGAAGGAAAAGCGATTGAGAGTGAACATGAGCTTAAAGAAGTTTCAAGAAAAAGTGAAGAAACAACAAGAAAAGGTGGAAGAGAAGGTACGCCCTCTTTCCCGACAAGATCCATTCGTTTTGGTATGTTTGTCAAAAATGTTCATTGTTTCTAATGTTGGTACTGCAGATCAGTACAGTGGCAAAAACTGCAGGTATGAACCATGACCTTTGGGTCGAGAACGCTGATCGTTTGGTTGCTGGTTTTCTTGAAATGTTTGAAGAAGGCTGCCATAAGATGGTGAGATCTTCATTTACACATTGGTGCGAAACGTGCCAACAAAATCGTAACAATATTTAACACTATTTTAACAAATATGTTACTACGTTCTCAGGGAACTGCGATTAGGGATCGAATTCCGTTACAGTTGATTAAGGGAACCTCAGGGGAACTCACATACGATGATTATCAGGATGATGACTATTATGAAGATGATGATCATGATGACGAGTATTATTACTATTATAGCACTGACGACGACGAAGAAGAAGAAAAGTATTCTGATGGAGTTGAATGCGAACCTTCATCGCAATGAAGTTTTTTGTTTACTACCTGTTTTATGTAATAAATATTATGAAGCATCTGCATATGCCATAAACTGCTCTGCTTAACTTATATACATCTCTTTGTAGCATGGAAGTTTTGATGGTCATATCTATAGATATTTTTTTTACATAAATATTGAATAATTTAGAAACGCGTCGGGCTGGAAAAATTGTTCGCATTGCAGTTACAGATGTTGACATGCTGCCCCAGTGTCATGTAAAACACTCAACAAGATTACATGCATCTTCAAACCATCTAAAATTACTATCATCATGTTGACCGTTAACCTTCTGCCTGTTTTTGACCCGAATAAAGTGAACCCTCAGGCGGTCCAGAGGTTTTCGGGTATGCAGTCCTTTTGTCCATGGGTTTTGCAAGTTCCACAAACACAACTCTGCCATCTACATACTGCAAGAAGGTAAATATTAGTTTATGAAAACATTGGCCCGAATTCGTAAACTTAAAAAAGGGACTAAAAAAAAACCTTTTCGTCCATTGCTTCTAAGGCGCTCATGGCATCATCTTGATTCGTATATTGAACGAATGCATAGCCTTTCGATTTCTTTGATCTCTGGTCCTTCACAAGCTTAACTAAACACAAGTCGAGGCGATACATGGTTAGATGGCAAGAAAAAATGCTGAAATTTTTCATAAAAATAGTTACTGATGGTAAACCTCATTAAGATAGGAAATGCATGCATACCTTCAGCTATCTGGCCAAAATTTGAAAATTGTTCCTTTAAACAGCTTTCACTGGTTGTGTATGATAAATCTACAATTCAAAACAAACAGTTAGAAATATAAATACTTAGAATGCAACATGGCCACTCAGTTAGAAAATTCTTCCCAGAACTTGTAACCCCCATGCGTAGGGGTGCGCGTTTCACGGTTCAGACTCTCCAGAACCATGGTCACGACCCGGAAAAACTGTTGGACAGAACTGTATGTAGTATAAGGGTCGATTATTGGTTTATTATATGGGCGCCAAAGTTTAAAAGAACGGAATAGAGCTTCGAGGCGTGTTCCCTTCGCCTCACGAGGCGTAAGCCTCGAGGCGAACCGAGACGTAAGCCCAGGGCGTAATTAAAAAATAAATATCAAAATTATATATCTCATAAAGAATAAAATAATTGACAAAGAAAGTCACAAACATCAAAAACACATAAAAAATAACAACAAAAACACACAAAAATGCACATAATTCCATGAGCTGCACCCGAGGCGCAAGTTTTCTTAGCGCCTTGGCCCATCAAGGCGCACGTACAAAATAACCCCATGAGGCCTTGGTTTTAAATAGCGTGAAGCGCACAAAAGCGACGAGGTCTAAAACCGAGGCGCAAAGCGCAAAAGCGGTGGACTTTTCGTACGGGAGGCGCAAGACAATTATATAATTTTTTTTATATATGCTATAGGTTTTTAGCATTATTTACTCAAAATATAGATACAAATAAGGTTATGATTTAACTAAAATGTATAACCCTTTTAGCTACATGTATAACAATTTTAAGCACAAAAGCATCTTGTGTACAAAAAGCGCGCTTTTCTCGCTTTTTTTTCTTGCGCTTTTCGTGCGCTTTTTGCGCTTTTTGTACACTGCTCGCCTAGGGTTACATAAGGCGCACGGATTTGCGCCTAGGTGCGCTTTGCGTGATGCGCGCTTTTAAAAACATAGCATGAGGCGTACCCGAGGCGCAAGTTTTCTTAGCATCCCTGAAGAGTATTAGAACAGCTCTGGTGTTCTTGTTTATCTCATTATTTTTGTGTTAGTTCAGCAGGCCCATGAGGAGACAAACGGTTCTACTGGAACCGAATAGGTACAGGAACCTGTAGACCCGCTAGGTTCCAAATCAATAGTGCCTATCATGGTTCAGTTTTGGTTCTTATAATTAGCAAATTCGGTCCTGGTTGCGGGTCAGGTCGGGCCAGTTCTTGAAGGTTTGGAACGGATTCTACAAACCAATATTCCACAAGAAGCCACCGCCTTGTTTTTTGTTGCCCGAGTGGGAACTTCACAGTTCACACTACTAATGGGATTGCTCCCACTCACATACACTCAATGTGCGACAAACGCACAGGTGATATTTGAGGCTAGACATTTAACCAGAGTTGTTGGTCAGTAGCAGTTCAAAGGTTTTCTTATGGTGGCAATTTAAGTTTTTTTAATATTTCAATAATTCAACTCAAGGTATACCAATCAGCTTCTGCAAATGATTTTATAACCATAGCTCATTTATTCCATAACCATAGTTTATAATTTTATCATAATATTCTTGAGTCTTGACAATATCATTTAAACTGAACACTAACTAATCAGAACACAAACATAGCAAATAAATTTATATAAAATGAAAACAGAGGGACTTACTTCTGACAATAATTTTGCTAGCTAGAGGGTACTCGATTAAACAAGCACGCAGCTTTAAAGATTGGGTTTTCACAGAATCATTTGGAAGTGTTGTTCTTCTTCCAATTGTGGGTCTAAACCATCCAATTGTAGACATTGCCACTGCAATTTCAAGATTATTATTATTATTATTATTATTATTAGGGTTTACTGTACAATAAGCTCGTCCCTATTTTTAACATGCCATATTTTTGGTGTTTAATTTTTTTTTTTTTTTTTTTTTTTGAAAGACTTAGGGGGTGTTTGAGATTGATTATTCAAAACAAATTATGCGTTTTGGAAAAGCAGGCGTGGAGCTACTTATAGATTATTGCGTTTTGATAGCCTAAAAAACTGGTTATCTGCGTTTTCAAAATGCAATCCGAACACTAAAAAATGATTATCCGCGTTTTCAAAACGCAATAATCTAAAAATCAGATAAAAACGCAATCTCAAACACTCTCTTAGTGTGTTTTGTTTAATGGCATTGGCTACTTACCCTCTTATCCATTAATTTTTAAAAGGGAAATGAAATTAAATAACTAAACTTTGGAAGATTGGAAAGTAATAATCCTAACTTGAAGCCGATGAAGCCTAGTTCAATTGGTGAAAATTAGAGGAGCTAGAATAGAGGTCATGTGGAGGTTGAGGGTTCGATTCTTGTCGGAGCCATATTTACTACATGTGGGGGTTCCACCTGGGGAGATCCCCAATCCATGTGGAATGGGTAATCAGTATAGGCTGGCCCGTGGTGTTAGTTGGAGCTGCACCGGTTGCACCACTTGCCGTTCAAAAAAAAATTAATAATAATCCTAACTTGAAAGTTGTAAACTATCAGTTCCAACTTGTCATGTATTTTATTCCATTGTGCCAAAATTTATTAAGGTTAACTCAGTTAGTTATTTGCTGACGTGGACTGTCACGTGGCATCTGAAGTGGCACAATCTGCCCACTTGGAAAAAAAGGTTGGCCCACTATGACACTTCATCATATTTCACATCTTTTAATTATTTAAAAATCTTTTAATACTAATAAAAAAATATATATTATATATAATCACATCTTCATCATCTTCACCACAACTACAACCACCTTCCCACCGTCAACCACCGCCACCATCATCCACCACCCACCACCTCATGCCACCACCATCTTTAATTAGGACTTTCTTCCCCTATTTAGGGCTTCTTCCCGTCACGATAAGAGAATTAAGATTCAAGATTCGTGTTGTCTGAGGATACTGGTGCCGTGGCCAATGGGCAAGCTGAAGCGTTTGATGGAAGTTTGGATATGGGAGAGACTCTGATTTCTGAAGCCGAGGCTGATAGAAGTGTACCGTTGATGCTTAATGTTAAGAAAGAAGAATCATATGAGAAGCTTGAGAAGCAAACAGAGGGAAGCCCAGAAACACTACTTAAAGTTGCAGAATCTGTAGAAAATGAGGTACATTCTGAAGACAAGGAGCTTGTCAAAGTAGAATATGAGGTTCGGGAATCTCAAATAGTTTCTACAGACATTGTTGAAGAGAGAGGATGTTGGTGGTGGTTTGGTGGGTAGTGGCGGTGACAGGCGTGGTGATGGGTGGTAATGGTGGTGGTAGGTTGAAGAGAGAGAATGAGAAAGAGGGAGGGAAGGGGCACTTTTTTGATATAAAGATTTAAAAAAATAAAATGAAAATACAGATCGTTATTATGGGCCCACGTTTTTTTGCCAAATGTATAGATCTTGCCACGTCAAACGCCACGTGTGTTGCCACGTTGGCATTTAACCAAAATAGTTAACGGTGGTTAGTTTGGAACCATTAAAATAAAACCATTGACAAGTTGGGATTGTTATATTACAACTTTCAAGTTAGGATTATTGCCTTCCAACCCAATAAAGTTGGGATTATTTAATTTCATTTCCCTATTTTTAAAATAAGTGTGTTTTGTTTACTGACAAGACATCTCTGAATTGGCTGGTCATTCACGCATTACCTCCTCAACCAACCACTGACTAGTAAGACCAACCATTTTACTAGTTCAGAGTATCTTACCCAATCAAACACATTAATGGTTAAGCACTTATTGGGGCAAAGGTTATCAAATAGCCCATTAGTTTAATGTTTTAGTTTGATTTGGTACTTGAAACAATGATTTTAGGATCGAATCGGACGGCGAACAGGTCTTCTTACTGGTCCATTGGTTAAAATGGTTGGATAAGATGTAAGAACCGGATGATATCATAATTATTATAAAAAATTTGGTAAAGATGAGAAAATTTTAATCAACTTCTGGTCTAACCCCCAAAATTCTGGTTCAACCACCTGGTTTTCTGGTTGTTTCTAGCTAGCCGACCCAATGCTGAAGGGCTTAACACCTCGAAAAGGCTCATCCAACCCCTTGTCCCCCAGGTTGATCGGTCCACTCAGGGTTTCAAAACATTGCTTGAATTGTGCATGTAAAACAAATCAACTATTAATTTTTTTCATATATATATATACATACATACATACATACAGTTATGTACATGCGATCGTTATGCCCATGTTTTGAGAAGAACAAGACTTCGTAGTCAAATAGTCAAGTGATTAAAATGCTAAACCTTAGGGGGACGGGGCACCACCAGATTTAGTCATGGGTACCCCCTATAAACACGGTAACACCACCGCCGGTAGTGCTGGTAGGGTCCTGTGGATCTTTTTCTGGTTCCAACTAACGGATGTTAACCCGTGAATTTGAATAAAATATTATTTCTTTATATACCACCGTTTCCCTAACTATCATCATCACCACCATCTGTAACCATCACCAAGGGCGGAAAATTAAAAGGAGAGTTAAAAAACGTTTACCAGAAAAATTGTCCGGCTAGTATCTCAGTCTGGTGAGGCTCTTGAGGTGTTGTTGAAGATACAGGGGAAATTATTATTATTATTATTATTATTATCATCATTGTCACACCCTCAAATTTCCACTTGCGGGGTTTTACCGCGAGGCGCATGACAAACCAGGATCCAAGTCAACGATCACAATAAACAACTCTATATGAAGATACATGACATTCAAAAGACATGGTTTTCATAATTTCAAAATCAGTAGCGGAAGCATTTAACAAATTACAAACCATAGACCCAAATGTACCAAGTGTTTATTACAAAACATGAACTAAGTCTAGACGCCAATGCAGACCCGTGCGCCTAGTTCCATTTGTTTGCTACCTTAGCGACCTGAGAAAAACATGCCAAAAAGACGTCAACATATAATGCTGGTGAGTTCACAGGTTTGTTCAATATGTTACCAAGTGTTACCAAAACGTTACCATGTCCATACTATATCAATGTTACCAAGTACGCTAGCTAGGCGTATGTCTTATTACTACTACGATTGGAAACCATTACTAGACACGTTTAGCAATGTTTAGCATATGTTTAAGCAGCCCGAATGTTCAGCATGATACCAATGTTCCAGTTTGAGACAACATGCACCCGCCCAGCCCTCCAAGCCGACGAGTGAGGCAGGTCACGCCCAATAGATCTATCCACATTTCCCCCGTTGTGAATCCCCGCACATTCATGGTTTCCCCCGGGACTTCCAAAGATCGTATAGCAATACAAAGCTAAAAACCATGGTATGACATATGTTACCAAAATAGTTTAGCGCATGTTTTCTCCCCCAAAAGTTAAAGCAGTAAAAAGTGGGGCCGTGAACTCACCTTAGATAGCGTTCTTCGGTTACTAGTAAAATGCTAAGCCCTTGATAATCCCTCTACCGGAGATCTATCAAAATGTTCACATAAGTGTTCCGACTAACAATCATAAGGTTATCTAGTCCCCGATTGTCCAGATCGTAACCAAGTATGTTTTAAAGCGTGTTTAAATGTTTAACCGACACACTAGACCGACCCGACATCCCGTTGGTGACTCATTACCCTAACTAATCAAGTACACATAGATTACACACAAGGTTCAAGCATAAAACACTTAGTTTGTATCGAAAATCTCATTTCTGCATCAGAACGGTCGAACCAGTCAGATAAAATCTCCTGCGCCCGTTTTTAAGTCTCCTTCGCCCATTTTACCACGTTCGACCGTTTTGATGTCTCCTTCGACCGTTTTACCACGTTCGCCCAAACATAATCCAGGTTCGACCCTGGATTCTCTCCTTCGCCCATTCGATCGGTCGAAGGAGTCCAGGTTCGCCCCTGTTGTACAAATTTTCCTAAAAAACGCTTCAAACACATTCGAAACACCTCGAAACATCATCAAACGCAGCAGTCAAGTATGGATAACTTATCCCTACAAAACCCCACCAATTTCACCCAAAAATACATCCATTTCAGCCCTTTCCCAAAATGGTAAAAATTATGAAAACGTCACAATCATGCATGGATTCTTTACTCAATTTGGAAACTTTTGAAATCAATCCATATTTAACTTAAAATGCTTAGTTTGTCGAGTGTTCGATTTTCCCCATTAGTTCTATTGGTCATAAATATCATGCATCAAGTCTAGATTTGTTAGAACCCCCAAAATACCCACAACATCACCATCTATCCAATTCTAACCCTAAACAACAATAACCCAGCATCAATAACAATCCTACATCATGTTTCTATCATAGATACAACAGCAAATCATTGAATAACACATAACACCACATAATACACAATTAACATATGTTTATTATCATGAAAACCTATGTTTAATGATAAGGTTTTGGTTTAGAAAGATGTTTAAAAGGTTTTTAATCATGAAAACACCCTTAGAACAGATTCAGACAATTAGGGTTAGATGAAAACGAATTAAAATGCTTTAAAAAGGATTTAGGATCAAGAACACACCTTGGATTCTTGTTTAGATGTTGTAGATAGGTTAGGTTATGAAAAAGAAGAGCAAAAACTCCTTCCTTAGTGATTAAAATCGTTTGAGAGTGTTTTGAGACGGTTAGGGTTTGTGAAATGGTGAAAAATGACAAAGTTTGGTATTTATACTAATCCTCCTTCACCCCCTATCAGTGGTCGAAGGTAGCCTCCTTCGACCCTTTCACAGGGTCGAATGAGCCCTGTCCTGGTCGAAGGGAATTCTTTCAATTCCACATCCCAGGTTCGCCCATTTACAAAGGGTCGAACCAAAACATAATTCCTCCTTCGACCACTCGAAGTGGTCGAACCAGAACCCATGTTTCTCTAGTTTTTCAGTTTGTCGTGTTTAACGCATTTTAACATACCTTAACACATGAGCATGCAACCTTAGTCTATGTTTAACATATCTAAGCACGGATGATCATCTACACATCATTTAAACACATCTATGTGTATAATCCACCACACGACCCATAACCTACACATACACTTAATTAGTTTATGTAATGTCACCAACAACAAAACTCGGTACTAGTGTATTCCCAAAACGACTCCCAATGATCCTCCAGATCATTGAACCCTGGACAATCCTAACTTGACCCGACTCAACTAACCCAGTTAAGTCCGTTTATAAATGTTTCCCGCTAAGGTAGACTTAGATGTTACTAAAATGTTTAAGCCAGATATGCCGGGTGTCACAATCATCATCTTCTGTGGTTGCACGCAATCATATTATGAACTGGTTGATTGAAGAGGGTGAAGTAGATAGTTATAACTATGGCGTTTTATGTGTAACATCCCATCCAATCCACTTTTTTGATAAATGGACTGTTAATATTTATATTTATATATATATATATATATAAAGAAAACTTTAAATATATATTATACTAGTGGGAATGCCCGCGCGTTGCGGCGGGTGTCCCGATTGATATCATATTGAACTAATACCAATAAAATAGTAGGCAAAGGGCCAAAATAATAATTCATTTTTCTCTCCAAAATCGACGTATTGATACCAACTTAATACCAACAAAGCGAATAGTGTTTCTAATATAAACAAAATGACGATTACAAAAGTCAGCGTGCATTCAAGAAATAAACGTGTCCACACCTACAATTCAATATATAGGGGTCCTCCGAAGTCAAAAGTCCTAACGGTTTCTCCTATGCAAAATCTAGACCTTATCTAGACACATTACTTGCTAGATTTTTTTATAACCTCGCCCTTTGTCCCATTCCGAGTTGACTTGTCAATAGAACTCTAGATCACTTGTACGCTCTACTTTTGTCTATGAACCAGGTCTATTAGAGAAAAGATGATAACATGAAAAGCATATGAAACCATTAATAGGATGATTAAACTAAGAAATAATGGGCTACATGGTCACAACCCAATATAAAACATAACCAAACACAAGTTACCTGATATAAGCGGCATACAGGCTGTTGCCGAAATCCCCAAACCACACAATAATGAAGCTATATCATGACATGACATGACATTTCTAGTTTCTTAAAGTCTTGTTGGATTTTCATACGATACGTTTTCCTTTTTTTCATGTTTTGATGATCCTATGGAAAATCAAAAAACAAAAACAATGTGGTATATTGAAAAATCGTGAAGCTATCATTATAAAACATTACTTGAATTCTACGCAGGAGCGACTCGATCTTTTTTAAAGCCCAAAGCTAAATGAAATTCGGTGCCCTTTGTCGAATTTCATTATTATACACCCTCATCTTTTTATCCGGGCTTGGGACCTAACAAGAATAAGCTAAAAAGTTTTAATAGGCATTGAGTTAAGTTTTAACTTGCATGTTTTTTTTCTTGTGTAAACAACTAAACATACTTATATGCATAGATTAATTTTATTAGCAAAAAAGAATAAGCAAATGACTTAATGACTATTGTTGTGAGATTATGCAATTAACTCTAGTATAACATTTGGCGGAACAAGTGTTTGGTTTTTAATTATAAGTTCTTGTTTCCACTTTAACACTTTAGGATATAACTAACTCAAGTTCTTATAAAAGTTTATTATATAGAATGAAAAGGAATTGCTTTCCATTTCAATTTTTTCTTCATACTAAAAATAAAGCAAAACAAATATGTGTTCATAAATCATAAAATATATAGAAAAATGCACTGTATGTATTTCAGCTTTTGGTGTTATTAAGTTCTGGATTTCAGACTTTATAAGTTGAGACGTAGTGCATATAGCTCATAAAACCAATAAAGAATTCATAAAGGATGATATTACAAGCCAGTTGAATCAAAGTATTTTTAGTTGTTAGAATTTAGAAAGGCTCCAAAATAGCTAAAATGTACATGCTAATCAAAGCAACTCTAATTAACACACATATCTAGAATCTGATTATCACGTACAGAGAGATTCAACAAGCTGTAATAATAATTTGAAAAACAGTAAACAAGATAATGAAACTTTATACCCTAAATTACGCAATACGAGTAACGGAATGATGAGAAGAAACAATACAGAGAGTGTGTGTGTGTGAGAGAGAGTACCCATGGATAATATGAAGATAAAACTCTCCATACTATCAATGGAAGTTTCTTCATGGAATGGAATAGATTTTGTTATGAATGATTAATATAAATAAAACACAATCAATAAATAATTGATTAGGAGAGCTCTTCATATGGCCTAAGAGGGAAGGTGAAGGGGGTTAGGGGTACTATACGAATGATATTATAGCTTTTAACTAAAAACAAAAGATAAAATTACTCTACTAACCCTCTAAGTGTCTTAATTGTCCCTAATATCCCTATAATACCCTTATGAAATAAACTTTATTCTCTTATAGTCGTTGCTTTAAAAATTGTACCCATGTCAAAATTCCAATATGGTACATCACTCCTCCTTTATAATGTATTATAGATTATAGATATTTAAATGAAAAATAAATAAATAAACGAATCAGTGGAGTGCTGCCTCCAAAATAGTGTTTTGGTGAAGTGAATTAGTGATGTGACAGTGTAGGATTGATGGAAATTAGTAAAATGAAAAAACCTTACGGGTACAACCCCCCCCCCCCCCACGGGCGGGCTATAAAGCCAAACCGGAACTAACTTTCGAAACATTTATATCATTTATACTAGTTTATACTCTAGGAGCGTCCCGGGTTGAGAAATCTAAGTAAAGTGAATAAAATTAGAAATATCTAAACTATAAAAATGGCATCTGCCAATATATGAATAATGAATATTATTATTATTATTATTATTATTATTATTATTATTATTATTATTATTATTATTTTAATCAAATCTCTGCCATAAGTTATCATATTCTAATATAAAAAAGGGTAATTGGGTCGGGTATCACCTAATCCCAGGCCCGACCCAAACCCATAATTTTTTTAAACTAATTCCAAACCTGACACAATACCTGTCGGGTTACAAAAAATAGTCGTTTTTTTCTCCGTTTTTTATATAGCATTATGGTACTCGTTGGAAAGATAATAAAACTCTCGTTAACTTGGTGTAATTTTTTTCTTTAAAAAATCTCGTATATAAAAGATATTAACATTTAAAAGTTATGAGAGGAAACATAAGAGAGAAAATAATAAAGTTTTAATATTTACATTTAGTAGATTAGGTATTTAATAGATTATGTTAAATCATATTTAAATCATATTTATTTCTTTTTTTTAATTGGTCTAGAGTTGCTACATCACATCTTAGGCCATGGGGTATACTCTAACATATGTGGTGTTAAAGGTGACATGGCATGTTAACTTGCATTGTACACCACTCCCTCCTTGTGTTAAAGGGTGTTAAAAAGGTTATGTGTTAACATGTTAACATGGTGTTAAAAGTCTACATTAATTTTTTTCCTTTTATGAACCTAAAACTACTAAAAATATATGATTAGGTGAAATTGATTAGATTAAGCCATTTCCTTAAGGTGAATGAGAAAAAATGGATGATGTGGCATCTAAGTGGAGTTAAGAAGGGTTAAAGTATACCCTAAGGCCTTATGTGACATCTATCAAAACAGAGATTGCATAATATTATGACATGTTATTAAAACTGCTTTGGTTTATTATATACTAGATTTATATCCCGGAAGTATCCCGGGTTGAGAAATCTAATATGAAATATCAATTTTAACAATGTATCTTCAATGTTAATGCCTAACCTTAAAATGTATAACTCTTATTAAAACTTAACCTAAAACAATGTACAACTTCAATGCTAACACCTGTTGTAAATAGAATTCATATTTACCGGTTTGAACATAATTAATGACTTGCCTATACATGATTAACGAATAACCTGAACACTTTGTGTTTTTTTCCTGTATAAACAAAAACCCACAAAAAAATAGTCGGTTTTTTCTCCGTTTTTTATATAGCAATATGGTACTCGTTAGAAACACAATAAAACGCTCGTTAATTTGGTGTAATTTTTTTTCTTTAAAAAATCTCATATATAAAAGATATTAACGTTTAGAAATTATAGGAGAAAACATTAAAGAAAAAAAATTCAATTTTGTTTTTAAAATATTTTTTTCCTAAAATATCTCAATGGCACATGGCATTAGATAAAAACAAAATAATTCAAAAATAATAAAATTCACACCTCATTATGCCACGTGGCAGATTCAAATGAGAGTTGAGGCCCTCATTGAACGCCACGTCACCGACTATCAATTCTTTTATATATACTAGTGGGTTTACCCGCGCGTTGCGGCGGGATCCAAAAAAAAAGCTTGTAATACGTACATTAATAAAAACGTAAAAATGCAGATTTGATATCATTACCAATGTTGTGTATCGAATAAAGTGTTCAAAAACAAAAACGCAACTACTCATGATATACTTCCATAGCTTGCAACAATAAACCATGCAATATGTTTATATCACCCATCAAACATTACCACTTGAATTGTTTGTCCATATTTTATAAAATTTGTAATTCAAAGATGTTGCTATCAGTAAACATGCCCCGGAAATGTTACAAAGAGAAAAGATCACCAAAATCAACATAGCAAGAGCATTACTCAGATCGATTCATTAAAAATGGAAAAAAAAAAAACTTTGAGCACCTTTCTCCATACTTGACCCGTTTGAAAAGATAACATTACTCATATCAACCCATTAATTTAAAAAAACACACCTATTTGATCCATTGCCTTATGGTATGGTTCCTAGTTCTTGTATTTCTCCTTCATGGGTCCGGTTCTAGTCTAGGTCGAAAATTTACACAAACATCTTATTTTTATGTTAGTCATGTAAATTGAATACACAAACAAAAATAATCAATAAAGCTAGTCTGATGACTATTCTGTATTAAGGCGCTGCCATTGTAGCTTAAACATAATTAAACATTTTGGAAGCTCAACACTTGAACAACTCATACATAATTAGACCCCAAGAAATGTTCATATAATTTCAGTTATACAATTCATGTCACAGTATCGTAAATTCTGTAAATTGATATTATAATGAAACAAATGGGTCAACTTGTAATGGATCAACTAAGGTGAACACACTCTAAATTTCGATGACATAGATGTGCAAAGGAGGAAAATTACATCTCGGTATATCGTTCAATATAGAACAAACGCAAAAGCAAAATTATCAAAAACACAGATTCAATGAAAGTGAATGATAACTGGATTTTGTCTTTACCTGCAGAAGAGAGATTGAGAGCATGTACTTGTAATCTGGCCGGAGCTCCTATACCGTCACCACCATATGCTCTAGCGGTCTACACCACTCGATCGCTTGCATTAGGCCCTAGACCAGCAAATATAGTTATTAGTCACCGAAGATAGAGAAAATTAGAAAGGGAAACACCGACTAAAGACTCATGATGAAAAACAATTACCTAGCGCCAAATAAAGTCAATGGAAAACACCAGACGATTTTGCCTTGAAGTAATCAAAGCGAGCATCATAAGCATCTATTATTAATTCAGTATCAATACGCTCGTAAATCTGTCAATTTAAAAGTTGAAATAAACAAATTTACGTGCAATTTAAAAGTGAAGCAAAACTGAAGAGATAGGGAACCGCGCAAGCGCACGGGCCCACATCTCCACATATGCCAACACAGCAAGCCTACGTGGGCTTCTAGAAAGCGGCGCGGGGTACCTCGTAGTGTGACAGCTAATAACCGACAAGAAAGGGACGTCCAGCCAATAAGAGACGTCCATTCCCTGCTCCACGATCGCCTGCAGGTACGAGGTACAGAATAGTACAAGAAAGGACAGACAAGGACACGTGGACCAATAGCGAAGGAACAGCGCAACGAATGACAACGGCCTAATCGTACAGCCAGCTGTCATTCTCCCCTCGACCAATCACAGAGGACCTCAGGTGGCCTATAAATACCCTATGAGGTCAGACGAAGAAAAGGATGAACAATCAGAGAGAGAGGGAGAATCATAGTTACGAGAATTAGATTATAGTCGAAGCGCTGTAACAGTAGCTATCATAGTCCTGTAATAATCATTGAATCATTAATGAGAATAACGTCCTTACTTGTGCTATCATCATAGTGTACTGTTATATTGGTGTTTCTTCATTGGCGCCATCCGTCTATTTGAGCATACAAGAACGTTAAAAACTTCTATTTCTCAAAAACAGTAACTATGTCTCTCATACCACCGTTACCAAACTTCACGAACGCTAACCCCGACACCGACGTTGCCCAGGGAGGCACCGGCCAGTCGGGAAACACAGCAGATGTTCAGCAACAAACAACAAACACGGGTCCAGCCGTCACCCCATCTTCAGGGACAAGGCAGACCCCCTCCTTCCAGTTTATTACCGAAACGAATCAGGTTTCCCCAGCCGAGAATACCGCGCCGATGGTTAGTCCGGAGGTATGGTATACTCAGCAAAAGGAAGCCCTGAAACGTGTATACCTCCAAAAACTGAGGGACCAACAACTCAGAGAGGCTGCCCGCGCGCTTTCCTACAGCGAAGGACCGTCCAACACAGCAAGGAACAACGGCGGGAGCAACCATGAAACTGACCCCACATGGAGAGAAGACTCAGACGAGTCCCAAAGTCGTTTCACGCGTGACATAAGCCAGCCCTTAAGCAACACCGCTGCGCGAGGGCACTTTATGACTGGTGATGACGACCTAACCAAACCATATTATCCTCCATCGTTCATGGAAAAGTCAAAATTCACCCCGCGCATTGCGCTGGCACCCCTGCCACCCAAAACAAAAATCCCGAGTACGCTGGGTAAATTTGATGGAACAGGGGACCCAGACGACCACCTGAGAACATTCGAGGTCGCAGGAAAATGTGCACAATGGAGTTTGCCAGCATGGTGTCACATGTTCGCGCAGACGCTCACGGGCGCTGTGCGAGTATGGTTTGACAGCCTACCAAATGGGAAAATTGATAACATCAAAGAACTGACAGACAAGTTTGCAGACCACTTCAGTCAAAACAAACGAATTGAGCGCGACTCAACTGACATCCTGCAAGTCAGGCGACGAGACAATGAGTCAATCGAAGACTACATCACCCGTTTCAATAGGGAAGCTCTGCAGATCGGGCCCATCGGTTTCGAGCTTATGAAAGCAGCCTTCACTCAGGGAGTGCGATGCGACTCCCTCATCCGCACACTAGCAGGCTGTACCGGAATGCCCAACACATGGGATGAAATCATGAAGGGGGCTAAAACATATGCAAAAACAGAACGAGAACTGTCTGTCTGGAACCGGGTACAAGCACCTCAATACACGGACGCGCAAGCGCAAGCTGCGCGCTCCAGGCATGGTCGACAGGACAGAAGGGGAAGAGGCTCTGTTTGGAACCGACTCCAAGGGGGCGCCCAAACAGATACCAAACCCATCGAGGTCCAAGACCACAAAGGAAACACACAGAATGACCACAGGTCAGGAAGAAGGAGTCACAACAATTGGACCCCACTCACGAAAACCCCAGCGCAGGTGTTAGCAACGGAAAACGTAGCTTTCCCAGAACCCAAGGTGATCAAAAGACGGGATAACTTGGATCCAGGAAAGTTCTGCGCCTATCACCAAGACATCGGGCACGACACAGACAAATGCTATCAGCTGAAGCAAGCAATCGAAGAGGCCCTAAAATCCGGTAAACTTGGGCATTTGCTAAGAAATGTCGAGCGCAAGCAGCAAGAGGGGCCACCGCAAAAGAAGATCAAAAATGTTAGCCTGATGATCCACTCTGACAAAAGAAAGCAAGCGAAAAGAAAGCCTGACCAAGTGGCAGAATGGAAAGAACAACAAGTACGTTTCCCAACAGTCAAGGGCGGACCTTCATCCACCCGAGCACTCGTCATCACAGCCATTTTCGATCATTATCGAACCACTCGCGCGCTGGTAGATACAGGGAGCAACTCTGACATAATGTACGAGCAATGCTTCAACCTCCTAGACGAGGAAGACAAGCAGCGCCTGCGCCCAGTCAACTCCCCTATCATGGGTTTCTCAAATGAAGTCATATCACCTCTAGGGGAAATTTCCTTCCGTCTAACGATGGGGGACAAAGCGCATTCAAGAACAGAAGATGTCACCTTCCTCGTTGTGCCAACGAAGTCCACCTACGACATCATTTTGGGGCGAGAAGCAATGGCTGCCTACAACATGGTGCCGTCGACGATACATGGAGCCATTGGGTTCCCAACACCAACGGGCGTAGCAATCATATGGGCCAACAGAGAGTGCGTTATGACGGAAGAGCCACATCCCGCCAAAATGTTAAAGGCCACCCCGCGCACTGAGCCGGAAAAGTGGATCCTCAATACCAAGTTCCCAGAACAGACGGTAACACTGGGGGCCGCCATCTCGGAGAACACACGGGAACGCCTAAAGCAGCTCCTGCGAAAGAACTTAGACGTTTTCGCGTGGCAACCATCAGACATGGTGGGGGTCCCGCGAGAGCTCGCCCAACATAAGCTTAACACATACCGTTCGGTTGAGCCAATCGCACAAAAGCGCAGGAGCATGGGCGCTGAAAAAGCCAAAGCAATGAACGAGCAAGTCAATGAGCTACTGAAGGCAGGGATCCTGCGTGAAACCAGATACCAGACCTGGGTCGCAAACCCAGTCATGGTCAAGAAAAGCAATGGAAGCTGGAGAATGTGTGTGGACTACACTGACCTCAACAAAGCTTGCCCAAAGGATTGCTACCCCTTGCCGGAAATAGACTTGAAAATCGACTCCCTCGCGCCATTCAGATTCAAATGCTTTTTGGACGCTTACAAAGGCTACCACCAAATCCAAATGGCGCCCGAGGACGAGGACAAAACTGCTTTTCGAACAGACAAAGGCATTTTTTGCTACACAAAGATGCCATTTGGGCTAAAGAATGCAGGAGCCACCTATCAACGGCTGATGGACCGCGCATTTGCACTACAAATCGGCAGAAACCTCGAAGTCTATGTAGATGACCTAGTCATCAAAAGCAAAGAGGAGGACCAGATGTTGAAAGACATCGAAGAGACCTTCAAGCACTTGAAAGAGATCCACATGAAACTCAACCCGAGCAAGTGCGCATTCGGAATGGAGGAGGGAAAGTTTCTGGGGGTAATCGTCACCAAAGATGGTTTCCGACCAAACCCAGAAAAAATCCAAGCCATAGCACAGATGCCATCTCCATCAACGCTGAAGGACGTCCAAACCCTGAACGGACGCTTGGTCGCCATCAACAGGTTCCTCTCCAACCACGCAACCAAATCCATCCCGTTCATTGAAACACTAAAGAGTTGCCTGAAAAAGAACCAATTCAAATGGACCAGCGAGGCAGAGAAAGCTTTTCAAGACATGAAAGCCTGCCTAATGGATCTCCCAACGCTCACTGCGCCTCTACCGCGAGAACCTCTGACAATGTACCTATGCGCCACAGAAAAGGCGGTAAGCGCAGTGCTCATGGTGGATCGCAAACTGGTTCAAACCCCAATTTATTACATCAGCAGAGTCCTGACAGATGTAGAAACCAGGTACACGACGATGGAAAAGTTGGTACTAGCCCTAGTGCATGCATCGCGCAGACTGCGCCGATACTTCCAAGGACACCCAATCAATGTGCTCAGCGACTACAAACTGAACAATGTACTCTCCAAACCAGAGCTGTCCGGGAGATTGGCAAAGTGGGCAATTGAACTAGGCGAGCATACCATCTTCTACAAGTCAAGACCAGCAATCAAGGGACAAGTCCTGGCGGATTTCATCGCCGAGGTACCACAAGAAAAAATAGAAGAGTGCAAGGCTGAGCAAGGCCCACAGCAACAATGTGAGGACAAGGCAATTTGGAACTTGTACACGGACGGAGCCTCAAACGACGATGGCGCAGGTGCGGGGGTCAGGCTCGTCCACCCTGACGGGGCCGAGTTCACCTACGCAATCCGCCTAGAATTCAAAACAACGAACAACGAGGCCGAGTACGAAGCTTTCCTCGCAGGCCTGCGCATCGCGCAAAAACTGGGCGCCAAGCACGTTTTCGCGCATGTAGACTCCATGTTGGTAGCAGGACAAATTACCGGGAAGTATGATGCCAAAGACCCATCCATGGCAACATACCTTCGGTACGCGAAGGAATTAATGGCCACTTTCTCAAGCTGCACCATCGACCACATCAGTCGCAGCCAAAATAAGCCAGCTGACGCTCTAAGCAAAATGACATCCACAAACTTTGGCCATTTAGCAAAAGAGGTCCGCGTGGAAGTGCTAGCCGAACCTTCAGTACCACCCAAAGAGGTCCATGTAATCCAAATAGGTATTGACAGCTGGATGACCCCCATCGTCTCTTACCTCACCACAGGCACACTGCCAAGTCAGCGCGCAGAGGCAAGAAAGATACAACACAAAGCGTTACAGTACCAAATGCAAGATGGAGTGTTGTATCGAAAATCTTACTTGGGGCCATTGCTGAAGTGTGTCGATGGAACAGACGCAGACTACCTTGTCAGGGAAATCCACGAAGGGATATGTGGTATACATGCGGGGCCGCGCATGGTGGTGGCAAAGATCATGAATGCCGGCTACTACTGGCCTGGCATGCATCTGGACGCGCTGGAAATCATACGACGATGCGACTCTTGCCAACGCCATGCGCCGAACACCATGCGCCCGAAAAACGACTTGATACCAGTAACATCCGCATGGCCATTTCAAAAATGGGCCATCGACCTGGTAGGGCCGTTCCCCATGACCACAGGCAAGCGGCGGTACTTGATTGTTGCAATTGATTACTTCACGAAATGGATAGAAGCCAAACCGTTAGCAGAGATCAACGCAAACCAAGTAAAGAAATTCATTTGGGAGTTCCTCATTTGCCGTTTCGGTCTACCCATGGAGATTGTCACAGACAACGGAACACAATTCGCGGATAGAGGACTCCTAAAGTGGTACACAGAGCTGCACATCAAGCCCATCTTTACATCAGTCGCTCACCCACAGGGTAATGGTCAGGTTGAGCGCGCCAACAGGAGCATCGTCGAAGGCATCAAAGCACGCCTAGGGACGAAAGGAAAAGCCTGGGCGGAGGAATTACCGAGCGTGCTATGGGCTAATCGAACCCTAACAAAAACGAGCACCGGCGAAACCCCGTTCAGCCTCACCTATGGCTCCGAAGCAGTCATCCCGGCCGAGATAGGGTGTCCCTCTGCAAGAGTCCTGTCTGCACGCCACACCGACAACGAAAAAGAGCTGCGCACCAACTTGGATTTGCTGGAAGAACGTCGAGACTTGGCAGCGATAAAAGAGGCTAACTACAAAAAGCAGTTAGAAAAATACTACAACGCCAGGGTCAAACTGAACACCTTCAAAGTCGGCGACTTTGTCCTAAGAAACAACGAAGCCAGCGGAGTGCTTCCAGCAGGCAAGCTCACTCCCACTTGGGAGGGTCCATACCGCATCACCGAAGTGCTAGGGAAAGGAGCATATAAGCTATCAACACTAGAGGACAAGCTGATCCCACGCACGTGGAATGCAGCGCAACTAAGAAAATGTTATATGTAATCACCGCTCGTATTGTAATGAAGGCTGTTTAGCCATTTAATATGACAGTCGTTTTTCTTTCCCTAACCCAAACTCCTATTCTGTTACTCATCATATCGTTACATATACCAACTTGTAAATTCTAAAACAGGCGCGCCATATGGCTAAGATATCGCGCGCCACCTAAACATTGTATGGCTAAGATACAATGTCAAATTAAAATTGCAAGATAACTTGCAAATTCTAAAACAGGCGCGCCATATGGCTAAGATATCGCGCGCCCCCCAAACATTGTATGGTTAAGATACAATGTCAAATTAAAATTGCAAGATAACTTGCAAACTCTAAAACAGGCGCGCCATATGGCTAAGATATCGCGCGCCACCTAAACATTGTATGGCTAAGATACAATGTCAAATTAAAATTGCAAAATAACTTGCAAACTCTAAAACAGGCGCGCCATATGGCTAAGATATCGCGCGCCACCTAAACATTGTATGGCTAAGATACAATGCCAAATTAAAAATTGCAAGGTAACTTGCAAACTCTAAAACAGGCGCGCCATATGGCTAAGATATCGCGCGCCACCTAAACATTGTACGACTAAGATACAGTGTCAAATTAAAAATTGCAAGACAACTTGCAAGTCCTAAAACAGGCGCGCCATATGGCTAAGATATCGCGCGCCACTTAAATATTGCATGACTAAGATGCAATGTCTAAAATTAAAGGATGGCAAAAATAACTTGCAGTCTTCTAAACAGATGCGCCATATGGCTAAGATATAGCGCGCGACCTAAACACTACACAGCGATCAGAAACATAAGACGTACAACACAGTACACGAAATTAAAATTCTTACTAACATTCAAAACCGCAAACATATCGTTCATTAAGTCATTACAGGGTTCCAAAAAAGAAAAAATACATATATCTATGGCGCCGCACCCTCAGAAGCATCACTAAGCTCCTCCTCAGAATCAGACAAATCCAGCTTCTCACTAGGGCCAGGAGCTTCACCTTCAACCGGAGGACCCGCATCAGTCTTCTTCATGGCATATTTGCGCCTAGTATGCGTCAGACCCTGCTTTTCAAAAGACGACCGTAGGATATGACATGTTGGCTGGTCTCGATGACTCACAACGAAATCCACCAACTCAACGTTCAGGCGGTCGTACTCTGCGGTCTTCTTCTCAAACAAAGCATCCAGGTCTTTGTCATACAAAGGGAACTGCTCCAAGGCCTTCCCATCTTTCGCATGCTGGAACCCCTCGAGGAACCCAGCCTTGCGCCCCACCAACTTGGCAGCAGCGTTCACAGCGGCAACCGCCTGGCGCGCCTCATCACAATTCTTCACGTGATAAGCGACCTATAAAATGTACACAAGAACCTGTTAAGCATCACAAAAAAGAAAAAACAACAAGAAAATAAAGAGTTAGAGCAAAAGACGAACCTCTGGGACACAACAGGTCATAAGCCATTCCCGGTCCTCATGCGCCAAGCGCGCCTCGTCACGAGCATCCAACGCTTCCCCCTCAAGGTCAGCGTTCTGCTGCTCAAGTTCCAGGTTGGCCTCCTCTAAGCCTGCCACCTTGGTCTCCAATTTTGCAATCTTGGCATCCTTCTGCCTCAGCATCTCGCGAGCATCAACCAAGGCATCACGACGCTGCTCCAACTTTTCATTAAGATCGAGGATCTTCCGCGAAGCCTCACCCCATAAACGCTCAGCTTCCTGCTGCTTCTGCGCTGCAACTTCCAGAGTCCGGTTGGTTTTGGCACAGGCAGCTGTCCACTGCTGCTCTCGCTCAGACAAGTGCTTCTCAAGTTTATCCCGCTCCTCGCGATAAGTAACAGCATCCCACTTAGCGCGCTTCAACTCCTGCGCCAACCTATCACGCTCCGCGCACACCTCACTGAACTTAGTGTCATATTCCTGGCGCTCATGGGCCAGGAAACCCCACTGCCGGGCAATCTCAGCGGAAGTAGAGATCAAGTTTGCCAGGCTCATCATATTGTCTTCAAGAAGATCCTGATGAGGACGACTGGCCTGGTGCTCGCGTTCAGCGGGAGGCACAAGATTACCCAGCAGCTCCCTACAGCTATTCACATCCACAAACCGAGCGCCGGTAGTCAATTGCCAGGAAGGGATGTAAACTTCATCAGGATTCACATCCGCGTTTTTAAGGCTAGCCCCAGAAAAGCCAGCCTCAAACGCGGGGACTGGACGCTTCTCGCTGGAGTCGTCGTCCATAATTGACAGCCCCTTTATGTCGCCTTCGCTAGTGTCTGGCGGAGACACACGTTGGGTCTCCTCCTCCAAACCCACAGCCGCCTCAGTGAACGCTGGAGCAGTATGGACAGGGGGGTCATCCAGCTGCGCCGTCTGACGCAGAGGAGAAGGCTGAACCACATCACAAGCGGGAGACAACGGTGGAGTCCTCGACGAAAGAGGCTGAACAGGAGGAGTAACAACCCGCCTATCTGGCGAGGGCACCCCCTGAGTCTCAGTCGGGTTCACCATAAAACTCTCATGCACAGCAGTCTCGGTCACATGACTGGGCGCCCCTTCACCCATTAAGTCAGCTGCAAGCAACACAAAGCGAACAATAAGTCAAAAAGGGAGAAATAAGGACGAAGGCATAGTGCGCACACCATGACACTAAGGAACGTACCTAGTAAGCTGTCCTCGGCGCTATGCACCAAGTCACCCAACTTTTGCCTTTTTTCAGCTGGGGATAGAGAGCCAGTATCATGCGCCCCCTCAGTAGAAGGCTGACGAGACTTGGTTCGCCTCGAACGCTTCTTTTTCTGCGGAGTCTGTTGGGCCACAGACTGATCCACTTCGGTCTCTACAGTCAACGGAGCCTGAAGAATCACCCCCTCCACCATGTCCTTCAACGCAGCTGTTCCCTCATCCGTGAACGCATCTGAAAGTTCAACGTAGCTTCGTTCAATAGGATTGTAGTTTTGAAGATACCTGCTAACGACCTCATGGTCTAAAATAAAGGCAACACCTTCACTTCGACTACCACCATGCGCCACCCCAGCCCTTGGCTGCCTCACTCGACGGAGCACAAACTCTTCAGCCTCCGTCTCCTCTCCGCTGTCGTCCACAACAAAGGTTGACAGTACTTCTCTCTCGCTTCCGCCTGCGGACGACAAATGCGGAGAAGAGGATGCGCCAGAGTCAGACGACTCATCACTTGAAATAACAATAAAAGGACAACCCGTCCGCATGAACATGTTCACCGGAGAGGGGTTATCAAATTGAGAAAAAGGCTCACCTGTCTCAGTTATCTGCAAAGGCGCATTGACACCCTCCTGCGCCACAACCTCCAGTTGGGGACGAACAAGCGTGTCCCACGCCTTCTCCAATATATACAGCTCACCCTCCGCGAGCTCTCTGAAGGCGAAACCCATATTATCACCACCCAACAGCACACTATGTAAACTCTCCACATCTGCAAAAGAACAAAACAAGTCAATACAAACGTAAAGCAAACACACTGAGGAACGTACCCCGAGAGACAAACCTTTGCCATCCTCAGTCAGATGAGGATTACGCCCCTGAATATCATATTTCAGGCTCATCCCTGCCATCACCAGTGCCGTCTCAGGGATTTCGCACAAATCCACTGGGTGCGCAGTAAGAGTTTGGAACCAATCTTGGTCTTTGTAGTCAATCAACACCGCCTTTGGCGCACCATCATCCGGGTCCAACCGACCCATCACAACAGGGATAACACCCTCGTTGATCCAGAAAAACTTAGGCTTCCAATCACGAAAGCTCTTCACTCCTGCCTTAGCACAGGGAGCCACTCCTGCGCGTGGCCTGCAAGACAGCTAACTCTCTACAAAGCAGAGAGAATAGAAGACATAAAACATGTCAACTAACGGCTCGATCTTCTGAGAGTGACAGCAAAACTCAAAGAACATCAGCCGCGACATCAAACCGGGATGAATCTGGTTAACATGTACGCCTACAGTCTGAACGAACGTCTTCAAAAAACAAGTCACCGGAACCCTAAAATTACAATCCTTGAAGTACGTAGCGTACAACCCAATCTTGCCAACTGGAGGCTCCAAGATGGTTTTATCGGGGGCAGGAGCCTCAACACCATAGCTAGAAGGAAACGCATGTTCCTTCCTAAACTTACGGAACTCTCCTTTCGCCCACACTGCCGTAACTTCGCCGGCGTGTGGTGGCCCTTTTTTAGAACCATCGTCTCTCCTTTTCGAGCCACCACGTTTCTTCTTGGGAATCTGAACAACGTTCTCCATTATAAAAAGGTAAAAGTTTTTCGAAAAAGGGAACTCAACTCTTGAAGAATGCAGAGAGAATTTTCTTTTGCTAAGTTTCGAAATATGTAAGTGTGAGAATAGAGGAGAAGAAGGAACGACCTTTTATATGCAAGTCACGTGCCACACAGACGGTTACAGTCGTGTGGCACAACCGACCAATAAGAACGTGACACGTCAGGAGAGAGAAGGACAGGGAGCATGCGAAGCGACAGGTCGGGCCCACCTGTCCCTGCAGCAGTACAACTGTCAGAAACTTTTCGGCTACCAACCTGTCCCATCCGCCCCGCGCCCTGACACATTTGATGTGTGCATTAATTACTGACGTGCGCAGGAAACCCACTTGGAATGTCGCTGCACAACGCGCAGTCGCATTTAGATAAAATAAACAACTTAACAAAAACACAACAATTTCCTTTTTCTTTTCTTTCCTTTTAGTGCAGCGCCCTGCATGCAACGCATACAGCACACTACACTGGGGGGACTTGAAGAGATAGGGAACCGCGCAAGCGCACGGGCCCACATCTCCACATATGCCAACACAGCAAGCCTACGTGGGCTTCTAGAAAGCGGCGCGGGGTACCTCGTAGTGTGACAGCTAATAACCGACAAGAAAGGGACGTCCAGCCAATAAGAGACGTCCATTCCTTGCTCCACGATCGCCTGCAGGTACGAGGTACAGAATAGTACAAGAAAGGACAGACAAGGACACGTGGACCAATAGCGAAGGAACAGCGCAACGAATGACAACGGCCTAATCGTACAGCCAGCTGTCATTCTCCCCTCGACCAATCACAGAGGACCTCAGGTGGCCTATAAATACCCTATGAGGTCAGACGAAGAAAAGGATGAACAATCAGAGAGAGAGGGAGAATCATAGTTACGAGAATTAGATTATAGTCGAAGCGCTGTAACAGTAGCTATCATAGTCCTGTAATAATCATTGAATCATTAATGAGAATAACGTCCTTACTTGTGCTATCATCATAGTGTACTGTTATATTGGTGTTTCTTCAAAAACCTTTGGAAGAACACCTTTCTATTGATGCAACAATTTCCCCTTGCAATTTGAACTTCAGACTATTTGTCTTAGAAATACTTTCTAATAACTCATTTTTTTAATATTAATCTATTTACACTACAAAAACATTATATCATTTAAAAAGATCAACTTTCAACAGATGTGTACCAGAAATAAACATTAATAAAAAAAATATCCTCACCGTTCCATCATAGTTGTGACAGTTGTTACACGGATTGTTAATATCTGGTAAAAGAAAAATATATTAAATAAATAAATTATAAATTAACATATATAAAGTCCTAAATATTTCAGAATGACAATAACGGCAACCATCAATCATGTATTATAAGATTTTTAACAAATAGTTGAAAGAGCTAACATTGTGTCTAGTCAAGACTCAAGAGTTATGTGCAGTATTGTAACATAACAACTAATTAAATGACTTAAAAGAATAGACAAACGGCTTAAACAAGCTCTATTTTGCGGATATATTGGCACATGACTTGGCTTACAAATAAGATGTAATATAATAAATAACAAACAGAACATATAAAAACAGGATATTACCTGGATTTACATAAGGTGCTAAAATAATTGACTTCCGATAAACCGAGATTGTCCATCAAGATACCTATGCACTAAGATGGTTAAGAAAAGAGGCTAAAAATAAACTTCAAATCCAATATTGTGTTATGACATATCCTAATTTAAGCTATTAAAGTTGGTTAGCATATAACGGTAAAATATATTTCTTTAAAAGAAAAGGAAAAAACACAAGACAGAGGTATACCATACTCATGTGTTCCAACTTGCTATTTTAGTATACTTTTTTAAGAGTGACTTTCAAGACAACCTAGCATAGAGATGCACAAATTGGATTCAAACCCCAAATCGGTACGGGTTGATCAATGGTAAGTGAAAACCAGGTCGTATTTCAAACCATTTAAAGTATTGTCGATTTGTTAAGCGGATTTAAACCGGTTTCAAAGGAGATAATTATAACCCAGATAGAAACATACCAGGTGTAAACACAACATATGTCTAACCAGTGAGATAAGATTCTAAGTGGCATCACATTGTGCTTTCTTCTGCTTCGGATTCCACAAGTGTTGGTATGCAGTCCACCTTGTAGCAGTTGGCCTATTACAGATATTACATTCGGTTAGCGTTGAATAAAGGTCTGTCGAACCTCATGTTCACTGCTCAAAGCATATATCAATGATACTTTTTTTATAACCTTGAAACCCCGTTAATTACCAAAAAAAAAAAAAAACACACATGCCTAACCAGCAGAACCTCGTAAAACACATAGCTTATGCCAGGCAAGTGGCCTTCAAGGGGTTAGAGGCAGAAAACTTCAGGTTGAGTTTAGGAGCGACTAAATCAATAGCCATTTGAGTAATGCAACCATGAAACTCTATAAATTCTTGGGCCACCTTTCTAAAGAATGTCCAAAATGAATTATCCCAAATGAGTTTATAGTTGCCAGCCGAGACTGTGCATAAGTTACCCCTGCAAATTAACTCAACATGTGAGTCTTTGAAATACTTTACTGTGTAAAATATAAACTAAAACCTTCAACAAAGAAATTACTTACCTGGTCAGAATCATACCTCCATTAAGTCAAGATCAGCTATGTAAACATGTAATACATAAAAAAAACAAAATAAAAAAAAACATTTTTCTTCCACAACGTAAAAGAAAATGTATAAGAAAAGCAAACATTTAAAGTTTTGACACTTTTCATAACTGAACTTACCGTTTTTCACTCAGAAGAATTTGTATACTCTATATGCTGAAATGTCTTGGGAAAACCAAAAGGATATATATGAAGAGTTGAAATATGTTCTTTAGTTAATAAATATAATATTATGTGTTATTTGTGTCCCTTTTCAGTCTGATTGAATGGTAAACTTTTACCTAAGTACTACATAACAAGATCTGACTATGGTATCATGGCTCATATAAGTGGCAAAACTGATGGGTCAGTTGTGTAACGATTTAGTTGTTTTTATAGTAGCTAGTGGTGGTGGTGGATGCAGAAGTTACAGCACATGAACCAAAAGAAAAGAGCAAGATTTAAAACCTTGATCTAGGTTATTCGAATTCTCCTTGCCCAGTAGTTTTTGTAGGGATTCAGAATCATCATTTCTAGGCACCTTCAATGTTAATGCCGATAAACTAATCAAATATATTTCTGGCAGCCTATTCCACTACTTAGCAATCAAATCCGCCTTAATGTGATCAGATCCAAAACCTGGTTAAAATTGAGCAAAAATTTAACAATAAGAAAAATGATTTTGGCATACAAGCGCTTTACATATTACAACAACTCAATATAACTTCTTGATGCATTTTCATCAATATGGAAATAAAATTATTTAAAAATAAATAAAAGTGAAAGATATACAAGCGGAGCCACTTTGTTCACCATCAATGATTTTGCATATACAAGATCAATATGAATCCATTTTCCTATTGAATACTATCCTCTGTAGTAAACCTCTGCCCACAAGTTCAATTAATTACCCTTTAATTTCAAAACCAAAATCGAAAATCATACCTGTAATGGTTTGTTGAGATTAGGATTCATGTGATTGTAGAGAGAGGGAGAGAGGGGATCCATGAGGAGATGTCGATCATTGAAAGGGGCAGTTCACATTCTAGCATTGAAGAAATTGAATGGCCATACGTTTTAGTTGATATGCATCACATAAGGGCAATGTTGGAATATGAGTGTAATATTGTAAAAGTGTGTTGATATTGTAAAGGATGTGGTGGGTGAAATGTCTAGATTACCCTTTTAGGTGTCTTAATTGTCCCAAGTATTCCCATAATGCCCTTTAATTTCTTGCTTAAATCTATTGTACATATTGCTTGTTAAGTTGGACGGCTATGAAAATTACAATGCTGTACATAACTCTTCCTTTATAATGTATTATCTATAATACATTATAAAGGAGGAGTGATGTACCATATTGGAATTTTGACATGGGTACAATTTTTAAAGCAACAAGTATAAGAGAATAAAGCTTATTTCATAAGGGTATTATAGGGATATTAGGGACAATTAAGACACTTTGAAGGGTAATGTAGACATTTCACCCACCACATCCTTCACAATATCAACATACTTTTACAATATTGCCCTCTCTTTAGTCTTGTTTCTCTCGCAGGTTATTCAGCTTTAATTCACAATTCATTTTGCTATTAATTATAATCATCAATCCATCGTCCCTTCATCTTGGCTGGGATTTTGAAAGTCTGTAACTGATTCATCTTTCATTCTTCCCATATATAATCCAACTCCAGTTGTACCAATTCTCAAACCAAATCAATCAATCATTCAAAAACAAATGGCTTGAATCATGAACAAGATCGGAGACGTACAAAACCGACCACAACTCCAAACAAGATCGGAGATGCACGAAATCATAAGGCCCACCACACTGGTTTCACGTTGTCGTCGAGTTCATTCCACGGGTTCTTGAAATTTTGATGACGAGGTAAACTTCGATCACTGGTTCTTGATCTAGCTACTTGTTACATAATTAGACATGACCAGTTTATGTGTTTGAGTTCATGTTTTATAATTTATTTGTTTTATTGCAGGCTAAGGTTTGAGTTCCAAGATATTGTTTAATTATGTTATTCAGTTTTAAGTTTTATGCAATTTTATTTATTTACTATCAAATATTAAATATTTAAATGATAATAAAGATTTTGGTTACGTTTGAAGGTTTATACTTTATAGTGCATAGTTGAAATGGAAGATTCGGATTCGGTTTGGATTCGGTTGCTATGCTTTTGGAGTCTATAAGTTCCGAAATACAGCAGCTTCAGAAAGCATTTGATGAGTTGGAAAGTCAGCGTGCTGTGACCTTGAACTTGAAATGGAAACAAATTGAGGAGCATTTTCATGGCCTTGAGAAATATTTGAAGAGGCGGTTTACAGAGCTGGAAGACCAAGAAAAGGAGTTTGAGATGTAAACTGTGCAAGCGCCAAAAGTGTTGGAGAAACGGCGTGCTGTGGTTGTGGCTAAGGAGGAAGCTTCGTTGACGAGGCTTCAGGAGAAACGAGATATTGCGGTGATTGCTATCTCGAATGTGGTTAAGAAGAATAAGAATTTACATGTGGATGAAAGTGTTCATAGTGATTTATAGTTGACAGGAATTGATTTATTATTTATGGTTGATAGGAATTGATTGTTTGTTGGTTGCCTTACAAATCTGTGAAGTAGGTTATGAGCAGGAACAATATTAAAAATTAGGATTCACTGTTTCTTTCTAATTGCATTTCAAACATCTAGATAGTTTGACTAATAAACTGTCTTTTATAAATTTTAGAAACAAATGGTGTAGTAAGTATTGAGTGCTATATAGAAACAAATGTAAAGTTAACTATTTTAAAAGAGTTAATAGTATTGGTACATAACATTCTATGTTTACCCATATTCTTAAGCTTTGTATAGCCTTTGTATTTTGATTAGCAAGAAAATGTTGGTATGGATCTCGAATTGTCGTTATTGTAATTAGCCCATTATAGATATATTGTTATGTGAAAATTTAAAAATATGTTAAGCCGAAGGCTGTTGGTTCATACTTCATTATTGATACTATGAGTATATTTATCCGTCAAGACCATCCACTACTCAAACAAAATCCTCATATTTAATTGATATTACTAAATATTTATCCTTAGTAATATGTAGATTGCTGCAAGTCTTCCTACAAACACCATGCCCAAACAAAACCTCATATTTGATTGATATTATTAAATATATTTTATCCTTAAGTTGTATGTAAATTGCTGCAAGTTTTCCTATAAATATCAGGCTTGGATACGACTCTGCAAACTTTGCTCTGCCACAACAGGTCATAATTAAAGCAATAAAAGGTAAAATTAAAGTATATTTGACATCCTTCATGAAGTGCTTAGTTTTCTTACATGTTTTTCATTGTAGCTCCTGGATCATTGGTCAATAACACATTTAGGTGCTTCACTAAACCTCATCTACTTCATGTGGAGAATGTAAGTTCATGTGGAGAATGTGAGGTAAGACTTGAGACCCATACTACAAATAAAAATAGAGCTTAAATGAAAAGGGGTTGAAGGTTGTCTAAAATGCAGGATCTACATCCTTTCATTAAAAGTAATTAGCATTTTTAACATGATATTAATTAGTGGGTTGATAAACAATACAGTGGTCCAGTTTCAGTTATGCTTTTCTTACCGAGCCAAACCACTTCTTTTTAAAAAGAGTTAAATATGTCAGATAAGTAAATTTTTTCAAACGGGTAGATTTGTCAAATGGGTTAAATTTTTGTATAACGGGTCAATTTTGGTTATAGTTTATCCGTAAACACCTAGGTATTTGGAGTTGAATCAAAGTTTAGCTCTAGGAGGTCACCAAAAGGAAAAACATTTTGGAGATGGGTGTCAAACCCGTGTGGAAAGGTTAGACGCAAGGTGTAAAGGAAATATATCAAATGGGTTAAATGTCATATATCCTTCTAAGTGTTTTATTATAAAAATCTAGATCATTATTGTAGTAGAATAGAATTTGTAGTCAATCTGTTTCAACGTGATAATCCGCTCAGTGCGTTGTTTAGCCATTTTTATGTACAAGCAAGCTCAAAGTAGGTCGTTGACGCCTTACAAATGAACTATCATTTCACGTATACCCCCTTCCTCTTTTGACCAGCTAATAACAATCAAGGTATGTTGTTTCTTCTAATTTCCCTGGGATTTTGAATGTATATGAATATGAATATGTAAGGCTTACATTTTTTTGTGTGTTTTAAAAGGTTAAGATTTTTTTTAGATTGAAAAGGCTTTATGCTGAATCTTGTACTTGTGTTACTTAAGGATGACACTGTTGCCAACAAAACAAGCTAAGCTCATTCTGATGCAAAAGTGATTTAGGCAAGAAGAAAACTCAAATAATCACCAACCTTATTGGGATGACAATTATTAAGCATACGGTGGCATTTGTCAAAAGGCAAATCCTAAGCGCATTAGAAAGTAAAATGAATACTATCAACTTATTTAAATAATTAAATAAAACATCCAATAAGACAATTTTGTAAATTTAAGTAGTAATAAACATACGTAATTAGGTATATAATAGTAGCCTCATGACAGTTATATAATCCTAATATTCGAGACAATAGTACTTCCAAATTACTATGAAATGCCAAACTTTAGCCTCTGTTCACTATTAACTATTTAATAATCCTTTGGATGTAGTATTTGACTAAGTACCGAAATAAAAAAGCTACCATATGATAAGTTGAAGGATCACACGGCGCATAACCAGTTTGCAAGGCTAACAGAAACGACATCAAGAAGCAAAGGAAGTACCGCCACACTTCCACCTAAGGGGTAATCTTTTTCTATTTGTTTAGTATTTCTTTGTGTGAGAATCAACATTACACAAATTTTTTATTCGTCAAATTGTTGTTTCTTTGTACCATTCAAAAGTCCATTTTTTGTATATTATATTCTGATTGTTTATATGTTCTAATACCTGAATGTGGACTGGATACTAGATGGATTAAATATAAGATTGTTATAATTTGGTATTTTGATAAAGCATAAAAGCAACATGCTTTTCTTTAAGGGTATTTGAAAATTAGTTGTTTTGATACCAATGTGGATAAAAAGGGTCTAATTTCTATAACCTCTATATTTGATTTGCATATGAATATAGAAAAGAGCTGTATATTTAGATTGAGAGTTACCTTTATAAGTCATATTTGTTACCCTTTAAACCAGTCAAATTTGATTAAGTGATGTTCCAAGTGTGCAAAAATGTTTATTTCGTTAATGCTTCTTTGATCATAGACATTATAATTGAATCATATTTCAGTCGCGACACCCGCCGCAACGCGCGGGCATTCCCACTAGTAGATTATAATAGATAATAGATAATAGATATATAGATATAGATAAGATAACATTGGGCTTAGATAGCTTACATTGGAAAGGAGAAAGTTGGGCTACTATTTTCATTTATGAAACTTAATTACTTTCTGAACCCAAATTATATATCTTCAAGCCCATCCTTCATATAATTGTTACAAACGTTTTACATCATCAATCATACGTATAATGATTTTAAACAAGGACCCCAAACTAAAGCTAGTATTAATAACAAGTGAAAAAAGGGGGTTGGGTTCAATTGACAAAGTCATTGAAGTTAAAGTAAGGTGTTGCCCCCTTTAACGGATTTAATGTAATTTAAACCAGTAAATAATAATAACAAGAAGTTAACAACTATCCTAAATCATTGTTACTCAGTACCATTACCAATTCAAAATAACTTTTAAACAATATACAGTATTTGACGTTTATTTCTCTATAAGTCTTTCCATGATTTCATACAAAATAGTGGTCTCATATTACTGGATATTTTAGGTTGCAATAGATTAATGGAATCGTATAGAACCTCGTTTTTGTTTCTTTTTTTTTTTTTTTGGGATTTTTAAATTGTACCTCAAACGTCTTAAAGGCATATAACTCATAAGTTGAAAATGCAGTCTTTTTTTCACTATTACTGAAGAGAACATTGGATGCAAAAAAAAAAAAAAAAAAAGAAAAAGAAACATTTTACGTATAAACAGGTGATAGTAGTTTCGAAAATGGTGATAGTTCGTAATTAACAACTATAATATATCCCATCATAATGACTCATATATATAGAAATTAACTACCGCAGCAGATGATGGTCCTAATATTAAATAAAAAAAATTGATTTATCATTTTCTTTGATTTTTTTTTTTTTTACGTATAAAAAGGTGGTGACGCAGCTTGTTGTCTGTCTTCCCGCTATCTTGATGTAATTTTTAATGTTTTTTTTTTTTTATATTAAACACCCACTTTAAAAAGCTATATAAATATTATTCGTTGGGTTAAGATAGGTCTAAATCTTACTACTTGGAGTGATCAAGTTGGTTTGGTTTCAATTTGTAATCCTGTATATAGTGTTGTTCTATTATCTCTACATTTTCTATCCCATGGGTAGTTTCTTCATAAAATCCATGTTTGCCATTAAAAAAAATAAAGCTATACTCAGTGACTACTGAATTATCTATACTACTATATAATGCATTCTAGATGATCAATAAGATAATTTAACTTCATTAAAGAAGAGCATCATTGTAATTTAACTCAAATCTTAATCACATTATTAATACATTATTTAATATAAACTTCTAATTAATTAGTACTTTATTTATTAAACTATTTATTCTAATTAAATGAACTAAATACATTTTCTCTTTATTAAAATTTAAAAAAATGCATTTTCTCAACAATAATTTTTATACTTATATAAATAAAAAACTAGGTATATATAATTAGAACAAAACAAAATTAAAGAAATTTATAAAAACAAAATAAGTAATAGTATTATTTTATTATATACAACTTAAGAGCAAATAAATAGACTTGAGTTATGTATTTGTAAATAGGAAAATTGGATTTTAACACCCTGAACTATTGACAATTGGCCGCTGTTGCGCTGAACTACAAAATTGAACAACACCGCACTGTACTTTCAACTTATTGGCATGTATCACCCTCAGACTAACCATGGTTAATTTTTTGCTGATGTGGCATGGTGACGTGTCCATTTTTGCTGACGTGGCAGGTGATGTGTCCATGCCACGTCAGCTTATTATCCATGCCACATCAGCAAAAATGGACACGTCACCAAGCCACGCCAGCAAAAATTAACCATGGTTAGTCTGAGGGTGATACATGCCAATAAGTTGAAAGTACAGTGCGGTGTTGTTCAATTTTGTAGTTCAGTGCGTCAGCGGCCAATTGTCAATAGTTCAGGGTGTTAAAATCCAATTTCCCTTGTAAATATCATACCTTTGACACAACAAATAAAATTAAAATTATTATATTCTTTAAATTAAAATAACAATAATAATTATATGTAATAAGTGTAAGTTATTTAATAGTTTATCAAATGCATTACATTTGATATGTTAGGTACTAATATTTAAGCTATTTAACTGTTTATCAAATGTTAAAAAAATATATAACTTGCCGACTAAATCCAGCTATAGATTATACTTTTTTTATTGTCGGTCCTAAAAAACATTGTATTACTTATTAGGAACATTATATAAAAAATTACACCTGCACAGATAATAATTTGAAGGTACTTGAGGAGATGGGCTCGTTGTAGTTATTATTGTATATTCATGTCGGTTCAAGTTTTCTATCCGTGCTTCTGAATACATGTAATTGTTGAGACTAAATGGATGTTGAAGTGATGTTTTAGTAAATTTATATTTCAATTTCTTTAACAATAAAATAGAAAAAAATAAAAAAAAAGCCAGAAAAGTATCCATTACATTAACTATGCCTAAACATAACCTATTTTTCTTCTCAAACCAGTTTAGGTTGAAAACAAGTTTGGGTTCTTTAAGAAGGAATAGAACCGGTTTCGGCCAAATCGACACGGGCTAGAAACCAGAATGGGCAAAAAATAAACCAAACCTCCTACAACTGAATAGCGTTGGGGAAGCTAAAGCATTCTTTTTACGATATTTTAGTTTTAGGTTTTTTATTTAGTGTTATTACTACTATTTCGTCTACATTTTTATTTAACTTTCATTTAAAATTGAGGAAAATTGGATTTTAACACCCTGAACTATTGACAATTGGCCGCTGACGCACTGAACTACAAAATTGAACAACACCGCACTGTACTTTCAACTTATTGGCCTGTATCACCCTCAAACTAACCATGGTTAATTTTTGCTGATGTGGCTTGGTGACGTGTCCATTTTTGCTGATGTGGCATGGATAATAAGCTGACGTGGCATGGACACATCACCTGCCACGTCAGCAAAAATGGACACGTCACCATGCTACGTCAGCAAAAATTAACCATGGTTAGTCCGAGGGTGATACAGGCCAATAAGTTGAAAGTACAGTGCGGTGTTGTTCAATTTTGTAGTTCAGTGCAACAGCGGCCAATTGTCAATAGTTCAGGGTGTTAAAATCTAATTTTCCTAAAATTGATTTGTTCCGCCGCATAGCGCGGGGTCACTTCTAGTTACTTTTAAAGAACAAATACTAAATGATTGTTTTTTAAACGATAAATTTTATTTCACAAGGCATCTAGTGACTAGTAAGCACCACCGATTAGACCATTGATCACTCAAAGTTTTTAAACTTTGATCTCTATGTTTATCTTAAGAAATCATGTCGCCTTGATAATCTAGCGTTCGTTTCATGGATTGCGAAGAAAATGGAATTGAAATCCGCGCGAGAACCACAATTTAATGTGGAATTTTGATATGTTCGTTTTATAAAATAGAATGAAATCTCGATGGAGTTGAAATGTGGATTCCCTTTCATATGTTGTTCGATTACAATTCATTCTTTTATTGTTATGAACAAAACATAAGATGGCAAATTAATACACATTCCAATTTAATTGAATTTCATTCCATTCCCTAGGGCTGTGCAAAGGGTCCGGAACCGACCCGACCCGACCTGGACCCACCAGAACCGTATACCCTTTTATTGTTGAAATTAGGAACCAAGAACCGAACCTTAAAAGGCTATGTGGTTCCGGGTCCTAAAAGTTCTGATGGGTCGGGTAAAAGGGTCTGACCCTCTAGAACCTTTTAATGTAATAGCCACTTTTAGAGGATTTGCATATTCCTATTCTTTTACCATGCTCGTAAAAGAATTCCTTCGTATGGTTCTATGGTCGTCCTTTGTGGACGCGCGAGCCACCGACGTGACTATCAAGTAATCCGGTCACTTGACCCCATTTTGGCTCGGGGTGAGCAACGGCGCGACCAAAGGTCACTTTTTCTTGTTAACCCATGCGACCACCATTGCTTGTGCTCGCACCGGGACTGTTCGCGTGGGGCTGTTGTGACTGGGGTGAGCACAGGCGCTGAAACCTCATTCGCGTTGTGCTGATCGCGCTTCCACAACGGACAGTCTAACAATAGCTCATAAGATTCTTTTTTTAAGTCACTTTTCGTTTCTCGGCTTATGTTTTTGTAACAAATTTGTCATTCTCATCACTAGAAACATTATGTGAATCTGTTATGTATACATAATAATCAGAGCGACATATATAAATATTTACTACAAATTTGGATATAATATATATTATATAATATATCACATCTATGCATATCCATTAAGCCGAAAAATATTTCAAGAAAAATACATTGTTATTATTATAAATAATATTTTTAATATTGTATTAACATTACATGAAATCGATTACAATAAAACGTAAAAACGAATAGTTAAAACACTAAAAAAGATTATTTATTTATTTATTAATTAAAATATAAACGGTTCTTGTGGTTCTTATATTAGAACCGTGGGTTTGGAACCGACCCGACCCGGAACCGATAATTCATATAAATCTAGAACCGGAAACCGACCCATATATTTAAAAAGGTTCGGGTGCAAGGTTCTCGTGGGTCGGGTCCAAGGTTCCTGTGGGTCCGAACCACGAAATGCTCACCCCTACCATTCCCTTCCCTTCCCGTAAAACAAATGTTTTTTATACCATAACTAGCATGTTAGAGAAGACTATCTCATTACGGTTCTTCCTTCCTCATACACTAACATGCCGCAAATATAACCACGTGCAACATGTACCTTACTATATAGAATTATTAAAACAAAAGAAGGGTACAACAATAGTACCACGAATTCAATGAGAGTTTGAAAGTGAAATTTAGGGCCATGTACTGAATTCATCGCTCGACATATTTTAGGTATACTAGTGGGATGCCCGTGCGATACGGCGGGACGACGTATATTGAAGCAAACAATTAAATGTTAGTATCGCGTGATTCAACGTTGATTATAATTTACAATGCGACATTTGTTTTATGTTATTTTATCAATCCTCTCGGAATATATTTTATACTACTTTTGTAAATTTTCTTTTTCACATGATCGTTGTGGTCTATAGATGTCATGAGCGTTACATATCACAATTAAATAATAAAAAACGCATGACTAACAAAATATCAACCATAAATATAGTACGTAATCTACAAAATAAAATTCGAACACAAGAATAGGAAAATATCAGTCATGAATATAGTAATTTAAGAATAAATTCCGTATGTTAACCAACTGCATCGTAATGAAATCAACTTTTGTCACATACACCAACTACATTATTCGACCACCGATCTTCATCATTGAGACTCTCGTAAAAAGAGCGACTGAGAATTTCATCTTCCTATATCGCTACTCATCTTCCTCTTTCACCGAGAGTTTTATTTTCGTTTTATATTTTGTCACTGTTACATCTACCACAACAGCTTAAGGCACTAAAACAATACAAAAACTAAACTATACAAAGCATGGTTAAGTTGACAAACTCTATTTAGTTCTCTTAATGTTATAGACCTAGTAGTTTAATAAAAAAAAGAAATAAAAAACCTGAGTTATATGAATAAAATTGGCTTCCAACCTGTTACTATATTATTTTAACACATTACTTTTAATAAACCCTTAATATTGTTATTATGGTTGTCGTCTAGAAAAAAAAAACCATTTTGAAGCTATCCAATTTAAAAGTATTCATAAACCAAATTTGATGATAACGAGCAGAAATTAAAAAAAATAAAGTTATTAGATATTAATAAATATTAAAGTCCTTAAGAGGTTTTAACGTGCACAGATGAAAATACTTAAGATTTGTGTTTCAAAGACGTCACAACACGTTGGGTATTGCTTCCCATGCGATTTGATGTCAAAGAGCATGAAAAAAGTGTTTTAAGATTATCAGAGAAAAATCATAAGATTATCAACAAAAGATGAACAATCTATATAGTGAATAATATATGAACATATTCGTATTTACTTACCAGATTAAAGATCATTTGAGTGTTCCTTTCTTTGATCATTGCAAAATGAGAAGAGAAATGTGATGTTAGTGACTATTGTATGAGGGAAGTGAGAAAAGTGAAAGGTTGTCATCTATACTTATTTACTATTTTTCTTAGAACATGAAGAGTCGGGAGTTAGCATTAGTAAGGAAGAAAGTTTTAATGATTGTGATTACATATTTATTTGAACTTTAATTATACATATAACTTAAAAGGTTTGTACAATGTGCATATCATTTGTAATTACTTAAGAACAATTAATCTTTATGTAAAATAACTATTATCTTCATTTCATCTAATTTAATACTCATGTAGAAAGACCATTTTGGCCCTTTATTAACTTAAGTAAGTTATTGTACCATAAGCATAAAATGTTGTAATTTCTTAAATTTTTTTTTTTTGGAATCCTTCCCTCATGCTTTATAATATAATAACTAGTGGGGAGCTCGCGCGATGCGGCGGGGTAACCAATTTACAAATATAAGTATAATTTAGGTAAAGATAACTTAAAAAACGTAGCACCAAAAGATAATGGAATCAATATATTCCCCCGCGCTACACGTAGCAAATCATTTGGGAGCGTTTACATGTTTGATCGGAATCGACTGTTCTGAAAATCACAAACCAAATGCAAATTGTGTGTTACGCAGTAACACATGATTTGCAATATTTGCATTGGTGTTTTCATTTCATTTTATATAATTTATAAGAGTGTGATGTCTTTCATATTTCTTCAAGTAATTAATTGATAGATCATTTAACATTCAAAGGAGTTGCATTTCTTAAAATTTAATGAAAAAATTGGTCTTAAATTTACGAGGGGGTTAAGAAGTTGAGGAGTTAGTGTCTCATCATATTTCCTCAAGTAATAAATAATAAATTGATAAACCATTTAGTGTTCTTAGGAGTTGTATCACTTAAAATTTAATAAAAAATTTGGACCTAAATTTATGATGGGTTAAAGGTGTAAGTAATGCATAAAAGACAAATTTGTCCTTAAAAAGCTTTTAATATGTGCATTATGTGGTGTACCTTAAAAAATTATACTTGTACTTCTTAAATTTTAAGAAGTCCTTATAAAATGCTTTATAAGTTAGTATAGATTTATAAGTTAGTATAGATATAGATATAGATATAGATAGTATAGATAGATATAGATAAAAAGCTTTTAATATGTGCATTATGTGGTGTACCTTATAAAATTATACTTGTACTTCTTAAATTTTAAGAAGTCATTAAAATGCTTTATAAGTTAGTATAGATATAGATATAGATATAGATATAGATATAGATATAGATATAGATAACCCCTTTTGTGTGTGATAAATATAGATCTTGGGGTTGAGGATGGCGTATACAAATAGCTTTAACAATGAGTAACAATTTTTTTTTAAAGAATCTACCACTGCTTGAGTCATACTTCAAGTTGCCAAAATGCAAAAAGTTTTGAGACATTACCTTCAAATCAAACTAAGGATCTTGTTAAGATATTGATGAGAATGGTCTTCTAGAAGATTCAGACGAACAACAACGTGGGCTTAATAAAAAAAAAGCTAAACAAAAAACATTATAGTTATACGTATGGTGTTTAAGAAACTATAAGTGATTAGGTATAAATTAGGGTTGCGAGTATCTTACCAAGATTAATTTCCTGAAAAGCATTATCAAGTAAATATGTCGATTCTCAAATCCATGACAGTCCATGATAATGATAGAATAAAAAAAACATAATTCATAAATTATTGAATTCACTAAGGGGTTTCAACATGCATGGATTAAGATACGTACCAGATTCTTGTTTCATTAATGTCACAACACTTTGGGTATTTCTTCCCATACGATTAAATGTCCAAGAGCATGAAAAAGCCATTAGGATTTTCGCAAAAAAAAATCATGATTGTCAATAGAAAATGAACAAGAGCAAGTAAGATGCAAAGAAATTCGTATATACTTACCGGATTAAAGATATTAGGAGTGACTTGTGTTCCTTAGCCTTAAAGAAGTCCATTGTTTGATCATTGCAGAGAGAGATATAGATGTGAGTGTTAGTGTGTGTTGCATGAGATAAATGAAAGGTGAGCTTTGGGATATAAAGGTCTAGTGGTTATTCCACTTCATGGGTATTAATGAGTTGCAAAGAAACTCTTGAACGATTGGGCAACACATAAGTCCTTTAATTTGGGTTTTAATTAGTGGGGTTATGTATTAATTTGAATAATCAATTACCCACTTAGTTTAAGAGGATTGTAAAATATGCATTACCACTTGTAATTACTTAAAAACTCTTACATTTGTGTAACATGATTTCATTTAGTATTTGCCAAAAAGACAACTTTAACCCCTAACTAACTTCAATTGGTATTGTACCATAAGCATAAAAAATTGTATTTACTTAAATTCCGCCGTCATCCTTCCCAAATGCTTTATAATATAGTATAGATATAGAATATAATACTAGTGGGTTTACCCGCGGGTTGCAGCGGGATCCACAAATGAGTTGCAATACAACATTATGATACTTAGGTTTTTTGCCGCAAGTTACGCAAAAAGAGTAGAAATGTGCACACTATGCTTTAACAAATATTCGTATAAAGAAAAGAAAAGAAATGTGCACCGTCACTTACAACTGATTGCAGTTCACCACAAAAACCATGTACTCATTATTGAACAAATATTAATAAACCAAAGGTATGTTACTGTAACAGACCAATATGAACACAAACATCACTCTTGTGTAAGTTGTCCGGTCATTGCATATCTACATAACCGTGCCATTGAAGACACCTTGCTAAATGATAAAGTTCATTTACATGACAAAAGCATGTAGTAATAATATGATATTGCATAAACTATCATATGAAGATCATTGTCCATTTAAAAATTAAAAGTTGTGATTTGTAAGTTTGTAATAGACTTACCCAACTTGACCCAGCAGCTAAAAAATTGCTTAATGTAAACAGTGAGTCGAGCCATCCCGTCCACTTTGCCGCTGGGTAGACGCATATATATGAAAATGGTTTATAATATAAATATTATTATGGCAAAGTTTTAATATTCATACAAGTTTAGCTGAGATAAAATTTTACATTGTGGCAACATAAATTATTATATTTCATCGCCATTATATGAAATTTGTTCAAAAATATTGCTATCCCGTGTGTTTATATAGTTTGGGTGAGTTCCATTTTCATATAAAAGTTAAATATCTTCTAGGGGCATTTAAAGAAGAAAATTGGTAAAATTTAGAAAATTGTAATGAAACCGTTGGTATGCCATCTTAACTTTGGAAAATTTGGACATATTTGCCCATGCATCCTCCTTTATAATGTAGTACTAGTGGGGAACCCGCGCGTTGCTGCGGGGAGACAATTTGTCGCGCGATACTCGTTACTGTTAGTTTGTCGATTCTCTCATGATATATTGTGTAGTATTTGATTTTAAAGGTGTGCTAGATATAGTAAATATATTGTTAATGGATTTTATTTTTAAGATAGTTCTTGGACTTGTAGAAAATAAATATAAACAAACTATTAATTAATTAACAAACTACTAACTTGGTTGAGAAGACAATAAAAAATTATGCCATGTTGTCATTACCGGTAAATATCATATTGTCATTACTTGTAATATTGTTTTTATATGTTTTATAAAACTTTATTTGTAACTTTTAATAAATCAAACAAGTTAAGTGGTTTTTAGCTGTTAAATAAATATCTATTTAACCCATTTGTGAAAAATGAGTTATTACCCAAGATTTAACCACCACATATTCTTTGCATTCATAACCAATATGTATTAATGCATCGTGCATTATGCCTCTACAATTGACATATATAATATAATCAAATCAATATAGTTGTATAATGCATCTTCGGACCAAGAAAAAAAACAAGAATTGAAAATATTACCGAATTGAAAATCATGTACACGTTAGGGCTTAAATATTATACATGATACCAAATTAAAAATCTAAAAAAAAGTTATAGATTTCCAACTTGTAACTTGAGCCATCTCACATTGAATATGACCTTATTAACTGTTTCCCCTCCATTTTTACCAACAATATTAATAAATATTTCCATATCTTTATTCATCTCTACCTTCTAAATTAAAAAAATCAAAACATTTCAAGCTCCAGATGAACCAGACAAGAATTCAAATTTTTTTAATAAAATATCAATTACTAATTCATTCAATTTGAGTGAAAAAACAATAGGCTTTTAAAGAATAATAATAGTATTTGAAATTAACAATAAAAGAGAAACGACAGACCATTAAAATCGCTGGCCTCTGTTTGCAATACTTACGTAACCAAGCAACCCCCACCCCCATCACCTTCTATACTCAAATTATGATTAGCAACCAATCATGGGAACAAATTATGCTACTAAAATTTTGATTGATTATTAGATAGATATAATAAAACAACCTTTTTTTTTATCTAAATCCTACCATACAAAAATCATTAAAAAAATACAACATAACCAATTTTGCAAAGGAAATAAGGTGGGTCTGAATAAAAAAAAGTAATCTAAAATTGAAGAAAAAATTTACACAAATCAGTAAATGTGTTTGAAATTGTTCTTTCGTATTATATGTATATACATCACAAAGTAAAAAGGTATGTATTTATTACATGAATTGTGAATGGAGATGGATTAGATTGATGGTGATTTCTAGTCACTTTTGCTTCCAGTGGCTATAACAGCAACAGACATGTGACGGTTATATTTTTACATTGTTCTGTAAACGTATCGGCACAAGGTGAGGTTAGACTATGGATTCAAAGTGGAAACAAAAACGAAGAGCAACAAGAAAACTCGTGCTAATAACGTGTTAGAAAATAACAATCTAGTAGCAACCAACGTACAAGTTATATAAACATGAGAAGAAGACTCTAGACATCATGTATGGAATGAAAGAATAAAGGAAAAGAGAACTTTATTCATTGATATGTTTCATATACTGATTTTTTTTTTGAACAACTAAATTTCTTCCAATGTTAGTTGTTAGTGGGTATTGAACCCATGACCTCCATGTTAGTACAACAAGCTAGTTACCAAATAAGGGGCCACCATTTATACAGCTATAAAAATTGAAAGATATGTAAGTTATATATGTGAAGAGTCACCACATTATTTAGATACCAAATACATGACCACTATTTATAAGATTGTCATTTCATATTCATTTTAATGGGTAAAATTGTAATTTCATTAAGTTGTCTAGGCAAATTTAATACAACTATTAAATCAACTTGTTTAACCTATTAAAAATAATTAATAATGGTATTAAAGCCATTGAAGCATTTGAATAGTTTAACATCATGGCATAGAAGATCTTAGAATGGGTTTTGGATGAGTAAGATTGTTATTTCATATTCATTTAAATGGGTAAAATTGTAATTTCATTTAGTTCTCAAGAAAAATTTAATACAACTATTAAATCAACTTGTTTGACCTATTAAAAGTAGTTAATAATGATATTAAAACTAAAACATTTGAAAAGTTTAACATCATGTCATAGAAGATTTTAGGAAATTCATCATATAAAATGACATCAAAAAACAATATTAAATGCAGATCTTATATGCAATCCATGAAAACCATGAAATTACACAAATATTACTTAAAACTATAATTTGATTCTTCTACTTTTTTTTAAAAAATTAATGCTACCACTTTGCTACTAACAACAACAACAACAACGACAACATATATCTATGTGTATATATATCTCTATATAAATATATCTCCTATGGTTATCTTTATGATTTGCCAATAAAACAACTCTTAAAGCTAAATGTAGAACATGTACTTCATGCATCAACTTTCCTAACAGAGACGTGCCTATTTAAATTCTTTAAGATGCCATCATACGATTATAGATCATAGATCGACGATTCCAAGCGTTAATGATAGTGTTCTTAATTTCATTCATGGGATCAGTTTATGCTTATGTTAGAAACCAACGGTTCATGGAATACATTTGTATGTTCCTTTTTCTCATGCTGGCTCGTAAAAAAAACTTCGAATCAAACCCTAATATGTTCTAATTTACGTTTGTCGCTCATCTTTCATTCTACGATCATCATGTCACCGGTGATTATGGATAACTATTTTTAATTAGATTATGATTCGTGGGTTTATACAAGATTCTTTGATTGAACGAATCAAGAATGTTTGATTGATGTTGGTTTGTCATTGTAGTGCTGCAGTCAAATTTCACCAAAAGGCATCATAATATCTTCCATGTCCTTTTATTGTTTATGTCGTTGTGCATTTTCAGCTTTGAAATTTACCATCTGTTAATTTTCCTTGACATACTGATGTTTAGGTCTACATGAGCATGATTCCAAGTCCTTTTATTTAGGTCAACTGCTGGAGCACAATTAGATGCATATGTATTGGAGTCTGGCCCTATTTAATTTTCATGGTTTGGTCATCACTTTATCAAATGTCGTAAGTCGAACACATCATGTAGTCAATGATTAGTCTAATGTCATTAGTAATAAAAACTTACCACGTAATGATATTATGTTAGACATTATTGTTTTGTTTTTGCATTTAATCTATGGAGCATACATAAAGTAATTCACAAGGTGATCATACATGTAGTATGCACAGCAGGAAGCCAATTTTACATGTTTTTTTTTTGCCTGAGCATTGTTAAATGCCCCTCATCATATGAATGCATCAAAAACTGACATCACCACCACCATTCCCATCCCATCTACTATGTGTTTGTGTTCGTAATTTTACAATTAATCGATGGGAAGACAACCTCCGTGTTTTGATAAATCACATGTTGAGAAAGGCCCGTTGATGGTTGAAGAAAATGCAACTAAATATATCAATTATATACATACCAATTATATAGCCAAACATCGTGCAGCCCCGCCGCAACGCCCGAGTTCCTGCTAGTAAGATTATAACATTGATACAAACGTAACATGGAAGTTATGAATGTAAAAAGTCACTACATTATTGTTAATTTCCACATCAATTTTATAATTATGTTTAAATTAATTTATTCAACAATTTAATATTTAGGTAGAAAGACAATTTTACCGCTAAATGACTTACAAACATTGTACTATAAGCAATAAAGGTTGTATTTACTTAATACCAAAATGTTTGCTATAGAATTTGCTACAAAAATGTTTGCTTATGGATTTTTATACACGGTTTTTGCTATGAAAATGTTAATTACCATTTTTGCTAGGTATTTTTAACTATGGTCTTTGCTACAAATTTTAGACACGAATTTTTTATTCAAATATATTAACTTGTTATTTTTACATATCTCGTGGGTTTAATATTATTTTGTTTACAAAAGTATCCGAATTCATTAACTATATATAAACACAACTCCAAAATTAATGATAAAAGAATTAGCCATGAAAAGAATATGAATGTATGTATATGTGTGATTATAGCATAGTTGTCAAAAGCGCGCCTAGGCTCGAGGCACACCAAGTGTGCTTCGCCCTGTGAGGCGTGCACCTAGGCACTGAGGCGCACTATCAGGGCTGTTTTCTGGCTAAAAGTTGCATAAACCTCTAAAACATCCTAAAGGAGTCATGAACAAGTCATAAACAACCCTAAAACATCCTAAAGTGGCCCTAAACAAGTTTAAAACATATCTAAAATCCCTAAAAAATGTATTTTATACTATGCGCCTAATTATAAAAAGCCATCGTTTTTTATGTGCCTTGCGCCTTGGCTCCGGGCTCGGCCTGTGCGCCTAGGCGCTTTGACAACTATGGATTATAGTAAAAACTTAGTGGTTTACATTACAAGTAAAACATAGTATTTAAGCAAGAAACTAAGAATTAAGTGACTTCAAAAAAAACCTAGCACTAATGATTCTAAATTTAATTACTTGTTAGGCAGAAGGAATGTCGATTTCATTAAATCTATCTTGCTTTGCTGGCAACATGTAATGCATGGTTTCACCACTTGATCTTCATGTATCATACTTTTCAGCCTGTTTGCACTTCTTCAAATACGATTTTAAGACTGCATTATTAAGATTGCTAAAACGAAGAGCAACAAAAAAAGTCGTGCAAATAACGTGTTGGAAAATAACAATCTAGTAGCAACCTACATATAAGTTATATAAACATGAGAATGAGAATAAGACTCTAAACATCATGTATGGAAAGAAAGAAAGAAGGAAAAGAGAACTTTATTCATTGATATGTTTCATATACCAAATAAAAGACCACTATTTATAACGCTATAAAAATTGAAAGATATGTAAGTTATGTATGTGAAGAGTCACCCCATTATTTAGATACCAAATAATATTTATCTATATCTATATTATCTTATTAAGTAGGAGTGATGGCTAGCAAAGTCATTTTCATTTCCGTACAACTTAAGGAGCACTAGGTACAACATATTTAAACAAGAAAATTAAGGGTATTATGGGCATAGATAGGACAATTAAGACACTTAAAAGGGTAATCTAGACATTTCACCATCCTCATCCTTTACAATATCAAGACTCTTTTACAATACTACCCTCACTCCCCATTCCTGCCTTGACAATCATCGTTTGCCTTCGATTCCTCAAATTCCTCACATTCAATTCGTTTGATGATTTGTAAACGGTTTAGGTTTTGAAACGAATTCAATTGAATACTACCAATTAAATCAAAACCCAATTTAATGGTTACAGCGAATTGAATCGCCCCTTTCATTTAATTTCTAGAGCCACCTCAAATTTCAGGGTTTTATAACCGTAACCTTTTTCCCATCTTCTTCCTGTGTTTGTTCTTATAGCCTCATCAATCACTGTTCTTTGGTAAGGATTTAAGTTGATCAACTTCAATATTCACTTCAGTTATTCGATTGATTATAATTATCATCATGTTTATTGTTTGCTAAAATGGTAGTCTTTTATAAAAGAGTGGTTGCATATAGTATTTTGTGATAGTGTTTGTTGATAGGTGATCATTCACTTCAACTTGAATCATCCCTGGACTTGTAAAGTTCTGAGTTGTGTATTATAACATTATGTAATAAGGGATTATTTTATTTTGGGTGATGGTTTCTTGTTAATATGATCAGATAGCTGTACTAGAGGAACAAGATAATGATGCACAGACTGATGAAGCCAAACCCATTGAGAATGACCCAATTGCTCCAGAAGCCGAGCCATCTTCCAAACCTGACATGAATGATGTGCCAATGGAAGAGAATCAGGTAATGCATTTGTAAAAGAATAAACAAATAGAAATTTATCGAGTCCTTTGTTGACATTCACATGCTCAATTTGCTGACAATAATGAACATATAGTGGTGGCATTAGAACCAATTTCGTAAAAAATAGATTTATATCTCGTATACTTTTCTAACATGGGCTTTTTAATAATTCTTATCCCAATATGAATGTAAAAGTTCTATATGTGGATGTCACAAAGCAAAGTCGGATTTTTCTTTTTTTTTTTTCTCTAGCAAACTAAAATCATCAGAGGATATTGAAAAAGATGATTGGTTTTTTACTGCCATGTTTTGAGTGAGGGGCCTTTTGAATTCCATAGTGTTTGCCTATGTCTGGTCAAATTGAGTTATTTGTTCTTTCAGGTTTCTGAGAGTAACCATGCAAACGCTAACAAAAAGACTGTGGATTTAAGTTTGAATTTGAATGCCCGTGATGATGTTGACGCTGATGGATATGAAGAGCAACCCAATGACGGTGGATTGGATGGAGTGAGAGAATAGCCAGATGCGGGATGAGCTGGCGATTTTTTTTTTTTTTTAACAAATACTAGACAGAAATGATTGTGAGCTAGATTTTAATAAAATAAAATGGGGTTGGCGATATTGGGAGGAAAAGGATAGTCTTTGGTGAAGCAATTGGGTGGTCTTGGTATTGGGAAATTAGTTGATACTAATGATGCGTTACTTATCAAATGGGGTTGGCGATATTGGGAGGAAAAGGATAGTCTATGGCGAAGGATCATTGATGCTTGTCATTAGAGCCAAGTTGTTTGGTCGGATAAGCCTTGTAACAAATATGTTATTAGCCCGTGGAAGAAGATAGTGCAGCAATGTGAAACGGGTCGTTTTCAAAAAAAAAAAAAAAAAATTATTCTCAAGTTTGCACAACGCCAAAGAATAGGACGTCCATTCAGTTTTGGCAGGTAAAGAATTGAGCAGCGGTAGAGATGTTCGGACCTGGTGTGTTTCGAGTCAGACAAGTAAAGAGTTTTCTGTAGGTGTTTTGAAGACAGCCATGATAGGAGAACAACAATAGCTCGGGTTTGGGGTTTTTTCGGATCAATTGGGTTCCGATCAAGTGTATGATACATGCTTGGATATATATAATTTTTAATTATATTTTATGGATTATAATTTATAAGGTTGATGCTAAAATTAAAACAGGTATGGGACAGAGAGATAATTCTTACAACTGTAGCACAATTCTATGACAAGGATATGGAGTCTCTACAAAATGTCATTCAAGCTAATTTCATTCATGTAAGAAACTAATTACATAAATATATAAAATCTTTAATTTTATAAAAATAAATTTGTATATCGTATTATGAATCGTTAGGGATTATGGTCCGATGATGTGACCTCTTGGAAGGATTGTGATGATATTTCCACATGCATCAACAAGTAAGTTTTTTTCCTTTACATTGTTATTTATTTATGGACCGACCACAATCGTTTATTTGACGTATACATTAGTTACAAGATTATTCGTTGATTAAGAATTTATGTATTTTAAAATACGATATAATCATATGAACAAATTGTCATTTTAATCTAAATTCATATATATATATATATATATATATATATATATATATATATATGGATTTTAGGTATGCGAAAGAAAGTATAAATTTGGCATGCAAATGGGGTTACAAAGGTGTTGAGGCTGGCGAAACTCTTTCAGGTGATCACAATACTATGTTTCAATTTTTTCCTTGTGTAACAAACCCGCTGCAACGCGCGGGCATCACCACTAGTAAGACTATAACATTGATACAAACATAATAAAGACATGAATGTTATGAATGTAAAGAGTCACCACATTATTGTTAATTTCTTCATCAATGTTATAATTATGCTTAAATTAATTTTCTTCAACAATTTAATATTTGGGTAGAAAGACAATTTTACCCCCTAAATGACTTCAACAAGCATTGTACTATAAGCAATAAAGGTTGTATTTACTTAAATTTTGCGGGTATCATTCACTCATGCTTTATAATATAGTATAGATATAGATATAGATAAATCTTTTTTTTTTATTATAAAGGAGTCAAAATAAATAATGAGCATGTCCTCTCCTCCTCCTACTCAAGGAGTGTCCACTCATCCTCTACCAGGATACACTCCCCTTACTGCAGATGCTCCTCTCACTGATGAGGAATAAATCCGGGCTTTGGATTATACTATAGATGTAATGGGAATGGGGCAGCTACAGTTGGTGGAGACCCAACCTAACCCCATCCCCATCCCAAACCCCACCCCAAACCCTCCTGCTCGGGAGTCAATTGAGGAGGAGTACGAAGCAGCTAGGAGTATGGATGACGAACCATACTATTTATCAACTCCTGACTATGGCCGCATCCACTAGGATGGCAGGTCCGACGGCCGTGATAGCGATCGTTCCATGTCCTCGCCGGAGTACACACTAGAGGACTGGGATAATTATTCTCCGTAGGGGAGAAATTTAGGTTTCATTATGTAATGTTTTAATAAGTAGTTTAGGATTAAAGGTAAAGTAAGAAACAAACCAAGAGACAAAAGTTCATTCGCTTCGCCTTTAAGAATATCTTTAAAAGGCATGAAATTAAATCCATACTCAACACCTTGCCAACCAACAATACAACTAATAGTGGTACAACGATAAAAGTTTATCTTATAATCATGTGCTACAACTTTGTATGGGTCCTTGTTTTCACCGACCCCAAACTTAGATAGAATAACGGCATCATCCTCTTCAAGCTGACGGTAAAAAACGTGCATCTAAAGACTCTTTATAAAGGCCTGAATCTTATCACCCTTAAAATAAACATAAAGAAAATATCAACATCAAAGACAACAACTTAAATAACATAAAGTAAACGAAAAACATAAAACAGAGAATATTTATATTTATATCATCAATAACAACATAAAATAACTTTAGAGAAAAATTACATTACCTGCTCATCAATCAATATCATTTCCATCTTAAAACTTTCTTTCCATTTCGTATGATACGAACCTTCAGAAACCAGATATTTTTGGATGGGTTCAGATCACAAACAAAACTATAAATTTTGTTATTAACGTACATTGAGATGATTTTAACAAAGAATTTGAAATATGATTTTATGAATTAATTTCTGAAAGAAAATGGTTGAGCATAAGGAAAGCATCTTCGGTAATGATTATATACCTGCAAAAATCACACTTCCCTATGTTAATTCAAAATTTTCCTGTTAAAACTTCAAAGTTAAGGGCTGAATAAGTAGTAAACAGATGTTCATAACATCTGCTTATAGCAAACAGATGCTTAAAAGAGGTTAATTATTAGTGTGAACAACTGTTCGTAAATCGAGGCTAGTAAATAGATGCTTTTAAGCTCAACAGTGGTCAATTCAAGTGGCCCACTTATTTATCTGAATATTTTAAGGTGGTTAATGACATTATTTTTCGCATCACACAGGCATTGTTGGCATATCTCTGCGCTTGACAACTCAGCTTTCTTATGTCACTCACGACTCTTCTATTATAGTAAGTATAGATAGATATAGATTTTGTTCCCAGCGCGGTGCGGCGGGAGCATAAAACCATATCAAATAGCATCATTGACACAGCACCGCTAACGACCACCTACACCGAAAAATCTAGTGCTAAAAAGAAAAAAAAAACAAAAAAAATAAAACCAAACAAAAAGTAGACGTAAAACACATAGAATAATTACTCGTTATGAAATTGTTGTTAAATGAGAAAAAATAGACGTAAAAGTGTTGAACCACACGCACATTATCGCTTGTTAACTCGTAAAATTTAGACCGAAACATAAAACGAATAATTAAAAGATGAAAAGTATTGGGAACTAAAGTTGAAAGTGAAAAAGTTTTGGGGTTAAATCGTAAAATATGTAAAAGTTTGAGTTAAAAGTATAAAAAATAAAGATCAAAATAATATAAAAGAAAAGATGGGCACAACCCTATATGCATACATAGGTTGCAAATTAGTGGGTACAACCACACACTTATGAGTACTTACGCATAAAACATCTTTTGAAGCATTTAGTACAACCAAGCAATGCATAAATGCCTTGCTAATTATATATAGTATTAATTTAGAAGTGTTTGTGCTTCATAGTGTTGTATATCATTCTTAACAAGTGTTTCGTGCATGAAAGAGTTGTACATCATGATATTTAGACTGTACCCTACTCTGGTTTTTCTTTACTTTTTTTTTTTTTTTTTACTTTTAACCATAATACTTTTCATCTTTTACATTAAACCCTTACACTTTGTTTTACTTTGAACTTTATTCAGTGTGTCTAAAAATAAATTTTTAGTTTTACGTTTCAGTTCAAATTTTTCGAGTTGACACGCTACAACGTGCGTATGTAGTCTACCCTGTTTTTCTCGTCGAACGATTACGCTGTGTTTTAAGTTTCAGTGCATTTTTTGCGCATTATCACACCGCAACGGGTGTTCATATTCACCGTTTTTACGTCAACATTTCACTGAATTTTGTTATTTTCATTTTTTGTATCCTTTTTATGAGTTTTTGTCACACCCCAACCGATGGTGGAATATATTGAGGCGCGACTTGTGGTGGATTGTTCAAAGACACCATGACACTAAATTGTGGCAGTATGATTTTTAAATAAGTTGATTTCACAACATAATAAAAAAGGGGTACATCTTGTTCATAGAAAAGGAAATTACAATAACATAACAACAAAATTAAAATAGTGCATTTCTAAGTCCAATCCTGATTAAGTTCTTGGAGCATCATATCAAGCATTTCCTGCAACATTTATAAAATATCCATCAATACATAAAGCATTAGTGAGCATACTAGTTTTGGTTTACATAAATAGTATAAAGAATGTTTAACTCAAATCCGCGTGCTATAGTTTGCTAGTCTAGATGCGCATACAACATACAAAAGGTATACTCAAACCCTCGATTCCACTCGCGTACATCTATCACCCATGTGAAAGGCCATTTAGATTACTTAACATGACCAATGTGTGGCGGTGTGCTACTCCTATAGCATTATACATGTTAAGGTAGGCTTGCAAAGTTAATGAGTTATGCTTAAGGCATTTGTATCTAGTATTTGACATATAGCATGACATATCATATAAGCATGATTTATAGATTGAGTTTATGTACTTAAAAGATTCATAGATTGATTTTAGTGTGATTTTTGATAGAATACATGTTAAGTCCCAAATAGTGATAAAACGGAAAAGGGGACAAGTATGAACTCACATTTGGGTGCATTTGATAAGTTTGCGAATGAGAGTCTTGGGGGGATTTGGTAGAGCTCCAATTATCCTATTAGGAATAACGGAGTGTTTAGTTTCAGAGGAAAGAGTTCTAGTGTCAAGAATGTCATGCATCGCTAATGGCGGACCAAAGCACAAACTATCAAAGAGGTGATTCGGATGGTCAAGGTTGTTAGGAGGTTAAAACGAAAGCACAAACCACCAAAGAGGTGATTCGGATGGTTAAAAGTTAGATTAGGAATGTGAATCCGATTTTAAGTATTTCATGTCTTGACTACTTTGCTTATAAGTTTAAGCATGAGTCTTGGACATGGGATTTTCCTATTCTTGTGTGGAAGTAATTCCGAGTCACGAGGTGGGTCAAGAGAGGGGAAAGGTATGGATGTATCCACAATTCATGCGCAACAATGTTAGGGGCTTAATACTAGTTATATTATATTATATTATTATTTAAATATGTCTGTTAATTGTTTTGGAAGGTAATTTTCTATGTTGTGGCAGAGTTCTTCACAACCCCCCAGAAGGGGATCCCCTAGCCACTCTACAATGGTCAGACTATGTTGTCTTAAACGGGTCCATGATGACGCGAGAGTGGTCGGCCCACAAGCGAGTCGAGGCTGCGCATAAGGGGCACTAAGACTTCCACCCGGAAAATTTCCCGCCACCTGCCACTTGACAAATGTTGCACCATCCACAAGAGGGAAGCCTCTCTGGAGTAAATGCACGGTAGTAGAAAACCGGGGGCCATCAGAATATAACATGATCCCTTCTGAGGAGGGTAGGCTTAACCATCACTTGACAAAATATCCACCCATAAATAATGGGAATGGAGATCGAACCTGCATCACATAAAGTGAGTACTGTTAATTGAATAGTGTATTAATTGTTAGAAAACTTACATAGTAGTAGCCGCTACGCCTCTCGTACATGAAGCTCGTAGGTTTCTGAGTCTCTGTACTTGCTGCAATAAACTGTAACAGAAAATGAAATCATAGAAGTGAACCGGGCTTGTGTTTGACACAATTCCCTTAAACAGATTCCTTGTCTGTTCCCAGGGTACACCGGTTCGAAACAGTGACGATGGTGCACTGCCGGACTATCCCACTTGCCTGAAAAATAATCGATATTTGGTTGCTACTCTAGAGTTATGAGTGTTGCAAGAGCTTCTTAGTGAATATTTCTCATGCATATTCTTATGTGTATTCTCTTCTCACATATATGACACAAAAGTCTCTTATATACAAGAGTCAATGGTGGATGAAGAGTCTAACATAATTAGACACTTAATTTAGTCTTTAAACCATAATCAAGTGTCATAAATAAATTAACTCCACTTAAGAGTTTCAATTCACAACATGAAGAGTTATACACTTAATTTAGTTTTAAAACTACAATCTATCTACCTATCTAATAAAAGAAAACACATGAGAGACACATGGCACTTCCTCATGAATTCTCTAATGTTACTATTTAATATAATAAATTCAAATATAATTATTTTAATTGATTTGCAAAATCATAATATAAATACATTAATAATCATAGTTGTAATATAAATCATTAAAAACGGATTTAATAATTTTTGTTATTAATAGAAATACTAAAATTCTATTATATATATTTATGTTATGTTTTCGCATTTAATATAATTATGTTTTAATACAAAATTAGAAATAAATTATTAGACATACTTTAAAAAGGTCTATTAACTAACCGAATTATAAATTATTTAAACATTAGTGATTCTTTTTTATATAACATATTTATATGTTATTAACTTTAAATTTAAATCATGTACCTTAAATAAACCCATTTATAAAATTTTGAAATTTTATTCTAAGTTTAAAACTATGTTTGTTATGATGTTTAACAAATGATTATTAAGTTTTTTTTTTATTATTTTGGTCATTGTTTTAGATGTTAAAAATGCTCAGCAAGTACTTACTAATTCTAGATGTTTAAAATAGTTCAAAAGTCAAATAAGCAAATTAATACACAATGTAATAGGTTAAACTTTTTGGCTAGACTTTCGTATTGTTCTAAACAAATAAATAAAGTAAACCAATCAACATTAATCTATTGCTATCTATACTAATAAAAGACAACGCATGAAATACTAAGAACTCCCTTATAAAGCCTCTCATTTTCTTATTTAAAATAATACATTTATTTTACTTTGTTTCTTTATTTAATATTAATATTTTTTTTTAGTTTTTATTAGTTACAACTATATATATATTATCAAAATTCAGTTTTATATATACACACACACACACTATGTTTTTTGTAAATTAGTTAATATGATTATATTTTAATACAAAATTAGAAATAAATTACTAGACATGATTTGAAAATGTTTATTAGCTAATATAAGTAAATATTATTATAAAATATTTATTTTTTAAGATAGCGTATTTATATGTTATTAAATTTAAATTTAAATCGTGAACTTTAATTAACCAATTTTTTAATATGTTGTCTTTCACTCTAAGTTAATTAAATATTTGATTAGCTAAAACTAAAAATGTTTGGCTATTTTCGTATTATAATAGCTTGATATATAAAATACATTTTATATATGAAAAATCATTGTTTGAAATTTTCATTGACTTTGTTGTTTCAAGTTACTTCAAAAGAGAAATGCAATATTTAAGTAAGTGGCAACAGTGTTTTAATTAGTAATTCATTTTAGCTTCATTTTCACGCTATTAATTCACGAATTTTTTTTTTGTCTTTTACAATTACAATTATATTGAACCAATAAATGACATTGTGTTTAAGGACCTTGATGTTAGAAAAAAAATGATTATACACTCAAGGTTAGAAATATTTTGGTTTTGCAAGAAACTCGATGTCAAATTCCAAATTAACGATACTCGATTGGGATGGTTTAACGGATCAGGAGATATTTTTAAATTCATTTCATTTTTTACATCTTAGCCTAAACAAATTTATCTTATTACTTTTGATTTTTTTGTTATACGTGTAGTCTACAAGGTAATAACCACAATATGGAAGATATATGTTGAAAAGTTTGGAAATAGTTTTATGTGAATATGAATGTCTTTTACATGAAATTATTTAGAGGATGATAAATATTTAAAAATTTTCAGTTGTAATGGAAATTTTATTTATTTTAAATATAACATGTAATCTAATTTTTCTTAGTTATATTTTTTATTTTGTGTATAATATATATAATTTAAATTGTTCAACCCGTGTATCACACGGGTACATAACCTAGTCAAGTGTAATAAATAAATTCTCTACTAAAAAGTTTTTCCTCAATTCACCACATGAGGAGTTTTACCAATAATTATAATTTCACTAAATTATAATTTCATTAGATTAAACCTCCACTCACCTTCTAAAATTCCAACATTAATGCCATTGTAAGATTCAGTTAGATTGGACGGAATTGTAAGAACCTTCCCGATTTATAACTTAATGAAGTCCAAATTACGGCACTTCAATTTTTTTTTCTTAAACGATAACATTTGTTACAAAAAACTATGCATGACATACTTGTTAAGATGTTTCTTGATACATATGATATAACCAACATGTACAATCATATACTCATAAAAATTGTAGAAACATGTAAGCAACGGGGAGTGTGTTCGGTGCCCTCAAGGCTTGGTCTCCTATCTAGCACTATCAGCTTTCTACCTACTCGCAAACACAATACAACGGTTGGTATTTAGATTAACGAGTCGAAATACAGCAAAATGAAAATTTTGCTAAAGTCTGGAAGTTCTTTGTGTACCACGAAGAACTTTGCTAAGTTTTTATCATATTTTTCCCATCTTGATCCAATCTCAAGTTTTGAAGTTTTGGTTAATAATGTTTAGTGTATATGTAATGTTTGCACATCGGGGTTGAAATTACCTGACACGGTTTTGGTCTATAATGTATAGTTTATATAATAATAATAATAATAATTACCATTATTATTATTATTATTATTATTATTATTATTACTTTTTTTTTTTTTTTACTGAGGAACACTTGGAAATTGGCCTGTGGTTGCAGACCTGGAGGCTGTCTTGGGACCAAATTAGTCAAACAATAATACATCTTCCCATCTCGCATTTGGGTCCCACAATCTTTTCATAAGTTTGACGATTTGTTCTATATATCTTTCACATAGTTAGGGCATTCAAATTCGCATTTCATCTACCATTTTTTAACTTATAACTTAATTAAAAATCATACTTTTTAAAATTTATCTCTCATTTTAAAAAATCTCCCACATCTCATTCATCATATTTATCTTTATCTTACTCAGAAACACTTATTTTATTATATTTCTCGTTATAATACACTCACAATAATTTGGTGTAGGGTGAATAGTAGATTTTCATATATGAAAAACTAGGTTAACATTTTTTCATAATATAAAGTTGGGGTGTAAAATGGTGGATGGGTTGTGGTGTGTTTTTAATAGGTTTTTTTTTTGTTTTTTTGTTTTTTTTTTTTTTTAATTTTAAAAATGGAGGAAGGTTTGGTGGGCGGGTGGGTTGTAAATGTTCTAAGTGGTGGTTGTAAGCGAAGAAAAAAAGAAAATGTTACTATTTATTTTTACATTTAGGTGATAGTGTTACTCCTTATTTAATTTTTAATATTTTTTAAGAGTGGTTGTGAATATAGGAAAGGTAAAATATAATAATAAAAGTATAAAAATATTATTTAATTAAATACGAGAGAGAAAATATAGATGAGGAACCTAATGCGACCGCTTTTAGTGTTACTTAATTATACTAAACATAGAAAATAACTAAAATATTTGTTAATAACAAATATTTAATGATATGTTTAGCGGGGTCGAGGCGTCACCCGATTTTGACACGGGTACTCCACTACCTTCATGGCAATACTGTCACTGATGGCAGTAGTGGGTATGGGTATGAAATACGAGTAGATTACCACAATACAACCTGAACATCGTGATTCTTGGACATCTTTGTATGCCATCACGACACATTTTCCTCCTCTTCACTCCAACAAGTCATTTTAGAGATGATTATGAAATAGTGTAGGATTATTTTAAAGAATTTTTTTAATTAGGAGAAGTGTTAGGGTTTTACATTGTAAAATTATTTTTTTAACCAATGGTAGTATCGCCGTTGTACAACGATTGTGTGTGTTTAAAATTTAAATGAAATAATAAAACTATATTAAACTTAAATAAAAATTAAATGAATAATAAGATATTATTTTTGAATAAACTCTTTATTAAAAATAAAGAAAAGAAGAAGAAAAAAGTCAAAAACATTTAATGGTAGGGTTGACTCAAAATTTATATTTTAGGGTAGTAGTCCGACAAATTAATATGAAAATCAGGATAATTTAGAAAGTTCGGAAAGCACCACTCCCTCAATCTTTTTTAACATTCCTAATTTTTGTTAGCGTGCGAGTAACTAGACCCTTTTTTTCCTTTTGTCATCAATTTTAGCAAAGCTTCGTTAGAAAGGTTTTTAGTGTATCTTTTAAACGACTGGCATATAAAGCTTGTTTTGTTTAAGTTGCAAACATATAAATGACTAGTATGGTTCTCCTTTCCTCTTTCTTCTCTCTTGTCTGTCTCAACGTCACAACACTCTTCTATTTCCTCCCCAAATCAAAGAAATGGTTCCCACTTTTTCCTCATTCCTTTTTTTTTTCTTTTATTTAATTATATATTTTACATTTCATTATTTTTTTTTGTTAAAATTAAAAAAAAAACACATGGAAATAAAAACTGAAAAAACATAAAAATAAAAAAAACGAAATTAATTAAAAAAGACAATTAAGGCATATTTCCTCCTAGCTACTTCGCGACAATCTTGTCTTTTATTATTTCCAATATCATACGGTCTCGCTTTGGAAGGCCCTTGACACTTCTCGACATGATGTTAAACTCTCCCGTCTTCTGTCGGGAAAGATCAAATTCGAGCCGTTTCCTATCCAACTGTAGCCTCTCCATATCCCATGTCGCGGCTTCTTCCTTGTCTTTATCATTTTTTCTGTACCTTCCCGCTTGCACTTCCTTAAACTCGTTGAAGTTTTGTAACAGCAAATCTATTTTCGTCACTTCCTTTCCTTGGAACCAGAGGCATTTCCCTTTGAACTTGAGGCTGCTTTTTTGGCGCGGTCCCTTCCAATCAGCCGCTCCGATTCAGGAGTTGGAGGTTCATCTTCGAACTCTGGGTCGTCATTTATGTTGATAGCTTCCAGGCGCGCTTGTTTTTTATCCTTTGGCTTGTGATACCTCATTAGGTACCACTTTCCACTTTTCACATTTACTAAAAATTTCGTATAGCTTCATGTACCTCCACGCTCCATGCTTCTTCGTGTATTTTTGATGAGCCGTCGCCAACATTTTCGTCACTCTGACCAGTCGTACGATTGTTCCAAGTATTTTGATAAATACCCCCAAATACTTGCCATCTTCCCATCATCTCCCTACACTTGGTAATAACAAAGTGAAGTTTTAGATACGTCTCGCGTTACATTAATTTAAAAAATTCAACGCAAACTTGGTTCCAAAAACCATCATTTTTTTGATTTGTACCTACACATAATTAATAATTCTTTAAAAAAAACGTACGTAAATATAATAAAAGCATTCCATCTATATTTATATATTAAATTTTCACCAAGTATCGAATCGGTAGAAACGTTCATCAAAGCTCGTGCTAGAGCCTCCAACTCGACGGGACTCCAAAGAATGTTTTCCGCCTTGGTACTAGGGCCTTCTTCTTGTGTATGTTTTTTTCCCTTTGGTGGCTTTTTTTTTTTGGGTTTGTTGGGTCTCGGGTATAATGTCATCATGGGCGCCTAAACATACGAAATCGTGCTCGGGTTGTGATTGAGGCATCGGTGGGAATCATGGCATTTGTTGTTGCATTTGCATTTGAAGTTGTTTTTGTTGTATTTGCATTTGCGTTTTGGGGTTGGCTAAAAGTGCCAAATGGCAATTGTTACGTCGAGGGAGTAGCGGGTGTCGTGGGAGAATGAGGCTTGCGTCAAGGGAGTAGCGGGTGTGTTTGGGAAAAACGGGTTCAATCGCCTAGGATCCATAATGAGTGAGTGTATGTGTTTTATTGGATTAGTTTAAAGAAATGTATTTTTGTTTGGAAGAAAGGTACATTTATGTGTTAAAATGGTGGGTTGTAAAGTTTAAATAAAGTTAATTTTTTTTAATGGAATTGACTGCTGCCAACAGTCTAAGGTAGCGTTTGGTACGCATAAATGAGAGTCGGAATGGAATAGAGCATTACGATGGAATGGAGCATTACGATGGAATGAATAAAAAGGTGTTTGGTTGGTCAAGGTAATGGAATCATCCATTACCTCCTCCATTCCATTCCCTCTAAAAACCCCATATTCATTTCATCCAACCCCCATGTTTTTTTTTTTTCCATTCAATTCCATTCCCTATGTCACCCATTATCACCACTGACCACCACCACCACCCAGCTCTACCACTAGCACCCATCGCCATCACTACCACGACAATCGCCATCGCCGCCCACCACCGACCGTCGCCACAACCTCTACCACCACCAACCACCGTCGCCACAACCTCCATCACCACTCACAACCGCTGATTTTATTCCTTTGTCTTTTCCTTCATACCAAACAATACAATGTAATGATTCATTCTATTCTTACGTGTAACCAAACAAGACCATAGAATGGTAATCATCCATTTCATTCCCTCATCCATTCCATTACCTTTTCCATTCCATTCTCTCGTTCATTCTATTACCCCATGCCAAACAGACCCTAAAACTTTCAAAGGGGAAGGAATCCCCATCCTCACCAAAATACAAGTGTGTGTGGGGTGGGCTCCCCGTCTCCACACCTTCGGTCTAAATTCACAAATGCACGCTTTACAAAGTATGAAAAAGAAAAAAAGAAAATTACGATCCCAAATTTATTAATCTCCACACTACTATCTTCGGAATTTTTAGAATATTCGTATTAATATAATTACCACGCATTTGAAAGTAAGAATTTTATTTGTGGTTTATATAACACTAACAAGATTACTGTTAATTTAACTTAAGGATTTTGATGGCAGCCAAGCCACAAATTAAAAACTTTAGTACTCAATTATTTATTAATTCAATGGAGCATTTTAAAAGGAAAAGACATTCGAAAAGGGAAGTGAGCGACATACGTTCAATGGTGGACATTGTCACCTGGTGGGAGGTACATGTGAGCTGTTTAGGAGTCGGTGTTCAAGATAAATAGAACTTTACAATTTTAGTCTGAATAATAATAATAATAATAATAATAATAATAATAATAATAATAATAATAATAATAATAATAATAATAATAATAATAATAATAATAATAATAATAATATTTATTGCAATAAAATCAGGAATTACGTCACTTAGGTGATATGATAAGCCTAGTGGTGAAGATGAAATCCTTTTTAGGGGGGTTGGAAGTTCAACTTCAAAAGTGTGTAAATGATTGTAAAAGTTGTAAAGAAAATGGTGTAAGAAATTGGCCGTTCAAAAAAAAAAAAAAAGGAATTACATCAAAGGTGGTAGATAAGCGGGCAACAAGCTGCGATGACGTCCCTTTTTGAATAGCAAACCATACTCTACCAAGGCCACAATCTTGACCATTCGGAGTCAATACATTGTTGCGCATAACCCTACGGACCCGATCCAAAACACAAACAACTTCATGTGCCAAGAATCCAAAGGTGTCAAAAGCAAACGGAGCAAAGACATGTTAATTCTCAGTGCATGCTTTAGCATGTTTACCTACTTTCTTCGTCTTAGCATTCATAACAGCTTGTCCAACCATAAATCCCTTATCACAAAGGTCCACAAAGGGAGACACTCCAGTAAGGTCTACACAGGCATCACAGCTTGTTACGCATAACCTTACGGACCCGATCCAAAAAACAAACAGCTTCAGGTGCCAAGGATCCAAATGTGTCAACAGTAAACGGAGCAAATACATGTTAATTCTCAGTGCATGCTTTAGCATGTTTACCTACTTTCTTCGTCTCAGCATTCATAACAGCTTGTCCAACCATAAATCCCTTATCACGAAGGTCCACAAGGGGAGACACTTCAGTAAGGTCTACACAGGCATGTTTCCCCGACCAATTCAAAAACCAAACATCAAGAAGCCGCTTTGAATTAAAATGTATGATCTTAATTTTAAATTTTATAAATGAGTTTAGATATATTATAGCAGGTGTAGGATCATGTAAAATTCATTTTTCTCTAAAAACTATAAGAACCAATTATTTAATGACATGTGTCTTACATCAAAATTATTAATAAGGGTATTATTGTCTTTTTCAACCATTTTTTTTAGAAAATCAATATTTCAATCACATTTACGGTTACAATTCCCTATCAAATCTCCAAATCCTATAATCATGGAATTAAATTTTCAAAATTATTCTTCACTCAGATTTGTAATAAGAGTTTTTACACTTAAAATTTCAGATGTAATGTGCTGATTTCATAGAATAATGTGTTGCTTTTCGGATTTGCTATGTTATTGAATGGTGCTGATTTTCGAATTTGAATTTCCATCACGTAACTAATGTGCTGATTACAAATAATAATGTGTTTTCTTGTTCCATTTTTTGAGAGGAAGTGCTTAGCCTATAGCTATGTATTGTTATGAGTTTATATCTGTAAAATTCAATGTGCTGATTTAACAAATGCATGTGCTACTATAATGTGTTACTATGCATAAAACAAAATTCTTTTATTAACAATTAAAACACTACTAACATAGTGCTACCATATTCAAAATAACTACTAACAAGTTTAAAAACTAAAATTGCTACTATCTAGATATGCTATCATGCTAGCTACATCTCTGATCTTTCCCAAGTCGTGTTATACGCATTCTTCCATTTTCTCCTTTCTCGTCATCACTCTTATTACGATATAAATTTCTGCAAACAATGCATCCTTTGCGGTGTTAGTGTCACAAGATGACACTAGGATTACACACCGGCTGCAATAATACAACACTAGCACAACATCCGTTGACAATCAATATATGACAACACACGATTATCATCAGCACAATTGCACAAGTAACAACATAAGCATGTTTAACAATATAAGTATGTTTAACAGCACATGCCGATCAGAACTCTTATATTAGGAATCAACATGCAGAAACAAACCACCCCCAACAACCTCGATTGGAATAATATCAACACATCATGTCCGAAATTTGCAGCAAAAAATGTCCTTTCTCTACCCAAATCCTTCGATTGACACATAATACAAGCGCAAAAAATGGTAAACTTACCATTTCTTTTTTTGCAAACTTGAGGTGTTCTTTGTGAAGAAGATAAAAAATTACGAGGGTTGAAAGTTGTTGGTGTGTTTGTAAACTGGGAGGGAGGTATGGAAAAAATATAGGAGTTTTTGTTGTGGCCTGTGGGTCAATGCTAACCATGCGCAAATAATGGGTTTTTATTTATATTTTTAATTTACAAATAGCTCTTTTACTAAACTACCCTTAGTGATATTAAAACAAACTATATTTTTTAAGCATAAATCTATAACCAACAAAAACCATTGATATTATTTTTCAATGGTTCAGATCTGTTCCTATAGTTTTTACACTAATAAGAGTTTGTACAGGATCTTAACTCTATTATAGCAATCTTAAGTATTAGTTATATGTATTTTTTAAGGAAAAAAACCAATCATAATGTCAAAAGTTGTAATTAGTTGAGAAAAATACACGGATAATTCTTGTAGTTTGCTCATATTTCACCTCTAGTCCCTAACTTTTTAAAGTTACATGTATGTTCCCTATGATTTGACAAGTTGTTACTGAGATAGTGCCCTAACTGGATGAAGGTTTGTTAGTCCAATTAAGTTCATGTTAAATGACAAAACTACACTTACTATTAATATATAATAACTAAAAAACCAAAGAAAATATATAATTAATATTTAAAAATATAAATGGGTCCCACAACCCACTTCACGTTCTCAATTCTAAACCACCCACCACCATTTCCACCTCACTACCACCACCACCAGCAAAAACATTAACAATCATCACCATCGTATATTTTCAGACAACAACCACCCACCTAATAACAACCGTCTCCACCATCCAACACAACCCTACCACCCCCCTTCTTCGTTCTCTCTATAAAAACCCAAATAATCTCTTTCCCTCTCTAAACCCTCGTAGCGCTCATCTTCACCTTAACTGGTACAAACGTAAAATCTCTAGTTCTGTAAAAAGTCAAATTCCTTAACAAAAGAAACACGCTTTAAACTATCTTTTTCCATACAATCATAGATTCATAGCTATTTAAAGTTGTATAGATTCTAGTGCTTTAAAGTCCCTAAATTGGACTACCTAAAAGCTTGAACATGAGAGTTCGTGGCTTGCTATGTATACTAGACTTGGTGATTTTAAACTTATAAACTCAAGTTTACTATATTAATGTTGTGTGTTTGTCAAACTATGTAATTGTCTATGTGATTCATTCCGTCATTTACAATCAATATATAATATTTAAAAGTCAATCTCAGTCAATCGTCTTCCTAGTAATCTTTCTATAGTCAATGGTCTTCCTAGGAATCCTCCTATAGTCAATGGTCTAGATGGTCTTCCTAGGAATCCTCCTATAGTCAATGGTCTAGTAAATGGTTTACAATATTGTGACACAAATCAATGCTATGATTGAGATCTATTCTAATATTCCCCCGCAGTCGAAACGGGAGGATCGGACTTCACCCTTAGCGACCTTTTGTAAAAATGTCGGCTATTTGGTATCGTGATGGGACAAGTAGAACTCGGACTTCACCCTTAGCGACCTTTTCACGGACGAAATGGATATCCATTTCAATGTGTTTTGTGTGTTGATGTTCAACTGGATTACCGGATAGGTAGATAGCACTCACGTTGTCACAGTAGACTAAGGTTGCACGTTGAAGAGGGTGATGAAGTTCTAGTAATAAATTGCGAAGCCAACAAACTTCGGAAACCACATTAGCGACGCCACGGTACTCCGCCTCGGCACTAGAGCGGGACAAAGTGGGTTGACGTTTGGAGGACCATGAGAGAAGATTGTCACCCATATATACACAATAACCGAATGTTGATCTCCTTGTGTCGGGACACCCTCCCCAATTGGCATCGGTATAAGCCGTGAGGGAGGATGTCGAGGACGGTTGAATGTGAAGACCATATGAGATTGTGCCTTTAGTGAATCTTAAAATTCTCTTAAGAGCATTTAAATGAATGGTCTTCGGGTCGTGCATATGGAGGCATACTTGTTGAACCGCGTATGAAATGTCCGGGCGGGTAAAGGTGAGGTATTGTAAGGCGCCTGCTAGACTTCGGTATTCGGTAATATTGTCTACGGGTGTCCCATGAGTACTGCTTAATTTGTTTTATGTGTCAACTGGCGTGGCCGCTGGATTGCAATCGGAGAGACCAGACCGTTCAAGGGTTTCCCGTGCATATTTCTCTTGCGAATGAAATAGAGAGCTTGAGTCCCGTGTAACCGAAATACCAAGGAAGTAGCTAAGTGGCCCGAGATCCTTCATTGCGAATTCTTTAGAAAGCCGATCCATAAATTTTCCCCTTAAGTCATCTGAAGATGTTATCAACAATATATCATCAACATATAATAGGATGAATGCCATGTGAGGACCTTGATTAAAGATGAATAAGGAATGGTCACATTAGCTATGATTAAAACCCATCTTTGAAACAAAATTCGCAAACCGTTGGTACCATGCTCTCGGTGCTTGCTTGAGGCCATAAAGAGACTTTTTGAGTAGACAAACATGATTGAGATAACTCGGATCTCGAAAACCCATTGGTTGGTGCAGAAAAACCGTTTCATTTAAGTGCCCATGTAGAAATGCGTTTTTGACATCGAGTTGATGTATTGGCCACGATTTAGACATAACCAGAGATAAAACGGTTCTAATTGTTGCCGGTTTAACTACAGTACTAAAGGTTTCGCCACAATCAACACCAACTTGTTGTGATCGACCGTCACAAACTAATCGGGCCTTATATCGTTTAAGTGTGCTATCCGCTTTCTTTTTATGTTTAAAAATCCACATGCTACGAACAATATTTATACCGGGCTGTTTGGGTACTAATTTCCAAGTCTTGTTGTCAATAAGTGCACGAAACTCGTTGGTCATGGCATTTTTCCAGTTCAGATTGGAAAGGGCTTCGGTGGGTGATTTTGGTAGAGGAGAGATGAAAGGAGTGGTAGACATGTGTAGATTAAAGTGAGTTTTCGGTTTGAAAATACCCAACATGGAGCGGGTGTTCATGGTACGGGTCAGTTGAGGTGGAGGGGGAGGCGAAGGTGTGGGTTGGGGATGGGCCGTAGGGGAGGTAGTTGGGTTGGTTGGTGGGCTGGTGGGTGACGGAGGGTGGGAGGTGGACGGGTTGGTTGCTGGGCTGGGTTGGTGTTGGTTGTTTGGGCCGGTTGTGGGATGGGGGTTAGATGGGCCAAATGAAGTATTTAAAGGAGATGGGCTGGGGTTAGTTGGGATAGAAGTCAGTGGATCGGTTAAGGAGTTCGATTGTTGGGTAGTTGGAGTTGTAGAATGAGACCAATGAAAGGGATAGGGTTTAGAGGTCAAGAAGTCATAAGATGAGGTGGTTGGTTTTTGAGTTGCAAAAGGAAAGACTGTTTCATCAAAAATGACATCTCGTGAGATTTGAATTTGTTTGGTTTTGATGTTGTAGCATTTGTAGCCTCGGTGATGTGAAGGGTAGCCTAAAAACACGCAAGGGGTTGAGCAGTCGGCAAGCTTATGGATGGTGTTTGATGGTAGAAGAGGGTAGCAAAGACAACCGAAAGTGCGTAAATGGTCATAAGAAGGGTGGCGGTGATAGAGACAAAAAGTGGGAGTGGAGTTGTTGAGAACTTTAAATGTTTAAGAGATATGTTGCATGTTCGAGTGCGTGAGGCCAAAAAGAATGAGGTACGGATGAGTGTGATAGGATGGTACGCATGATGTTATTAATGGATCGTATTTTACGCTCCGATTTTCCGTTTTGAGCGGAGGTGTATGGACATGAAAAACGAAATTGCATGCCATTAGAAGCGCAAAAATGATGAAACCAAGAGTTGTTATACTCACGTCCATTATCACATTGAAAACATTTTATTGTGGTTTGAAATTGGGTGTTTATTAATTTGTGGAATTCTAGAAATTTAGAATAAACTTGGGATTTGGAAGTGAGAGCATATGTCCATAACAAATTTGTTTTGTCATCTAAAAATAGAACATAATATCGACATCCGGTTGTTCAAAGAATAGGTGAGGTCCATAAGTTGCTATGCACAATGTCAAATGGTAAATATGCATGTGAATGCGAATCATGAAAAGGAAATTTTATTTATTTGCCAAACACACAAGGTTCACATATTGAAGAAAGTTGAACATTACTAGAAAAATTCAAACTAGGTTTTAAACAACGTAAAATATTATTTCCGGGATGTCCAAGACGGCGATGCCCAATGTCTTGGGTCACGGCTAAAAAGGAAGAAACTGGAGCATGAGAAGGTTCAACTTTGGAACTTGAAGGTGGAGTTAACGGGTGGAGATCACCGGTGCTCTGACATCGAAGGAGGTTTTTCCGAGTGTGGAGGTCCTTCACATCAAAACCAAACGGGTCAAATTCGATTGAAACATTGTTGTCGGTGGTGAAACGACGAACCGAAATTAGATTTTTGATGAGTTTAGGTGCAAAAAGAATGTTATTTAATTTGAAGTTTGGAAAAGGTGGAGGTAGTGTATGTTTTCCAATCGCATGAACGGGTATATTTTTACCATCACCGACTGTAATTTTTCGTTGATACACATTATTTAAACAAGAAGTGAGATTAGTAGAGTTGTGAGTCATTATACCTGTGGCACCCGAGTCCATATACCAAGTTTGATCCGGCGGATTTAGAGTGAAGGTGTTGAAAGCCTGATCGAGAGCCGTAGGCATGTATGGAGCATCCGAAGCCGTGAAGGCATGTTATGGGCGAGGGCCGAGAATTCCCTGCTGTGAAGTCGGTGATCGAGGTTGTGGAGTAGTGGGATACAGGCATGGTGGGGTGGTCCAAAAGTAACCAGTGGGTTGCGATCAAGTTGGAGGGCGGTTTTGGGTAGTGGTCTGCTAGGAAAACCATGGGTAATGGTTCTATTGTGGTGATGGTTGGTGTCTGCCACGACCTCGACCGCGTCCACGTCCGCAGCCTCGGCCTTGGCCTTGAGTGTTTCGGGTGTAGGAGGGAGTGGTATTAGGTTGTTGTTGTGAAGGAGGGTTCTCGGGTGGTTATGGAGGAGTGGTGTTGACCGAGGTGTGTAAGGCTGTCTCGGTAGCGACTCGGTTGGCCTTATTTGTTTCTTCAAGAATCAATTGGGACCGAGCATCATAAAAAGACGGCAATGGTTTGGTGTTTTGAATGATTGCACCGATAGTACCATAGGCTTCGGATAGTCCGATGATGAGTTGAATCACCAAGTCACGTTCGGCTACAGGGGATCCGACATTCGTCAATTGGTCAGAGATTATTTTCTCCTCCTGGAAATATGCGGACATGTTGGGGAAGGAAGCAAGTTTGAGGATGGCGAATTTTTGTTTTAAAAGGACGGCTCGAGTGGCTTGGTTATCATGAAAGATGTGTTGTAAGGCGACCCACGCATAGCAAGCGGTGGAGTCGGGTCGTATGATGGTGCTTAATAGATCGTTAGAGATGGTGCCATAGATCCATTGAAGGACTATGGCATCAAGACGATCCCAAACATCATCATCGGTAATGTTGGTAGCGGTGGCTTCTGTAGCGGCTGCAGCGGGCGGGGCAATGATGCGAGGGGAGAGGCGGTCGAGTACTTGAAACACACGGCAATGAACTTTGAAAAGTTCAGCCCAAGAGGAGTATTGGCTGGTGTCCATTTCTAGGGTGATTGGGATGAATGTTTTGATATTGGATACGGTAATAGTAGGGTGTGCTTTTTGGTCCATGGTTTGGTTAAAGAAAGAAAAGATGAAACTAAGAGGATGGCCGGCGGTTCAAGAAGAAGAGGGGCAAGATCGAAGGGAAGGAGGTTTGATACCATGTCAGACTATGTAATTGTCTCTGTGATTCATTCCGTCATTTACAATCAATATATAATATTTACAATTCAATCTCAGTCAATGGTCTTTCTAGGAATCCTCCTATAGTCACTGGTCTAGATGGTCTTCCTAGAAATCCTCCTATAGTCAATGGTCTAGTAAATGATTTACAATATTGTGATACAAATCAATGCTATGATCTATTCTAATAGTGTTTTCTTACTTGACTCTTATGTTTATTAGGATGAATATCAGCCTTGATTTCTCATTAGAAACAATACAATATATACAGGCAAAGGGATCATTCTAGATCCAATAAATATGGAATGTCACTAAATACAATGAATACAAATACAATCCATTATTAGAGATGGTTGACTCTATTACTCCCCCGCAGTCGAAGCGATAGGAGGCCGAACGCTGAGACTGGACCGAAAATCTTCAAACAAAACCCGAGGGAGCCCTTTCGTAAATATGTCAGCGATTTGATGCCGTGTGGGGACATGAAGTATTCGGACCTGGCCACGTTGAACTTGCTCGCGAACGAAGTGAATGTCTAGTTCAATATGCTTTGTGCGCTGATGTTGTACAGGATTGCCCGATAGGTAGATATCACTGACATTATCACAATATACCAGAGTAGCCTTGGTAAGTGGACGATGAAGTTCAAGTAAAAGGTTTCGAAGCCAGCAAATTTCGGCAACGACATTTGCAACCCCCCAGTATTCTGCTTCAACACTAGAACGAGAGACAGTTGGTTGACGCTTAGAAGACCATGAAATAAGACAATCACCATAATACACACAGTAGCCGCTCGTGGATCGTCTGGTGTCAGGGCAGCCTGCCCAGTCAGCATCCGTGTAAGCAATGAGAGATGGGCGCTTCGACGGGCCAAGTGTTAGTCCAAGAGTAAGTGTCCCCTGAATGTACCGGATGATGCGTTTGAGAGCATTCCAATGGTCCGTCTTGGGTGAGTGCATGAACATACAGACCTGTTGAACTGCATAACTGATATCAGGTCGGGTGAATGTCAGGTACTGTAACGCACCAGCTAGGCTTCGGTAAAGAGTGGGGTTGTCAAAAACAGCGCCCGAATCAGCTCCAAGCTTGGAGTTAGTGTCTACCGGGGTGGAGACCGGTTTGCAAGAAGACATGCCGGCCCGCTCAATGATGTCCGCGGCATAGCTTTGTTGTGACAGAAACATCGTGTCACCCTTGCGAGTAACATGTATGCCAAGAAATAGACTGAGATCGCCGAGGTCTTTCATGGCAAATTCTTTGAACAAGAGATCCATGAGATGTTGACGTAGACTAGTGGATGAAGTTACAAGGAGGATGTCATCCACATAAAGAAGAAGATATGCTGTGTGACCTGCATTGTTAAGAGTAAACAGAGAGGCATCACACCGACTTTGAGTGAAGCCGATGGTGCGGACATAATCAGTAAAGCGTTGATACCAGGCACGAGGGGCCTGTTTGAGACCATATAAAGATTTCTTGAGGCGGCAAACATAGTCAGGAAAATCTTTGTGTCGAAACCCCATGGGTTGATGCATGTATACAGTCTCATTTAAAGTGCCATGTAAGAATGCATTGGTGACATCAAGCTGGTGAACTGACCAAGAGTTGGACAGTGCAATCGATAAGACCGTGCGGATGGTGGCCGGTTTAACAACCGGGCTAAAAGTTTCACCGCAATCAATCCCAACATGTTGAGATCGCCCATCACAGACCAAGCGAGCCTTGTATCTTTCCAGAGAACCATCCGACCTGTATTTATGTTTAAAGAGCCACATGCTGCGTATAATATTCATGTTTGGATCCTGGGGAACAAGCTCCCACGTATCATTATCAATAAGAGCTTGAAACTCGGTGGTCATGGCTTTTCGCCATTCCGGTGTGGACAAGGCAACAGTAGGTGTTTTAGGTACAGGGACAATGGTGGAGGTGTGAAGGTTAAATAGTTGCTTAGGTTTATGAATGCCGTCCATCGCCCGGGTTCGCATTGTGCGAGTGGGCTGAGGTGGCGTGGGCATTGGAGGGTCCGGAGGTGGGTTGTTGGGTGAGGGAAAGTGAGTTTGGGGTGAGCCGAGTGGGTGTGAAGGGGCTGGTTGGGTTGGGCCGGTGTTGTTTGATGGGCCGAAGGGCTGGGAAATGGGAGCAGTGGAAGATTGGGCTGATGTAGGTGTTTGTAAGTGGGCTGAGTTAGGTAAGGGGGATTGGGCCGGTGATGTAGGAGGTGAGGGTATGGGCTGCGAGACATGAGGCCATAGGATGGGAGGGAAATGGTCAGTGAAGGTGCTATAGTTTGTCATGGAAGGTGTGGTTTTAATGATGGAATAAGGGAATTTTGATTCGTCAAACAGGACGTGACGAGAGATGATTATTTTTGTGTTTTGAAGGTCAAGGCATTTGTACCCACGATGTGAGGCCGGGTAGCCTAGGAACACACATGGGTAGGAACGGTGTGTAAGTTTATGGATGGTAGTGGGTGGTGTGAGTGGATAGCAGAGGCAGCCAAAAACCCGAAGGTGGTCATATGTGGGGTGGTGATGGTAGAGAAGGTATGTGGGCGTGTTGTAGTTGTGGGTTTTGCTTGGTATAATGTTTAGTAGGTAGGTAGAGGTGTCTAAGGCATGATGCCAAAGGTGGGTGGGCAGGGAAGCTTGGGCTAGAAGGGTGCGGATAATGTTATTTATGGAGCGGATTTTGCGCTCTGCTTTCCCGTTTTGGGAGGAGGTGTAGGGGCATGATAAACGGAAAAGGGTGCCATGGTTGGCAAAGTAATTTTGGAATGTGGTATTAACATATTCCTTTCCGTTATCACATTGAAAGGTCTTTATGGTGCGGTTAAATTGTGTGTGTATCATTTTGGCAAATTGGGTAAAAATGGTAAACACATTAGATTTGTTTGAGATTGGATATGCCCATAAGAAATTAGTGTAATCATCGAGAAATAAGACATAATAGCGGTGACCTCCCGAGCTTAAAACCGGGGAGGTCCAAACATCACTGTGAATAATGTCAAAAGGTTGAAAAGTAACATTAGACGAAGCATAAAAAGGTAAACGGGTACTCTTCCCAAACACACAAGGTTCACATATGTTTTTATTTAAAGACTTAAAACAAATAGAATTAGAATTTTTGAGAGACTGAAGCAACGCCGGGCCAGGGTGTCCAAGACGTTGATGCCAGAGAGTGGAGGATTGAGCAGCAACGGTGGAAGTAGAGAAACACTGGGCCTGGGTGGAAAAGGTGTAGAGATCACCGCTGCTGTCGCACCGGATGATTGGCATCCGGCTCTTGAAATCCTTCACAAGAAAACCAAAGGGGTCAAATTTCACGGAAACAGAATTATTTCTAGTGAATTGACGGACGGAAATTAGTTTTCTAATAAGTTTGGGTGCGTATAAGACGCGGTTTAGGACAAAGGGTGGAAATGGTGGTTTAAAGGTTTGGGGGCCATGTCCAAGTACCGGGATGGTGTTTCCATTTCCAACGATAATATTTTCATTCAAGCTATTATTAAAAATGGTACGAAAGTTACCTGAGTTCGGGTCCATAGAGATAGTCGCGCCCGAATCCATGACTCCATCTGCATATTCTGGTGGATTCAAAGACATTGTATATAAGGCCTGCTGTATGTCTGTTGGCGAGTACGTGGCATTGTGGGCTTGTGAAGGACGCGGGCCTAAGATGCCTTGATTTTGGGCCTGAGAAGACCGAGGTGCTGATGGGCCTGGTGCTGATGGGTACGGACATGGAGGTGGTAGCCAAGAGAAATTGGGCTGCCAGGACTGCTGCGATGGGCCATAAGTGGGCTGCCATGGGCTGGGCGGCCAACCGTAGGTGGGCTGGAAAGACCACCCAGGGTGGTAGGGTTGGCGGCGGTTGTTTCTGTTGAACCCCGAGCGACCGCGTCCATTTCCACGTGTTGTGCCACGACCACGAGAACGGTTGGAGTTGTTATCAGAGGGCTGTGGCTTGGAAGACGAGGCTGTGAGAGCCTGTGCGGCTGCTTGGGAGGCTTCAAGGGCAGCCTCCGCCTTTTGTCCTTCGATCATGCATAATTGTGAACGAGCCTCATAAAACGAAGGGAGGGGTTTTTGTGATTGCAGAATGGTTTTGATGCTTTCATAGGGTTCTGTGAGGCCTGCAAGGAGTTGAAGAACAAGGCGTTTATTGTCGACGGCACAGTCAACATTGGCAAGTTGGTCGGCAATAGATTTAATGGCTTGGCAATAGGCAGTCATAGTGGGGAAGTTTTGGAGACGGGTGGTTGAAAACTTATGGGTAAGGTGAAGGGCTCGGGCGGCTTTGTTGTCACTGAAGACGCCATCCAGACGAGACCAAACCTCGTAGGCGGAGTTACCCGGTTCAATGACAGTGTTCAAGAGATCGTTTGAAACAGTACTGTATAGCCATTGAAGGACAATGGCATCCAGCCTGTCCCATGATGCATCGGTGGGTGGTGGGGTGGTGGTTTTGGGAGTTTCTGTTGAGGCGGCGGCGGGTGTAGGTGGTGGCAGCCGTGGTTCAAGGTGGTCAGAGACAGAATATGCGCGACAGTGTGTGCGGAAGAGTTCTGCCCAAGTGGAGTACTGAGCGGATTCAACCTCCAAAGTAATGGGTATAAGGTTTTTGATATTGGAAACGGTAACTGCAGGGTGAATTTTGGGTTCCATGATGGTGAGAAGAGGAGGAGAATGGTGGTGGGAAGGGACCGGAAATCACAGCAAGGAGGCTATGCGGCGGCCGCAGGAAGAAAAGAAAAATTAGGGTAGAAATTAGGCTCTTGATACCATATTAGGATGAATATCAGCCTTGATTTCTCATTAGAAACAATACAATATATACAGGCAAAGGGATCATTCTAGATCCAATAAATATGGAATGTCACTAAATACAATGAATACAAATACAATCCATAATTAGAGATGGTTGACTCTATTAATGTTAAATATACTTGGATAACAATGAAAAATCGAACTCTAAACATTGATCAAATAATATAATTCGATTGACGTAGCTTCAATTGTTAGTTTGATATATTTGGATCGACATTTTAATAACCAAAATCCAATCAATATCACCTACTTCTATAAATTAATATATCTACTTGAGAGTTACGAATTTTATAATTAGTTATCTACACATGTTATCTATCTTCTTTTGTTAAAAGAACTAATTGTAAGTTGAGATGAATTAAGATAAACAGATGGTTTTTTTTTTCTTTATTACATTGTGTATAATAAACACTAGTTTATACCCCGGGCAGTGGCGAAGCATTTGAACTAGGGGTCAAAACTCACTGGTTATGAGACGAGAGATAATTTTTTTTTTGTAGCTATGGTTCGGGTCGGTGATTCAATTCGGGTCGAGTTAAACATTAAATACAATAAATATCAAAGTTCTAAGCATTGTTTAACAAACAATTGAATAAAGACACTAAAACATTAAAAATGAGACAAAGGGTTGGTACATGGATGGAGAATTACAGTTCAGCCCGTCGACCTTTAAGATTTTTGAATTCTTTAATTATGGATAGAGGTGCAAACGAATCGAGTTAAGCCCGAGCTCGACCAGGCTCGAGCACAAAAAACTTATGAGAGCTCCAGCTTGTGCTTGGCTCAGTTGGAACTTTGTTTACAAAGCTCGAGCTGGCTCATTACAAATTTCTTAAGCTTGAGCTCGGCTCATTTACTATCTATTAGTTAATATTTTAAATAAAAATAATATAAATAATAGGCACGGAGCTCAATAAATGAATTTCAGCTCGGGCTCGTTTAGTAAACAAGCTTAAATGAGGGGTAAATATTAATAAACCTAATATTACACTAAGGTTCGATAAGGCTCGACGAGCCTGGCAAGCTTCACAGTCTAGGCTGAGCTTGGGCTCAATTAGCAAACGAACTTTGTTTTAAGCTCAATCTCGGCTCGAGCTCAATAAGGCTTGACTCGTTTTGAGCTTTTTACTTTTTTGAACGGCAAAAATCTTTTATTCATCTCCCCAAATGTAATTACATTGTAAAATCAAGAAACTAACACAATGTAACACGCCTGAAAACCACCTGTAGACACTACTATTACAATTAAAAAAATCTTTGTACCCCATGTCATCAAAAGTGACTCGTTTCACCCACTTCGCATTGCTTACCATCCCCCTATGCTTGTACCCAAATACACCCATGAAGAGCGTTCCTCCGAAGGTATCTTCAATTGGATACACCATATTCATCTTTTTTCGTTGTCTCCCCCGTTCTTATGGTTATTGTACACCTCACTGTTCTCCGCCGATGCTTGGCCTTGATGGCCTGGGTTTCTTATACGTCTAGACCATTTTTTTTATGAATAGTCTCACCCCTTTCGAGCTTTTTACTAACCCGAACTCGAGTAGCTAAGAGATAACAACTCCATCGCTTGCTCATTAAATCTACTATCCAACTCATGTATTTGTTGGGCCTATGAATTTAAGATTTGGGCTTTACATTTACTTTGTTTTGGTTTATATAACTATTTTTTTTTAAACGTGGGGTCAAAACCGTATATCCCAAAAAAATTCCATACGGGGACTATATACTCGAAACTTCTGAGCGAAAACTCCGGCGTGGGGACGACCCCTGGCCCCTTTAATCCTGCGCCACTGCCCCCGGGAACTTACCTAGATAGACAAAGCTAATATGAAGTGACAAAATGTGTGTACCATAAAAGGAATATGTTGTTTATTCGGATTTTTTTTGTAAAAAAACAACACTCGATAACTCATAAAACCTAACAGCACTCGATAACTCATAAAACCTACTTCTAATTCTATGTGTGCACCTTTTGCTCAAATTAAATCTCTGTACAGCTTTATCACTTTTTCAAGACACTCTAAAGCTTCGATGTGAACCTAGAAAAAAATAACCAAATTGGTATCAAATAATATGCCATGATGATGGTACGCGATACCGATGTGTAAAATGAGCATACGTGAAAGAATAACATATATGTTCAATCTTTATTATGGATATGCAATCGATCACTTTGGGTGACACTGAATAAAACAATCAATAGGTAATAAAAATGATCTAACTACTATCGACTAAAAAGATTGTATGATGGTAACTTTTCATGTCTCCCGACTATTTTCTCTACTCATACATAATTTAAGTATTTATTTCAATAATCACCCAATGTCAATCGATTTCAAAGTACATACATTAAAAACGATCTAAGAGGCACGCATGGTGGGGTGATTAATTATCACTTATCAGCTAGAAATTTACCTGGTGTCCAAGAATCATATGTTACATCTAACTGGCTTAACAACCCTTGTAATCAATGTTTCTAATAACAACAATCAGAATACAATATATATATATATATATGTGTGTGTGTGTGTGTGTGTAGATTTTTACCAAATTGATTACATCTGTGAATATATATATATATATATATGTATGTAGTTAGCGGGTTCTTATATATAATAGTAAGTTGAAACACATATATACTATCTTAACATGATCAGTGACTTGTCTAGACATGATTAATGAATTATGTGAACATATTGTGTTTTTTTTCCTGTTTTTTTGTATAGCACTATGGTACTCGTTGAAAAGATAACAAAACACTCGTTCATTTGGTGTAATTGTTTTTTAAAAACATCGTATATAATGTCACACCCCAAATGATAGCGGAATACATCGAGGCGCGACTTGTGATAGATTGTTCAAAGACTTGATAACACTAAATTGTGATGATATATTAAAATAGATTTCATTCGTATATAAGAGTCAACAAGTATACAATTTGTTCAAGAGAAAATACATCAACATAAACACGAAGTAAAATATAGATTGTTTCGTTTGTTTCTAAGGCCAAATCCTAAGTAATATTTCTTGTATCATCTCATCAAGCTTTTTTCTGCAACATGTATAAAATATCTGTCAACACAAAATATGTTGGCGAGTATACAAGTTTGAATACATACATAGTATAGTGATTGAATAACTCAAATCCACATGTTATTGTATACTAAATTATGAATCATACTAACATGCATTAACTAAGGTAGTGTTTGTTTTTTGGTCAGAAGTGCTTCTGACCACTTATGTCTGCGCCGTGCAGACGCGGGCAGACATTTGGGACACGCAGATTGTTTGTTTTTTGGAAGACCTTTCATTAGAAAAGGTCTTCCTGGCCTCTTCTTGGTGCAGACTTGGACCAATATCTTCTAGGGTCTTCTCCACCTCTTCTTCCCATCTTCTTCTTATTTTCTTCTCCTGTTCACCAGACTTCTCTTTTTTTTTCTTTCTCCTTCTTCTTTTCTTTTTCTTCTTCTCCATTCCTCCTCCTCCTCCTTGGTCGTCTTCCTCCTCCCTCTTGACGCCGCCGACCTCCTCCCTCCCCTCCCCCTCCTCGTCGTCTCCTCCCCCTTCCCCAACCCTGTAACATTCGTAATTTCTCCAATAAATCCATTATAACTTTAGGGACCTAAAGTGACTATGACCCAAAATTTTAAAATCGCTTAAACCACATGAAATGATTTAAAGTTTATGGCTAAATCGATTGCATTCATTTTATCACTGATTATTGTATGTATAAGTATTCATAAACAAATGGTCTCGTAAGTGTATGATACCCACCCACTATTGACCATAATTCACGGATAAGATTGAGGGCCTAATCTCCTCCTCATTTCCTACCTTCATCACCTCTTCCTTTGACTAGCTTCTTTCCATATTTTTCTCAATTATCTTTGTATTTATAGTCTTTGTATTTCATTCCTCTCATATGGTCTATCATTTCCGCACAAGAATCCCCGATTATCATCTCGCAATCTTGACGAATTGGAAGCTTATTCTTTGGGTTTTATTTCGGTTTTCTTTCTTCAATTTGAGCTAGCAAAACCGTGAGTTTTTCCAATTACTTTTGCATAATCTTTCATTTATATCAGTAGTTTAAAAGCCCTTTATTTTTTGTATCAAACATAGTCTCTAAGGGTTCCTATTGCAAATTCTAAGGTTAGGGTGTTCTAGGAATTTTGGGGATTTTATATTTAAAAATTTGTAGAACTTTAAAAATGCATAACTCGCTTGTTACTGATCTAAAAATTATGAAACTTTGTAGACTTGTTCATATGACTAACTAGGAGTTTTAGAAACAATTCCAGAATTTTTAGAAACCGTTTAGTATTTTTTTTATCATTTTTAATATGCTTTAATCATGTTTAATCCATATAAATTCATATATACCGTATTTTAACATGAAAATTTACAGGAATGCATCTTATTATGTTAGAATAATTACATATCATTTTTCTTCTGTTTTGGTACGATTTCATAGGATATCCCGATTTCTTTTGTTAAATTAGTTTTAAACAAATAATATTCATATTAAATAGATTTTTATCAAGAAAATTCTATAAAATTTATTGTGAGACCTTCCAAGTCAGTAGACTAAGTTTTTACAGAAACATTTATTTTTAGAAAGTGTTTTGTATTTATTTCGGATTTATGTGTTATTAATCATATTTAATTCATATAAATTCGTATTTAATTCATTTTCTTATTAAAAATTGGTGGAGATATACTTTAACATGTTATAAACATTTCCACATCAGTTTTATTCTGTTTTAAAATGTTTTAATACAATATTCTATTTTTGGTTAATAAACTAGTTTCTAAACATATTCAATCTATAATAAATAGATTTTTATCAAGAAAAGTTCTATAAACATTATTCCAAGACTTTTTAAGTCAGAGGAATAAGTCTTCATGGGAGATTACATTTATAAAACCATTTTTATATTTTAACTCATTTTTGTCCATTAAACTAGTTTTGAAACAAGGAAATTTATATTAAATAGATTTTATTCACCAAAACTTTTATAAAAATTATTTTGAGACCTTTAGGGTCAGAATATGAAGTTTTCACAGAAAACTTTATTTTTGAAACCATTTTACATTTTATTCCAACTTTATGTCATCTTTGATAATACAAATTAAATTAATACTTTTATATAAATTACAAATATTTTCTGAGTTAAATTTTATTATTTTATAAACTTAGAAAATATCATCTTTATGAACTCAAGTTACTTCTTATTTTATCATCTCATTTATTGATCAATATAAATGTTTATATTTAATAAAACAAATATAAATAATTATAGTTTAAGATTATCCAACTTATTTTCAATATCGTTACTTATGCCATATAACTTGGTAAATAATTTTGTAATATTAACCTAAGTTATGTACGTGAAGTTTTTCATAGGTTTTCTATCTCGCGACACATATAAACTATTTATTCGACTCAACACGTTACATTTTCGTTACCAAACTTAAAAACCCCAAAATCTAGACTTAACATCCTAGATGCTTTAGATTAGGAACCCTAGACTCTTTTAAGTATAAACACTTACTTTATACCATAACTTTAGGTTGAGCCTTCGGGATTCACCTTGCTTTCACTCGCCGCTTAGCAAACTTAGTGAATGTGAGTATTTCCTATCCCCCTTTTGCTTTTATTCATTTTTGGGGTGTTACATGTACACTTATACAAATTACAAATACAAGTTCACATTTTTACAATACAATTCTAGTACTATGTGCATTTGCTTACAAACGTGCTTTATGCTTAGACATTACATGTAGAATACATTTGTACTTAGTGAAATCATTAACATTGTACAAGCCGACCTTAACATTGGATAGCGCTATTGGATTGACAACCCGCCTAGGTTGATTCTCCCCCTTTTTCATCGGAGAATCCGTGGTCATTGTTAAGTTATTATCCATTTATTGGATAAGTACACCGCCATTCATTTAGTACATTTATACAGTCACAGGATTGATTTCGCTCATTTGTATGATACATAGTTTACATAATTGCACTGTAACCTTGCACTTGAATTGTATAACATTTTCCAACTTACTATATGTATTAAATCTAGGAATGCTCACCAACATTTTATATGTTGACAAAACTTATTTTGTACATGTTTCAGGTGCAGTTTGATCTTAGTACTATAGCATTGGACTTTAGTGTTTGCTTTTAATAAGTTATTTCAAATTTCATGTTTCATTCAGACTTTTGTATTTTTCCCATTTCATCTATGTAAGACAATTTAAATTATTCAATAATATATTTACATTTTAGTACCATGTGCTTTTGAACAATCGTCACTACGTGACACCTCGATGATTCCGCCATCGGTTGGGGTGTTACAAACCCCGTCGCCTCCGCCGCCCTGCTCCCCCTTCCGCAGCTTCATGTATATTTATGTGGTTATGTATGGATCTGACAATTATGAAGTTATTAAAATTTTGAAATCTCAGTCATTATGCTTGGAGAAACTTTATTGGTGCTGGTTGTTTTGAAATAAAGAATCTTGATGCTTTGAGTCATGTTTTGTGATTAGCGATTACTGTTACAAACAAGACAAGGGATTGGTTTGGATTACTGGTACACGACACGAAGGAAAAAGTGTAAACTTTGACATTGTGATGGCTTTTACTAATTGCTTATGAACTGGTTTAGAATTCTGTGTGTTTAAGCTTATATCTGTGACACCCGGCATGTTTGGATCAACATTTTATAAACACATAAGTCTACCTTAGCGGGAAACGTTTATAAACGAACTTAACTGAGTTAGTTGAGTTGGGTCAAGTTAGGATTGTCCAGGGTTCAATGATCTGGAAGATCATTGGGAGTCATTTTGGGAATAAACTAGTACCGGGTCCCGTTGTTGGTGACATTACATGAACAAATTAAGTATATGTGGAAATTATGGGTCGTGTGGTGGACTATAAACATAGATGTGTTTAAATGATGTGTAAATGATTATCCGTGCTTAAATGTGTTAAACATAAACTTAGGTTGCATGCTTATATGTTAAGGTATGTTAGAATGCGTTAAACACGACAAACTGGAAAACTAGATAATCATGGATTCTGGTTCGACCACTTCGAGTGGTCGAAGGAGAAATTTTGTCTTGGTTCGACCCTTTGTAAATGGGCGAACCTGGGATGTGGAATTGAAAGAATTCCCTTTGACCAGGACAGGGCTCATTCGACCCTGTGGAAGGGTCGAAGGAGGCCACCTTCGACCACTGATAGGGGGCGAAGGAGGATTAGTACAAATACCAAACTTTGTCATTTTTCATCATTTCACCAACCCTAACCGTCTCAAAACACTCCCAAACGATTTTAATCACTAAGGAAGGAGTTTTTGCTCTTCTTTTTCATAATCTAACCTATCTACAATATCTAAACAAGAATCCAAGGTGTGTTCTTGATCCTAAATCCTTTTTAAAACATTTTTATTGATTTTCATCTAACCCTAATTGTCCGGATCTGTTCTAAGGGTGTTTTCATGATTAAAAACCTTTTAAACATCTTTCTAAATCAAAACCTTATCATTTAAACATGGGTCTTCATGATGATAAACATATGTAAATTGTGTATTATGTGGTGTTATGTGTTGTTCAATGATTTGCTGTTGTATCTATGATAGAAACATGATATAGGATTGTTGTTGATGCTAGATTATCGTTGTTTAGGGTTAGAATTGGATAGATGGTGATGTTGTGGGTATTTTAGGGGTTTTAACGAATCTAGACTTGATGCATGATATTTATGATCAATAGAACTAATAAGGAAGAATCGAACACTCGACAAACTGAGCATTTTAAGTTGAATATGGATCGATTTCAAAAGTTTCCAAATTGGGTAAATAATCCATGCATGATTGTGACATTTCCATAATTCTTACCATTTTGGGAAAGGGCTGAAATGGACGTATTATTGGGGGAAATCGGTGGGGTTTTGTAGGGATAAGTATTACATACTTGACTGCTGTGTTTGATGATGTTTTGAGGTGTTTCGAATGTGTTTGAAGCGTTTTTAGGAAAATTTGAACAACAGGGGCGGACCTGGACTCCTTCGACCGATCGATTGGGCGAAGGAGAGAATCCAGGGTCGAACCTGGAATATGTTTGGGCGAACGAGGAAAACGATCGAAGGAGACATCAAAACGGTCGAACGTGGTAAAAATGGGCGAAGGAGACTTAAAAATGGGCGAAGGAGACTTAAAAATGGGCGAAGGAGATTTAATCTGACTGGTTCGACCGTTCTGATGCAGAAATGAGATTTTTGATGCAAACAAAGTGTTTTATGCTTGAAACTTATGTGTTAACTTTATGTTCATGACTAATTGATGTAATGGGTCACCAACGGGATGTCGGGTCGGTCTGGGATGTCCGGTTAACGTTTAAACACACTTTTTAACACACGTAGTCAAGATCTGGACAATCGGGGACTAGTTAGCCTTCGGGTTAGTAGTCATCACACTTATGTAAACTCATTAATAGGTTGTTACTAGTCGGGAGTATCATACACGGGTTGGATCTCTAGTTATCAAGAAGACGCACTCTATGGTGAGTTTCACGGCCCCACTCTTTTACTGGTTTTACATTTTCGGGGGAGAAAACATGCTGTGTTCTTTAAACGTGTGTCAACTATGTTTTCATAAAAGGCGTTTTAACTATGTTTTCATGAAAGGTGTGTCAACTACGTTTTGGTATTCATGAATTCATTGGGTTTTGGAGTATTCATTATGTTTTCACGTATTCATTATGTTTTAGAGTATTCATTATATTACTATGCGATCTTTGGAAGTCCCGGGGAGAACCATGAATGTGCGGGGATGCACAACGGGGGAAATGTGGATAGCGCTATTTGGGCTTGACCGGCCCCACTCGTCGACTGGAGGTCGGACGGGTGCATGTTGTCTCTTAGGTATTCAGTATTCAGTATTCAGTATGCAGTATTCAGTATTCAGTATTCATTCGGGCACGTATTCAGTATTCACAGTATTCGAGTCCAGTAATGGTTTTCCAATCGCAGTAGTAATAGGTATTCATATGTTTTGTATGCATGTGGTCTGGATTGACCATGGGTATTCAGTTGGAGTCGATTTTCACTTGGAGTTGGTATACATTTGGAGTCGGTATTCATTAAAAACCTGTGAACTCACCGGCATTATTTGCTGACGTTTTTAGCATGTTTGTCTCAGGTCGCTAAGGTAACAGCTGTCGATAGGGCACGGAGTCTCACGGCGTCTAGGTGTGCATCTCATTTAGTATTTTCAGACTTTCGTACTTTTGATTTCGTGTTGTAATAAAGTTTTACGCTTCCGCAGCGATGGATCATTTATGATAAACTTAATGGTTTGCTTATGTCATTTTTACGTATCATATAGTGTTGTTTATAGTGACCGTTGACTTGGATCCTGGTGTGTCACGCGCCTCGCGGTAAAACCCTGCACGTGGAAATTTGAGGGTGTGACAGATTGGTATCAGAGCCAATGGTTATAGTGAACCAGGACTGCATGTAGAGTCTAGTCTATAGCCGAGTATCACACACGTTAGACGGTCACACATAGTTACGAGTCGTGTCATTTGGTAAACATACTAACCTTGTCGGGGTGTCAGTGTCCTCATCACACAGTATCACATTATCTATCCTTTGTTATTCCTACCTTGGTTCTATCTTCTTCTTTGGGTTTGAAGATGAAGGGGCTTATCGCTTATATTTGGCAGTAGTGTACATTGGGGTGGCTTCGGCACATTCTTGAGATCTTTCCGGGTTTTGGATATCTCCCCTCTATGCTCTAATGTACATACTTGCCTACATACACACTATCATGCACTAGTACTTGTCATAGTACACTCCTGGGTGACTGTTCGCTTTGGGATCCTCGTGCGATAATAGTTTCTTTGGGAATGTGGGTATCGGGTGATTTGAAGTTCTAACTAGGAGCACGCCTAGAGGACCATGTAGAGCGATTTGTTATTTCGGGTGCACACGAAATCATAAATCGAAATGCATGAAAATCTTGGTGGACTTCGTGTTCGGACTAATGGTCATGCTGAAACCACGTTCTGAATTCGTTTGGTCACTTGTAGCTCGATCTGTTGGTGGTTTTGAGTATCTTGTCTCATGTTTGGCAGAACATGTCTGGTCGCGCTGGTGGACGTGCTGGTGGACGCCGTGGTGGCGGCGGGGGTCGCAATGGCGGTGGACGAGGTGGTGGGAACATCACCATGACTCAGGCGGAGTTGGAGAACATGTTGCAGCAGCAGTTGAACGTTGCGTTGGCTGCTTTCCAGGCTGCGCAACAGACTTTTGGAAATACTAATCAGGTGCAGTCTGGGTGCACCTACAAGAAGTTCATGGACTGTAAGCCCCATTTCTTCAATGGGACTGAAGGGGCAGTGGGCCTGCTCCGGTGGTTAGAGAAGATCGAATCGGTGTTTGCTATGTGTAACTGTCCTGAGACTGATCGAGTCAAGTATGCTTCTGCTACTCTTGAAGGACACGCTTTGACTTGGTGGAACTCCACCACTGCGAACCTTGGTCTGGGTGAGGCCAATGCTATGCCGTGGTCCGAGTTTGTTCAGATGTTGAGGGCAGAGTATTGCCCAAGAGACGAGATTATGAAGTTGGAGCATGAGTTTTGGAATCTGAAGATGGTTGGGTCGGAGATCGAGGAGTTTACTGCTAGGCACAACGAGTTAGCTGTGATGTGCCCCGGTTTGGCTACACCGGAGTACCGGAGGATTGAGCACTACGTTGCTGGGTTGGTGCCGGAGATTGCTGGGCTTGTTGCCGCTGCTGATCACACTACTATGTTGGCCACTGTTCGGGCAGCTCACAAGCTGACCAACATGAAGGTTGCCGAGGGCGTTCTACCTCCGAGGGGTGCTGTTGTGAAAGCCCCTGCGGACAACAAGAGGAAGTGGGAGAGTGCTGGAAAGAGCGTTGGGTCGTCCCAGCCGCAGGCGAAGAAACAGGAGGTTGTGGGAGCGTCATTCGAGCAGAGGTCTGGGGGATATACTGGGAAACTCCCGAAGTGTGGTGAGTGTGGGTTTCATCATACGGGTGATTGTGAGAGGTTTCGCTATCGTCGGTGTCAGCGTTTTGGTCATCATGCTAAGGACTGTAGGACTACTCTTCAGCCACAACCGGCACAGGCCACTACTGCTGCTACCACTGCTACTGCTCCTCAGGGGAGGCAGGGATGTTATCACTGTGGGGATAATGGACACTTCAAGCGGGATTGTCCTAAACTGAAGCAAGGGACTGCTGGTGGTGTTGGGAACAACGAAGGTGGCGGTCGAACTACTCGTGGTCATGTCTACGTCATTGGCGCTAGGGAGAACCAGGAGGATCCTGACACTGTTACTGGTGAGTATTCTTTTCTTGATTCTCGTTATGCTCGTATTCATTCTCGTTCACATTGTTTGGCGATTCGTATTCATTGTGTGCATTCGGTTTGGTATTTGGTCATCGTTTTGCATTCATGGGTCTGATATGGATCCTTTAGAGATGCTACTTGGACGGTACCGGTGTATCATTTATACCGATCATAGTAGTCTCTAGTAGGCCTTCGATCAGGAGGATTCATTGTTTTGTATTCACTTTGGGGGAGGGCGGTTCCCCGACATAGAGTACCTGTTGATATCATCTCTCGTTCGTGGTTATCATTTCGTTTGCGTTCTGGGAAAACGTTACTTGGGTTGGGTCGACACTCATTACTGTCGAAGAGTGAATCTCGGGGCGAGATTCCTTTCAACAAGGGGATGATGTGATGACCGGGAATTTTTTTTTTCTTTTATCGCTTCGTTCTCCTTGACTTCGGGAAATTTTCGGGACGAAAATTCTTTCAACAGGGGGATGATGTGACACCCGGCATGTTTGGGTCAACATTTTATAAACATATAAGTCTACCTTAGCGGGAAACGTTTATAAACGAACTTAACTGGGTTAGTTGAGTCGGGTCATGTTAGGATTGTCCAGGGTTCAATGATCTGGAGGATCATTGGGAGTCATTTTGGGAATACACTAGTACCGGGTCCCGTTGTTGGTGACATTACATGAACAAATTAAGTATATGTGGAGATTATGGGTCGTGTGGTGGACTATATACATAGATGTGTTTAAATGATGTGTAAATGATTATCCGTGCTTAAATGTGTTAAACATAAACTTAGGTTGCATGCTTATATGTTAAGGTATGTTAGAATGCGTTAAACACGACAAACTGGAAAACTAGATAATCATGGATTCTGGTTCGACCACTTCGAGTGGTCGAAGGAGAAATTTTGTCTTGGTTCGACCCTTTGTAAATGGGCGAACCTGGGATGTGGAATTGAAAGAATTCCCTTCGACCAGGACAGGGCTCATTCGACCCTGTGGAAGGGTCGAAGGAGGCCACCTTCGACCACTGATAGTGAGCGAAGGAGGATTAGTATAAATACCAAACTTTGTCATTTTTCATCATTTCACAAACCCTAACCGTCTCAAAACACTCTCAAACGATTTTAATCACTAAGGAAGGAGTTTTTGCTCTTCTTTTTCATAATCTAACCTATCTACAACATCTAAACAAGAATCCAAGGTGTGTTCTTGATCCTAAATCCTTTTTAAAACATTTTTATTCATTTTCATCTAACCCTAATTGTCCGGATCTGTTCTAAGGGTGTTTTCATGATTAAAAACCTTTTAAACATCTTTCTAAATCAAAACCTTATCATTTAAACATGGGTCTTCATGATGATAAATATATGTAAATTGTGTATTATGTGGTGTTATGTGTTGTTCAATGATTTGCTGTTGTATCTATGATAGAAACATGATATAGGATTGTTGTTGATGCTAGATTATCGTTGTTTAGGGTTAGAATTGGATAGATGGTGATGTTGTGGGTATTTTGGGGGGTTTTAACGAATCTAGACTTGATGCATGATATTTATGATCAATAGAACTAATAAGGAAGAATCGAACACTCGACAAACTGAGCATTTTAAGTTGAATATGGATCGATTTCAAAAGTTTCCAAATTGGGTAAATAATCCATGCATGATTGTGACATTTCCATAATTCTTACCATTTTGGGAAAGGGCTGAAATGGACGTATTATTGGGGGAAATCGGTGGGGTTTTGTAGGGATAAGTATTACATACTTGACTGCTGTGTTTGATGATGTTTCGAGGTGTTTCGAATGTGTTTGAAGCATTTTTAGGAAAATTTGAACAACAGGGGCAAACCTAGACTCCTTCGACCGATCGATTGGGCGAAGGAGAGAATCCAGGGTCAAACCTGAAATATGTTTGGGCGAACGAGGAAAACGGTCGAAGGAGACATCAAAACGGTCGAACGTGGTAAAAATGGGCGAAGGAGACTTAAAAATGGGCGAAGGAGATTTAATCTGACTGGTTCGACCGTTCTGATGCAGAAATGAGATTTTTGATGCAAACTAAGTGTTTTATGCTTGAAACTTATGTGTTAACTTTATGTTCATGGCTAATTGATTTAATGGGTCACCAACGGGATGTCGGGTCGGTCTGGGATGTCCGGTTAACGTTTAAACACAATTTTTAACACACGTAGTCATGATCTGGACAATCGGAGACTAGTTAGCCTTCGGGTTAGTAGTCATCACACTTATGTAAACTCATTAATAGGTTGTTACTAGTCGGGAGTATCATACACGGGTTGGATCTCTAGTTATCAAGAAGACGCACTCTAAGGTGAGTTTCACGGCCCCATTCTTTTACTGGTTTTACATTTTCGGGGGAGAAAACATGCTGTGTTCTTTAAACGTGTGTCAACTATGTTTTCATAAAAGGCGTTTTAACTATGTTTTCATGAAAGGTGTGTCAACTACGTTTTGGTATTCATGAATTCATTGGGTTTTGGAGTATTCATTATGTTTTCACGTATTCATTATGTTTTAGAGTATTCGTTATATTACTATGCGATCTTTGGAAGTCCCGGGGAGAACCATGAATGTGCGGGGATGCACAACGGGGGAAATGTGGATAGCGCTATTTGGGCTTGACCGGCCCCACTCGTCGACTGGAGGTCGGACGGGTGCATGTTGTCTCTTAGGTATTCAGTATTCAGTATGCAGTATTCAGTATTCAGTATTCATTCGGGCACGTATTCAGTATTCACAGTATTCGAGTCCAGTAATGGTTTTCCAATCGCAGTAGTAACAGGTATTCATATGTTTTGTATGCATGTGGTCTGGATTGACCATGAGTATTCAGTTGGAGTCGATTTTCACTTGGATTTTCACTTGGAGTTGGTATACATTTGGAGTCGGTATTCATTAAAAACCTGTGAACTCACCGGCATTATTTGCTTACGTTTTTAGCAGGTTTGTCTCAGGTCGCTAAGGTAGCAGCTGTCGATAGGGCACGGAGTCTCACGGCGTCTAGGATTCATGTGCATCTCATTTAGTATTTTCAAACTTTCGTACTTTTGATTTCGTGTTGTAATAAAGTTTTACGCTTCCGCAGCGATGGATCATTTATGATAAACTTAATGGTTTGCTTATGTCATTTTTACGTATCATATAGTGTTGTTTATTGTGACCGTTGACTTGGATCCTGGTGTGTCACGCGCCTCGCGGTAAAACCCTGCACGTGGAAATTTGAGGGTGTGACATTATCAGTTGATTGTGGTGGGTTATGGTTATGGTGGGTTGTGGTGGTTCACAGTGGTTATAGCGGGTGTTGGTGGGTTTTGGTTGGTTATGGTTATGGTTAGGTTACGTTACGCTGCAGACGTTAACAAACAAATAGTCTTCTCCTTGCAGACTGTAGACATTTGGTCCACCTCTTCTTTTGCAAGCATCTGCAGATGTGGTCCGCAGACTGCAAATCTTTTACCTCTTCAAAAACAAACACCACCTAAATGCAAGCCAATGTGTCCACTAGAATGCATCCCTATCACCGAAGTGATAGACCGTAAAGTATCCTTATTACCAAAGCAAATAAGGTGTGATTAAATGATAGCGTAATCTAACACCTAAGTGAAAGACCGCAATAGAATGAATGTATACCTTAACAATGACCCACAAAAAGGGCGGTGTGCTACTCCTATAGCGCTATACATGTTAAGGGTGGCTAGACAGTTAAGCATAAAAACATAGCATGAATAACATATATAGCATAACTATTAAGCATGTATATGGATTGAGTGTTTATATAATAATGATTGTGTGCGTGGTGTGAGTTTAATAATGATACATGTTGCAACCCAAAAGTGATTTAAAAGTAAAATGGGTCAAGTATACTCACCTGAAATTCATTCGTAAAGTACTAGCAAACAAGGTCTGAGCTTGGATTAAAAGATTCCTCTTGTGTCCTATTACAAGTAAATGGTACCTTAAATTCTAGTGCAAATGAGTTTACTTCATTTCTTGGTTGTAAAGCTAGTTATCCACCTACCTAGACTCGTATTGAACGAATACGTGTCTTAAAGAGTGTATGACTTAACGAACCGATAATAACTTGGTTTGGATTCTCGAAAATATATGTGTGTGTATGTATAAGAATGTATTTATATATGTTTATGTACATATATGTATATATTTATAACTATTACCATTTCAACGATGTAAAGTGTGGAAGTTAGCATTTATTTGTAAGAATATAGCTTTCGTTTACACAAGGTTATAGATTTAACTGTCCGATCCATTTCTTATATTTGATAGAAATTTGGGCAGAGTTTCTTGTGTTTTAGTATAAAACCGACAACTATTTTGTCTATATTCCAAAAAAAAAAAAACAATCGCCCAATTTACAAAACGCAATGAAATACATCTTTTTTTTTTTGAAAATTAAACTTCATTAAAAACCAAAACCGAGAGGCTACTCCAAGACGGAGGAACCCACACGGATTACATTACATCAATACAATATGAATTCCAACGTTTCCAATCTACCTTATCACCTTTAAATCGGCTCCTATACCAAAGGTAACCCAACGACTTAACATCTAAAACAATTTGCGTGACCTTGACCTCCGTACTGTTGAATTGTTGCGCATTCCTTGATCTCCAGAGACACCAACACGTCAAGATAGCCAAACCGTAGACAATTTGCTTCCTGTTAGCCGACCCGCTAACTTGTTTCGCCAAGTCTATGATATCGCCAACTGAAAAAAGAAAACTCTTCGGAATGTTACACCAATTGCAAAAAGCGTCCCACACTCCATTGGCAATAGCACAAGCCGTAAAGACATGTTCCGTGGTCTCGTCGAAATCGCTACAAAAGACGCAAGCATTATCCCCTACAAATATGTTCCTCTTCGCAAGAGCAACCTTGGTCGGAATTCTGTCCATAAGCGCCCTCCACATAAAAAGATTACACTTTTTCGGTAACCACGTACTCCATTTGAAAACATTAACTCTATCCCTTGGAACCGCCGATAAAATCCACTTCTTTGCTTCCTTAACTGAGAAATCTGCCGTACCGTCTTTGTTCCAAGACCAACCATCGTTTTTTTCCGACTTGCGCGCTGTAACAATGATGCGATGGCATTCAATCAATTCCTGAATTTCAATGTCGCTGGCAGGATACGTTGCCCAATTCCACATCGCTACAACCGGCCCCGAATCTTCTTGAATCCGATCTTGAACCGTGCACCATTTGTCAATCTCTAACCGGAATAAATTAGCAAAACAGCTCCCGCAACGGAACTTCTTTAATCCACGGATCGATCCAGAATTTTATATCCAAACCTTTACCAAGCACCCCTCGAATCATACTAGCGAATTTCTGACCATTCACTTTGAGCTTGAAACCAAGCTTAACCACTTTGGCCCATGTACCGTTAATAGACGCGTTCACTGGATAAGCATCCCACTTTCGCCTTGTGATATGAATAGCATCAATAATCTTCCGCCATAAAGCGTTCTTTTCTACTTTATACCGCCCACAACCATTTTAGTAATAAAGCATTATTCACCACCTCTAGACGGCTAATTCCAAGACCACCATCCTCTTTATCACGAGTAACAACATCCCACGCCACCCAATGAGTCTTCCTCACCTCATCACTTCCACCCCATAGAAACCTTTTCATAACACCTTCAAGTTTATTAACCACTGCCAAAGGCGCTTTGTATAAAGAAAAATAATATATAGGAAGACTCTCAAGAACCGATTTGATCAAAGTGAGTCTGCCACCCATCGACAAAGTTTTCACTTTCCACTTAGATAACCGGTTATTAAACACCTTTAAGACCGAATCCCAATTGCTGACCCGGCCCATATTCACTCCCACCATAATACCCAAATATTTAAAAGGGGTGTTACCCGGTTTGCAGCCTAGGACCATCGCTTCCCGCCTCACTTCGTCGTCACCCACACCCACCCCAAAAAGAGTGGATTTATCAATGTTAATTCGAAGCCCAGAACACATGTGAAATATACGAAGCATTCTCCTCAAACTCGAAAAATTGAAATTAGACCATTCTCCCATAACCATAGCATCATCCGTGTAAAGGAAGTGAGAAATAATAAGCCCATTTTGCGACACCTTAACACCATTAAAAGCTCCAAGATCACAAGCTTTCCTTATCATACCTGAAAAAGCCTCCATAACAATGATGAATAAAAACGGGGAAATAGGGTCGCCCTGACGCAAACCTTTACCACAACCGAATTCAAATGTAGGAGAACCGTTGACTAGGACAGAAGACCTAGCCGAAGACAGAATCCCCAAAATCCACCTACACCATAAATCCGGAAAACCCATCTGGCGCATCACTGACATAAGAAATCCCCAGTTAACGTTATCATAAGCCTTCTCGAAATCTATCTTGAACATAAAAAGATTTTTTCTTTTCTTCTTCGCCCAAGACATAATTTCACTAATCATCAACGGACCATCCAGAATGTATCTACCAGTCAGGAATGCGGATTGGGTATCATGAGTAATATCACCCATGACCAATCTCAATCTATTCGCGAGCACCTTCGAAATAACCTTGCTCACCACCCCTATTAAAGTAATAGGGCGATACTCTGCCAGAGAGACCGGGTCCGCCACTTTAGGAATAAGCGTGATAAATGATGAACCTACGCCTCTGTGAATAGTCCCCGAGTCCGCAAAAGAATTAAAAATCTGCAAAAAATCAGCGGACAAAAGATTCCAATATTTTTTAATAAATCTAAAATTAAACCCGTCAGGGCCGGGCGCCTTGTCACTACCACAATTGAAAACAGCCTCTTTGACCTCAGTCTCAAGAAACGGAGCGGTCAACCTATTAGCCATCTCATCCGTTAAAACCCGCAGACCGTAACACTCCAAGGAAGGGCGAACCGGCATATCTTCATGAAACTTCTTCTTGAAAAAACTAAACACCTCCTTTTTAACAAGAGATGGTTTAGTAACCCAAACCCCCTTAATATCCAAACCCGGGATCGCATTAGAAACTCTTCGTTTATTAATAACCCCATGAAAAAAACTCGTATTCTCATCACCTTCCTTCGCCCATTTAACCCTAGACTTTTGACGAAGATCTTTACTCTTGAATTCTTCCAACTCTTTTAACCTCACTTTGGCTTCCGAAAAGACCCATTGTTCATGTTCTTCCAAATCCCGTTCCTCTACAATAACGTCCAAATCTGCTAAGTCTTTAGTTAAAGCGCCAAATTCACCTTCCTCCTGTTTTGTGACCTCCTCTTTCCAGCTCAAGATAGTATGTCTCAAATACTTAAGTTTGCGCATAAAAACCACGTCGGGATCACCTCTACCACGAAACGAAGAACACGCCTTAGAAATAACATCATCAAAACCTTTCCTATCCATCCAAGAATTAAAAAACTTGAATGGTTTCGGACCAAAGTTCCTATCTTCCAATTTCAAAATCAGCGGGCTATGATGCGATTTCTCCCTAGCCAATGCTCGGTACTCCGCATTAGGCCATTCTAACAAAATATCCCACGAGACAAAAATGCGATCTATGCGACTACATTTATTACCCAAGACATACGTAAATTTCCTCCCCTTTAACCCGTATTCATGAAGGCCCGCGTCTTCCAAAAAATCATTGAAGTCATCAATCGAACTAGCATTAAATTTCGAGTTCTTTCTCTCTTCCCTATTACGAACACAATTAAAGTCTCCTCCAATAATCACCATACCACCATAATTAACCATAAAAGCCGCTAAATCATCCCATAACGCTTTCTTATCCGCCAATTTTTGGGGCGCATAAACATTTATAACACAAAGCTCGTTTCCCGTATCTTTCACTCTACCACGCGCAGAAAGAAAATATCTATGTTTGAACACCGAAACCAACGAAAACTTCTTGGAATCCCATAATGTTAACAATCCACCAGATCTACCAGAAGCATCCACCCAATCCTTCCCATGATTATCGTTTCCCCAGAACCTACTAAAATTCACCCCTTCCATACTAACTAACTGTCACACCCTCAAAATCCACTTGCGGAGTTTTACCGCGAGGCGCATGACAAACCAGGATCCAAACCAACGATCACAATAAACAAGTCTAAATGAACATATGCAATTTCAAAAACATAGTTTAAAAATCCCCAATACAGCGGAAGCTTATTCTCAAAACATAATCCAAAATAAACCAAGTGTTCAACGTTTGAAAACCATGCAACCCTAACTAGACGCCGTGCAGACGCGTGCGCCCTAGTCCCGTAGTGCTACCTTAGCGACCTGAGAAAACATGTAAGAGAATACATCAGCACAAAAATGCTGGTGAGTTTACAGGTTTGTAATCCAAGTACCAAGTTCAACCTGTCCATACTATAACAAATTGAAAACCAAAGTACGCTAGCTAGGCGTATGTTTTGTTACTATCACGATTGGAAAACCATTACTAACTCGCAAACCAGATGTCGTGCCCGATGTAGTAAACCTGTTGTTCCTGTTTGAGACAATATGCACCCGCCGACCCTCCAAGTCGACGAGCGGGGTTGGTCACTCCCAATAGCGCTATTCACATTTCCCCGTTGTGCTAACCCGCACATTCATGGTTCCCCCCGGGACTTCCAAAGATCGTATAGTAAACCATAGAAACCCATAGTATGACAGTAGTTACCAAACATAAGTTTTAACACATGTTTTCTCCCCCGAAAAGTGAAATCAGTTAAAAGAGGGGCCGTAAACTCACCTTAGGTTGCGTTACTTCGTAATACGAATAAACTCAGCAAGCTATGCTAGTCCCGTAAAGCGGCGACCTAACATATGACAGTTACAAGTACTTAGACTAATAACCCGCAGGTTAATTAGTCCCTAGATGTCCAGACCATAACCAAGTTTGTTTGAAAACACTGTGACTGTTAAACTGACCCAATGTACAAGACTCGACATCCCATTGGTGACCCGAGACTCCCCGTGTTATGCTTACGCTCTCAACATACAATCATGCAATCACACTTAACATACGTTAACGTCCAACAAGTTATAGCACGTAGTTCAAGTATCACATAATTAAGTCCAAACATATGTTACCAAGTTATTAGATATGTTACGGGGTTCCTAGCATGTTCCTATATGTCAAATCAGGTCTCGGAATGCTAATTTACACTTACAGCAGCAGTACACGCGATTAGGAAAAGTCAACTAGCATTTTGGTTGGTCAACAGGCATTTAGGAAGGCTAATCGCCTATAATATAGGCAATTAGGTCATAAGACATGCATTTCAGGAGTTTATAGGCAATTAGGTCATAAGACATGCATTTACTAGCAATTAGGTCATAAGACATGTATCTACTAGCAATTAGGTCATAAGACATGTATCTACTAGCAATTAGCTCATAAGACATGCATCTACTAGCAATTAGCTCATAAGACATGCATCTACTAGCAATTAGCTCATAAGACATGTATTTCAGGACTTAACTAGCATTTAGGATCACAATTGCATGTAATAGAGGCATTTAGCCCCCAATCGCATGTAATATAGGCGATTAGGGAGTCTTTACAGGCGATTGGCCTCCTAATCGCCCCTAACATAGGCGATTAGGGTTGCTAATCGCCAGTAACCCAGCTGTTCCGGTTTTTCGCGCGTTTAACGCTCCAAATCAGATCCAGAACGCGTGTAATCATCCAATATCAATCCAACAACTATACCAAACATGTTTAAACCAAAATCCTTCGTTTAGCCTCGTTTTATCAGCCCTGCATGCAACCATGTAATCCAAACACAATACACATAGCATGAAACATCACATTAACATACATAACTATAACCCTAATGAACAATTACTCAGATTTCATTAACATGATATCATTATTAATCTGAAACTAACCTAATAACATGTTAATCATCCATCTTGAATCATAGAAACCCTAGCTTTTAATCATAAACACACATAACACATGCATGATAGTTAGAATCCGATTAACAACACTTATTAACGATTTTCAGAAAGCTTATTCGTTTTAGAACAGGTCTGGACCGTTAGGGATTTAATAAAAATGTTAATAAAGATTGCATGGATGAAAATCACACCTTAGATTGTGTTAGATTGATGAAATAAGCTTGAAACCTTGTGTTTTGATCCAAAATCACGTTCCAGAGGTTGTGTGTGTGTTGGGGCGGGTTATGGGACGACTAGGGTTGTTATTATGAAGTTTAGGAGGTCAAGCATTGTATTTATAGTCGTTTTTAGTCGTCCAGCACGTAACACGCGATTGTGCAGCATTTACACGCGATTAGGGCTCCTAATCGCATGAAACTTCATGCAATTAGGGCCTAATCGCCCCTAAGGCATGCATTTAGCATGCCAATCGCCCCTATGAAGGCCAATCGCATCCCCTATAGGCGATTGGGCTCCCCTAATCGCCTATAGGGGCTGGTTCCGTGTGTTTTACGCGTTAAACCCCGTTTTAACATATGTTAACACATTTTCACATACCGACAAGTCACATAATGATTTTAAACACATAACACTTGCAAACAAACATATTCACACTCGTTCACCAATTCCCGGGACTCGAGACTTGTATGTTCCGTATGACCTGACGATTCTACGAATCGTCACCATTTGTACACTTGGTTAAGGACTGACATCTAATGAACCTCTAGACTAACATCCGATGATCCTCTATACTAAACTGATAGTTCCCGAACCATAACACGACTTAACTAACCCAGTTAAGTACAATATACGCGTGACTCGCTAAGGTAGACTTTCATCTAGACAACGTTGTTAACCAGAATTTGCCGGGTGTCACATCATCCCCTCGTTAAAAGAATTTTCGTCCCGAAAATTGCACAGTACCCAAAAGGAATAACAAAAGAAACAGACAAAAGATAGAAACCAAGAGAGAGATTTACCCGAGTTGTCACATCATCCCCACGTTAAAAGGAATCTCGCCCCGAGATTCATTCAGCTGCAGTGGAGACATATCTCGATTCGAACGCTTCCTTAGGAAAGAGATGAGGATATTTAGACTTCATCTGATCCTCCCGTTCCCAAGTGTACTCTGGTCCCCGGTTCGAGTTCCAGTGAACCTTTACAATGCGAATCTTGCTATGACGTAGGCTACGAATCTTGTAATCCAGAATCTTCACAGGTTCTTCCACAATCCGAAGACGATCATCCACCTTGATCTTTTCCAGTGGAACAATAAGAGACTCGTCAGCCAGACACTTCTTTAAGTTTGACACATGGAAGACGTTATGTACGTTGCCGAGCTCCGTCGGTAAATCAAGACGATACGCCACCGGTCCAATCCGTTCCAGGATCGTAAATGGACCGACATACCGAGGGTTGAGTTTGCCACGCTTCCCAAAGCGTATGACGCCCTTCCACGGTGAAACTTTCAGAAGTACCTTGTCATCAACTTGGAATTCCAATGGTTTGCGACGTTGATCAGCATAACTCTTTTGCCGATCCCGTGCCGCTGCCAACCGGTTACGAATCTGTACGATCTTTTCCGAAGTTTCGTACACTAGCTCAGGCCCAGTGAGTTGACTCTCACCCACCTCAGCCCAACAGAGAGGAGAACGGCATTTCCGCCCGTACAGTGCCTCGAACGGAGCTGCCTTGATGCTCGTGTGATAACTGTTGTTGTAAGAGAATTCTACTAACGGGAGGTGAGCTTCCCAACCCTTGCCAAAATCGATCACACATGCCCGCAGCATGTCTTCCAAGGTTTGAATCGTGCGTTCACTCTGACCGTCAGTTTGTGGGTGATAAGCTGTACTCATGTCTAGTTGGGTACCCAAAGCTTTGTGTAAAGACTTCCAGAAGTGAGAAGTAAAGTGGGAGTCACGATCCGAGATAATAGAAACCGACACCCCGTGCTTCGAAAAAACTTCCTTCAGATAAAGACGAGCCAAACGATCCATGGTGTCAGTCTCTTTAATAGCGAGAAAATGGGCTGATTTCGTCAATCGGTCAACAATCACCCATATCTTATCATTCCCGCTCGGTGACTTAGGAAGTTGCGTGACAAAATCCATTGTAATCCGTTCCCATTTCCACTCCGGAATTTCAGGTTGTTGCAAGAGACCTGACGGTTTCTGGTATTCCACCTTGACCTTAGCACAGGTCAAGCATTTACTCACGTATGAGGCTATATCCGACCTCATGTTTGGCCACCAGTATAGCACCTTTAGATCTTGGTACATCTTATCCGAACCAGGATGAATAGAATACCGGGACTTATGAGCCTCATCTAAGACAAGCTCCCGAAGTCCCCCGAATAAAGGAACCCATATGCGTTCTGCGAAGTAGTGCAGGCCATCAGGCCTTTTCTCGAGGTGCTTGTCAGCACCGTGCATAGTCTCAGCCTTAAGGTTTTCCTCCTTCAAAGCTTCTAACTGGGCAGAACGGAGTTGGTCAGGTAGAGAGGAATGAATGGTGAGTTGCAACGCCCGAACGCGACGAGGTTTAATCGATTCCTTCCTGCTCAAGGCGTCTGCTACCACATTCGCCTTGCCAGGATGGTACTTAATGGCGCAATCATAGTCATTCAGAAGTTCAATCCAACGGCGTTGTCGTATGTTCAAATGTTGTTGGTCGAAAATATGTTGAAGACTCTTGTGATCGGTGTAGATGGTGCATTTGGTACCGTACAAGTAATGTCTCCAAATTTTCAACGCGAAAACCACTGCACCCAACTCCAAGTCATGGGTGGTGTAGTTCTTCTCGTGCACCTTGAGTTGACGAGAAGCATACGCAATCACTTTCTCGCGTTGCATCAACACGCAACCGAGACCATGAATAGAAGCATCACAGTAAACAACGAAATCGTCAGGGCCTTCAGGTAAAGACAAAATAGGAGCAGAACAAAGTTTAGACTTCAGTTCTTGAAATGCCGACTCTTGTGGTTCACCCCAGTCGAATTTTCTATCCTTCTGAGTAAGAGTGGTCAGGGGTTGAGCGATCTTCGAAAACCCCATAATGAAACGACGATAGTAGCCCGCAAGGCCTAGAAATTGCCGCACCTCAGTTGGCGTCTTTGGTGCTCCCCAGTCCTTGATCGCTTCGATCTTAGCTGGATCGACATGACATCCCAGATCATTAACCACATGTCCTAGGAATTGGACTTCGCGTAACCAAAAGTCACACTTTGAGAACTTAGCATAAAGTTGTTCCCGTCGCAAAAGTTCCAAAACTAAACGCAGGTGTTCCTCGTGTTCGGTCTTGTTCTTGGAGTAAATCAAGATGTCATCAATAAACACGATGACGAACTTTTCAAGATATGGTTTGCAAACGCGGTTCATCAAGTCCATGAAAACCGCCGGTGCGTTAGTGAGACCGAAAGGCATGACCAAGAACTCATAATGGCCATAACGTGTACGAAAGGCAGTCTTCACGACATCAGCTTCCCTTACGCGCAGCTGGTGATAACCGGACCTCAAATCAATCTTAGAGTAGTAGCTAGAACCCTGGAGTTGGTCGAATAGATCATCAATACGTGGAAGAGGATAACGGTTCTTGACGGTCAATTTGATCAGTTCTCTGTAATCCACACACAGTCGGAAACTTCCATCCTTCTTTTTAACGAATAGAATCGGGGCTCCCCAAGGGGAAGAACTTGGTCTGATGAAACCCTTGTCCAAGAGTTCCTGTAACTGGCTAGACAATTCCTGTATCTCGGGAGGTGCAAGACGGTAGGGGGCCCGAGCAATAGGAGCAGCCCCTGGTACAAGATCAATGCCGAACTCAACTTGACGATGGGGAGGAAGACCAGATAAATCATCAGGAAATACATCAGGAAACTCGCGTACAACAGGAATATCGTCGATCTTCTTCTCATCGCTAGAGGAAACAGATAAAAGTGCCAAAACGGCCGAATAACCCTTTCGAAGACACTTAAGGGCTTTCATGCTGGAAACGAGATTCAGCGGAACACTGCCCTTGATACCGTACACAGAAAGGAATTCTCCATCAGGGAGAGGAATCCGAATAATCTTGTCATAACAGATGATCTCAGCGCGATACAAAGACAACCAGTCCATGCCTACAACAACGTCAAAACTACCCAACGGTACCGGCATAAGGTCGATGGGGAAAGACAAACCCGACAACTCTAGTTGACACTCCCGAAGGATACAAGTAGCTTCAATCTTTTTTTTTTTACCGTCAGCCAACTCAATAATATACTTAGCCTCTAATGGTACGGGTACTACATCTAGCAGTCGACTAACTTCCACAGATATAAAACTCTTGTCGGCGCCAGAATCAAATAAAACACTAACAGAACGATTATTGAGAAGGAACGTACCGGTAACTGTATCAGGATCCTGTCTAGCCTCCGCGGCTCCAATGACGAAGGCACGTGCATTTCTGCTGCCGCCCCCGTTGTTCCCATTACCGTTGTTCCCGCCCTGCTTCAGTTTCGGGCAATCCTTCTTGTAATGCCCAGTCTCACCACAGTTGTAACATCCCTGTCTTCCCGTAGTTCCTTGAGTAGTAGGAGCCGAGTTAGTAGTTGGGGCCTGGGTCGATGGAAGTGTCGCCCGACAGTCTTTAGCAAAATGCCCAAATCGCTGACAGCGATGGCAACGATTACGATCGCAGTCCCCCTGATGATGACGCCCACACTTGTTGCATTTAGGCAGTTTCCCCGCATAACCACCCTGTTTGTTACCAGAAGAAGAACCCCCACTATCAAATCTCTTACCCTGCTGTGCTGGCCCAGATCCTTTCCCTTCATTTTTCCACTTACGCTTGTTATTCTCCGGGGCCTTGACAGTCGAACCCTTAGCAGGCAAGATACCCTCATTCACCTTCAAGTTTGTCATCCTGTGAGCTGATCGGACCACCTCTGAGTATGTAGGATGATTTCCCGCAGCCACCAACCCTGCGATTTCTGGTACTAGCCCCGAGATATAATGTTCAATCCTCCTGTATTCTGGCACATGCAGATCAGGACACAACACTGCCAACTCATTACGCCTCACCGTATACTTTTCAATCTCTGACCCGGTCATCTTGAGGTTCCACACCTCCACGACCACCACCACCACGACCGCCACCACCACGCCCACCAGCGCGGCCACCTCCACATCCTCTTCGCACTCTAGACATGATTCCGACAAAAAGGACGAGAAAATTTAGTTTCGCAGCTAATGATAACCACTAGCGTTCGCAAGATCAAAGCTAGATCCAATCCAGGACTATCCATTAAAACCCAGAGCTCACTAGGGTTTCCATGCATTTCGGTTTATGATTTTGTGTGCACCCAAAATGATAAACCGCTCTACATGGTCCTCCAAGTGTTCTCCTAGTTCAAAGTTCAAATCACCGGACATAGACTCTTAGCTATACACCGTAATGCTACGGTAGTTTATGGCAAGTGTTTCTATTGGAGTATGTAAGGGAGATGTCCGAGCCTTGGACAAATCTCAAGAGTACACGAGTTACCCCAATATACTACACTGCCTAGAAAGCAAGTAACCCGACCTAAGATAGAACGGATGATGTAACATAGGAAAGTCAGATGATTTAGAGACACCCCGACAAGGCCATACGTAAACCACCATAATGTTTTTAGTACTGTGTGATCGTCTAGTGTGTGCGACTCGGCTATAGACTAGACTCTACATGCAGTCCTAGTTCACTATAACCATTGGCTCTGATACCAATCTGTCACACCCTCAAAATCCACTTGCGGAGTTTTACCGCGAGGCGCATGACAAACCAGGATCCAAACCAACGATCACAATAAACAAGTCTAAATGAACATATGCAATTTCAAAAACATAGTTTAAAAATCCCCAATACAGCGGAAGCTTATTCTCAAAACATAATCCAAAATAAACCAAGTGTTCAACGTTTGAAAACCATGCAACCCTAACTAGACGCCGTGCAGACGCGTGCGCCCTAGTCCCGTAGTGCTACATTAGCGACCTGAGAAAACATGTAAGAGAATACGTCAGCACAAAAATGCTGGTGAGTTTACAGGTTTGTAATCCAAGTACCAAGTTCAACCTGTCCATACTATAACAAATCGAAAACCAAAGTACGCTAGCTAGGCGTATGTTTTGTTACTATCACGATTGGAAAACCATTACTAACTCGCAAACCAGATGTCGTGCCCGATGTAGTAAACCTTTTGTTCCTGTTTGAGACAATATGCACCCGCCGACCCTCCAAGTCGACGAGCGGGGTTGGTCACTCCCAATAGCGCTATTCACATTTCCCCGTTGTGCTAACCCGCACATTCATGGTTCCCCCCCGGGACTTCCAAAGATCGTATAGTAAACCATAGAAACCCATAGTATGACAGTAGTTACCAAACATAAGTATTAACACATGTTTTCTCCCCCGAAAAGTGAAATCAGTTAAAAGAGGGGCCGTAAACTCACCTTAGGTTGCGTTACTTCGTAATACGAATAAACTCAGCAAGCTATGCTAGTCCCGTAAAGCGGCGACCTAACATATGACAGTTACAATTACTTAGACTAATAACCCGCAGGTTAATTAGTCCCTAGATGTCCAGACCATAACCAAGTTTGTTTGAAAACACTGTGACTGTTAAACTGACCAAATGTACAAGACTCGACATCCCATTGGTGACCCGAGACTCCCCGTGTTATGCTTACGCTCTCAACATACAATCATGCAATCACACTTAACATACGTTAACGTCCAACAAGTTATAGCACGTAGTTCAAGTATCACATAATTAAGTCCAAACATATGTTACCAAGTTATTAGATATGTTACGGGGTTCCTAGCATGTTCCTATATGTCAAATCGGGTCTCGGAATGCTAATTTACACTTACAGCAGCAGTACACGCGATTAGGAAAAGTCAACTAGCATTTTGGTTGGTCAACAGGCATTTAGGAAGGCTAATCGCCTATAATATAGGCAATTAGGTCATAAGACATGCATTTCAGGAGTTTATAGGCAATTAGGTCATAAGACATGCATTTACTAGCAATTAGGTCATAAGACATGTATCTACTAGCAATTAGGTCATAAGACATGTATCTACTAGCAATTAGCTCATAAGACATGCATCTACTAGCAATTAGCTCATAAGACATGCATCTACTAGCAATTAGCTCATAAGACATGTATTTCAGGACTTAACTAGCATTTAGGATCACAATTGCATGTAATAGAGGCATTTAGCCCCCAATCGCATGTAATATAGGCGATTAGGGAGTCTTTACAGGCGATTGGCCTCCTAATCGCCCCTAACATAGGCGATTAGGGTTGCTAATCGCCAGTAACCCAGCTGTTCCGGTTTTTCGCGCGTTTAACGCTCCAAATCAGATCCAGAACGCGTGTAATCATCCAATATCAATCCAACAACTATACCAAACATGTTTAAACCAAAATCCTTCGTTTAGCCTCGTTTTATCAGCCCTGCATGCAACCATGTAATCCAAACACAATACACATAGCATGAAACATCACATTAACATACATAACTATAACCCTAATGAACAATTACTCAGATTTCATTAACATGATATCATTATTAATCTGAAACTAACCTAATAACATGTTAATCATCCATCTTGAATCATAGAAACCCTAGCTTTTAATCATAAACACACATAACACATGCATGATAGTTAGAATCCGATTAACAACACTTATTAACGATTTTCAGAAAGCTTATTCGTTTTAGAACAGGTCTGGACCGTTAGGGATTTAATAAAAAACGTTAATAAAGATTGCATGGATGAAAATCACACCTTAGATTGTGTTAGATTGATGAAATAAGCTGGAAACCTTGTGTTTTGATCCAAAATCACGTTCCAGAGATTGTGTGTGTGTTGGGGCGGGTTATGGGACGACTAGGGTTGTTATTATGAAGTTTAGGAGGTCAAGCATTGTATTTATAGTCGTTTTTAGTCGTCCATCACGTAACACGCGATTGTGCAGCATTTACACGCGATTAGGGCTCCTAATCGCATGAAACTTCATGCAATTAGGGCCTAATCGCCCCTAAGGCATGCATTTAGCATGCCAATCGCCCCTATGAAGGCCCAATCGCATCCCCTATAGGCGATTGGGCTCCCCTAATCGCCTATAGGGGCTGGTTCCGTGTGTTTTGCGCGTTAAACCCCGTTTTAACATATGTTAACACATTTTCACATACCGACAAGTCACATAATGATTTTAAACACATAACACTTGCAAACAAACATATTCACACTCGTTCACCAATTCCCGGGACTCGAGACTTGTATGTTCCGTATGACCTGACGATTCTACGAATCGTCACCATTTGTACACTTGGTTAAGGACTGACATCTAATGAACCTCTAGACTAACATCCGATGATCCTCTATGCTAAACTGATAGTTCCCGAACCATAACACGACTTAACTAACCCAGTTAAGTACAATATACGCGTGACTCGCTAAGGTAGACTTTCATCTAGACAACGTTGTTAACCAGAATTTGCCGGGTGTCACACTAACTGAGTTTCCTGAATCAACATAAATGCCGCATCGTTTCTAATGCGAATATTACGAATCCACTCCCCTTTATCAAAATTCCCCAGACCTCTAACATTAATAGAAACCACATTCATTGGAAAACCTGTTGAACACCTTCCTGTTGTATCTCGGCTGCTAAGGAGTCCTCAAAATTCTTCATATTCTCCGCTCCAAGAATCGAAGCCAAAGCAACAGTCGCCTGCACTTCCTGCAAATGAAAAGAATTATTAACAGCGACCTGTTCCGCCTCCGGTTCCTCCTCCGCACCCACACCAACTCTATCATCTCCCACCATACAATTTTCCACATGGTCGTTAAGATCCGGAGTCATGAAAATTCCGTCCTGACCCTCCGCAACATTCTCACCAACAAGATGAGTTGGCTCCGGGAAAATAAATCTATCGATGTCAAACGGATCACAACCTTCTCTATGACGTTTCTTAGGCCTTCCAAAATCTGAATTCGAAGGAGATTTACCCGGTGACTTCTTGCGTAAACTCTTCCTTCGTTTCTTTTTTTATAACAGCGACCTACTACCTTCATAAAATTGGGTCGGAATCTCCTCTTGAAGTTTCTGTTGCTGAACCGTAGTATCTTCCAAGGATTGCTCCATAGACCCTCCCTGACAATTAAACTCCTCCCTCCCAATCTCACCTTCCTCCATACCCTTCTCCTCCTCCATCTCCATAACACAATCTTCCATCCCCCGCTCAAAATCTCCTACTTCATCGAAATCTACAATACAGTCCGGAATCCACCCGTCTTCCTCCTCCTCTACCAGCACCTCTACTCTAAGTGAGTTCCAGTTCAAAACACATTTTTGGTTCACCCGATCCACCTTATCCACCAAAATGCCGACCACCGCGGAAGACAAATCATACCCGTTCTCGTCAAATTGAGCCGACATAACAACCCTTCCTAAGTTTGATGCTACAACATCAAACACTTGAGGACAAGATAACGTAAGAGGGACCCCATGCAACCTCACCCATGCAATTCTTTCATAATTGATAACCTGACCATTCCATCTATCGCAGACCTCCAAAAAACCTTCCCAGGTTGAAGAGCTACCAATAAAAACCTCCCTCTCATCATAATTACTAAACTCTAGTAACACATTGAAACCACCAAGATACCTAATCATCACATCACCATCACATGCCTCCTTTAAAGATTTCCTTAAACCCATCAGATCTGAATAACCTTTCACTCTTGCCATAACCCCCTTATCATATAATTCTCTAAAAGCGCCCATATTACCAGCAATCTTAATCTCTGGACACCCATCTCCTATCTCCTTATCAAGTAATGTATCTTTAAATGACCGAGAACCACTTACCACATTAACCGGTTCCTCCACAGATTTACCTTTGTCAACATTCAAGTGCGGCTGAACGTCAGAATCCTGTTGCTCTTGCATCACTGGCTGCCATACTTTCGTTTCTTTCCTCCTACCAAACTCATCATCAACAAACTTCGCTTGATAGATGAAGAGTTTATAGGTTCCAATCCACACATCTTTCAACTTTTCCTCCAGATCGGAACGATTCCTGTCAACCTTAAGAGTAACAAACCCAAACCTCTTGCCAAGTCTATCATATTTCCTAGCAATATAAGATCCTAAGACCTCTGCATACCCGTTCATAACCCCGACCAGATCTGCTGAAGAACAACGCTCCGGCAGATTTGAAACAAAAAACTTGATACCCCCATCCGATCTATTGTTAAACTTGGACTGATGATTGTTCCTGTTGCCTCTACCCTTCTTACTTGGTGCATCATACCATGTATTGAGATGGTACTTTTCCTTTGCCGCCATGCATGCAAACCCTAACCCTAATCGCCTCTAGTCGCCCCTATTTTTGCGGAGAGTTTTTCATTACATTTTATGAAATACATCTTAGTCTTTATACACGACAATTGGCTAAACTTGCTAAAAGCATTAGAACGAGAATTATATGTTTGATAATTAATACATACATAAATATATTCAGTTTGTCATTTAGATAGTCCAAGTAACAATAAACATGAGTTAGTTATCATTTGAATGTCCGGAATGTCAATGAAAATAGTTTTCATTATAATTTGGTTCGACTTATTTTACACGAAAGAAAATATAACTTTAAATATATATAAAGGGTTAGGTTATTTTGAGGACTCATGTGAGTTACGAGAACCATAGGAACTCATCTAAGCCATTGATCTTCTCAATCCAATGGTTGAGATTGAATCTTTGTAGTTTTTTGTCTTGACATGGTAATTAAATTTGTATTAGTATTTTTTTAATGTAACTAGTAGGAAGCCCGCGCGTTACCGCGGGAGCGATAATATAAAATGTGATATTCTATACTTAGTTATATCAATTCTCTCGTGTATCGTGTCCATGAGGATTTATGTACCCTAACTGAGCCTTAAAAATATGCTAAAACTATGTGGAATGCATATACATGTGTTGGTAACTATAAATACTCTAAATCATTATGTCCACCATTCAAATTATAAGTTTTTTAATCAATTCAGAATCGAATTCCATGTTTAAATAAGTTTGAAATTAGGAGTGGGGGTTAGTGGTCGATTGAGGGTGCCCCGCCCCACTCTCATTTTCTTTGCTCAATAGTGTAAGTTTACATGTCATCGGCCTAGATTTTTATACGCAATATTGTGTCCAAACCCTTCTGTTTTAAGGGTTGTCCCTAACTGTCGTTGCGACGAGGATCTGGTGTGTATGCAAAACACTTAGAACCATGTAGCAAACTAACCATGCTTCTAATCAAATTCTCACTTCTAAATGAGAATGAATTTCCCTATGTTTCAATACTTATTTTAAAAAAAAACATAACATAGATGAATAACCCATTAAAAGCTCAATTTAAGACTCATGTTATTAATCAATACAGAAAATGAGTTCAAAAATCATTAATCAAAGTTGTAGACTCTAATTATACAGCACACCTAAATGATTGTAACCTTTGATATAATTATTTTAAAAAGCATAACATGCATGAATAACCAATTAAAAGCTCAATTTCTAGTCTAAGTTAGACTAAAAGATTGATGTTCCCGATCAAAACAAAACAGGAAATATGTTAATAAATCATTAATCAAATTTGTTAGTTGTAGTTATACAACACAGCTAAATGGGCGAACCAATCCTCATGATTGAAGATTTAAACATTTTTAGTCTTAACCAGACATAGCATGGTTCAATAACCAACAAAAAAATAAGTAACGGCAAAAAAAAAAAAATATCAATTCATGTGTTTGCTACAAATTTAGATTTTTTTTCTACAACAACAACAAAGCTTGCTTCCAACTGGAACTCCTCTTACTCGGTCCAGGCAAATTCTTTAGACCACTCACCTGAAAAATAGCACTAAATTTGTATTATAAAAGCAAAGAAACACAACAAGAAAAATCAAGAACATATAACTATAAAAACAATAAACTAGAAATCCAACCTTAGCAGCATCGACAGATTGTTAATCGAAGAGAAGAACCAGCAAGATGCGAACATTTGGGTGTGATGGGTATGGAAGAACTTATAGTTTCAAGAAGATGGAGTTATGGAACTCGAATAGACGATTTTGAATTTCCGAATTAAATTTTTGGTTAAAGTGAATTTGTTCTTTATAACAATGTTATGCAAATGATGATTGGAATGTGAACTAATCACCATTTGTGTAGTTAATATTGTATTCATTATGATGAACCACCAAAGAAGATGAAAGGTTAGTATAAACTGAATTGACTAAGATGGCCTTAAAGTGTCTTAAAAGTTTGATGAATGTCCAACTTTAATCCCTCTAAATTGGCTTTAAGTGTATTGTAAATTATGCTTAAATATTTGTAGACAATACAAAATTACAATGGTGTACATCTTTGGACATAATATTTATCAAACTCTTTGAAAGACACTCAAATTCTATTTACAATGTATACAACTTCCTAATAATCGAATATGCTATATTGGACATTATATAAAGGTAAAACTTGGACCAAAAACAAATTGTATGCAAGGCAACCAAATCTTGAATCTGTCTGTTTCAACCAAACAAACTGTATTAAAGCAGCAGTGAAATAAAACGACGGGAAGATATTACCGATCCAATCTCGATCTCCCAGAACATTTTCAGTTTAGCGTTGTGAATCTTATTGGAAACTTCCCTCAATTACCCAACCTTCAGTTCCAATAACAGTTTTGAGTTCAGCTTGTTAATAAAACCAATAGCAACATGATAAATATTGATCTCAACTCTATAGATAAAACACATTAACATTTATAAAAGATATTAGCAATTAAAGAAAAACAATTCCGATTGGGTTTCCTACAAAGCTGTTGAAGGTCGATTAGGACGATGTGTGTGGTTCTACCTCTTTGGCCATACAAGAAGTGTTGAAATTGAATAGGCACACCAATTCTTTAGCAACCTCATCCTGTACACCATAAATATTTGATGAATATAAGTAAGTGTATGTTTCCAACAACTAAAGGTATATTATTAACAATGTAAAAGGACAAAAACTACAAATCGACAGTAAAACAAATCGAGCAATGAAAAATACCTCGAATTGGTTAAATGGCGTTTCTTTCTGTATGCAAAATCTCTTAACTTTTTCATGGTTTGCATCATGAGTAACCTAGACATGTCAAGTAATGATATTAGAAAGATGAGTTTCTTGAAAAGTAAAACAAGTGTAGAAGAAAAGAAAGCAATGACTATAAATGAGTATTCAAGAGTAAGGAAATGGGTTTTATTGGGTGTTATGAATGTAGGTTACATCTTGAGAGACATATAAAGTGTGTATTACACACATATACAATGTGCGTAATATGTTATACATGAGGGGCAAAAAGGGTAGGAAATGACAAAAATATAGAGATTTGTAAAGAGGCTTTTCATATGTCATCTTAAAATTGAGAGGAAATTACTTATATGGACATGCTTCCTCCTTAATAAGGTAATCTAGATAAAGTACATAAAGGGTATTAAGGTAAAAATACCATAGGAGAGAAATAATTAATATAATATCATATTAATTGTTTATTCAATTTTTTTTGTATATTCTATTTTTTAATTCTTTTACTTTAAAAAAAATAACCCATATTCAAAGATGAATCTGATGAGCATGATTTATACTGGTGTAATTATTTACACTAGTGTAAATCTATCATACACAAACTTCCACAAAAAAATACGCTAGTGTAAAATAACCAACAAACACCTATACATTCGTATTACGCTAGTGTAAAATACATAGTACCATTTATAACATTTGTTTTACACCACTGTAAAATGCCCCACAACATTAACAAAATTGTATTACATCAATGTAAAAAACCAACATCTATAAAATTGTAAGGCATCAATTGTAATACAACATCAACAAAAATGTATTACACCACTGTAAAATTCCCTACAACATCAACAAAAATGTATTACATCAATGTAAAAAACCAAAATTGTATTACATCAATGTAAACAACATCATCATCTTCTTCACATCATCATCATCTTCACACACAAAAAAAAGCCATGAAAAATCTTATAAATAATAATAATAATATACCTGAAAATCATCATATTCAACACATCATCATCTTCTTCATATCATCATCATCGACCCGTCACCCAAGTGTCACACCACGACAACGGCGGAAACACGTGGCGTGGACGCGAAAGAGAAATGTTTCATAGCCAAGATTAAACAAACATATAATTTAGAAAATAAGCATTCATTAGACGGCGGAAAGTATTTTGTTTAGATACACGTCCCAAAATGTAGTTTTTAACAAAATAAGGATTTTCAACTATTTCCCAATCCCATAGGAAATATTAGTAAATCCCTAACAAAAGTCAGTCTCGTCTTTATTTCGCCCGCCCTAGCCATTGCACACCTTCACATTCTTAGTTACCTGAAAGATATGTTAGAGAAAACGTCAATATATAAATATATTGGTGAGTTTCACAGGTTTTGACACACAAATAAATTAACATTCATTTGTAAATAAGTACGCATAACGAAATAAGAAATATGCTACATATGCTATTAGGGTTGCAAGCCCTAATACCGATGGAATCCTCATAGGCCCGTAACCAAAACCAGACTATTTTACTTTGCCCCGCAAGTTGTTTATATGGTAACAACTAATTTAGAATATCGTCGCACCCCGTGGTCCTTCCGTGTTGATCGCTAATCAACCGGGGTGGGTCTCGTCAAGAACCAATAGTACTATTCCCATATTCTACGGCTACATCCCTTTGTATAAATGGTTACAGTTAATTGCGGAGACTTCGCGTCCCATGTGACTTTACCGTTACCCATGTGCCCATCTTATGTACCATTTCATACTTTTACATGTTATCGCACATTTAATTGTTTCTTACATATCTTTCCCCCAAGTTTAAAAACAGTAAAACATAAAAGGGGCCGTGAAAACTCACCTCAAGCGTGTCACGAAATCAGAAAATAGTCTTTGCCAATCCAATGCGAGACCACCTACATGTGTCCTAACTTAATAAGGCACCGGTCTCAAAGTGCGTGTCTTACTGGCAAGTTGTCTTTCCCCAACTCCCGACACCACGTTTATACTTACGGTTTAATTAGGAATATACCCTAGTCTTAGGCCCGTTGGTGATGATTTATCCCGTTACAAGTTTCACTTAACTTATATTATAACCGTTGCTATTAATTTCCAAGTTAGTTGGTTTCGTCATCGTGAACCCCGATCATTGCCCGTTTTCTTTACATGTCATGATCTTTAAACATATTTATCAATATGTATTTACTAATTTGTATTAATATTTCGTTATGTCTTCCGACTCGACTCACTTTTTTATATATTTATTTCCCCATAAAAATAAATATACAAAGATCTTGTCGAACGAGATTCATTTTATATTAAGTATTTATTTTTCACATAAGTATACATATACTTATAATAACATACTTAGCTTATTTTATTTCTTACAAATTCTCCTATCTTACTTCCAACATTTAGGAAAGTGTTTATGTTTATTTTTCACCCTTAATCATTCGTACATATATTTTGTTCACAAAATATATACTTATTTTCTTACTTGGAATAATTAGTCCGTAATCGCCGCAATAACGTATACTCGTATCTTGAAGGAAGTTATACTTGTATACTTATCCGTCCGATTTACTTGTTGTCCGATTTACACCTTGTCCGATTTACACCTTGTTCATTTTACACTTTGTCCATTTTACACTTTTTCCGATAGTTCGTCGCATTAACATACGTCTGCTTCCCCGATTTCTTAACTTATATATATATTTTTCTTGTGTAGGAAATCATACTACTTGCCGGTTTACGCATTTTCCTACTTTCGAAAATATATAAATATATTTATTGAAAATATATTAACTTGGATTTTTTATTCCTAAAAAATTCTTACAACCCTTTTACATCCCCATAAATGTAAAAATGCTCATTTTTATACAAAACATCCCAAATTATTTAAATTACCATTTTTCTTTCAAAAAATGTTAGTATTTATATTTTTCAACACATATGGTAAATTTATATTTTTATAAAATACTTTTTGTAAAAATATCATTCTTACAAGTAAAATATTTGTGTAAGTTTCTTCACTTTTACAAAAGCAACCCTTTTAGAATCTAACTTTTCATTCTTAACCTTTTACTTTCCAAAGTTACATTTTTCAACATAAAGTTTCCAAAATCACATTTTACACCCATGGACTTTCCAAAGTAACTTTTTAAATCTCTATCTTTACAAAAGTTACATATTATTCCCAAGACTTATAAAAATGACAATTTCTATGATGACTAGTAAACTTCAACATGTCAAAATTTACAATAAGTGTTCTTTTCACTATCCAACACTTTTATTAGTCTCATATGGTCATTTTATGTCTACTAACATGTTTGATTTAAGTCTTGGAGTCCATTTGTTCATACTTGTATTTTTAAAGTCTACAACTTTATTTTTGTGATTTTAGCTTCATTACATTTTGTTACAAATATTTCATGTTCAAGTGGTTCCATTAGTCATAATATGATGATAAAAACCATTTTTAGGTGTATTAGGTGTTACTTTATGTTTTTCATCCAAAACAACTTCTAAAAAAAAAAATACTAGAACATACAATATTTTTGTAACAAAATAACATCACCAACCATCCTAAAACTCATGTTTATGACCATCTTTGTAAACGTTTCATTTCATTTTTATAAAACATACAAAACCTTGTTTAAAAACTTTGGTTAAAAGCACCCAAAAACAACTTGCAAGTTAAGCACATAAATAAATAAAACTTAAACAAGATGAGTTTTAAGAAACTTACTACTAGCACAAGGCTAGGGAAGTCACAAAAACACAAGATTATGATGGGGTTTAAGTGTGTCTTCCAAGGGTTAAGCTCCTAGCACTTGAACACACTTGAGAATGGGTTGGAAAGGAGGATTATTATGTGTTTATTGGCTAAAAAAACAAAGGTGATAATTGAAAATGGTGTTTGGCCATGAGTTTTTGGTGAGGGAGGAATTCTTCCTTTTCTTTTTGTCTCATTATTATTGTGAAGATTATGATGAATTATAAAGGGATAATTCCCATGTGCTTAAAACATCATATAATATAATATTCCAAGCATGCATAAACATGATGATTTAGGGGTGTACTTTGGAGACAAAATGGTGGCTTAGCCACCTTTAAAAAAACCGGCTAAAAGCCTTTGATGGGTCCCATTTTGTAAAAAAAAATATCTCATAACCAATCTAGTTAGTTTCCAACCAAACCGTTTAGGGTTTTTGCGTTTTGAACGCGTTCTTATTACGAGCTATTTCGGACATACAATTGGCTTTCAATTACCCTTAAACATAGCCTAGTTTAAGTATTGGTAAGTTATTTAGGCTCCTACCGGGTGAAATTATATATTTTACGCGCATCGGGTGCGATACGCGAACTTTATTCGCTACCGGTAGATTTTAATTTGGAGTTTTCATTTATAGTTTTGGGGTTTCAAAACACTTTATATTTCATAAAAATATCTTTTATTTATATCCCGAGCATTCGGGATCGTTTTCGGTTATTTAATTATCGCCGGGTAATCACCAACGTCCGTTTCGGACTAGTTTATTCTTATGTGATTCCCTCGCACTTCAAATTAAACTAAGGCATTCCTATGCCATCTATTGGACTCTGCTATATTCCGAATACTAAATTATACTTAATTGATGTCCATTCTTGCTTACAACAGTTAATTACATACATTAATTACGTACGGATATACCTTAATTTTGTCGAACGTCACATTCTCCCCCTGTTTAAGGAGTTTCGTCCGCGAAACTCGGCGTGAGCCCTTCTTTCGAGGATTTTTCTTAAACAAGGTGGGATACTTCTGCTTCATTTGATCTTCCCTTTCCCATGTGAACTCCATTCCACGCTTTGCGTTCCAACGCACTTTCACCAACTTGATTCTGCTACGCCTAAGCTTTTGAACTTTCCAGTCCGTTACTTCTATCGGTTCTTCGATAAAATGAAGCTTATCGTCAACATGAATCTCATCAGCGGGAATGATCAAAGTTTCATCAGAGAGACACTTTTTCAGATTAGATACATGGAAGGTATCATGGATTCCACTAAGCGCTTCAAGCAACTTGAGCTTATAAGCAACGGGACCAATCCTAGCCAAGATTTCGAAAGGATCCAACATATCTAGGATTCAGCTTCCCGGGCTTTCCAGAACGAACTACACCCTTCCAGGGTGAAACCTTCAACATGAACTTATCACCGACTTCAAATTCTAAAGGCTTACGCCTATTATCCGCATAGCTTTTCTGTCGGTCGCGAGCCACTTTCAAACGATCTTTTATCAGAAAGATCTTATCAGTCGTCTCTTGAATAATTTCTGGTCCGGTTAATTGCTTGTCACCAACCTCTGCCCAACACAAAGGAGATCTACACTTACGCCCATACAGAGCTTCGAACGGTGCAGCTTGAATATTTGAATGATAACTATTATTATATGAGAATTCAACCAGAGGCAAATGTGAATCCCAGTTACCACCAAAATCAACTGCACAGGCCCGCAACATGTCCTCCAATATCTGAATAGTCCTTTCACTTTGACCATCAGTTTGAGGGTGATATGCTGTACTCATATCTAAGCGAGTACCCATAGCATGTTGCAATGTTTGCCAAAATCTTGAAGTGAATCGGCTATCTCGATCTGAAATAATGGATACATGCACTCCGTGCCTAGATACCACTTCTTTGATGTACAAACGAGCCAATTTTTCCATTCTGTCGATTTCACGAATGGGCAAGAAATGAGCAGATTTCGTTAAACGATCAACGATTACCCAAATAGTGTCGTGACCACTAGATGTTTTGGGCAACTTTGTAATAAAATCCATAGAAATCTGCTCCCATTTCCATTCAGGAATTTCAGGTTGTTGGAGCAGTCCAGATGGTTTTTGATACTCGGCTTTTACTTTCGAACATGTCAAACAACGAGCCTCATAAGCCACAATGTCTCGTTTGAAGTATGCCCACCAATAAAATTCCTTCAGATCTTTGAACATTTTATCAGTGCCAGGATGAATCGAATACCTTGACTTGTGAGCTTTGTCCAAAACTAACTCACACAGGCCACCATACAGAGGTACCCATAGTCGATCCATAAAATACAAAGTTCCATCCATCTTAGATAGTAACGAATCAACCATACCCCAAAGATTTTCCTTCTTCATGTTTTTAGGTTTTAGCGCGTTACTTTGGGCTTCACGGATACGATCGGTCAAATTGGTATGGATCGTCAAGCCCAATGCACGAACACGTAATGGCTTGGACCTTTCTTTCCGACTTAAAGCATCCGCTACAACGTTTGCCTTTCCAGGATGGTACTTGATTTCACAATGATAATCATTTAACAATTCCATCCAACATCTTTTCCTCATGTTCAGCTCTTTTTGATCAAAGATATGCTGTAAAGACTTATGATTAGTGAAAATTGTGCATTTGGTACCATAGAGATAATGCCTCCAAATTTTTAGAGCAAAAACCACGGCACCAAGTTCTAGATCATGTGTCGTGTAATTTTTCTCACGAACTTTCAATTGTCTAGAAGCATAAGCGATTACTTTATCACGTTGCATTAATACACAACCCAAACCTTGATGCGAAGCATCACAGTATACCACGAAATCTTTCGTACCCTCAGGTAGGGAAAGAATAGGAGCATCACACAACTTCTGCTTCAATAATTGGAAAGCTGACTGCTGTTTATCGGTCCATTCAAACTTCTTGTCCTTTTGGGTTAACTTCTTCAACGATTGTGCTATCTTAGAAAAATTCTCAATGAATCTTCTATAATAACCCGCAAGCCCAAGAAATTGACGCACCTCGGTAGGGGTCTTTGGTGCTTCCCAATTTTTAATCGCTTCAATTTTCACAGGATCGACATGTATACCCTTCTCATTAACGACAGGGCCCAAAAAGTGGACTTCTCGAATCCAAAAGTCACACGTAGAGAATTTGGCATACAACTTTTCATTCTGCAAGAGCTCGAGAATTAACCTTAGGTGATTTTCATGCTCCTTCTTAGTTCGTGAATAAATAAGAATATCATCAATGAACACGATCACGAATTTGTCCAAATAAGGTTTGCACACCCGGTTCATCAAATACATGAAGACAGCAGGAGCATTCGTTAGACCAAAAGGCATGACAAGAAACTCATAGTGACCGTAGCGAGTTTGGAATGCAGTCTTCGGTATATCTTCTTCCTGAATACGCAACTGGTGATACCCGGACCTTAGATCAATTTTCGAATAATAACTAGAACCTTGAAGTTGATCGAACAAATCATCGATTCTAGGCAAGGGATAACGATTCTTGATGCTAAGTTTGTTCAACTCACGATAGTCGATACACATGCGAAACGTACCATCTTTCTTCTTAACGAACAAGACCGGCGCTCCCCAAGGTGAGAAGCTTGGTCGAACGAAACCTTTGTCCAACAATTCTTGCATCTGGTTGGACAATTCTTGCATTTCGGAGGGAGCTAATCGATATGGCGATCGTGCCACAGGAGCAGCTCCAGGAATAAGATCAATACGAAACTCGACTTGTCGGGGAGGCGGCAATCCCGGCAAATCTTCAGGGAAAACTTCATTAAAATCTCTTACCACGGGAATATCTTCAAGCTTACGCTCTTTGGACTTCTTATCAACAAAATGTGCTAAGAATGCATAACAGCCTTTCCGCAAGCACTTATGGGATTTCATGCAAGTAATGATTCGCAAGGGCGTTCCACGCCTTTCCCCTTGAATAGAGAGAACTTCATCGTTCACTAGAGGGATTCGAATGAACTTTTCGTCGCATACCACGACTGCACGGTTTGTTGACAACCAATCCATACCAATAACGATGTCAAAGCTACCCAAGACAATCGATAGAAGATCAATACTAAACTCATGCCCACAAAGACCCAATTTACAATCTTTTGCTACTTTATTTGTTTCTATAGTTCTACCATTCGCCAATTTTATGGAGTAAGGTGTATTTGGTTTACTAGTCTTTAAACCAAGAGAGTGTTTGAAATCAATAGACACAAAACTAAATTCGGCTCCGGTATCGAATAGAATAGAAGCATAGTGATTGTTAAGGAAGAACGTACCGGTGACAACATTGGGATCCCAACGTGCTTCATCGGCACCTATAACAAAGGCTCTTCCCTGGGCTTGATTTTTAAGCTTTGGACAATTCTTCCTCCAATGGTTGGTGGATCCACATTCATAGCACGGACGCTTGTCACTAGGAACCACAGGCGTTCTTGTATAGCATTACTCACCACTGTGACCAACCCTTTTGCACTTCCAGCAAACAGTTTGGTTTCCACCACCATTACCTTGTGAATTTTGTCTTTTACCTCCATTTTGAGTAGTGGCAACAAAACCTTTGCCCTTTCGATTAGACCCAGATTTATTACCAGAAGAGTTGTGGTTCTTGTTCCCTGAAAACTTTCTTTTACGACCAGAAGACTGACCTTTAACCACAATGTTCTTAGCCTCAGAAACTTTCAGCTCAGAAACTTTATCATCAGTAGCCTTTTTCGACAGTGTGCCAATACGTATAGCATCCTCTGTCAGGCTGAGAGCAAGATCAATTGCTTCGCGCATAGTAGCAGGATTTGAGGAAGCGACCATGCCACGAATTTGAGGGGCCAAACCATAAAGATACCTCTCAATTTTCTTCTACTCGGGAGTGACAAGGCGGGGTACCAAACGAGAAAGATCATGGAATCGGGAGGTATAGGTAGCAACATCCGCCCCGATCATGGAAAGGTTCCAAAATTCAGTTTCCAATATTTGAATTTCGCTAGCTGGACAGTACTCCTTAATCATTAGTTCTTTCAAATCACGCCATGAAAGAGCATAGGCTGCTTCATCGCCCATGGATTGCACTTGACTATTCCACCAAGATAGTGCGTTGTCTAGAAAAAGGTTTGTAGCATACATGACTTTTTGTTCATCAGTACACTTGCTGATACGAATCACAGCTTCAGTTTTCTCAAACCATTTCAGAAGACCAATGGATCCTTCAGTGCCGTTGAAGTTGATTGGCTTGCAATCCAGGAACATTTTGAAAGTACAGGAGGGAACAGGATTGCCAAATTCTGCAACATTACACAATGATGCCATCACAAGATAAGTCAATTTGGGACTGTTAGGACAAAGAGGATTGGTGAAACCACTTTTGGAAACCTTAGTCTAATTCACTTCTGTCATTTTGGCTAAGTATAGAAGTACTGAAGAGAAGACAAGAAACTGCTGAAGAGAAGATATGACAAGTGCTGAAGAAGAAACTTCATCAGAAGTTCTGAAGTCCAAACCAGACAAGTTCACTTCAGAAGTACTGAAGACAAACTACTCATCAGTAGTTTGTCATTCATCAGCACTTAGCATCAGATATTTTCCACCGCCTTTTGTATCAGTAGTTTATTGTTTATTATTACTTTTAGCTGTAATTGTTTGTTTCAATGTTGCAACTTGTGCAACTTGTTTCTGATATTTGTATACTTGCTTTATTGGCAAGATACATGTATGTAAACGTCTATAAATAGGAGGCTTCAACCTTCTATTTTAGACATTGATTTTAAGAGAAAAATCCTTCAAACACTTTCACTGTTCTATTCCATTTCAGTATTTATTGTGAATCTGCCTAAGTATCTAATTCTCATTTACTGCCTAGATTCATAATAAATACTTGTCATTATTAGTTTCAATCATCAAGAGGGAGTAATAACTCCTCTTAAGTATAAAAAGTGTTGCTTTAACTTATACATTCTGCTGTGCTTACAATCTGATATACAAGAGCTTGCTAAACACTTAAGTGTCAAAAATAGCAAGTTCTTACTTAAAGAAAAGAGCATACTGATCCAACAATTGGTATCAGAGCATTGGTTTATCTGATCACATATCAATCTAACAAATTGAGAATCAGACACAAAGCTCTTATTGATACTCAATAAAAGATCAAAAGTTCACTTTTTATCAACATCCATCACTTAAAAGAGTCATCTGACAAATCAATACTCTTTAAAATGGATCCACATAATACTGGTTCTGCCACTAAACCTGCCATGCTTGTAAGAAATGAATACAACATATGGCAAAAGAGAATGGCACATACCTTGTCACAGACCAACACAGGTTGTTGGAGATCTGTGATATATGGTCCTCACAAACCAGTAAACATAAATCTTGAAACTAAAGTTGAGGTTCCTAAAGAACCAAAAGACTATACAGATGATGATTTCCTAAAACTTGAGCTAGATGCAAAAGCATTCTCTATGTTGGCAATGGCTCTCCCAAATGAGATATACTCTGGCCTTTTACATTGTGAAAGTGCCAAAGAACTCTGGGATTGTCTTAAAGAACAGTTTGGAGGAACTGAAGAGGTGATTGCCAACACCAGAGAGATTTTAGCTCAACAATATGAGACATTTGCTCACATTAATGGGGAAACTTTAACTCAACAATTTGAAAGATTCTCCTCATTAATATCTGAGCTAAAGTTAAATGGTCAGACCTATACAACAGTATCTATGCTACATAGATTTTTAAGGTCTTTACCAGACAAATGGGAAACATACTCCATTGTTTTAAGATCCTCACCAGATTTTGGCTCCATCACTCTTACAAAACTCCATGGGAGATTACTTACTTTTGAGAGAGAAATTGATCAAAAGAAGAAATTACAATCATCTGGTAAAACTGCTGATGACTACCTACCAGGTAGTACAGCACTTTTGGGACAAGACTCACCAACTTGTTCCTATGGATCTTATGACAACATTGACATAACAACTGGGATCTCATCAGAAAGATCTTTCCTAGGTTATGACAATGATGACCAAAGTCAAACTGCTGATAATCTATGTTTTATCATGGATGATTTGAAAAACTTTAGCAGTGATGACTTAGAAGAAATGGACATTTTACACCAACTGGCCATACTAAGCATTAAAACTAACAAGTTTTATAAAAGGTCAGGAAGGAAATTTCCAGGATTGACCAGTAATACAAAAATTGGTTTTGACAAATATAAACTGAGATGTCACAAGTGTCAGAAGTTGGGACACTTTGCTAGAGAGTGTAGAAACTCTAGCTTTAACCAATCACAATCTGGAAATAACTTTAACCCCAATTATAATAGGAATAATGGAACTCAAAGGAGTGCTCATTTTGTACAGGCACAAGCTCCTCAACAGCAATACATGCCACAAGTACAATATGTTCAAATGCCTGCTCAACAGATGCAGAGCCAACAATCAATCCCTCCCTTTCCAGCTGCTCAACAACCTCCACAGCCTCAACAACCCTCTCAACAAAGTCTTTTCACCTCAGGGTATGTTGACTGGAGCAGTCTCCCTTTTGACACCACAGAGTGCAATCCTGATGCAGACAATAAGGTGTTTGACATCAACTGGGGAGAACCAGACAATGGCAGAAAGAACTTTGCCTTAATGGCATTTGAAGGCTGTACTTCAAAATCTGCATTGTCACATGTATCAAAAGAATCTTTGACAAAACTTTGCTCAAATTCTTGCAAAGAAACTTTTGCTCTCATAAGAGAGACAAATGTGCACTTACAAGGAAAAGCCAATGATTTAGAAAGAAAATACACTCAGATGAAATGTGATTTAGAGAGAAAACTTACTACTAAAACAAAAGAAGCCTCTAAATTAACTAACTCAGCTATTAAAACCCAAGCACAAATTAAAATGATAATAGAAGATCTTGGGAATGTCAGAAAAGAGCTTGCTGACACCAAGATCAGTTGTGAAAAATGGTTGGATTCTTGTAAGGGGTACCAGCTATTGCTAAACAAACAGAGTGCTTCAAATGTTAAGTTTGGCATAGGGTACCATCATGTTGAAACACCAACAGATTTCTCTCCCAAAACTACTGAAGATGGGAGAAAAATTGTTTCAAATGAAACTTCTGAAGGGAAAGACTGCACATCTTTCCATGAAAACTTTCTAAACAGAAATCCTGGTATTTTCAAAGAAAGTACTTCAGAAGTATTAACAAAATCTGACAACAAGCCATCAGTAGTTTCATCTACATCAGGAGTTGAGACCCTGAAAACTACTGATGAGCAAAATCTTTACACTAATGTCAGAAATTTGCCTTTAGATCAAAAACAAAAGGCAAAAGAGTGTGAAATCTGTGGTCTGTTCAACCACAAAACAGAGTTTTGTAGATACAGAAAAGGAATTCAGTTCAATCATAAAATTAAACAGCAGGTTGTGGGAAATCAAATCAGAAATGATTATGAAAGAATCTTTAATCCCAAGAAACAACAACCTGAAAACACCTTTTCTCAGAAAAAGATAAAATCTCAACTAAAATCTTTTTCTCAAAATTCTTTGTCAGTAGTTAGACCTGAATCATCAGCAATTTCACAAACTGCTGAGATTCAAAAACTAATGAACTTGGTACAACTACTGATGACCAAGGTTGATGGTGGTCCTGAAAAGGATACCACCATGGTTCTTAATGAAAAATCCATTGCCAAAAAGACATGGATTTCTCAACCTGGTCAAGAACAAACTGTAACTGTTCTCAAGAGCAAACCCAAAGCCAAACAGGCTTGGGTTCCTAAATCTAACTAATTTGCTATTGTGTGCAGAGAGTTTCCAGGGGCTTAAACAGCATATGGTACGTTGATAGTGGAGGCTCTATGCACATGACTGGATGCAGATACCTGATAAACAATTTTATCAGCCAAAGAGAAGGATCTGTATCCTTTGGGAACAATGCTAAGGGATATGTGCTAGGACATGGCAATGTCTCCTCTGGCAAAATACAGTTTGACAAGGTCAATCTGGTTGAAACCTTGAATACAACTTGCTGAGTGTGTCACAAATGTGTGATAAAGGATATTCTTCCTTTTTCACAAAGACAACATGCAAGATCATCTCACCAGAAGGCCAGAAGTTGATAGAGAAGATCATTGAAGATCATACTTTGCTGATTGCCAAAAGATGTGGCAATGTCTATGCAGTGGACATTGAGAAAGACAAAGTATTAAACAACACTGCCTGTTTCTTCTCAAGGGCATCAACTTCAGAAACTGATCTCTGGCATAGGAGACTTGGCCATGTGAACTTTAAAACCATAAATAAAGTCACAAAAATGGGCTTGGTCAGAGGTCTACCTTTGAAAGTATACCAGTGTCAAGAACACTGTGTATCCTGTTTAAAGGGAAAACAGCATAAGTCCTCCTATAAGTCTATTGAAGAATAAAAAACAACTGCATGTCTTCAACTACTCCATATGGACTTATTTGGACCTGTCAAGATTATGAGCCTTGGTAAGAAGAAGTACTGCTTAGTCATCATTGATGACTACTCAAGATTCACATGGGTATTCTTCTTATTCTCCAAGGATGAGGCTACTGAAATCATCAAGTTCTTCATTCTACAAGTGGAGAAACAATATTCTCTACCTGTCAAAACCATTAGAAGTGATAATGGGACAGAGTTCAGGAACAAAACTCTGGATGAATTCTGTTTGTCTAAAGGGATTATTAGACAATACAGTGTTCCCAGAACTCCTGAACAGAATGGTGTAGTAGAAAGGAAGAACAGAACCTTAATAGAGGGAGCAAGAACAATGTTAGCTGATTCTGGGCTACCCTTGTACTTTTGGGCAGAAGCAGTTAACACATCATGTTATGTTCAGAATAGAGTTCTTGTGGTCAAGAGACATTCCAAGACTGCCTATGAAGTTCTTCATGGCATGAAGCCCCTTATCTCCTTTTTCAGGGCTTTTGGGTGTCAATGTTTCATCTTGAACATCAAGGAATCTATTTCAAAGTTTGCTGCCAAAGTTGACTCAGGTTACTTTCTTGGTTACTCTTCAACTAGAAAAGCCTACAAGGTTTTTAATTCTCACACTAGGATAGTAGAAGAAACATTGAATGTCAAGTTCAATGAGTCAAAACACACTCTTATTCCAGCACATCCTGCTAAACTTTTTGACCTTGACAACTTCCATTTTGGACCTGAGAAGGCTGTTACTTCATCAAAACCTACTTATTATGGTGACAAAAGGTTTGATGATGAGGATCCCACACCATGGACTCCTCAAACAGTTATCAAGTCAACTTCAAAATCATCAGAAGTTCCACAAACTTCTGATCAAACAAGTACTGAGAACCAAACTCAAACTTCTGGTTCAGTAGATCCAACTACTGAAGATCAAGGAACATCTGAACCAGATATTATAGACCTTAGTAGTTTGTTTGAAGAACATGAGCCACCTACACCTGTCAGTGGTTTACAACAACTGATTGAACACAGAGATCATCCACTTGATCAAATCATGGGTGATATAGCTTCAGGTGTTCTTACCAGAAACCAGCTCTCCAACTTTTGCCTATTTCAACATTTATCTCACAGTTGGAACCAAAGAAGTACCAGGAAGCCCTCAAAGACAATAATTGGTTGCAAGCTATGCAAGATGAACTGCTTCAGTTCAACAAGCAACAGGTTTGGGAAATCTGTCCCTTACCTCCAAACAAGCAACCAATTGGCACAAGATGGGTTTTCAGGAACAAACAAGATGAAGCTGGTATGATAATCAAGAACAAGGCACGACTGGTAGTTCAAGGGTACTCTCAAGAAGAGGGAATTGACTATGATGAAACCTTTGCTCCAGTTGCAAGGCTTGAGGCCATCAGGTTATTTCTGGCCTATGCCATTTCCAACAAAATTAAAGTTTATCAAATGGATGTAAAGAGTGCATTTTTGTATGGAAAGATTAAAGAGGAGGTGTATGTCTGTCAGCCACCTAGGTTTGAGGATCCTTCTCATCCTGAGTGGGTGTACAGACTGGACAAAGCTCTTTATGGGCTCAAACAGGCTCCAAGAGCCTGGTATGATACACTCTCCACCTTTTTACTCAAAAATAACTTTACAAGAGGTGCCATTGATAAAACTCTTTTCATTAAACATGTTGGAAATCATGTCCTACTTGTTCAAATTTATGTTGATGATATCATTTTTGGTTCAACAAACACAAAACTGTGTGATGATTTTAAGAAACTCATGCAATCAAAATTTGAGATGAGTACCATGGGAGAACTGCAGTACTTTCTGGGACTGCAGATCAAGCAACAAACAAATGGAACTTTTATACATCAATCAAAATATGTTAAAGAATTATTAAACAAATTTTCTTTTAAAAACTGTAAATCATGTTCCACTCCCATGACACCAATCACACAAGTTGAACCTGATGATCAAGGAAAACAGGTTGATCAAACCATGTACAGATGCATGATAGGTTCCCTTTTATATCTAACTGCTTCTAGACCAGATATTATGTTTTCAACATGTGTCTGTGCTAGATATCAATCAGCACCAAGGGAATCACACCTTATAGCAGTCAAAAGAATTTTCAGATATCTGAAAGGAACTCCAACACTTGGAATTTGGTATCCTGCTTCAAGCAATACCAAGTTATCAGCTTTTTCAGATAGTGACTATGCAGGGTGTAAGATGATAAGAAAGTCAACAACTGGTGGTTGTCAATTCTTGGGTAACTGTCTAGTGTCATGGCAATCAAAGAAGCAAACATCTGTTGCAACTTCAACTGCTAAAGCTGAATACATTGCAGCTGCAAGTTGTACGTCACAGATACAATGGCTCCAATATCAACTTCTTGATTATGGAATCAAAGAAACCAAGACACCTTTGTTTGTAGACAGCAAATCTGCCATTAGCATCATTCAAAATCCGGTACAGTTCTCAAAAACCAAACATATTGAGATCAGGTACCATTTCATAAGAGATTGCTATGAAAAAGGCAAGATTGAGGTGAAGCATGTAGCAACAGCTAATCAAATAGCTGACATCTTCACAAAACCCCTTGACACATCAACATTTCAGAAGTTAGTATCCATGCTTGGGATGCTAAATTTGTAAGTATTTATTTTATTATTCTGCACATATTTTTCATTTTTCACTTACAAAAAGACAAAAAGTCTGAAACAAAACTTCTGAAAAAAGAGAAACTACTGATGAACAAAACATCAGTATGGGGATAATTTCTGAAAAGTGTATAACTTCTGATAAAATAACCTTCAGAAGTTATGAATAAAAGTATTTATAAAACATTTCTCATCAGCTGTTAAAACTACTGAAGAGGAAATGGGAACTACTGATGAAAATAATCCTTCATCGGCAGTTTAGTCAAAAAGGGCAAATCTGACTTTTCCCATCATCAGAGGTTTTGACCTAGTCGGTTTAAAACTTCCGATAAAGAGATTTTTTAACCAAGGCGGTTTAAAAACTTCTAATAAAGAAGATCCAAGCGGTTAAAAACTTCTGATAAATATCTTTTTTCAACACTTATCCTTTCAAACTCAAAAATTCCCTCCTTCTCTCTCAAAAACTCTCTTAATAACCTAAACCTGCAAATCAACTGTTCGATCAACAAAAACAAAAACCACATGGCTCTTGTTCTAAAACAGGGACACAATCAAAGGGTCTTTCTTGAAAAACAAGAAGGCTGGTCCCAATACGATGAGATCATTGATCTTGTCGTAAAATCCCAATATTTTACTGCTCTCACAATCGACCCACCAATTCATACTGAAACTCTCAATGAGTTCTGGGCTAATGCTGAGACGATGACGGTTGATGGTGAAATTATCTCCCTCAACTCAAGAATAAAAGGGAAACCACTGACCATCACACCGGCCACACTGGCAACAAGACTGGGCCTGAATGATGTAGCTGCCCCTGATCATGTTGCTAACACTGACATTCACTTAACCATGACAGAGTGTGGTTATCAAGGTACTCTCTCCCATGCTACTATCTTCAAAAAATATTTTGAACCAAAATACAAGCTTTTGTTTCATTATATTATTATGTGTTTGAGTCCAAAGACAGGGTCTTATGACCAGATGCCCTCTACTTTTCAACCAATATTTCATTCCATAGTGAATGAAACCAAATTCAGGGCATCAAAATTATTTTTCAATGAGTTGGTGTTACATCATAATAATACCAAGAAAAAGTTTTTGTTATACCCAAGGTTCATTATGCAATGCATAATAGGGGAACTGGGTAATGAGGTGCTTGTGGGAAAAGTTTCAACTTTAAATCCATTAACCTCACAAGCATACTTTAGGCATAACAAACCGGCTACCTGGCCAGAAGATGGTCAGGGAGAACAACAACAAGTCCCCCTGAAACCCTATCTTCCAAACTCACACCATCAAAAGCCAAAAAGCCCAAGCCAACAAAGACAAAAACCCACCAACCCAAAAGAAAAGCTGTTATGGAGGTTGAGATGCCTGAACATGCTCATGAGCAATCTGCTCTTCAAATAGGTGAGACTGAAACACCCTCTCAGTCTCATCCATCTCAAACCCCACCAAGAGCACCCATAACAATCTTATTCAAAAGAAAAAGACTTAGAAAAACTGTTGTAACTCACACTTCTTTTGAAACTGCTGACCAACCTATTTCACCTATTGCCCAAACTTCTGAACCAACCCCTCAAATTTCTGAACCAGAGGCAATGGAAATTGCCAAACTTCTCTCTGGGCTAAAAGAGAAAGTCCCATCTGATAATGTCAGTCCCCTACAACCACAACAAACAGGGGACATAACCACAGAATCAGACATGGATGTGGACATCTCTAGCCCTAACCCAAGAGATGAGGGTGGACCAGAGTCTTTAAGCCCAATCTTAGAGACTCTTGGGGCATCTGAGGCTGCTACTACTTAGTTACCACCCAGTGGTGGATCTGAGGATAGAAGTAAAAGAGCTAAGACCTCAGATGTGGCAACTACTGATGAAGGCTTAATGCCTGAGGTAGGAAATCCTCAGAACCAAGAACAAGAGGTTCATGAGAGAACTAAGTTGGGCTTAGCTCATGATTTAACTGAGACAGTCCTCATTGAGGACAACATCAGGGATTCAGATGATTCCATTAATTTGGATGATGATTCAACAACCAAAACTACTGAATTGACGGCACTTTATGAAGGTCCTGTTTCAGGGGTATCCAAGCTCAAGAAGCTAGTCACCCCTGAACAGGTTAAAGTCCACTCAATCCCTAAAACCCCTAGAGTGGCATCCTCTGTACAACATGAGGATCTCCTAAAAACACACCCTTCACATCAAATGCCTACCCAATTCCCTGGGCCTTCAAGCATAGACATGAACCAACTATGCAGCCCAGGTGGTGACCTTTATCATATGATGAATGCCCTCATCAAGAATCACCTCCAAACCTATACAGCTAACTTGGAGCTGTCCATCAAGAACCAATTTGGGGTGATTCAGACAAAAATGAATGATCTGCAGACCAAGATTGACTTCAACAGCAAACAAATTGCCAATCTGACAGATCAGATCAAACCTCTGAAGACTATTGATGAATCCAAAAAGAGGGAGAAGATGAAGGAACCAATGGATACAGTTGAAGCCAGAAGAAAGGCAAGACTTGCTATCCTAGAGAGAGATCAGAAAAACCAGGCCAGAAAAGAAGCAATGGCCAAACAGTTTGGTGTCTCAGTGGAAGATATTGAAGCCACAGAAAAAGAAGATGAGACCCAAACCTCTGAAGAATCCCTAAGGCATAATAAAGAAACCTCTGATGGTCAAAGTACTGATGACTCAGAAGATACTGAAGACAATCCTTCAGTAGTTGACAAACCATCAGCAGTTGTCAACCCAGCAGAGGTTAACACTTCCAAACCTCAACAAACTAAACCTTCCAGATCCACTGAACAAATCAAACCAACTTCTGCTCCTCCAAGGCCTACAACAACCACTACCATGACTGTCCTAACCCCTGCTCCAATCTCTCTCAATCTACTGAACTTCTTGAGCAGAGGTTAAAGGCAGTTCAGCAAAAAGCCAAGGAAAACCAGATTTGGAAAAATCTGGAACAAAGGGATGATTTAGAGTTTGAAGAGAAGCTCCAGGCTTATCAAGCTGAACTGGAAAGACAGGCTGAAATTGATCATGTTGCTGAAGAAGACAAAAGACACCAACTGGTGTCTTACATCACAAAGAACAGCAAGACTAAAGCCTACACACTCAAGGGACTCTCTATGCAAGAGCTGACAAGAAGGGCACAACTAATTGGAGACAAACTGGCCACAAGTAAAGAAGGAAAGGCCAAGAGAGCCCAGATGATAAATGAATTAGTAGCAGATGGCTATGGTTCAAAAGCCTCAGTATCCAGATGGAAAGAAGAAAGACTGGTGGATACTTATCGAAAATATAAGGCTGCCAAGGCTGCAAATCCAGAGAAGTTTCAAACTGCTGATCCTTCAAGATCAGTAGTTAGAACTTCTGGTGCTTCAACAAGAAGGCCTGCTACTCAAAGGAAGAAATCAGAGGACAATGTCAAAACTGATTTCAAAATGGTACTACTTGAAGGAAGTTCAGTAGTTCACTCAGATTTTGACATTGAGGAGAAACCTCTGTTAACACAATTCAGGGATCCTTCCACCTTTGCCTACCAAATCCAAAAGACTATCAAAGAAAAGATGCATAACAAGGTAGTGACTGAACACCATCTCCCAACTATTCAGATGCCTGATATGCAACAACAACAACAACAACAAGGAAGAGACTCCCACCTGAGACTTACTAAAGTAGAAAGCATCCAACACTCAGGATCATCAACCCAAGGGACAAGTCTGGTTCCCTATACCTCTGACTGTGACAAGTCAAAGGTGCCTATCATCAGATGGTCACTTATTGCTAACAACTCAGTATTATTGACAAGAAAAGACCTTTCAAGCAGGGCTTACAAGAAGATCAGTGATCTAAAGAAACTGTCAACACAAGACCTGCTCACAATTCAACATCTGGAACCACAGAAAGGATCTCTATCTGATGGACAGTTAAACCAGCTCAAGAACACCATGTATAAAGAAATATGGAAGATTGTTCAAGACAGAAGAAGATCATAAGGAATTAGTAAGGTTTTGGGTTCATCAATCCAGGGGGAGATTGTTAGGACAAAGAGGATTGGTGAAACCACTTTTGGAAACCTTAGTCTAATTCACTTCTGTCATTTTGGCTAAGTATAGAAGTACTGAAGAGAAGACAAGAAACTGCTGAAGAGAAGATATGACAAGTGCTGAAGAAGAAACTTCATCAGAAGTTCTGAAGTCCAAACCAGACAAGTTCACTTCAGAAGTACTGAAGACAAACTACTCATCAGTAGTTTGTCATTCATCAGCACTTAGCATCAGATATTTTCCACCGCCTTTTGTATCAGTAGTTTATTGTTTATTATTACTTTTAGCTGTAATTGTTTGTTTCAATGTTGCAACTTGTGCAACTTGTTTCTGATATTTGTATACTTGCTTTATTGGCAAGATACATGTATGTAAACGTCTATAAATAGGAGGCTTCAACCTTCTATTTTAGACATTGATTTTAAGAGAAAAATCCTTCAACCACTTTCACTGTTCTATTCCATTTCAGTATTTATTGTGAATCTGCCTAAGTATCTAATTCTCATTTACTGCCTAGATTCATAATAAATACTTGTCATTATTAGTTTCAATCATCAAGAGGGAGTAATAACTCCTCTTAAGTATAAAAATTGTTGCTTTAACTTATACATTCCGCTGTGCTTACAATCTGATATACAAGAGCTTGCTAAACACTTAAGTGTCAAAAATAGCAAGTTCTTACTTAAAGAAAAGAGCATACTGATCCAACAGGGACGTAACCCAACATATACGACATATCAATGATATATACCTGACGTGGATCTCTCGTGAGTATTGTCGCCTCGACTACCAGTTCCGCCAGAGCCCCCACTTTGAACGGTGCGGTTGGTCTTGAACTGGGCCAGGGCGGCAACAATTCTGTCGGCAATTAATTGGTCTAGTTGTGCCTGAGAATTAGGCAACGGGTCTTGCATTGTTTGTCTTGTCGTAGGCGGCATTTTATACTTCAATATCAAATATCAAAGAATAAATAGACATATATTTAACCAATATTGTCATGCACGTCATACTATTAAAATAAACATCCCACAAGATTTGCAACTCATCACCATATAATCACCACATCAGAATATGATAATCACAAGGAAAGAATTAATAATAGTTGTAATCATTATAATAACAACCATAACGAAAGATAACCACAATACAATTATATATTTTCCCATAGTACATCATGATTTTCATTCATTTTCATTAATAACGATTACATCATTTGTTCATACAACAAAAGGTGGTGATATCTAATCCCACATACATCGTTTGAAAATAACAAAATATCATAACATACTACGCTAGTCATAACTAGTCTAGCTAGGTAAAATACAAAAGATACAACATCCATCACTACTACAACCATCTCTAATAGCTACCACAATCCAACATCCACCATCTACTGGAAACTCGACTAAGGCTGAGAAGGAGGTCGACGAGCATACTATGGAGCATTAAGACAAATGGTTGCGTCCACGGTAGCAATGTGATCATAAATCCGCTGGGCGCGATCCATATGCTCACCAAAAGGAAGACCACGTAAGCTATCCACGCGAAGTAGAACATCAGCGATGCGAGTCAGCATAGAGTTCGTCTCTATGATGCGTACCCAAATGGACCACATCTGTGCATCAACATGGGAGACAGTGGAAGAAAACGTCTCTGTCAGGGTCAAAAAGTCTTGCTCAAGAGCGAGCAAAGAGGAAACAACAAAAGCTGGCATACGTGTCGCCTCATGGGGCGGACCGGGAGGGAAGCTAACAGGTTGAGACGAACCTACCATCTCAGGGACACCAGTAAAGACAGGAGCTAGCTGGGAAGAACCAGCCTCAAAAGGTACACTAGGAACCACATGGGTAGCAGGGAGAATGGGAACAACAGGGACAACAGAGATAACAGGAGAAACAAGGACATCAACTAGGTCGACAACAGGCAACACGGGGGAGTGAAGCGGTGCCTCCACCTCGGGGCTGGCAGGGACAACATCCCTGGGAGAATTATCACTATCAGTAGTGTGGGCACGCATCCCAACCCGTCTAAGATCACTACTGCGGGCAGGACTGCCCTCCAGAATAACAGCAGGATGATCACCCTCCATCGGCTCATCCTCATCATCCAAAACAAATGCACCATGAGGCGCTACTGGCACCTCACCAACAATAGGAAAAGGCTCGACAAGAGCCACGAATCGGCTCGAAAGGAGCCTCAGACACGACAGGCATACTCGGGCCAGCCTGACCCGATGGCCCAACACGAGAAGATGGGGTGACCGAATCAAAGAATCCCAGAGGGAAGGTACGAATAGCAGGGACAGGGTAAATAGGGAATGTGGGTGTGGGAGCGACGAGTGGTGGGGAAGTGACTGACGCCTCAGACATCTCATCCTCCTCACTAGGTTCGTCCTCCTCATCCTCATCCTCATCATACTCACCGTCGACCATCATCTCGTTCGGCAATACCTCATCGTCCGAACTCAATACCACAACCACAGGGGCGTTGGGAACGTTCTCCACAACCTGAACACTGCTATTGGAGTCAGACATGTACTCGGATTCTTCAGAAGCAGACATTTTCTTTCCTGGTAAAAGTACCGTACTATATATGTATGAATATTTAATTAATTTAAGCAAGAACATCTATACTTCCAAAATTTTACCATCTTTTTGTTACTTCCCTTGGCGTGATTGGCTAGGCGATTCGGGACTTCCCACGTACAATCCAATTGTACGTTTTTGCTTTCTAATATATTTTTCATGTTTGTTTTTAAGAAAATATAATTTTACTCTTTCAAACCAAAAGCCGGTTATAGTATAGATTTTTCCAAAATACTAGTTCGCTATAACCTTGGCTCTGATACCATTTCTGTCACACCACGACAACGGCGGAAACACGTGGCGTGGACGCGAAAGAGAAATGTTTCATAGCCAAGATTAAACAAACACGTAATTTAGAAAATAAGCATTCATTAGACGGCGGAAAGTATTTTGTTTAGATACACGTCCCAAAATGTAGTTTTTAACAAAATAAGGATTTTCAACTATTTCCCAATCTCATAGGAAATATTAGTAAATCCCTAACAAAATTCAGTCTCGTCTTTATTTCGTCCGCCCTAGCCATTGCACGCCTTCACATTCTTAGTTACCTGAAAGATATGTTAGGAAAAACGTCAATATATAAATATATTGGTGAGTTTCACAGGTTTTGACACACAAATAAATTAACATTCATTTGTAAATAAGTACGCATAACGAAATAAGAAATGTGCTACATATGCTATTAGGGTTGCAAGCCTTAATACCGATGGAATCCTCATAGGCCCGTAACCAAAACCAGACTATTTTACTTTGCCCCGCAAGTTGTTTATATGGTAACAACTAATTTAGAATATCGTCGCACCCCGTGGTCCTTCCGTGTTGATCGCTAATCAACCGGGGTGGGTCTCGTCAAGAACCAATAGTACTATTCCCATATTCTACGGCTACATCCCTTTGTATAAATGGTTACAGTTAACTGCGGAGACTTCGCGTCCCATGTGACTTTACCGTTACCCATGTGCCCATCTTATGTACCTATTCATTATGTACCATTTCATACTTTTACATGTTATCGCACATTTAATTATTTCTTACATATCTTTCCCCCAAGTTTAAAAACAGTAAAACATAAAAGGGGTCGTGAAAACTCACCTCAAGCGTGTCACGAAATCAGAAAATAGTCTTTGCCAAGTCCAATGCGAGACCACCTACATGTGTCCTAACTTAATAAGGCACCGGTCTCAAAGTGCGTGTCTTACTGGCAAGTTGTCTTTCCCCAACTCCCGACACTACGTTTATACTTACGGTTTAATTAGGAATATACCCTAGTCTTAGGCCCGTTGGTGATGATTTATCCCGTTACAAGTTTCACTTAACTTATATTATAACCGTTACTATTAATTTCCAAGTTAGTTGGTTTCGTCATCGTGAACCCCGATCATTGCCCGTTTTCTTTACACGTCATGATCTTTAAACATATTTATCAATATGTATTTACTAATTTGTATTAATATTTCATTATGTCTTCCGACTCGACTCACTTTTATTATATATTTATTTCCCCATAAAAATAAATATACAAAGATCTTGTCGAACGAGATTCATTTTATGTTAAGTATTTATTTTTCACATAAGTATACATATACTTATAATAACATACTTAACTTATTTTATTTCTTACAAATCCTCCCATCTTACTTCCAACACTTAGGAAAGTGTTTATGTTTATTTTTCACCCTTAATCATTCGTACATATATTTTGTTCACAAAATATATACTTATTTTCTTACTTGGAATAATTAGTCCGGAATCGCCTCAATAACGTATACTCGTATCTTGTAGGAAGTTATACTTGTATACTTATCCGTCCGATTTACTTTTTGTCTGATTTACACCTTGTCCGATTTACACCTTGTTCATTTTACACTTTGTCCATTTTACACTTTGTCCGATAGCTCGTTGCATTAACATATGTCCGCTTCCCCGATTTCTTAACTTATATATATATTTTTCTTGTGTAGGAAATCATACTATTTGCCGGTTTACGCATTTTCCTACTTTCGAAAATATATAAATATATTTATTGAAAATATATTAACTTGGATGTTTTATTCCTAAAAAATTCTTACAAAACTTTTACATCCCTATAAATGTAAAAATGCTCATTTTTATACAAAACATCCCAAGTTATTTAAATTATAATTTTTCTTTCAAAAAAATGTTAGTATTTATATTTTTCAACACATATGGCAAATTTATATTTTTATAAAAATATCATTCTTACAAGTAAAATATTTGTGTAAGTTTCTTCACTTATACAAAAGCAACCCGTTTAGAATCTAACTTTTCATTCTTAACCTTTTACTTTCCAAAGTTACATTTTTTAACATAAAGTTTCCAAAATCACATTTTACACCCATGGACTTTTCAAAGTAACTTTTCAAATCTCTATCTTTACAAAAGTTACATATTATTCCCAAGACTTATAAAAATGACAATTTCTATGACGACTAGTAAACTTTAACATGTGAAAATTTACAATAAGTGTTCTTTTCACAATCCAACACTTTTATTAGTCTCATATGGTCATTTTATGTCTACTAACATGTTTGATTTAAGTCTTGGAGTCTATTTGTTCATACTTGTATTTTTAAAGTCTACAACTTTGTTTTTGTGATTTTAGCTTCATTACATTTTGTTACAAATATTTCTTGTTCAAGTGGTTCCATTAGTCATAATATGATGATCAAAACCATTTTTAGGTGTATTAGGTGTTACTTTATGTTTTTCATCCAAAACAACTTCTAAAAAAAATACTAGAACATACAATATTTTTGTAACAAAATAACATCACCAACCATCCTAAAACTCATGTTTATGACCATCTTTGTAAACGTTTCATTTCATTTTTATAAAACACATAAAACCTTGTTTAAAAACTTTGGTTAAAAGCACCTCAAAAACAACTTGCAAGTTAAGCAGATAAATAAATAAAACTTAAACAAGATGAGTTTTAAAAAACTTACTACTAGCACAAGGCTAGGGAAGTCACAAAAACACAAGATTATGATGGGGTTTAAGTGTGTCTTCCAAGGGTTAGGCTCCTAGCACTTGAACAGACTTGAGAATGGGTTGGAAAGGAGGATTATTATGTGTTTATTGGATAAAAAAACAAAGGTGATAATTGAAAATGGTGTTTGGCCGTGATTTTTTGGTGAGGGAGGAATTCTTCCTTTTCTTTTTGTCTCATTATTATTGTGAAGATTATGATGAATTATAAAGGGATAATTCCCATGTGCTTAAAACATCATATGATATAATATACCAAGCATGCATAAACATGATGATTTAGGGGTGTACTTTGGAGACAAAATGGTGGCTTAGCCACCTTTAAAAAAACGGCTAAAAGCTTTTGATGGGTCCCATTTTGTAAAAAATATATCTCATAACCAATCTAGTTAGTTTCGCACCAAACCGTTTAGGGTTTTCGGGTTTTGAACGCGTTCTTATTACGAGCTATTTCGGACATATAATTGGCTTTCAATTACCCTTAAACATAGCCTAGTTTAAGTATTGGTAAGTTATTTAGGCTCCTACCGTGTGAAATTATATATTTTACGCGCATCGGGTGTGATACGCGAACTTTATTCGCTACCGGTAGATTTTAATTTGTAGTTTTCATTTATAGTTTTGGGGTTCCAAAACAATTTATATTTCATAAAAATATCTTTTATTTATATCCCGAGCATTCGGGATCGTTTTCGGTTATTTAATTATCGCCGGGTAATCACCAACGTCCGTTTCGGACTAGTTTATTCTTATGTGATTCCCTCGCACTTCTAATTAAACTAAGGCATTCCTATGCCATCTATTGGACTCTGCTATTTTCCGAATACTAAATTATACTTAATTGATGTCAATTTTTGTTTACAACAGTTAATTACATATATTAATTGCGTACGGATATACCTTAATTTTGCCGAACGTCACACCAAGCACCACCATCGACCCACCATCGAACTACCATCATCATTCATGGTGGTCTGTTAATTGTCATCAACCCACCATCGATTCAGATATGTTCATCAAAACCATCATCACCTCCACCATCGATTCAGATCTTTTCATCGAAACCACCACCACCATCGATTCAGATCTATTCATCGAAACCACCATCACCCCTTGGAACCCACCATCGGAAACCACCCTCTAAACCCACCAACGAAATCCACCGTCACCTCGAAAACCACCCTTGAAAACCACCAACGAAACCCACCACCATCACACAGCCACGGACCACAACCCACCATAAATCAAAGGATCTGTTCAGCGACACCCCCGTCACCAAACCTTCATCGGCCCACCACCATTCAGATCCTCGTCATCCTATTTAAATGAGGGAGAGAGAGATAGAGAGAGAAAGAGAGAGTCGTTTGTGTGTGTGAGAGAGAGACTTGGTTGTGTGATGATGATGATTTAAAAAAAAATCAGTATTCTAAAAGGTGGATTAGGGTGGGGTGGGGTGGGGTGTGGTAGGGGAAGGTGATAAATTACTTTGTTACCCTTTAATATTATAATTATAGGCTGCATATGTGTCGTCTTGTTATTGGCCTAGATGAGTTCTCAAGTTCTCGCAACACAAGTGAGTTCTCAAATGAACCAGATCCTGCAAGGATTAATAGAAAACCTAAAAAATTTGAGAAAACTTTTTTGATTTTTTTTGGCTCAAAACTCTTAAAAACATGTGTATTACATGCCCTAAAATTTTCAAATAAAAAAAGCTCGGGAAGTAGGGTTTTCTAGGGTTTAGTAAAAAACATGGGTTTTCTACCGATACTTGGCATATATATATATATATATATATATATATATATATATATATCATCAAATAAATAAATTGAAGACACGGTGCACGATATACCTTCTCGTAGATAAACTCACGAACCGACATGTAGGTCTCGACTGAAGAGTTGACTAGCTTTGACCGGAACCGAATTTGACTGATGTTGACCAGGTTTGACCATGGTTGACTTACTTTGACCAGGTTTACTTTTGTTGACCAAAACCCTAAGTTACTCAGGTCCTCGGCCATAACAAACCATAATGACCCGAACCCAAAAAAATATGAAACAAATCGCCAGTGGGTACAAGGGTCCACCGGAACAAGCACAAATCGGAACCAAAACTACACGGTCTCCCCGAAGCTAAACTGACTGGAACCAAGGACCGTACAACACCCACTAACCGTTGCAGTCACAACCACCACTCACCTTGGCACCAACAGCAATCGAACATAACCGAAACGAGACCCGATTCCAACTACCAAACCTCATCCAGAATAAATCAAATGAAACGACCCCAGTAACCCCGTCGTGTCACTCAGACAGCGCCACCACCACCATCCATGGTGGTGGCCGGCCGTTCCTAATAATGGAGGGGATGCCGCTGCTGGCTGTCCTGGCGCGTCGGGTCAGAGGTAGAGGGTCGGGTCGTGCGCTGTCTTGTTGTACGTTGTAGTTGGTTTTTGATATAGGTGGTTGTTGTTGGCGGCGGTGCCGCATCACAGCGACCAGAATGAGGTGAGGTATGGTGGGTTAGTGGTGGTTGGAGCATAGGTAGGTGTCTCGTTGTGTGAGTGTGTGCGTGGAGAATGAAGGTAGGGAGGAGATGAGGAAAAGATTGGGGGGCTAGGGTTTTAGTTAAGAAGATGAAGGTGAAGGAGAATAAATGACTTAAGTTGTTTAAATAGGTAGGGTTCGGTGTGAGCTAGGTGGATACCGCGTATACGAACCTGTTACTGACTCGGGTCTCGTTTAAGATTAAATCTATTGTCGCGCGAATAATTATGTTATGATTCATTTACATAAATCGACTTAAATCGAGTACTTGGAATATATATTAATAATAGGCATATATATTTAGTCGTATTAAAAATTTGTTTTATGTTGCCTAGCACGTCTTACTTACCGATATTATCATTTTAAATGTTTAAGTTAGCGAAATAACTAATTATAGTCATTCCCGAATAAGAATTGATTCTCTCATTAACGATATATTATTGTTAATGAATTAAAACGTTTTGTGAAGAACATATTATTATTATTATTATATTATTCGGGAAAAGCGGGACGCTACATATAAAAGTTAGAGTGAATTACTATTTGCATCCATGTGTTATAGTGCTTCAACTACTTAAATTCAAAGTTCAAAACTTTAACTACTTGAGTCTCTGGTTGGAAATTAACTAACCTATTGAGTCCATATTACTACATCGTTCAAAACGTCTGTTAACTTGAAGGACATTTATGGCATTTACACCAAATGTATAAGTTTATAATGCACAAGGTATTTACAATTTATGTTTTACATATTCTATAATAATTATTATATATCTTGTGTCCTATGTACACATAGAGTAAGTCACAAACACCCCCTCCCTTGTAAACCTCTCTCCATGCCTTCAACCCTACTGCACCACCCCCACCATCGAACAACATGACACCCACCACCATCTGATCCTCCTTCCATCTCCCAATCATTAAGCTGATTGAAAACCCTAATCCCACCTAACCCAACGCACAAACCCCTTAACAATCCCACCATCATCATCGTCTGCAACAAAGGGCACTAGTGACCACCATAACTAACCACCACCGAACCAAAATTAAACTATCGCCGTCCACCACCACTCAACTCACCATAACCCAGTGTCACCTATAGGCTATAACCATAGTTGCGATCCGAATCAACAAATGAATTTCAAGAAACGAAACACTAGGTTACTGGTACATACCTTACTCGACAGGTTGTTCAAGTTTACTGTTCAACCCCCTGCACTGTCGTCACTATACCACTCACCACCACCGTCTGACCGCCTCTGTTTCTTACTCCCCCTCTCTATCTTTCTCGTTACATAAACATAAGGGGGTATGTGTGTGTGCACTAAATGAAAGAAATGGAAGGTGATGTTGGTGGTGGTAGTGGTGTTGTATGGTTGTGGTGGGAATGCGAAGGTTTAGATGAGAGAGAGAGAGAGAGAGAGAGAGAGAGAGAAATGACGAAGAGGGGTGAGAGATCAGATTTGAAGAGAGAGAGAGAGAGAGAGAGAGAAAGGATATTACATCTATGTATGTATATAATAATAGGTAAAATTATATTTTATTAATGGGGACATTTTTTGTCATTTTATATAGATTTAACAGGTTCAGTTAACGGAGTTACAAATTTGGACTTAATACTTAAAGTTTTGTCACACCCCACCTAAGGCGGAAACATGGGGTGCAACTGAAATGATTTCCATGCACAAAAGTCACACGAGCATTATTTAAATAAAACAGGAATTACCATTTAAACATTCAAGTCTTACAAAAACATAACATTAATTGTTTGAGTTAGAAACCATTGTATAAAGTGTTTTGGTCAAAATATCACAACAATAGTTCAAAAGATGGTATCCCTTAAATGCTCGCACGCGACCTTCCCAAGTTCCATGCTTCATGTTAATTTCCTGAAAACATGCATGTGAAAATATAGGTCAACACAAAATTGGTGAGTTTACGGGTTTTATGTAAATGGACATGTAATCCAAATCCGACTAAATTACTGCCTAGCTAGGGCAATAATTAATATGTGATCTGACATGAGCCCATGTTGTGCCTCGCCCATTGTACACTCAAGACAATGAATAAATGTGAAATACTAGCACTCTTTTGATATCTGTCATCCGGTCAGAGCGACTAACCAAGAGTGGGGGTGTCAACCCAATAGATCTATTTCGGTGTTTCATGGCTAAACCCATAGCTAATGGTTATGGTGAAATGTGTGACACGATGGCTTAATGGATCCTGAACCTTACTGTCTCATGTTCACATAATAATCATGTATGTAACTGAAAACTGAAATCTGTACGCATGTTTTTCCCCTGGAAAAATGTAAAACTGTAAAAAGGGGCAGTGAAACTAACCTTGTGGTGTGTATGGGAATGAACAAATGAGTCTGAGCTAAAGAGATCAACCTACGTGTCCTATGTGAAAGAGACATTTTAGGTATATGTTACTTGTACTGTTTACAAGTTGTTCTATTATTACGCTTCTCCTTGTAACTTAACCCTTTAAGTTAGGTGAGTCTTTGATGTAAAAATATTTGTGTATTTAACACTTATTTACCAAAAGATACAATGTTTATCTTTAAAGTGTTCAATGTTAGGGTTTCTAATGCAACATTTTCCCAAAATATGAACCCCATGGTTTTGTGTTGTAAGATTCATAATCTTTATGTACACAAGTGATCTCGGCAAAAGATAGCTTATTTCTTGGAAAAACCACTACTTTTACTCGTGAAAATACATATTCCATGCACTTTGGATGGTGTAGGTATTCATGTGTTGTAGATTTTACAACCTTGATCCCGATATGTCCATAGATCCATAATGTTTAGGTATCTTTTATTTATTATCTCATAAGTCTAATATCCTTTGTGAAAACAATAATGCTTTATGTTAAACATTACTTTTCTTGAAAACATCTATACCTTGTATGCTTTGTTATGGATCTAACATATCACACGTGATTTTTAACTCATCACATTATGTCTTATGTTAATGAGCTTTGGAAAATATATAGTTTTCCTTACAAAACTTTCGGCCATCATGTTCTAATATATATATATATATATATATTTCGGCCTTAGTGTGTGTGTATATATACATACATTTTTCCAATTATCATAATGTATTTTAAAGCATGAGTTTACTCACTTACTTGGTTTAGTTACAAGAGTAAACATACTAGTGAACAACTTTGTATTTAAGAGACTATGTAAAAATAAAGACATAAGTTTAAAAGAACAAGATTATACCTCCTAGTGTTTAGGGAATGAGGGAGTTAGGGGCCTTGTACAACCTTGATTATGCTCCTTATACCCCTAATGGTCCCTTGAAAGTAAAAGGTTATAGTTAGTGACCAGGGTGTGGGTGGTGGTTTTCGGTGGTGATGTTGGCCGAAGGTGGTGGTGCTCGGCGGTGGGGGTAGGGTGCCGAGGGAGAGGGAGAGGAATAGAGGGGTTGGGTTAGTTGTTCTTGGTGCACTTGTTCATCTAATCTCTAGCCCTATATATAGTAGTTATGGATGGAAAGGCATCATGGCTTAGGAAAGGTGAAAAAAGGCATCTTTCTAATTATGGTTTAGGATCTATCAAAGGTGATTTTGGTTAGATTGGGAAGAGATCTTGGGATTTGACATGTGCATGTTCTCCTTGGGGTATGGGGGCCGAAATTTTGAGGGTTTTGGGAGGTCATGGATTAGTCAAATCATGTTCATTAATCACATTAGTAAGATTCTTGGTGGCTTATGGTAAGATTATGTAGGAAAGGTGGGATTACAAATAGGGCAAGTCTATACTAAACTTTCCTAGATGTCATAAGATGCTTTCCTATTTGGTGTAAAGTCTAGGAATGTGATGGAGGTGACTAAAGCTTGTCTTAGGAATCTTGGTGGAAGAATGAAGTGAAAAGACTTGTCCATGAGTGGAAGACACAAACACTACACACATGTGTGTATGTGTGTCGTGTATATATGTATGTATGTGGAGGTTACATGTTTTTGGCAAGTCAACTACCATAGAATGAATACAAGGTCAAATGTTTAACCAATTATGGTGGAATCTTGGTGATTTGAAGTGATGCTTCACTAATGACTAGAGGTATATTCTTTGAAAGACACAATCATACACACATACATATGTATGCCGTCGCATACATATATACATATACATACATATATATATATATATATATTTAACATTTTAAATCCATGTCTTGTACAAATGTATATTCACATGTTATAATTAGATGTTAAGTGTGATCTTTGTACAAGTTTATGTGACACAAAGTAATATATAATTGTGTGTTCACTATATATTTTTAATTAGTTGTATTACTAGTCACATATGGACATTGTGTTTGAATAATTCTTTGTATATGGACATTGTTTGTTTTTGTTCTTGTTTGGATCACAATTGTAATACTATGTTCAATTGCATGAATTCCCAAACTAGGGTTTTTGGCATGATCTCTCTATTGCTCATGATAGCTATTCAACTAGTTATGAAATTGTATCCCCTAGCGTGTCTAATGCTAGACTGTAAGCATCGAATTTGATTTGTTGGAACCCTGTACGGCCCAATTATGAAATGTTTTTTTTATTCTTGTATTTTTTTATGTTTTTTATTTTTTTATAACACTACATTGCATAAATATTAAAATAAACGTTACATAAATATTAAAAACCATAAACTAACATCAAACCATAACATCACATAAATATTTAAAAACATAAATAAATATTAGAAACGCGACTATTGTTGAAATCGTGGTCACATAGCTCTCCAAACCGCAACCCTCGGGTAGTTATCATTGTGCATGACACGGTATTAGTTACGGGCCTCTTCAATCGCCTCGTCTTCGTTTAAACCCGGATTGTCGTTCAACGCACTCACGAAGAACCGCTCAAATATTGTACACTTCGTCAGTAAAGATACATACTTTTCATATATCGCGTCCGTTGAACCAAAGTTGTCACCCATTTGTTCATGGAACCTTGTCACAACCGCGTTCCAAAAAAGTTTTCGTTCCCTCACTTCCTACTTCTTGTATGGCAATGTAACTGTTGAATAACGCGAGTTCTTCCTTCACGTTCCAACATTCATGGTGGCTCACGGTTTTGTGAGGGCGGGATTAGATTTAGATTTTGGTTTGCCATTTGGGATCGGTTTATTGAAGATGGAAAAAAAAAATTTGTATCAATGTTTGGTAGAAAAAGAGGGTGTTTGATACACACACACACACATATATATATATACACCATTTTTTAAACTTGACCGTTGGTTGCCAGGCAACTTGTGTGGCCTCGCTCACGATAACGGTCACTTAAGTGTGTTATAGACCAAGCGATTCACATGGCTATGTTTGTGGCAGCACATTCGCGAGCCACAACACATTGTCTAAAACCTTCATCTCACTTTATCAATATTTTAATTTATGAAGCCCGTCAAGCCTCTCCACTACACGTACTGTTAGAGTCTTATGTATTTTGTGACAACCTGCACCCTTCACTTTTCATAAATGTGCATAATTGGTCCCTCAACTATTTCAAAATTTTCATTTTTAACCCTCCTATTTTAATAGGACCAAAAGTCACAATTTAATAAAACTTATAATTTTTATAAGTAAAAGTATTGCACGTTTTATACTCACATCTACACCCGAGCACGTATGTTTTAGACCTTGATACTCAAAACCCTTAATTTTCGGTCCTAAAACAACTTAGAAACCGAAGGAAACAAATCCGGAACTTAAAATTAATTAAATTAGAAAATTTGATTTTTTTAGTTCTCGCGGTCCGCGAAGACAGTCAAAGTTCCAGTCAAAGTCCCAGTCAAAGTGCTAGTCAAAGTACGAGTCAAAGTCCTGGTCAAAGTCTTAGTCAAACAGTCAAAGTCCTAGTCAAATAGTCAATTCATCATAAAACCTTACTTTATGGTGTTGACCAATTTTAATGGCTAATTGAATCCAAAACTAGTATAAAAACCCACCTATGACCCATTACACTGGGCACCTCTAAATCGATTGTTTCAATCTGATTAAACTTTCCCTCATACCTTTCTTCTATAGTCTATTACTTCTACAATTGAAGCTTTGATTATAAGCTCTTGTAATTGGCGAATTGGAAGCTTGATATTCTTTCTTTTTCGGTTTTTATTTCTTCAAATTGGACTAGCTACGTTGTTAAGTCTTTGGGATTCGCCTCACATACATTCACAACGCTTAGAGGATAATTCAGCTTAGCAAATGTGAGTATACTTATCCCCTTTTTCATGTTTACACTTTTGGGGTGACTCATGTATGCTTATTACTTCACTCACTTAATCATGCTTTAGTCTATATTCACAATCGCAATTCTTGTATGTGTTTTACTTGTTGATCGCTGATAGTGTGTACTTATGACCTTAATCATTAACCCGGTGTGGGCCTAGCATAGCAATAAATAGTACTTGACTATTGTTATGTGTAAACTACTTGCTTTGTCGCATACTATATATAATCATACTATTGAGCGACTACTATACATATATACTAGATATCCCATTATTCTTAGATATCATTTCTACTCTAAGGCTTGATTTTAGGTGACATTTGTACATAGCTTGAACACTAAATTGTAGACAGTATAACACGTGAATTGCGAAACTCTTTTCCTACTATATTTATTCAAACAGGGTATGCTCACCAATACATTTTGTATTGACAAAATTATTTTCGTACATGTTTCAGGTTGTTATGAGATCACTGTTAAGCTTTTGGAACTTAGACTTAGGCCACGTGTAGTGGTGGGTTAAAGGGGCATTAAAGGGGCATTTTATGACATGTGGCATGTGAGGCCAATTTGGTGGGTGAAAGGGGCATTAAAGGGGCAAGAGGTGTAATGGTGGGTGAAATTTGAAGTGGGACATTTTTTGACATGTGGCATGTGGGCCACATGCCATTTTATTATTTTTTATTTAAATTTAAATAAACAAATACAAAAAAAAACCATAATACCTATAAATAATAATAATAATAATAATAATAACTAGTGGTAGTTACCCCGCGTTGCCGCGGGGCGCGTTGGCCCGCGCTTCGTTGCACGCGCGGCTGTTGTGCATACATGTTTAGTAGTACGCTTTATTTGAAGTCAAAGTTAGAAAAAATTGTGTCAATGCTTAGCTAAAAGGTGGCATATTACGCGGACCAATAGAAACATACTATGTGGACGACCTCACGATACATCCACTCGATAGAATAATTGAATCATCTAGATCACTATACTGGTATTGAAAGTATTAGTCCCGAAAAGCGGCAAAAATTGTTGCCGGTAACGATACCAAAGTGCGCAAATTACGTTAACGATCGCGCGTTGAGGGTTTGTTGGACGGTAAACATCTCGCGTCGCTGTGGGAGCTTCTGTTGCGTGAAGGGTTTCGTGGACATAAAAGATAATATTAAGTGACTGTTATTCTCGCGTGGGCTTCAAAAAAATACTTGCGGCTAAAAGCTAAAAGTTTGGTAGTCAAAGTTAGAAAAAATGTGTCAATGCTTAGCTAAATGATGTTGCGGTGGATGTGGCAGTAATGCAACTTTAAAAAAGTTGGGTGGTTAAAGTTTAAAATCCTAAAAGCTAAAAGTTTTGTGGTCGAAGTTTGAAATCCTAAAAGCCAAAACTTTTGTGGTCAAATAAGTTAGTAAGAAAGTTAGTGACTAAAGTGTAATTAAAATATAATAATAAATTATATAGTAAATGTAAAATATTAATATATAGATAATATAAAAGTGTAGTGAATGTTAAAACTTTAGTGGTGGTGCTGTAAATTAGATATTGGACACTGTTTAAGTGTCGCTAAATTAATATAGTATAGATAATAATAATAATAATAATAATAATGATAATAATAATAATAATAATAATAATAATAACTTTGTGGGGCCAATAGTCTTATTAATAAAAATAAAAGTGTTCTTATATTAATAAAATAAAAAAAATAAAGCAAGGTCCCACCCACCTCCTCTACCCTCTTCTTCTTCCCACCACCCGCAACTCATCTCTACCTCTTCTTCTTTGAGTTTCAATGCAATGTAATAATAATAATAATAATAATAATAATAATAATAATAATAATAATAATAACACATGTCCACACCTGATTCGCCAGCTTCCCCTTTCACCCACGCGAAATTTTTGGCCCCAGACCCTTTAGCGCCCCTTTAACGGGCAGGGGGGCGGTGTTTGCATGTGAACGGGGTGAGAAAATGCCCCTTTCACGCCACTTTCACCAGCCACTACGTATGGTCTTAGACTTGAGATTTACTAAATTTTATTTTAGATTGTTGGTTCTTAAACGTTGTATTCTTGTAACTAGGTTAGAGTCCCGTGGGGACCCACGGTTCATCCCAAAGTAAAATGAAAAAAAAAGTAGGAAAATAAGAATTGTATTATGCAATTTGTTTTGGTTACTAAATGTTTGATAATGCAATATGTATGAATTTTGATGTTAAATGCAAAATGTCATCTAACAGTTTAATGTAACGAAATGATGGATATATATCGAGTAAGTAAAGTTTAATTTTACGACTGCAAACTACATAGCATACTATCACAATATCACACATTACATTATTTGGGTAATATCTATATTCTAAGCATAAATAAGCTTAAGCATAGAACACTTATCACTTAGTTGGGGCTTAACGAACTTCAACCAATATCACAGATTACATCATTTGGGTAATATCTATATTCTAATCATAACTAAGCTTAAGCATAGAACACTTATAATTTAGTTGGGGCTTAACGAACTTCAACCAATGGTCTATTTTCATTTCTTCAATCAAAATCTTCCAAGTCTTGCTCATTGATAGCTGATTTTTCACCTTCGAAGTTGTTATCATTGTCATCACGATCCTCGGAGTGCAGCTCATTTTCAATAATTTATGAAAACCTCCACCATTGTATTCCATATTTGTGTTCTACATAAAATATAATTGTTGTAAAGATATGGATACGATGATAAGTAAATCAAGAAACAATCCTTAACCCACTTACTTGAATGGGTAGCTTAAATTTTACATGTTATCTCTCCAATGGTTCAAACCGATTACATGGCTAAAAAACAACTAATAAGAAAATGGGTCTAATGTCACATGCTGTAATATAAATTTCCTATATTTTATTAAAAAATAGACACCAAAAGGATCAACCCCAGACCCACTTGAACTGTGTAAATATAGTACTTAACAATTAAAAATCTTAATAAATAACATCAAAATCATAATCAATCATTCAAATCAATGACATTAAAATAAGCCGCGTCTGAAATTGCCTTACCCATTATATACAAATTATTATTGACATCTTAAAATTAGCACACTTATTGAAATCAAGATGATGATTATCATTTAGTGACAATTGATTAACAGAAAGTAGTAATATCAAAATGAAAGTCGGTCAACAATGTTAAAATGAAATTCGTAATATTAGTAACATCAATAAATAAGATTAAAAATCTTAATAAATAACATCAAAATCATAATCAATCATTCAAATAAATGACATTAAAATCATCCGCGTCTCAAATTGCATTACCCATTATATACAAATTATTATTGACATCTTTAATAATCATTATTAGTTGTGATTGAAGTAATATAATTTTTAACAGAAAGTAAAATTTTGAAAATTTATATTATCATTTAATTTCGTTGTTAAAATTGGTATGACGATTAAATGATTTTATTATTTGTTAAGGTTTGTATAGTATTGTTGTGTCTCAAACAATTCTGCAAAATCGAAAATACTGTGCCTCGATTGACGTGATTGAGTATGAATATTTATTTATATATTTGAATTATAAAAAATGGAAGGATTGGTAATTGACGTGAATTGGTCAACAATGCTTAAAATTAGTACAATCAAACTCAAAGACATAAAGTCAAATAATTGACCTCCATCAAATTAACAAAAACGTAAAAAGTTTTTACTCAGATTGAGTCAACAATATTAAAATTAAGGTCGTAATATTAGTAATAGCATTGAAAATTATCTTGAATACATTATATATTTTAGGAAATTGTTAAATAGATTTAAATTATATTTATTATTAAAAGAATAATAAAAGTGTATGAAAATAAATGTACACTCCTATCTTCGGATTATATTTAAATTATAAACTGTTAAATAGATTTAAATAAATGTTTAAAGGAAAGTCGTATATGTTTAAAAGAATATCTTTTCATGACAATTGATTAAAAGAAAGTCTTTGAATTATAAAAAATGGAAGGATTGGTAATTGACGTGAATTGGTCAACAATACTTAAAATTAGCACAATCAAACTCAAAGACATATAGTCAAAGAATTGACCTCCATCAATTTAACAAAAACATAAAAAGTTTTTACTTAGATTCGGTCAACAATATTAAAATAAAGGTCGAAATATTAGTAATAGCATTGAAAGTTATTTTGAATACATTATATATTTTTGGAAACTGTTAAATATATTTAAATTATATTTATTATTAACAGGATAATAAAAGTGTAGGAAAATAAATGTACATTGTAAGTCCAAGATCTTCTCTACCGGGTATCAAACAAACAATCGAGTGCGGAAAGCAAGATTGAATGGTGAAGAACAAGAAAGAAACTTTGAATAGAATGATTTTATTGATCAAGTGCACACGGTTTCAAAGAACCGTCTGGTACACCTACTAGCCGAGAATAATAGAGCAAAAGAACAATAGACTAGCAACCCCAAAACAACTAAGTAACCCCCTATTTATATGAATATAGGGCGGTCAAGTTACATGGATCTCTTGGGCCGAAATTTAACTAACACAATAATACTAACAAGCCCAAGTCAAACGCAAACCTCTAATAACATGGCCCAACAATATCCCCCTAGGTTTGTGTTGACTTGTGATTACTTTAGCGCTTCTTGCTGCTTTTGCTGCGTTTCTTTGATTCTTTCTTCTTTGCTTCCATTGCCCTTTTCCATTCTTCTGGTGATTTACCGACATAAGGTCCAAATAATTCTGTCTCCACCCTTCCTCTCTTGTCAGAGGCCAATCCCAGTCTATCCACTTGCGCCACCGCACTAGTGAATGATTTGGCACAAACTTCATAAGTAGGGTCACATTGAATCTGATGCCTAGCCAACACTTGAATATCTTCAGAATGCAAACTCATTAAATCTCTAGCATCAGAAATCCTGAACTCATCCGTATCACACACAATAACAGCAGATGAAGAGGTAGGATCATATACCCAAAATCTCATGTCCTTTAAGCAACCTCTATCCATTGGCTTGGACAAGGGGATAGTCTTCAATTTCTCAGTTGGTGGCCACTGCACAGTCTTAAAAGGCTTTCCATCAGCTCCTCGTACGCCTTTATATTCCACCAATATCGAGCTAGCAGTCTTCATATCTCTGAAATTTACTTTTGCCTGCTCCTGAATCCTCTTATGAAACGTGAGACCTATTTTGTTCCTTGGATTTCTTGTTTGGTTGATAAAAGGAGATCTAGCAAGTTCAGCCAAGTCAATCTTCGTCCAGGAGTTGAAAGCTGAAGTAGAGGCATAATACTCAACCGCTCCATTCTTTCTATGAACCACAAATACTCCTTTATCATCATTATACCTCCAACACTCTATCCCAGTTCGATTACCATACGTATCATATCTATCACTGGTAATCGTCACATATCGCTCAGGATGCTCTTCCATTGGATCAATAGACGGTTCAGCTAAATTCTTGAGAACATATGCACTTCCAGGTCGACGATCTCTAACTCTGGGAACTTGATCTTCAAAATACTTCTTCATATGTTCTTCACGCTCTTTCTCTGATCTCTCACGTTCAGCTGGAGTCAACACCTTGTCAACAAAAGAAGATGTCTCAGAGAATTCCTTACCAAACTTGTTCTCAAGTTTCTGAGTCAAGTTAAGCAATCTTGCTGAAACATCTCCCAATCCCGTCTCTAATTCAGCAATTTTCTTTTCCTTCTCAGTAACTGTCTCCATCAAACTCTCCACCTGAGCTGTCAACCAAACATTTTCAGTCTCCAGTTTCAGCACTTTAGACTGTAATCTGTGAACGTCCACTTCTGTAAACAAATCTTCATCACTTTCAACCTCTTCTTGACTTTTCTCTCTTTCCTCAGTTGTCAGAAATTCCACATCCACCTTCTTTCCCTGTTCTTTATCTGCAAGAAACGCCAATTGAGCTTTCTGAAAGGCTTCTTCATCAAACAAAACCTTTCCAGTGCCAGATGCACCTGAGGATCCAGTTTCCTCACTAAGTCTCCCAGTGATAGGTGCCTTGCTCATGAACTGAGAGAAAGCCTCTGTTGCAATCACTGGTGAGACAGAAGAACTAATAGTGCCAGTAGGAATATCAGGTGAAGGATCAGTATCAGTCATAGCAATGTCATCAGCAGCAGCAGAAACAGACTCTTCAACAATAACATTCATCCGTGGATCTCTCTTACTTCGTTTTCTTGGTCGTAAATCAGAACCCAGATCTACAGCCCCTTCATCACCAACAACTGTCTCAGCTGCAACAATGGGTGGAGGAACCCTTTGTTCAGCTTCTCGAACAGTTTCTAAGATGCTAGATAACACCTCTGCTTGAGGAATAATTGTTGCAGAAGTGATAATATCAGCATCTTGAGTCACAGTTTCTTCTTCAATCATCTCCTTTTCAGTGTCAGTCACAGACTTTATTTCAGCATTCTCAAGAATAAAGTCATCTATCTCATCATCATTCAGATCATCAAACTCAAAGTTCTCAAACTGATCATCTTCATTTCCTGTAGTCAGTTGATCATCTTTCATTACCTCTTCATCCTCACTCTCCACATCTTCTTCACTTTCCACCTCAGTCAAGTCAACTTTCTCAGGAGGAGATCGTTGTTCAGCTGGTGGAGGATCAACAATCTGAACGTCATGATCCTCAGCAACTATAGCAGATGGAGGAACCGGTACTTCTTCAACTATTTCACTGAATTTCCCAAACTTGATTAATGGAAATCTACCTTCAAAAATCTGCCTTGAATCTTTACGAACCTGTCTAATCAACCCAAAAATTTGATGAGCCATACACTTCTTGTCATAGGTTGCAACCGTCTTCTCAATATTTGGATACTTGGACTCCAGAATCATTTGCACAAATCTAGGAAATTTGTAGAAATAATTCTTGTTCAGGGTTCTCACGTTCACAATCATATCTTCAAAAACACATCTTGAGTAATTAAAATCCCAATCTTCTATCAAGGCAACCACTCCAGAAGCATGTTTTAATCCCATCTGATCTAAACCACTCCTGTTGCCTCCCAGACTAGCCAGATACATGTGAACCAAAAGCCTCCAGTAACTTGGAAATAGTTTCTTCGAATATGGTGGTATGAGCAGTTCACCTTCATATCCCATCTTCCTCAATACTGGACTGAGTTTCTCCTTTGTGAAGCTGGTTGGATCATTTGGAGAGTCACCAAACAGCAACACATCTCTTATATCTTGTTCGGAAATAGTCACATCAGTTCCTCTAACTTTAGAACGAATCAGCTTGTCTTCCTTCTTGGCATCTGCATTATCCCAAAAATCTTTAATCCAGTCAGAACAAATTACTGGATTTTCTCGCATTGCATGTGCAGTCCTACACGTGTTAAGACCCACAATCAGTGACTTGAACTCCTGCTTGTGCTCTTCAGGGGGATCAGCGAGATAGCACACCACATTGTGATTGTTTTCAAACGTCGGCACGTGAGGAGTCGTTTTTCCTGAAAAAGAAACAAACTAAGTTAGAGAACAATTAGACTAAAACAATTTAGAAATATCATATGAATCAACAAGCCCAAATAAATGTAGGAACAGGAACTCAGATGGGCTTCAGAAGATTGACGGGCCCAAAAAAATTGAGTTCGAACTCCACGAGAGAGTTCAAGGGCACTTTGGTAAATTTTCATGAGATCTCAGGGTTAATTAGGTAAAAACACATCTGAGTTCAATGATCAAAATTAAGTTCGAGGGCATTTTGGTCTTTTCCCATCTGAGTTCAAGTAGACAGTCTGAGTACAAGGGCAGTTTGGTCAATTGTTATATGAGTTCAAGTTAAGACAGAGAGTTCGAGGGCATGTTGGTCTTTTCCATTTGAGTTCGAGGGCATAGTAGTCATTTGCCATCTGAGTTCAAGTAAACTCAATGAGTTCAAGGGCAAAGAGGTCATTTGTCGTCTGAGTTCAAGTGACATCAACGAGTTCGAGGGCAGAATAGTCCTTTGCCATCTGAGTTCAAGTAAGAACAATGAGTTCGAGGGCAAAATGGTAATTGGTCGTCTGAGTTCAAGTGAAGACAATGAGTTCGAGGGCAAAATGGTAATTTGTCGTCTGAGTTCAAGTGAAGACAATGAGTTCGAGGGCATTTTGGTAATTCTTTGAAAGTGTTCATAACACTGGTTGGAGTTCAAGGGCAGAAGGGTCATTTGTTAAGAGAGTTCAAGGACATTTCTGTAATTTTCTCCTTTTCACAGGCGTGTGACAGTCACGCGCCACCTCGAACTCGAAGTTCTAGGCGCGTGTGGTACACGCGCCGCCGACTGAACTCTTCAAACTCCTCTCAAGTCATCAATGAACTCAAAAACGTTTGATTCAACCGACTATCATCCCTGCAAGTGACTCACCACCAACATTATTAAAGATAAACACACAAAGCAAAGATTGTTTACCTGATTTCTTTGATTTCGTTGAAGAAGACATGTTTTAAAGATGAAGAACACGGTGATGGTTGTGTGTGATGATTAGAGAGAAAAGAAAAAGTGAATTCTGAATAGTGATGATGAAACTTAACCGTCGCCCCCCACTTTTGTTCACTCGAGATTTGGGTGGCCCACCAAACGTGTGGTGGGCCCCTCTCACATCCCAATGCCCATATCAAAGCAATTTTGGATAAATTTTGTAACCGGGTCCAAATCAAATCGTAAACTGGCTTAACTTAAACTTAAAAAATATTGAAATAAAATATTTACAAAAAAATAATCTATTCAAACGAGATCAAATCACTGTGTTTCAGGCCGAGCTACACTTATCAACTCTAATCTACTCCAGTTGGTCATAGCAATTGCCAGTATATTTGTCCACTTAAACTTATTACCTTAGGCCTTCTCGTATAGTGATCTGTGATATTATTTATCATGTTTTGGTATGTTTGTACGAACACTCAAGCAAGTCACAACCAAATCCTAGAATATTTAGTGGTACACTCTATCATGCCAGCAGTTTCCCTACAGCATATTTTTCACAGTATCTGTTCTAGAATTCTGAAACCTTGACTGGGACTAGATTGAGAAAAGAAAAGAATAGATCAGTAAGAGATTTTGGATTAAAGTACAAGTCAGATGATTTCTCAAATAACAAGGCCTTTGGGTTTTGGACTCTTGAGGGTCTCTTTTATGACATCCTGACTGTGTCCAGGTCAGCATATATCTGGATGCAGCAGAGGAGCAGTCAGGACATCTTTGGACACTGAGGTCTCTTTTTAGGTGAGGGATGATCTAAAGCACGACAACGAAAAACTAGGTCAGCATATATCTGGATGCAGCAGAAGCTTTCGTTGCCTAGCATCTCCAGGTCCTTGCTTACGCAAAACAGAGGAGATACACGAGTTTTTCAGAAAAGGTTTCAGACCTAGACCACAGTGTTATGCTTCAGGACATCACACAAGCATTCAAATAGAAGTTGTACCTGATTCTAAGTGATGTTCTTTACTGAGGTCGTGTCTTTATCTTTAAGTGCTTCACAAGATCATTAACATTTAAGCCTTCAGGACTAAGCCTACCAACAAATCACATTAGAGCCAGACTGTTTCGATACACGTCTTATGTGTGTCAGCCTTAATCCAACTTGTGAAAGTTAATTTCATCTCTCGTTTTGAGACCAAAATTGTTTTGATCTTTTCTTAGGATACATCCCCCTAAATTTGTGCTTAAAATTTAGAATTTTAAAGAACAAATTTTTTAAATCAAAGACTAAGAAAAGAACATGAAATTTTTTTTTTTTTTTTTTTTTTTTTTTTTTTTTTAAGACCAGTTCAGTCCTCGAAATGGACCATTTTGAGCAGTTCAGACAAAGCTTCAAAACGCGCTCGATTAACAGGTTTTGTAAAAAGATCTGCGACATTGTCATCAGTATGAATGTGAGTGGGCACAATTAAACCTTGGTTAAACGAGTCGCGGATGAAATGTTCTTTGATGGCAATGTGTTTTACTTTAGAAAATTGAACTGGATTTTTAACAATTTGAATAGCTGCATCATTATCACAATAAATGGGAGTAAGAGAGAAATTCAAACCGTAATCCACCAGTTGGTGTTGTATCCAGATAACCTGAGAACAGCATGCGGAGGCAGCCACATATTCAGCTTCTGCTGTTGAAACGGATACTGTTTGCTGCTTCTTACATTGCCATGCAATAAGCCGATCGCCTAAGAATTGACACCCCGCAGAAGTAGATTTCCTGTCAATGTCACAACCTCCAAAATCGCTGTCAGAAAAAGCATGTAAATCAAAAGGAGAATCCTTAGGATACCAAAGACCGAATCTAGGTTTCCCTTTAAGGTATCTAAAGATTCTCTTGACAGCATGTAAATGAGAAGTTTTAGGATTAGCCTGATAACGTGCGCATTGACACACTGCGAACATGATGTCTGGTCTGCTAGCTGTCAGATACATCAGCGAACCAATCATTGAACGATAAAGTGTTTCTTCTACGGCCTCCCCTTCCAGATCCTGAGTGAGACCTGGTCTTTCAGACATTGGTGTATCGGCTGGCTTGATATCATTGAAGCTGAACTTTGCAAGAATGTCATCCACGTATTTTCCTTGATGAATCAGGATACCCTTGGAGTTTTGACGAACTTGCAGACCTAAGAAAAAGGTCATTTCACCAAGAGCACTCATCTCAAATTGCTTTTTCATCACCTCCTCAAATTCTTTACACAGAGCATCATTAGTAGAGCCAAAGATGATATCATCCACATAAATTTGCACCAGTATACGATCTTCATTTACTGTCTTGACGAATAGAGTCTGATCAATGACACCACGAGTGTATCCATTCACAAGCAAGTGTTCAGTTAAGGTAGCATACCAAGCACGAGGTGCTTGATGTAAACCATATAACGCTTTGTCAAGTTTGTACACATGCTCTGGGTACTTTGGATTTGTGAAACCCGGTGGTTGACCGACATAAATTTCTTCCTTCACTGTTCCATACAGAAATGCGGTTTTGACGTCCATCTGATAGACAGTAAACCCTTTAAATGAAGCGTAAGCGAGAAAAATTCTGATTGCTTCCAATCTCGCCACCGGCGCATAGACTTCATCATAGTCGAGTCCTTCAATTTGTCTGAACCCTTGTACGACTAACCTAGCTTTGTTTCTCACAATGACTCCGCTATCGTCTCTTTTGTTCCTGTAGACCCATCGTGTGCCAAGTGGTCGTTTTCCTGGAGGTAATTCAACTAACTTCCAAACTTTTAATTTCTCAAACTGGTTCAGTTCATCTTGCATTGCATCCACCCAACTTGTTTCTTTCATGGCCGTGGCAATAGACTTTGGTTCAATTTGAGAGATGAAACACGAATACAGACATCTGTTGATGTCACCAGTTTGGCTCCTTGTTAGAACACCTGCATCTACAGGACCAATGATGTTCTCCAGAGGGTGATCTCGTTGAATGCTAGTGGGAATAACAATGTCTGGAACTGAGGAGGTTCTCGGGAGAACGGTGACACTGCCTACTGCCGGCTCTTCCATAGAGTCATGATCATTTGCTACTGCATTAGTATGCTCCACCATGCAGTCAGTAGGAATAGGGTCATGAAATGAGGGAATCGAAGTTTCAACAGACACATTTTCATCATCAACCTGTGGCATAGAATCTTCTGAGTGAATGAATGGATCGACAGGAGCTGGAAGTGGCTGTGGTAATTGAGATGTGGATGCACCATCCCCCTCATCTGGTGCATCATCAGTCATAGAGGATGAGGGTCCAGCATTGAAAGTAGAGGAATCTGCAGAACCTGTAGTCACATGGCTAGAGAGATTATCAAAAACATGAAATGATCGAAAGAGAGACTCATAGTCAAACAACCAATCGGGGCCCACTCTAGCATCTGTTGCATTTTCTTCAAGCCAACGCACGTCAAACGACTCTACAATTTGCCTAGTTTGTTTGTTATAGACCCTATATGCAGTTTTGCCAGCATAACCGACGAAATAGCAGTCGTCAGCTTTCGCATCAAACTTTGGTATAGCATCCAAGTGCAGCAGTGTACATGGACAACCAAAAGCACGAAAATGCTTGACGGAGGGTTTAGTACCAAACAGCACTTCGTAGGGTGTCTTCATCCGAGCTTTGTTGACTTGAACGCGGTTCTGCACATAACAAGCTGTGTTGACCGCCTCTGCCCAAAAGAAAGTTGGAAGTTGTGAGTCACACAACATTGTGCGGGCAGCTTCAATTAAAGTGCGATTTCTTCTTTCTGCAACTCCATTTTGCTGCGGCGTCCTTGCTGAGCTGAATTGACGGGCAATTCCTTTTTGAGCACAGTAATAGTTCAACTCAGCATTCTTGAACTCAGTCCCGTTGTCACACCGAATACCTTTCACCTTCGAGTTGGTCTGATTCTCAATCAAAATTATAAAATGTTTGACTATTTCTGCAGTTTCACTCTTGTTAGCCAAAAAGAAAACCCAGGTAAAGCGTGAGTAGTCATCAGTTATTACCAAACAGTATGCTTTACGAGAGATACTAAGTACATTTACTGGGCCGAATAGGTCCATGTGAAGTAGCTGTAGTAATGAGTCAATAGAGTTTACTAACTTGGAATAATGTGGTTTTCGATGATGCTTTCCTCTCGCGCAAGCAACACATTTTTCAATTGTTATAAAATCACGCACAGGCAAATCCCTTACCAATCCCAGTTTAGCTACTCTGTTCAGATTTTTAGCATTTGCATGTCCAAGACGACGATGCCAAAGAATAGCAGTATTTTGAGAAACTTTAGAAAAAAGACATGTGACATTTTCGGAAGGGGGTTTGTTCATGTCAATGACATAAGCATCACCTCGACGATCCGATTTCAGTAAGACCCATTCATCTGGAATGACTACTCCAGGTTTCAATATCAAACATCCTTTATCAGTGAAATGAGTTGAGTAGCCATTGTCACAGATTTGTGATACACTAAGCAAACTATGCTTTAATTCAGGAACATAATTTACCTTATTAAACTGAAGAGCACCATTTCTCACCGTTCCTCTTTGAGTTATCTGACCTTTCTCACCTCCTGCAAAGGAGACAAATCCACCATTGAAAAATTCAACCTCAGTTAGTTGGGACAAGTCTCCTGTCATGTGCCTCGAACAGCCACTATCAATGTACCAGAGACGAATGATAGTCCTCCACAGCCGTTCCTGCACATGATGCAGGATTAGTTAGTCATAGGTACCCAGGCCATGGTCATTTTGGGTGCACCATTGGCATCTGTATATTGGACTTTGATCCATTGCATATCAACGTTTGAAACATTTGCACAATAATAAGATTTATCATTCACAGAACACGAGGAGCCTACAGACGGGGAAGAGATTGGAATTGAACATTTTGGCTTCCAGTACGATTTGAATTTGGAAGATAATCTTTTATTAGATTGTTTGATCAGTTTATGTCTATTCCAATCACCATCAGAAGGCTTCACCTTGGAGTTGTCATTACGTATTGCCTTAGATTTTTCAACCCGTATAGGCTTGGTATGATTATGATTCCCGTTTGGAGCCTTCTGATGTTTCCAGCTTGCAAGATGTTGTTGATTAGTTGGACAATTTCTGGCAATATGTCCTGGGATTCCACATGTGTAACAAGTTTGACGTTTGACATGTGGATCCCCCTGAGATTTTGCATACTTTCCAGACTCGGAAAGCTTAGAGACACTTTTATACCTGTTTGAATCAGTTTTGAAACAATGAGGCTTTTGTTTTGAAAGGTTCTGTTTATACTTTGGTAAAACCTGTTTTGGTGGGACATATTTCTCTGTCCTGCCCTGACTTGATTGTTTAACCAAAAGATTTTTAGTTTTATCACAAGCATGTGGCAAAATAACAGAATCTGAATGAAGAAACAACGAATCAGATGAAAAGTCACAAGGTTTTATGCTCAAAACAAACGAGCCCACACAAATATTGTTGTCATTATCAGAAATTTCGAAATCGTTTTTCTGATTTTTATTATTTAATGCAAGTAAATCAGTGTCAGCAACTTCCTCCCCATCATCTACCCAATCCTCAACAATCACATTTTCTGCACAAGAATTAACAGAATTAGTAGTGTTCTCATTGTTAGTAACATTCAGACAATTTTCTGTGCAAAAATTTTCATCCACAGAAGAAGTGGAAAATTCAGAAAATATTTGGCATGTTTGTACTGAACTAAAAGAGCATGAAGTGAACACAGAGTTACATTCACTGTCTTTTAGGATGTCTTCAGATGATTCTATGATCTCACATGACTGATGACTAGATGAGTCGGTCTTTTCTGAGTTTGAATCAGATTCAGACTCAGGTGCAGTTTTCTTTGAATCATCTGAAGATGATGAATCCTTACCTTCCTGTTTAATCTTGACTGGCCTTGAGCACACAGATTCTTCAGATTCTGGCTCAGTCAAGAGTGTAACATTTGATTCAGATGAGCCACTTAAGTCAGAAACATGTTGTGGCTCTGCTGAATGTCCTGATGATTCAGAGTTACTCATTTGATTTTCACTTTCTGCTATTTGCTTTAGACACAGTTCTCTAATTTTCTTCATGAAATCAAACTCATAGTCCACGCTAGAGTTTTGTTGAGTGGATGAATCAGAAATTTGTTCTTTCTCTGTTAAGTTTTCATGTTTAGACTCTCTAGACACTCCTACAAATTCAACTGATTCAGATGAGGATGGAACCTCATCTTTGCTAACCTCAAAAACTCTGTCCACCTCTTTATTTTTCTCAAAATTTAACGTCTCAGTCTGCTTTGAAGCATCCTGAGATTTGACAAAGGTTTTTGATGGAGCCATCTCTGGTTTAGAATGTTTTTGTTTCGGTTTAGAGATTCTAATTGGGATCGATGCAGGTTTAGTAATTTCAATTTGATCCCTTGATGGTCGAATAGTTGGCTCTTCTATTGGTGGACCATATCCTTTCAAAGGAAGAGCCAATAGTTCTTCATCTGACATAGGAATTGAAGAATAGTTTTCATTGAAAGGTGGAGGTATTTCCACAAATCCAATTCCCTTATTCCTCACGTCCTTTGGTCTGAACCTTAACTGGGTATTGATCATTTTTTCAATTTTAGGACTGGAGCAGTCAAATTTTTTAAAGTGAAAATCTGCATTTTCAAATTTTGATTTTAAATCGATCAATTCCGTGGTCAAGGTATCAGAAAGTCGTTTGAAGTGCAAGTATCGACATTTATGATCACTCACCTCCTGATGCAAACGCTTGATGTCAAGTTTTTGTTTTTCAACCATTTCTTTATAAGAGTTGAATTTCTTTTTAATGTCCCAAGAGGCCATTTTCTCATATTCAAGCTGTTTGAATGCGGAGAGAGTTTCTTCCCTAAAACCTTTTATTTTGAGTTTGCACCTTTCAGTGCAGCATGATTCAGCTAAAATTTCAGAATGTACCTCAGCTGCTGATGGAATATAGTCATCATCCATCTGTGCCATGAGAGCCTTATACACTGTATCTTCAACAATTTTAAGATCTGCCATCTGAGAAGACCAATCCCATCCACCTCCTGATTGAGCAACCATGGCTTGGCTAGAGTTAGAGGACTCAGTTCCAGTGTGTGCAGGCGCCGATTGAGTTCCTTGAGCATTATTGGAAGACGCAGCTGCAGGAGTAGAGTTTTCTCCTTCTTTCTTCGGTTTGGTGCACTCACGAGCAAAATGACCAAGTTCATCGCAGTTGTAACAGCGCATCTTCATCTTGTCCCAACCTAGTTTCCTTGTTGGGTTTTCCCACACGTTTCTACCAGTCTTCTTCACAAACTTGTTGGCTCTGTGCACAACCATAGCTATCTGCCAAGTCAGATCCATCTCTTCAATATCATCTTGATTAACGTCATTTAAATCACATGCTCCAACATCTTTTGAAGTGAGTTGACCTGTCAGAAATGCATTATAACAGTTCATAAATCCAGCAAATAATCCTAGGTTACTTTCAAGCTCCTTGGGAATTTTTGCTGCCATAGATGTAGCTGGAGGTGGAGCAGATGACGAAGATCCAGCAGTGGTGGTTGCAGAAGAAGGGAGCACAGTTGACCCTTTTGAGGCACTAGGGGCAAACATGGGTGGATACGAGGACCCACTTGCTGGATAAGAGTACAGTGATGGCCGTTGAGTTTCTTGCTGAGAAATTAAAGCATTGCTGGGAGTTGCAATAATGGCATTGTTGTAACTAGCAGTTTGAGTCATGTAACGCTGTCTGTCATCAAGGTCATAGGACTTGATTAATGAGATGGTCTCAGAAAGAGTGAGTCTTGCTAGATCTTTAGTTCTCTTGATGAGGGTGACATTTGAATCCCAACTTCTTGGAAGAGTATTGAGCAGCTTTTTATTCATGACGGAGTTGTCTACTACCATATCATTTGCTTTCATTTCACTCACTAAGGCCACGAAACGTTGTATCTGACTTTCAAGTGATTCTCCCGGAATGTGATTGAAAGCGTTAAACTTCTGACTCAGCATCTCCCTCCTGCTCTCCTTCATCTCTTCGTTCCCTTCATACAGATTCTCAAGAGCTTCCCAAAGTTCTTTTGCCGTGGCATTGTCACGAACTCCAATTGATACTTCAGGTGAGAGTCCTTGATGAAGAAGCGCAATTGCCCTTTCATCAACATCAGCCTTTTCATGATCTTCATCAGTGTACATACTCTTTGGTTTGATAGCAGTGATTCCAGTTATTTCATTTACCACGTAGGTAATCACACAAGGTCCATTTAGAATAGATCTGAGAGCTTTTGCATCCTTTATCTTCATGACTTGAATGAATCTGAACTTCCACTCAGAATAAGACATTCCGAGTTGAAGAACAGGGATTTTCTGATGAGTGCCAATGACAGATTCCATGGCTTTGTCTACTTGTGCAGCTATAAGTAGCTGGTCAGTGTTTAGTCCATTTAAGTTAGCCTGATTAACAATTTGATCCATTTCTTTGTTTGTGAAAATAACTTCCTTGATCTTCTTCCTTTGATACCAACAACCGAGCCTTCGAAAGACTTCTTAGGCTCTGATACCAATTGTAAGTCCAAGATCTTCTCTACCGGGTATCAAACAAACAATCGAGTGCGGAAAGCAAGATTGAATGGTGAAGAACAAGAAAGAAACTTTGAATAGAATGATTTTATTGATCAAGTGCACACGGTTTCAAAGAACCGTCTGGTACACCTACTAGCCGAGAATAATAGAGCAAAAGAACAATAGACTAGCAACCCCAAAACAACTAAGTAACCCCCTATTTATATGAATATAGGGCGGTCAAGTTACATGGATCTCTTGGGCCGAAATTTAACTAACACAATAATACTAACAAGCCCAAGTCAAACGCAAACCTCTAATAACATGGCCCAACATACATTGTTATCTTTGGATTATATTTAAATTATAAACTGTTAAATAGATTTAACATTGTTAAATAGATTTAAATAAATGTTTGAAAGAAAGTCGTATATATTTAAAAGAATATCATTTCATGACAACTGATTAAAGAAAAGTTGTAATATCAAAATTAAAGTCGGTCAACAATATTAAAATGATTTTCGAAATATTAGTAATATCAATAAATAAGATTAAAAATTTTAATAAATAACAACCAAATCATAATCAATCATTCAAATCAATGACATTAAAATCATCATAAATAACATTAAAACTCTCTATAAATAACATCAAAATCATAATTTAAATTTCAAATTCAATGACATCTTGTGGTGCAGCCTTAGTAACAAACATTTTGTGCTGGATTGAACACCATTTGAAGACACAATATTCGCCAATGGAAGTATTTTCTGATTGAAGCAAAACAGGCCATCCAATCACAATAAACCTTTATAAAAGCATTATATATAGAAAATTTAGAATGTGTAACTAATTATAAAATAAGAATGTTGTAAAAAAAATGTTGAATATGCAAATAACAAACCTAGCGACTTGAGAAACAATTTCTGCACGTAATATTAGTATTAGTATTAGTATTAGTTATTATAAGTAATTATTAGTAATTAGTAATATATTCGTAAAAATAGTAATAGAAAATTTTAATTCGGTCAATAACATATAAATGAGATTAAAATTAAAAATCGTAATATTAGTTTTAGTATTAGTAATATATTCGTAATTTAATTCGGTCAATAATAAATAAATGGGCTTAAAAATCGTAATATATAACATTAAATTCATCAATTATTATTAATGTCATTAAAACTAATAAAAAATAACATTAAAAATGAATAAATCCTATTAATTGCAGGTAAGACCAATAACAATTCATAAAGATAGATTAAACATAAATTCGTAGTAATATTTATATAAATAAATGAGATTAAAAAATCGTAATAAATAACATTCAATTAGGTCAATTATTAGTAATGTCAATTAGTATTAGAAATATATTCGGTCAACAATACTATTTTTACGAATAGTAAAACTAAAATCGTAATTATTAGTAATTAGTAATATATTCGAAAAATAATAATAGAAAAATTTAATTCGGTCAATAAGATATAAATGGGATTAAAATTAAAAATCGTAATATTAGTTTTAGTATTAGTAATATATTCGTAATTTAATTCGGTCAATACGAAATAAATGAGATTAAAATTAAAATTAACATTCATAATATTAGTTTTAGTATTAATAATATATTCTTAAATTAATTCAGTCAATTCGGTCAATAATAAATAAATGAGCTTAAAAATCGTAATATATAACATTAAATTCGGTCAATTATTATTAATGCCATTAAGCTCATAATAAATATCATTAAAAAATGAATAAATCCTATTAATTGCAGGCAAGACCAATAATAATTCGAACGAATAGTAATATAAATAATATTAAACATAATTTCATAAATATAGATTAAACATAATTTCGTAGTAATACTAATATAAATAAATGAGATTAAAAAATGTAATAAATAACATTTAATTCGGTCAATTATTATTAATGTCAATAAATAACATTAATTATAACATACTAAAAATACATTAAAAATGATTATATCTTAATAAACATAAATTCGAAAAAAGTAATATAAATAAATGAGATTAAAAACTTTAATAAATAACATTGAATGCGGTCAATTATTATTAATGTCAATAAATAATATTAAACATCTTAATAAATAACATAAAAATAATAAATATTATTAATTGCAATCAAGACTAATCATAATTCGTAAACATAGTAATATAAATAAATGAGATTATAAATCTTAATAAATAACCTCAAAATCGTAATCAATATTTCAAATAAATTACATTACAAAAATAAAAAATCGTAATTTAAATTTGAAAATCAATGACTTTTTGTGGTGGAACCTTAGTAACAAACAGCCTGTGCTGGATTGAAAACCATTTGAAGAAACAATACTCGCCAATGAAAATATCTTCTGATCGAAGCAAACTAAAATCTTAATATTAGTATTAGTTAGTATTAGTAATTATTAGTAATTAGTAATATATTCGTAAAAATATTAATAGAAAATTTTAATTCGGTCAATAAGATATAAATGGGATTAAAATTAAAAATCGTAATATTAGTTTTAGTATTAGTAATATATTCGTAATTTAATTCAGTCAATAATAAATAAATGAGCTTAAAAATCATAATATATGACAATAAATTCGGTCAATTATTATTAATGTCATTAAAACTCATAATAAATAACATTAAAAAAATGAATAAATCTTATTAATTGCAGGCAAGACCAATAATAATTCATAAAGATAGATTAAACATAATTTCATAGTAATATTAATATAAATAATTGAGGTTAAAAAATCGTAATAAATAACATTCAATTTGGTCAATTATTATTAATCTCAATTAGTATTAATAATATATTCGGTCAACAATATTATTTTTACGAATAGTAAAACTAAAATCGTAATATTAGTATTAGTATTAGTTAGTATTAGTAATTATTAATAATTAATAATATATTCGTAAAAATAGTAATAGAAAAATTTAATTCGGTCAATAAGTTATAAACAGGATTAAAATTAAAAATCGTAATATTAGTTTTAGTATTCGTAATTTGATACGGTCAATAAAAAATAAATGAGATTAAAATTAAAAATCATAATATTAGTATTAGTATTAATAATATATTCGTAAATTAATTCGGTTAATTATTATTAATGTCATTAAAACTCATAATAAATATCATTAAAAAATGAATAAATCCTATTAATTGCAGGCAATACCAATAATAATTCGAACAAATAGTAATATAAATAATATTAAACATAATTTCCTAAAGATGGATTAAACCTAATTTCGTTGTAATGTTAATATAAATAAATGAGATTAAAAAATCATAATAAATAACATTTAATTCGGTCAATTATTATTAATGTCAATAAATAACATTAATTCTAACATACTAAAAATACATTAAAAATGATTAAATCTTATTAAACATAAATTTGAAAAAAGTAATATAAATAAATGAAATTAAAATTTTTAATAAATAACATTAAATTCGGCCATAACCCCAGCCCACAATATCCGGAAGTTTTTAAATATTTTCAAACTCCATAACTACCATTCCTTAAATAATGCATCATTTTTAGAAATCCAATCAATCTCATTTATGAGACCCGATTCAAAACGGATCCTATCCAAACCCATTAACACAATCTATCCATCTATACTCCACACTTAGGATCATTCAATCAAAACATTCACCAAGGATTATGATAGACCAAAAACTTATGATTAACATGAACAATCAAGAACACTTGATGAATAATCACACCCATAATAATCCTCAAACAAACCAATCAAAGACTCGGATTACCATGCACAAAAACCAAAACTTGGATCTGTCATGGAGTTCGAATTTAACATCTAAGATGCTAATAATCTTCAATCCAGAATCTTATACATCTCCTCAAACAAACACTCGGCCAAAGATAAACTAACTCGGCCATACCCAATGCGAACAAAAAACAATATGGACCCGGTGCCGAACATGATCGAAAACAGATAATGATTAACCATAGCTAAATCGAAAACTTTATTACCTTCTATTATTTCGAAAATATCTTAAGGAAAGGTGGCTGAGTTAGTTTATCTTTGTTGTGTATGCTTTTAGATAACAAAAACCTGTTCATGGCTTTCGGCAATGTCTGGATGAACACATTAAAAACAGCATTAAAAAATAAAATAATCGATTTGTCTAAAAAAAAGCCATATTTAGATGAAAATAAGATTCATACCAAAACTCTTGCCGAAGGGTCATGCATCACCATGAAGAATTGGTCACCCTTGTGATAAGCCATAATCGAGTTTGTTTCTTCGGATGGAATCCTGGTTTTCAATAGAAAAAATGAATATGTTAAATAAACCCGATATATTTGTATATATTCCATTAGAAAAAATTATTAGAAACACCTTTTGGATCTATCTAATTGAATCGATTTTTTTTTTTGTTAGAAGCACACTTTAATCTATCCGAAAGGAGCCAAAAAATAGCCAGAAACCAATTTTTGTAAATTTGATCCGAAAACCAGTGCGTATTCTAATGGAATTAGATGATTTATGTATTATAAATCGACATATTTAGAAACAACTTTTTGTCCATTTGATCCGAAAATAATTGTTAGCGACTTGATGTAATAACAGAAATCAAAGATCAAATGGAGAAGATACTTGGACAAAAAATGGAAAAGAAGAATGAGGAAGGTAGGATTGAAGAATTCTTAAGTAATTGAAGATTGATGATGGTAGAATGAAGAAAAAAAATGGTATTTATAGTCTAATTTTCGGAGCCCCATTTACATATTTGGATCCCTCAGGCCCTCTCTAAGACCTTCATTCGACCCGAGTGTATTGAATTATTATATAGATAGATTTTATTTCAATGTAATAAATTACTTAGTCAATGTATCAATATTTACATTTCTAGTCCATGAGCTATTAAATAATCGTTACTGAAGAAGTAAATACCTCTCCTTCCGAGTCAGACGCAACGGCTCCATCTGTTTGCTCTACTGTGGGAATCAGATTCTGATTGCTTTCGGCCGGATTGGTAGCCACTACGGTGTCCTGATTCGAGGTCATCTTGATTCCTTGGGTTATTCAGCCGATAACTAACTCCTTGTACGGGTCCCACGGATGGCGCCAATGAAGAAGTAAATACCTCTCCTAGTAGACAAGAATGTTGTTCCGGCACTGAATAACTAACCCAAGCTGGATCCGGGTGCCTGCAAAACAAAACACCGTTAGGACTCGTCACAGGAAAGGGGGTTTCCTGTGACCACCCTCCGGCGTGAGAATAAGTATTGGTTCTAGGTGTGAGAGTAAAGCCAAAGCTTTTATGATTGTGAGTATGGAATATTATTTACCTCTGACCTCTATTTATAGCCCTTCTTACTTTTCTCGTAACCGCCTCGTCGAGCCCATCTCCAGGAGCTGACTCTCCGGTTTAGATGGAGATAGGCTTTATCTTCTCTTTGGAACCTTCTTTCCCTGATTCTCGGAAAAGAGGTTAAGCCTTATCAATTATCCGGGGTGCAACCGTGTTGGTTCGCCCGGTGTATATCTGCCATTGGGCTGACCCAAATGTAATGAGGCGTTCATGTGGTATTGGGCCGATCCATCTAGATTGGGCCTACCTCGTCAGTTACGTTTTCGCAATTGATTGATTGGGGTGTTAAATATTTAGATTCAATTATTCAACCGTGACATCACTGAGTGTGTGTCATTTCATGAAAGAAGGCTGAACTATAGGTCAGAGGGTAGGGTTTGATTGGCTTGTCTCGTTAGATCGAACATTCTTTTCCGGGCTTTTCTTTTAAATTTTTACTACATTTTTTTCAAGGGAAAATAAAAAAATACATCGACGTACGTATTAAATGATGTTAACGGCACATAAAAAATCGACATATTTTTGTTTTATTTTATACGAAAATCTCTTAAATAGACATATCCACAGATTTGAGAAATTGAAGGACAGAAAGGCGTACGAATGATGTTTTGATTTTTTTTTACCTTTCTTTTAATGGCAAACAAAAAAAAATTATGATGTTCAACTAATCGAAATTTAATTAATTAAACTATTCGAATCAAATTATTCAGACTTTTGTGGATTTGAATTGAATTTGATTCGAAGTTTTGAAGTTAGATTCAAATTCGGTAACCGAATAATCGAAAACCGAATAATCGAATTTGAATCCAACTTCAAAATTCTTAAACACGAAATCAAACAAAAATAATATGCATAACTTGAATCCAAATCAACACGAAAATCACTTATTTGTATTTACTTCGAAATAGAGTTAATGGCTAAAATCGTCCTTAAGATTTGGCTAGTTTTGCTACATCAGTCCAAAATCGAAACTTTTTACACATGGGTTCTTCTGTTTTACTTTTTGTTGCCAACTTCGTCCCTGATACTAAACCCAGTTAACTATTGTCGTGAACTTTGGGGGTGTTTTTGTCTTTTTAGCTACCCCCTTTTTACATCTGGGGTATTTTTGTCTTCTGGGGGTATGAATAACTTTGTTTAAATTGGGTTTTAAAAAGGGTGCAGCCAAAAAGACAAAAATACCCCAGAATTAACGACAATAGTTAATTAACCGGGTTAGTTTCAGAGACGAATTTGGCAATAAAATGTAAAACATTTTTACATCTAGGCTAGATGTAAAAAGTTTCGATTTTATACTGATGTAGCAAAACTGGCCAAACCTCAGGGACGATTTTGGCCATTAACTTTTCGATATATGATAACTCGGATTTGAATAAAATTCGAATAGTTGAAAGCCGAATTCAAATTTGCTTTGAATTGAATTTTGAGTGTCTCTATATAATTCTAATTCAATATCAAGCCATCGAGAGGTCGGAACAAGTTAAAGTCCAAATCAGATAGCTGGAAATTTTTTCATAAATAATATCACACCATGCATCCCATTCTAGATTTGCTAGCTTTGCCATGTTTTTAATCCAATAAAATGAGTTTGTTTTGGTCTCCACCACAACTTTTTCAATGAATGATTCTTACATGACTCTAAATCTATACATCTAATAAACAAAAGTCCATGAGGACACTTGGCAATCCCTCACACCCCTTGCAATTAATGAGAATCCTACATGGCACAATGTGGGAATTTATAAAATTTTCTTTTTTTTTTAAATCAAAAATCCCGAAATTAGTAACCTTCCTAATTTATCACAATTATTAACTTTCCTAATTAAAACATAAATATGGTCAAAATATGTGAATTAATAACCTTCCTAATATCATTAACCCACTCAATCATTAACCCTAAATCACAAAACTCAATCATCTCCTTCTTCTCTTTATACGCTCAAGCTTCACATGAGTCTCAAAGCGATAGACATAATAATGCAACAGAAGCTCGTGTTCCTGACTCTGGGTCAATCTCCATTTCAAGCAATGACAACAGAAAAGTTTCCAGGGAGGATATTGAACTTGTATGGAAATTTTATATTTTGTTTTGTATATTGTATATTATTCTCTTTTGTAGAACTATTAAAATGTCAAGATTTGTCTATATTAATTCTGTTATTGAATATTGTAGGTCCAAAACTTGATAGAACGCTGTTTGCAGTTGTACATGAATAGAGATGAGGTGGTGAAAACTCTACTAAATCGTGCGAGGATTGATCCCGGTTTTACAACTCTAGGTAAATAGTATTTAACAATTTTTTTTTTTAATCTTTTAATCATTGTGTGACTTTCAGTTTTGACCTTCCATGCTGGTTGAAGTTTTAGTTATAGACAAGGAAGATTGTTGTAACATGATAAAAAAATGAATTTCATAATGGTATTTCAAATAATATCGTACATTTGACCTCTTCAATTTGGTTCCAGTTGGCATTAACAATGGGGATGGTGGTGGTAATTTGATGGGCAAGAAGGTCATCAATAAAAGGTAATCATCTTTTTTTCTATTTAGGATTAATCTGTTTTTGAATATGTTTTTAATTGATTTGAATCATTTATGTTTTGTAATCTGTTTTTATGTTGGTTAATCTTAACTGGTTATATTTGTTCATGATATTATGTTGGCTCGATGATGTTTGTCTTCGGGTGAGTTTGAATGTTCATATGTTCTTCGAGGTGTTCTTGAGAATCATAATATTAGATGAAAGGTAAAAGAATGTTGGATATTTTTTAGTGATTAATCCGCTTAGGAAAGCTATTCGGGTCCGGGTCCTGTTTGTTGATTCGGGTCTCATTTATTGGCATTTTATTTGTTTCCTAAGTTGATGGCTTAAAGTTTGGAAGGATAATTACAATAATTAATTGTTATAAATGGTTGTTTGAAAAGTCTTGGATGTTAAAAGGAAGGGTCGAGTTTTTTGGTAAGAGATTGATTGATTGTATTATAGGAAAGTTAATAGCACAATTAGTTGTACACTTTCCATATAGTCATAGTCAAATGTATTAACTGCATAGTCAAATGTATTAACTGCATAGTCAAATGTATTAACTTAGGAGTCTCCTGTTTGCAGGCACAATCAAATAAACTACAAAAGGATGTATAAGTTTGAGTCATTCTACTGGTTCGTTCATCTCCCAATTTATTTTTATTTATGTAAATTCGAATGTGTATGTATAATTTACAGTATGCTCATTGAGTTCGAGTGTGTATGATTTCGTAATTTCATTTGATTTTCAGGTTAATGTTCTATGGCATGGATAGGTGGCTCGATATTGATAACATATCATATGAGGTAACAATACAAAAATTGTCTCATTTTAATCAAAATTATTTTTATATCACATTAATAACTTTCTTCTTTCATAATATTAGTCAATCTTCGACAAGTATTTAGGCATCCCCTTTCATTCGCAAACCTTAATACTTGGCTCCATTTTGTTTGAGTGAAACATTAATGAATGATTTTCGATTTTTAAAAAATAAATTCAATTATAAAAACATGACTCTTTTATGAATTTTAAAAATAGAATAGTCATTAAATGTTTTTTATTTAAAAAAAATTAAAAATCTGGATTATAGTGTTTAGGAAAGTTATTAAACACTTTGACCGAAACATTAATGAATGATTTTCGATTTTTAAAAAATAAATTCTTTTATAAAAACATGACTCCTTTTTGAATTTTAAAAATAGAATAGTCATTAAATGTTTTTTATTTTAAAAAAAAAATAGAAATCTGGATTATAGTGTTTAGGAAAGTTATTAAACACTTTGACCGAAACATTAATGAATAATTTTCGATTATTAAAAAATAAAAAATTTTATAAAAACATTAATGACTCTTTTTTGAAATTTAAAAATAGAATAGTCATTAAATGTTTTTTATTTTAAAAAAAAGTAAAAATTTGGATTATAGTGTTTAGGAAAGTTATTAAACACGTTGACCGAAACATTAATGAATGATTTTCGATTTTTAAAAAATAAATTCTTTTATAAAAACATGACTCTTTTTTGAATTTTAAAAATATAATAGTCATTAAATGTTTTTTATTTTAAAAAAAATTAAAAATCTGGATTATAGTGTTTAGGAAAGTTATTAAACACTTTGACCGAAACATTAATGAATAATTTTCGATTATTAAAAAATAAAAAATTTTATAAAAACATTAATGACTCTTTTTTGAAATTTAAAAATAGAATAGTCATTAAATGTTTTTTATTTTAAGAAAATTAAAAATATGGATTACAGTGTTTAGGAAAGTTATTAAACACGTTGACCCAAACATTAATGAATGATTTCGATTTTTAAAAAATAAATTTTTTTATAAAAACATTAATAACTCTTTTTTGAATTTTAAAAATAGAATAGTTATTAAATGTTTTTTATTTTAAAAAAAAACAAAAAATGTGGATTATATTGTTTAGGAAAGTTATTAAACACGTTGACCGAAACATTAATGAATTATTTTCGATTTTTAAAAAATAAATTCTTTTATAAAAACATGACTCTTTTTTGAATTTTAAAAATAGAATAGTCATTAAATGTTTTTTATTTAAAAAAAATTAAAAATCTGGATTATAGTGTTTATGAAAGTTATTAAACACTTTGACCGAAACATTAATGAATAATTTTCGTTGATGTAAAATAAAAAATTTTATAAAAACATTAGTGACTCTTTTTTTAATTTTAAAAATAGAATAGTCATTACATTTTTTTATTTTAAGAAAATTAAAAATCTAGATTACAGTGTTTAGGAAAGTTATTAAACATGTTGACCCAAACATTAATGAATGATTTCGATTTTTAAAAAATAAAAAACATTTATAAAAACATTAATGACTTTTTTTTGAATTTTAAAAATAGAATAGTTATTAAATGTTTTTTATTTAAAAAAAATTAAAAATCTGGATTATAGTGTTTAGGAAAGTTATTAAACACCCGGCTGTGGAGTAGTCCGGGAAGCAAAATGTGGAAGAACATTTACACAATGTGGGGTTAGCAACGATTTCGCAAATATGGAGCGTATAATTAGCATTTATCGTGAGTTACTCAATATTGGAAACATCTAATGTTAATAATTATGATTACCATTTAATTAATAACATTTAAACATAAAATTATTAATCATATATAAATACATTTATAAATTTATTTTTAAACATTCAAAATCAAAATTTAAAAAAAAATCCAATTTCTAAAATTAATGACATTTAAACACAAAATAAATGCTGAATTATTTGATTTGTCACATTACTATTTTTAGCGTATAAATAGCATCTATAAGGTAATAGTCGGTTAAAATTATTGAGTAATGCTCCTTTTACTTATACATGGGTCACTTTAGATAATGTTCCTTCCTATTAAACACTTTGACCGAAACATTAATGAATGATTTTCGATTTTAAAAAATATTTATTTTTATAAAAACATTAATGACTCTTTTTTGACTTTTAAAAATAGAATAGTCATTAAATGTTTTTTATTTTAAAAAAAGTAAAAATTTGGATTATAGTGTTTAGGAAAGTTATTAAACACGTTGACCGAAACATTAATGAATGATTTTCGATTTTTAAAAAATAAATTCTTTTATAAAACCATGACTCTTTTTTGAATTTTAAAAATAGAATAGTCATTAAATGTTTTTTATTTTAAAAAAAATTAAAAATCTGGATTATAGTGTTTAGGAAAGTTATTAAACACTTTGACCGAAACATTAATGAATAATTTTCGATTATTAAAAAATAAAAAAATTTATAAAAACATTAATGACTCTTTTTTGAATTTTAAAAATAGAATAGTCATTAAATGTTTTTTATTTTAAGAAAATTAAAAATATGGATTACAGTGTTTAGGAAAGTTATTAAACACGTTGACCCAAACATTAATGAATGATTTCGATTTTTAAAAAATAAATTTTTTTATAAAAACATTAATAACTCTTTTTTGAATTTTAAAAATAGAATAATTATTAAATGTTTTTTATTTTAAAAAAACAAAAAAATGTGGATTATATTGTTTAGGAAAGTTATTAAACACGTTGACCGAAACATTAATGAATGATTTTCGATTTTTAAAAAATAAATTCTTTTATAAAAACATAGAATAAAATATGCTCGAAGTTTTTTTAGCGGGTCGATATGGGTAATGCTCATCTTCTCAGACGTGTCAAATTAAATTGTGAAATTTAGGTGGTAGTTAGTTTCTTATTTTCATTTTTATTACTTTCTTATTGTTGAATATGCTATAAGTCTATTTTTAACACATACCATTTAAGTCGCCTTATTCAGGTTGGATTGTATTTAAGAAACCCTGTATTCTCACATGGCCAGCTTTATGTCGCATTGTCAAGAGTTAAAAGCAGGGCAGGCGTGAAGTTACTTATACTTGATGCTGGTGGGAAAGTGATGACTAAAACAAAAAATGTGGTTTATAAGGAAATTTTCAGCGATATTTGAATAAATGTGTATTCGTTGATTTTAAATTTTAATAAAATGTTTCTACTTTATTTTTCTTATACGTTATACTACTCCAAATAATCATACTTTGTTGAACTGCGTGTCAACGCGGGCAAATATCTAGTAACTTAATATTAGTTAGTAGATGGCTTTGAAATAGATCTTGGAGCCTTGATCTTATGTTGGAATCTTATGTTGATATGTTTGTATTTTATTCCTTAAAACCGACTTAATTGTGAAGAAAATACCGAGGGAAGGGCATTTCACTCACAAGTACCCAAAGCCCACTTTATAACTTTAATTTGGTGCGATTTGTAATTGATGTCAAAAGGATCATATATATACACATGAACTCTCAAATTGACTTTTCTTTGGCATATTAGTCCAAATTTTACAATAATTTTGTAATGATATATATTTATTGCAATATGAAACTAATTTTTTTAATTATGGTACATCAGAAATGGAATGGAAATTGAAACGTTACATGTTTTTGGATTTTTGAAATATATTTCTTCGAAGAAGGAAAAGAACTATATATTTTTTTAAAGGCAAGCAACAACGTGTCAATTATCATAGTACCGAGCGTTGTGGCCAATGTCAACTACTTGACCGCCGCAAGCCCCATGGCTCACTCAGATGTGTGGAAACCCGACCTCCACCCGTCCGAAGGCAATACAGTGGAATAATCGGTAAAACCTCACCTAACATCCAAGTCGAACCGGCACCACCCGTATTTACTCTTCACGTGGATGTCGCATAAATTATTAGGGAGGGTATGAATCAAACATGGGTCACAAAGAAGACCAAGTATTTCCTCAACCATTCCACCACTACAACACCAAGGGTCTGTTTGGTATGAGGTAATGGAATGGACGAAGGAATGAAATGGACAAGGGAATGGAATGGACAAAGGAATGAAATGGATGATTACTATTCCATGGTCTTGTTTGGTTACCACGTAAAAATAGAATGAATCATTACTTTGTATTATTTGATAGGTAGGAAAAGACTTAGGAATAAAACCGGTGCTGGTGAGTGGTGGCAATGATGATTGATAGTGGGTGTCGGAAACGGTGGTCGTGGTAGCGGCAACAGTGATGGTCAATGGCGGCGACAACGATGGGTGGCGACAGGGAGTGACAGGAACAGTGAGTGGCAACGGCGACTTGGTAGTGGTGGTGGTCGGTGGTGGCGGCCGGTGCTTGGTGGCGGTTGTTAGTGGTGGTGGTCGGTAACGGAGAGTGTCGGTGGTGGTAGTCGGTGCATGGTAGTTGGTGGCGGTGGTCGGTGGTGGAAGTGGAGGTGGCGGTGGCGGTGGCGGGGGTGGTAGTGGTAGTGGTCGATGACGGAGAGTGTCGGTGATGGCGGTTAGTGCGTGGTGGTGGGTGGAGATTGTCGGTGGTGGAGGTGGCGGTTGGCGGTGGGTGGCAAGGTGGTCGGTGATAGCGGTAGTCACTGGGTGGGGGTGGCGGTGGTTGGTGACGGAAAGTGGCGGTAGTTGGTGATGGAAAGTGGCGGTGATGGTCGGTGGGTGGCGGAAGTCGGTGGTGGTCGGCGATGGCGGTGGTCGGTGGTGGTGGCGATGGGTGGTAGTGGTAGAGGTGGGTGGTGGTGGTCGGTGCTGAAGAAGGGTAACAAAGGGATGGAATGAAAAAAAAACAGGGGGATGAATGGAATGAATTTTGGGGTTTTTAGAGGGAATTGAATGGAGGAGGTAATGGATGATTCCATTACCTTGACCAACCAAACACATTTTTTTTTCATTCAATCGTAATGTTCCATTCAATCTCGCCTACCATTCCTGCATACCAAACGCTACCCAAGGAAAAGAAATATCTAAATACTGGTAAGGAAGTGAAATGGTCTTTGACTTATTTCTTACAAGTGGGTTAGCCCGCATGATACGACAGGTGTCACCAAGTCTCTTTTAGAAAATGTTTTTTAGCCCGATCTGTCTTAAACACCGATTATATTTGGGTACCACCCCCATCACTTTTACTACAACTACCACTACTACGACCCTATTACAACCTACTACTTCTACCTACTTACTACCTACCTCCTACTACCTACTACTCCTACTACTACGACGACTACCACTACGACTGCTACCACCACGACCACAACGACTACCACGACTACGACTATCACTACGACGACCACCACGTACGACCGCCACGTACGACCGCCACGTACGACCGCCACTACGACTACCACCACTACGACTACCACCACGACTATTACCACCACGACTATTACCACCACGACTACCACCACGACCACCACGACGACCACGACGACTACGATGACGACCCACCACTACGACCACTACTACGACTACCACCACGACCACGACCACACTCCGACGACGACTACTACTACGACTACCGCTACGACTACCGCTACAACTACCACCACTACTACCACCACTACGACGACTACGACTACCACCACTACCACCACCACTATTATTATTAGTATATTTAGAAAGTATATCTAAAAACTAAGATAATACTAAATTCAAATAGTATTTACTTATAAAAATGTTAATATTATTTTGTACAAACATTTAGTATTGCTAATGGATTAATTATACATGACTAATGTAAAGTCTTTGATATTACTTTGGTTCATTGACTATAATTTGGTATAATTAAAGACAAGTTCAAAAGACAAATTTTCCCCTAAAAAGTAGTTAAGATGTGCATTAGGTATTGTATGATAACCAAATATACTTCTACCTCTTAATTTAAAAAAAAAACATTAGAAAATGCTTTATAATATATAGTATAGATAACTCGTTTACACGAAAACGAGTTTACGTGTGTACTATTTTACATATAGTAAAACAGGGAAACTTTTTGAAGTATATCAAATGCATTAAAAACGGTTTAAAAGCTGAAGAATTATTTGTAATATTTATTATATTATATTAATATTAACTAGGGTGATCCCCGCGCGTTGGACGGATTTCGGTCAGTTAGGTTTGTTACGCATGGTAATTTGACCGGTAATGTTCAGTTTGATACTGTAATTGTACGGTACCCACACTCGATGTTGATTTTGATAACACCAATACCGGTGTTGGTACTGATGTCGATGTCGGTTCGGTTTGTCTAGCACCGATGTCGATATCGTTTGGTTTTATATCATAAAAAAGTTTTATGAAGGTTATTGTGACTCGACTTTCCAACTCCTTTTACTATAATATGATAAGTCTCAAAGTTAACCCCATTGTATGGTTTTACTACCCTAAAGTTTTATAATCCTTCCCTTAGATAAATCACAAACTTTTCCATTATAGCCTTTTCAAGTCTTTTTATTAGCAAAAAAACTCACGCTATATTACACTTACAAAATTAATGCTTTTCGGCTCATAGTCACCCAGGTTCAATTCTCATTCTTCCTATTATTTTTTGTGGCGCCCAAGTGAAGAACGAATACGGGTGGCGCCGGTTCGACTCGGATGAGAGGAGTGGTTTTACCCATTATTCCACCGTCGTGTCTTCGGGCTGGTGAATGTCGGGTGTCCGCGCATCTGAGAGAGCCAAGGTGTGGAGACGGTTGGCACGTCATACCTTCCTGTTAAAAAAATGATATGTGATCGATGTCGTTGGGTCAATCAAAAATAATGAAAATAAGTAGTAAAGTGGAAGTGAGTCGTCTCCACAGGGAATTGGTGGAAAGAGTAGTTTTGTAAGTTAACTAATAAAATGGAAGTCTAATTGGTTTGTTGTTTGCTCTAGAATTTTAAGAAACTAAATTTAAGAATTTGTAAACAATACTGAGAAAGATTCACCCTAGAAGTAACCCCCTCCAGGTTTCCGGTTCAATGATTCACCCTACCCTTGGTTAGATGATTGGATACCACATAGACATAGTTTTGTTGAATGGTTTAAGTTAAGTGATAATCAAACACAAGTTTTTAATAATAACTCATACAATTTAATTACCAACCCACGAATAACAACTACCCTCCCGTTAATCAAACTGCTCACGATGCAAGAAAACCGAATGCGAATGACTAAAAGATAAGCACTTGCACAAACGTGACTTGTTTAAATAACTCAAACCACAAATATCTTTCAAACAATTAAAAGACAATCCATAAACCAAACCAAACAAGAGTTAGAGTTTCACAAATAAACCTTACACCCGGAGGTGATTACAAAGATGTTTAGCCACTCATGATAGCAAGAAATAACTCAAAAGTATGAATAATAATACCGAACATGTTGATAGAAACCGAAGGAATGGATGATTGATGATGAACAATGGTGTTTGTAGCTTCCCAAGTCTCCAAAGGATCTTGAATTTTCGTGATAATGATCTTATATGGCTGCTAGGTTTGATAAAAATCATTTTATTCATTAAAAACAACCTCTCCTAATTTTGCTCTTCAGCCAGCCGTAAGGTACTGATCAGCACGTAGCTTACAGTTCAGTCAATCTATCAGCATTGCTTTATTCAACAGTACCTTACAGATCAGCCCTGTACCTTACTATTCAGACCCACGTGAAAATGCTCCATTTGCCTTGTAATTCATCAGTAAGCTACAGATGGAAGGCATAGCTTACACATTGTTTCTTCAACTTCTTTCCAAAGCATTTTTTCTTCAAATCCTTGCATCCAAACACACTCTAATCTTCAATTCTTCATCTTAAACATCCTTCAAACATCCAAATCTCTTCCACAAGCTCTCGAACACCTTCCAATTCTTCAATTCTTTAACTTGGACACCACGCTTCACACTTTTCGGCTCTAATTCCATCCGTTTAGCCATTTATCCTGAAACGATCAAATCTCACGTAGTTATCCCATTCATCATATATTACCAACACAAACATAGCAAAAACACACAAAATGGGCTTATTATTAACCATTCATTTACCCTCTCATCACATTCCCACACTTACCTTTGATTGTCCCCAATCAAACCATCACAAAACACTACTCGCTTTGTTAACAAGCCACCTTCAATTCCCTTACCGAAACTACTCTTCAAGGCCCCAAATCATACCCAATCCCATAGACTTACACAATCGAGATTGACAAACTGACAAGCAATATTGCATATTTTAAAAATCAAGACTTGCCTAACTAAACCTAACATGCTTATCATCATACACATACACTACACACCCCTCACAATGGTCGCTCCTCTCGGTTTATATCTGGACTAGCTTGTAATGTGCTAGTATAAATCACTCAAAAACCAAGAATGTAACCTTGCTATCATAGGTTTGTATGACAATCACACAGAAGCTGTAAACTATGCAGACATCGAAAGGTCTTACGGGTTTTGGGCTTAGGGTAAAGGTGGGATAGATTTGGCTAACAAGTGGCTCAAACGAAAAGGGTTAAACACATTTGACTGACAATCCTTATTCATACTACACAATAATACACTAACAAACAACTTTGGGCATATTTAACCCATAATACATACTTCTTTTTTCTTTTTTTCTTTCTCTTTTTTTTTTCTTTTCTTTTTTTTTTTTCACAACTTAAACATAACTCAATCACTTAAACGAAACACAAACACAATGGATGTCATCAATTTATTACACAAAGGTAAACGGGTCAATTTGGGTGATGTTGTAGGTTTAATCAAATGAAAAGGGTATAGGCTCAACATGGGCTACTAAGAGTAATTTTGGATAAACGGGTCAACAAAACACGAAGTGGCTTCAAACACAACAAAGGGGTCTTCCTAAATTGCCTTTCTCATCTATGCGCATATTTTGCCTACAGCTCTAGCATGTATCAAATCACACAAATTCTGCAGCAAGGAAACATTTTGCCTACTCTCAACAAATGAACATATATATCAATTTCTATCAATCTAATAGGCTCAAAGTCTCACAAAGTAGGGATATAGGTTGCCGACATGTAGCATATGCAATTCCTATAAGCATGTTACCCCTAGTTAGGCATCTCTTTTCAGTTCTTATAAAAACGCTTGTCAGAAAAACTCTCATGAAACTTAAAGGGATGACCATGATAAAGGGTCTCATTTTTCATACTCGGCAAAAGACTCGTTAGCAACTGAAAACGCGGCTTTTGTGCCTGCTCAAGTGAAAAAGGTGACATTTTTGCAAGAAAATTTTTTTCTTGATTCATATTTTTCTTTTAAAATTTTAAAAATTTCTCAATTTTTCTCACAAATATGTAAGTGTTCCTCCCAACCGTCCTAGGGCTGCCCATCCCCACACTTGGGATACATTGTCCCCAATGTATGGTGTTTTTGCTCGTTTTCAATCCTTCCTCACTCAACATATTCAACTTTCAATACTATCCATCCAAACGACTAACATCCCAAAACAATAAACAAAACACACTAAAAAGAAAACAACGAAATAAATGCAAAGTACAAACTATACAAGATGAGGGAACAGCACATGACCTGATAAGGAGGAGGGCACGCATCAGTAAGATGGACCAGGTGGTCCACCATAGAATCCCCCCAAGTGCTCATAGAACTCAGTCATGTCGAAAATGCTGCCCAAGCCTTGGTCCTGACTCTGCTGTGATGCTGATGATTGAGGCGGCGGCTGCTGCTGCTGGGACGGGTACTGATAAGGTGGTGGCTGGTATGGATACGAGCTCTGAAAATGGGGAGCAGTATACTCCCGTGGCAGCCACATCGACCCGTGAACTAAAGGTGAAGGGGGCCTCGGCACACCTGGTCCGAGTGATGACATGGTGCTGTAATCCACATAAGGTGGGTTCTCAACATAGGGAACCCCAGCACACAGATCCAGATGCCTCCGATACTGATTTTCATCGAAAGCTCGCATGTTCAACTCCATCTGCGACTCTAAGTGTCTAACCCGCTCACACCTCATCAATTGCGCATGCTCCCTCTTTCGGTTTTCGTCTATCCGCGTATTTTGATCATAAATGCTCTGTTGATAGAGGTCCCACCCATTATATTGTGGTGGTCGCATGCTCATTACCCTTGCCTGCATCTCATCATCCTCGACTCCCCAAGAATACCCCGGTGTACCCATCTGAAGCTGGCTAGGCCCCTCGTCCATTTCAATACCTGCTTCTCTTTGCTGTCTCACAAACTCTTCATCACTCGAATCAAGTTCATCCATCTCGCCTTCCTTAGGCGCTTCCTTTCCCCATTGTAAAACTTTCACCTTACTTCCATCACCCATATTCAGCTTGTGCCAAACCTGCGTCTTTTTGTACTTCCATGGATCTTTGGCCAAAGCTTGAATTGAGAATATGGTGTGTGTTTTACAAAACTCTGGCTCCGGGATGGCCATTGCATCATATTTTTCCATTAATGTGCTCAAGAGTCTAGCATGCGGGATTAGTTTCTTCCCTCTTTGATTCCTTGCTTGCCAAACGTGCATAAGTACCAATTGACGAAAGGAAAGCCTCAGTCGAGCAGTCATGATAGCATACATTAATGGAACTTCCCACTTTCGGAGATGTACCTTATCACCGGTCCTAGGGGCTACATTATGGATCATAAACTGCAACAAAACCCTCACAATCGGCTTCAAGTTGGCTCTTTTTAACTCTACACCCTTCCTTAGATCGAAGATTTCAGAAAACATGGCGGTTTGATTTGCTAACTTGTAAGCGTTGTTCCAATAGTCCTTTTCCTCGATGTATTGATACCATGAATCGTCCCTTGAATCGAACGGTGCGATCCGTCGCATCGTAGCAAAGGACAAAACCACTTCTTTTCCTTCAACAATCCCAGTGAGTTTAGTGGTTTGTGGAGGGTTCCTACCGTCATCCCTTTTCAATGTGCTCAACCATTGCATAATGCTATTCACGTGTACTCTCCCATCCTTAGCACCTTTGAAATCCACAACCGCTTCCCAACCCAATTCTTGAAATTTCTCCATGAGTCCCAAGGATCTGAAATCATCCTTCAGCACCTGTTTTTCAAAACGCATGTTTTTTATGATTGAATGCCTGTCACCCATCTTTTTGTAGAACAATTCAGCTTGGTGTTCCTCTGGTTGCGCTGACAACGGTCCTCCTGGCCAACCGGGGATATATGGGACATCGGTATGGGGGTTGGGTGGTTGTTGAAATCCATGATCCTCTGGTTCTTTTTCTTGGACCGGTGCGTCCCGAATCACAATTTCTCCTGTCGTCTTTCGCTTTTTAGAGGCCCTTGTTGCGGCTAATGATGCCGCTGCCTTCCCCTTGCCCTTTCCAAAAGTCTTTGACTTCGTCATCTACACACATAAACAATCAAACACCTCAAGTTAGTGTCTAGAGTTCGAGTCATAAACAAGTGTGTTCACAACTTCCTTCCCACACTTGTTTATTGCCATGTTTTGCCGATGCATCACCAATTGTTATACAAAGTTCATGAAAAAGAATTTAAATCAACAATTGATACCAATTTCATGTTCTTATTAATCACAATATGCTACTAAAAATTCAATGTTCTACACATTTATGAACAAAAACTCATCTTTGGTGATGATTCATAGCAAAACCATAACAATGTAGACAATCAATCACAATCAAAAATCAACAACTAAGGCTTTCAACACACCCACTTGTTCCTTTACCCTCCTAATTCATCATGTACCGAGCAATATCAACATTATAAGCAATGAACATAATAAAAGAGAGTAGAACATACCTTAGCTTGATGATAATAAACAATAGAAAGACAAGATTGCAACTTTTAAGAACACCCCTCACAAAACCCCACGAAGTCGGTCGAAAAAACCCAAAAATCTCGAAAACCGTGACGAATTAGCACAAAAGAAGTTGGGGGTTTTGTAGATCTCGAAAAATTAGTCAAGTTAGACTCAAGAATCGTTCGATTTGGTTAAGGATTGAGTGAGTTATGGATGCTTGAAGATTAGGGTTCTTAGGAATTTGTTGGAGAAGAATGTGATGAGAGGGTAAATGATCGATGATGTTGGTTGAGTTGTTGTTTAGATAGGTTAAATTTGAATTTGAACCGGTTCAAATGTGTTTAATTTGCTTAAAAAAAACCGGTTCAAAAGGGCAAGATGTGGACCCGGTTCATTTTATCAATCACCCGTAAGGAGTAGCTGCAACTCGTAAGGTACAGTTGGGAGACTCGCAAATTGTAGCTGTTGGACCCGTATCTTACAGATGGGACCCGTAAGGTACTAATAAGAGGCTCGCTGATTTGCTTTTCTTTAGCTGAACAACCCGTAAGCTACGGGTACAACCTGTAAGTTACGAACCAAAGCCTCTAAATTTTTTTTTTTTTTTTTTGACAACCCGTAAGTTACAAAAGTAACCCGTAAGGTACGAATGGAGGATTCGCACTTTTTGGGACTGTTTGACCCGTACCTTACAGATGGGCTCGTAAGGTACGGATAGGAGGCTCGCATTTTGTTCTTTGTTTTAGCTGACAACCCGTAAGCTACGAGTGCAACCCGTACCTTACTAACCAAAGCCTCGCAAATTTTTTTTTTTTTTTTTTTTTTGAAAAACTTTTAAAGTTTTAACTCTCTACTCGCCCTCTCCACCCCCCTAAAAAAAATTCTTAGGCGTCCTCGACTTCGATTCGGGTTAGAACAACGTACCTTAGCGATCCAAACGTTCCCACACTTGTGTGAGACACCGGGCGTGCTTCAACAGCTTGCAAGCGGTTAAAACGAAAATAAACAAAAGCAATAATATATACCAGAAAGTCCGGGCTGCCTCCCGGTAGCGCTAAGTTTATTAGTCTTCAGCCAGACTTGTACCTCGGATGCTCATTCTGAATCATAAGTCAGAGTGCTTAAAGCGAAGCTCTCTGACTGTTTGTCCGGTCCATTGATGTCATTTGGCTCGATATAAGGTTTCAATCGGTGGCCATTCACCACTTGCCTCAAATGATCATCAAAGTCTTCAATCTCCACATCCCCATAGTTCCCCACACGTGTGACCAGATACGGTCCAGTCCACTTGCTCCTCAGCTTACCTGGAAATAACTTCAATCTAGAATTGTATAACCAAACTCTGTTACCTACCTCAATGTTTTTCAACCGGATCTTGGCATCATGCACCTTTTTGACCTTGTCTTTATATGCCTCTGCACTCTCATATGCTTCGTTTCTCAGCTCTTCTAGCTCTCCCAATGCCAACTTTCTTGCCTTTCCTGCAGCATCATAGTCCATGTTAACCTGTTTAATAGCCCATAAAGCACGATGTGTAAGTTCAACAGGTAAATGACACCCCTTCCCGTAGACCAACCGATAAGGTGTGGTTCCAATATGCGTTTTGTAGGCAGTGCGATACGCCCACAAAGCATCGTCCAATTTGGTGGACCAGTCCTTGCGGTCGGGTCGCACAGTTTTCTGTAGAATTTCCTTAATCTGCCTATTGGACACCTCAACTTGCCCACTAGTTTGTGGGTGATACGGTGTCGCGATACGGTGGTCTACACCATAATTTTTAAGAAGCTTGCCAAAGTAAAAGTTTTTAAAGTGGGACCCCCCATCACTAATGATCACACGAGGGATTCCAAAGCGAGTAAAGATGTTACTTTGGACAAACTCGCACACCACTTTGTAATCATTCGTCTTGGTGGCAATGGCTTCGATCCATTTGGACACGTAATCCACTGCCACTAAGATGTACAAGTTACCGAATGAATTTGGGAACGGGCCCATAAAGTCGATTCCCCAAACATCAAAGATGTCGACAACTAGAATCGGCTGCATGGGCATCTCGTTCCGTTTTGAAATGCTACCCATCTGTTGACATCTTAAGCAATTTTTAGCGAACTCGAAAGCATCTTTAAAGATGGTAGGCCAATATAGGCCGCATGAAAGCACTTTGTGGCCCGTCTTTTGACCACTGAAATGGCCACCACATGCTGATGTGTGCACCATGCTCAGCACACATTGAACTTCATCATCTGGTACACATCGTCGGATGAGCTGGTCTGATCCAACTTTGAAGAGGTACGGGTCATCCCATATGTAGTGCTTTGCTTGGGAAAGAAAATGTTGCTTCTTCCTCTTTGACCAGTGCTCTGGAGTGGTTCCTGTAACTGCATAATTAGCAAAATCAGCAAACCATGATTTAGTGGAAATAAATAATAATTGCTCATCTGGGAATGTGTCATTGATTTCCACTTCCGGTGCTTGTGTCTCATGCACCACCCGTGACAAGTGGTCGGCTACCACGTTTTCACTCCCCTTCTTGTCTCGAATCTCAAGGTCGAACTCTTGCAACAGTAAGATCCAACGAATCAACCTTGGCTTAGCATCCTTCTTTTCCATGAGGTACCTGACAGCACTGTGGTCAGAATAAACAATAACTTTGCTACCCCATAAATAAGATCTAAATTTATCCAATGCATACACAACTGCAAGCAACTCTTTCTCAGTAGTGGTATAATTTAACTGAGCATCAGAAAGAGTTTTACTTGCGTAGTAAATAGCTACAGGCTTTTTATCCACCCGTTGTCCCAGAACCGCCCCAACTGCATAGTCACTAGCATCACACATTATCTCAAAAGGGGTGGACCAGTCTGGTGATTGTAAAACAGGAGCCTCAATTAGTTTCTGTTTTAAGGTGGTAAAAGCTTTCATACATTCTTCATCAAAAACAAACGGGACATCTTTCAGTAAAAGGTTACATAGCGGTTTAGTAATAATAGAAAATCCTTTTATGAACCGTCTATAAAACCCGGCGTGTCCAAGAAAGGAACGGACGCCTTTAACATTTGTAGGTGGAGGTAGAGTTGAAATCACTTGAATTTTAGCATGGTCCACCTCGATTCCCCTACTTGAGATTACATGTCCCAACACAATCCCTTCCTGAACCATAAAGTGGCTCTTTTCCCAACTTAAAACCAGATTTGTTTCGACACATCTTTTCAAAACTTTTGTTAGTTGTGTTAAACATGACTCAAAAGATGTGCCAAAAATGGAAAAGTCATCCATGAAGATCTCTAGAGAGTCCCCGACCATATCTGAGAAGATACTCATCATGCACCTTTGAAAGGTGGCCGGGGCATTACAAAGGCCAAATGGCATTCGCCTGAATGCGAAAGTGCCATATGGACATGTAAACGTAGTCTTCTGTTGATCCTCAGGATGTATGGCAATCTGGTTATATCCTGAATATCCATCTAGAAAGCAGTAAAATTTCTGACCTGCGAGTTTCTCAACTATCTGATCAACAAAAGGTAATGGAAAGTGATCTTTGGAAGTCGCAGAGTTCAACTTCCGGTAATCAATGCAAATACGCCCCCCGGTCACGGGCCGGGTAGCAATTTGCTCACCATCCTCACCTGTAACAATCTGTATACCTGCTTTCTTGGGCACTGTCTGTGTTGGACTCACCCACTCACTATCTGAAATTGGGTAGACAATACCTGCATCAAGCCACTTCAAGACTTCCTTTTTCACCACTTCCCGCATATTCGGGTTCAACCTTCTCTGAGCATCCCTAGCCGGCTTTGCACCTTCTTCAGTAATGATCCTGTGCATCACAATGGACGGACTAATTCCCTTCAAGTCTGCAATGGTCCATCCAATCGCCGCTTTATGCTCCACCAACACTTCCATCAATGCTTTTTCCTGCTCATCAGACAAATTAGAAGCAATAATAACAGGAAGAGTTTTATTCTCACCCACAAAAGCATATTTCAAATGCTTTGGTAATTCTTTAAGTTCCAGCTGTGGAGGTGATTCCAATGATGGCTTCAGTTGCGTGTCAATGTGCTCTGGTAGGCTTTCCACCTGATGTGTCCAAGTGGGTTTCCCTTCTTTGACTGCCATCACCTCCAACTCATCCTCCATCTCTTTCAGAACCTCCCTGTATTCATCATCCTTCCTGTCACAAACAAAACACGTCTCTGTTGCGTCCTCCTCATTGACATGGGGGTGACACATGTCAATAATGTCTGCCATAAAGCATTCGTCACTGACCAGAGAGTTAGATGTATGGGGAAAAACGCTTAAACGAACTTTCCTATTCCCAAATGCCATGTCAACTGTCCCGTTTCTACAATCAATTAAAGCATTTGCAGTTGCTAAAAACGGTCTACCAAGTATCACATTAGGTTGTTTAGTTGTATTTGAAGAGACATAATCCAACACTAGAAAATCAACTGGGTAGTAAAAGTCCTCAATTTTGACAATGACATCATATACTATCCCCCGGGGAAGTTTCAAAGTCAAGTCGGCCAACACCACAGTAGTGTCGGCTTTCTGTAAAGGCCCAAAATCGTACTGGTCGTATAAACTCCCCGGTAAGATGCTAACACTAGCTCCGAAATCCAGTAAAGCTCGGTCTATCCTACATTCACCCACTTGAATGGGTATCAAAGGAGTTCCTGGATCCCTGAGCTTAGGAGGAAGTATACCCGACAAAACGGCACTGACACTTTCTGAAAAATCAATTTTCTTTGGAACTTTATTTTGCCGTTTTTGAGTACACAACTCCTTCAAATACTTAGCATAAGCGGGAATCTGTTTAATAGCATCCAACAAAGGTATGTTAATCTTTACCTACTTAAAAATTTCCCACATCTCCTCCTGTTGTGGGCTCCTTCTTTTTACCTTTGTTTCTGGTGGTACCAAAGCTTCAGGAAACGGGATGGTATTACCCTCCACACCCTTTTCCTTAGCTTCAGTGTTATTCTCTAATACCCTATTTGGTGATTCAGCAAAAGTTACTTTCTTAGTCTTTTTAGGGCTAACAGATGTTTTCACAGATTCCCCCTCATCATCATCATCACTAACATCCTCCACCACCCCCTCTACAAATGGTGGTGGAGACCCTACCTTATTGTCATAAATCTTACCTGAGCGAAGAATACTTACCTGATTAATCTCTGCATTCTTGCCATGTCTCGAGCTGGATGACTGGTGTGCAGGATTCACTGTGGTGGTGCTCGGTAGCTTACCTGGATCTTGACGTATAGTGGACAACTCTTCTGCAATTTGGCCAACTTGCTTCGAAAGGGCCTTGTACTCCTTGTCTCTGATTTCGTTGTCCTTTCTGATCTCTTTCATGAAATCGCCCGTTGACTTCATGAATTCTCCTGTTGACTTCATAAACTCAGTCAGCATATCCTTTACTGATATATCCTGTCCCGAAGATCCACCCTGTTGATTGCCTTGACTTCTCCAGTTGCCTTGAGAACTCCCTTGATTGCTTCCAGCTCCTTGCTGATAATTTCTTTGGTTGTTGTAGTTCCCTTGGCCTGAATATCCTCTTTGATTGTTTTGATTAGGTACCTGTGATGGAGGATTCAACTGGTTAGAAGTATTACTGTAACTAAAATTAGGGTGATTTCGCAAACCTGGGTGATATGAATTAGAATTCATATCATATGGCTTTCGCTGTCCATAAAGCTGATTTACTTCTTCAGATTTCCCTTGTTGAGTAGGACAATCAGCATCCATGTGTCCCAGATCATCACAAATGGAGCAAACTGTAAAAGAATTAGCTGCCTTTGCTCCGTCACTCCTTCCTGCGCCTCTACCAGCTGTCAACTGTGCAATCTGTCGCTCTAAGCTTGCTATTCTCTTTTCAGCCTCTACATCAACACCCCTGGTTGCACCTGTTCGGCTTCTTCTACTAGCACGAGCCTGTCTCTTTGATGTCACTGCCAACCTCTCCATGTACTCCCAATCCACATCCTCATGGTTAGTCAAAAAGGTACCATTACTGTTGGCGTTCAAATCTCTCACATCCTCGGGTAATAAGCCGTCATAAAACGACTTAATCAGT